>CM055095.1:66117939-67317939 GCA_029204225.1 Diphasiastrum complanatum | reverse complement strand
GTGCAAGCCGCGTATATCTCTGCTCTGTATCAGGAAGTGCCTGGGCTCTCTGGATGTACGTGATAAGCTGGAAGGTTGCCTCAATCTGAATAGGGGGGTGGCAAACTCTGCAAGGATCATCTCATGTGGGACCGAGTTCGCGCGGATCATGCGAGCTAACATGGTGGTCTGTAAGCGTGAAATGTTGGACCAATGTGAAGAGGATAGTCATGTACACCATATCTCTGCCGCATATAGGGCTAAAGGGGTGACAATGGTGGCAAACAATTTGCACTTACTTGGGGCATCCCGAATAGACTTACGGAAGCAGAATCTCTCCAGCTGGACTAGGGAAGAGTGTCCCTTCCCAAGTCTAGAAGTAGCTGTTTGTCTCATACTGAAGGTAGGACCAGAGAAGAGCACACCCAAGTAAGTGAATGAAGAGACCACCTCTAGAGACTGTCCATCAAAGGTAAGCTCCTGGCGCTGCATAAAAGCCCGAGAGGTATTGAAGACCATAACTTTGGTCTTCGAGAGGTTCACCCCTAAACCCCACTGAGTACAAAGGTGTGTAAGCAGTCAATGTCTATGAAATACCTGAAACTACTGGAATTAGACTTGAAACTACTGAAATGGGATCTGAAAATACTGTAAAGGTAATCGTCTGTTTTTTCTCTCTCTACTAATACCCATATTGCCTAGTTACTTTTTTTAAAACAGCGATTCTGGGCGAATCACTGGTGCATCTACGATACACACCATAGTTTCACAGAAATGCGTCTCTGGGCAAACACGTTTCTGGGACAGAAACAGAGAAAAAGAAACAAGAAAAAAAAAAATTCAGAACCTGCTACAGCGACATGAGACAACTGGCTTTACAAGTCAGGATGCATAGATCTGGGCCTGCTGGCTCGATTGATCCTAATCATATCTGCTACAGCAATTGAATCCTTCCAAGTTGAGGCTGGTAGTTCTTTTTTAGGTTAATCCGCTTTGAGTTTGGGTCACTCTCTCTCTCTCTCTCTCTCTCTCTCTCTCTCTCTCTCTCTCACACACACACACACAGGCTTTGGATTTTAATTATATTCTTTGTAATGTCTAGGCGTATTGTCTGGAAGGCAAGCTTGAAAGAGGGCAAACATTGACAAATTTGAGATATCTTGACAGGAGCGATTCATTAGTAAAAATAGGCAGCTTCAGTAGTGAAGCAAATACGCTGGTGCTGTATAGATGTATAGATAGAGATATGAGGCACAAAAGGCTCACAATATTTTGAGTGAGGTTAACTGCTGCCATGTCTGCGATTGTCTGTGGGAAGCGGTCGCTGTTTGACGAACTACACGGATCTCCACCTATTGCGAAGCGGCTGCGTTCCAGTGGAAACTCTCCTATCCGCTTTCCCTCTCCGGGCCCCGAAAGATCCCGGAGTAGTTTTCCTAATTTGTCTGAGACTGGAATTTCTTTGTCCATCTCAGCATTAGGAGTACAGGACTACTTCTTGCAGCTGCATAGCCTGTTTCCGGAAATGGAAAAGCAGGTGTGCCTCTTTACTGCGATGTTTTTGATGCATTTCGAACCTTTTGTTTTTTGTTGGATGGTGCGTATTTCTTATTCTTAAGCAGTCGAGTTTATAGACTCATTTATTGTTTTGCAAAGCACGAGTGCTCTACTGCACATCATTCTAATCTCAATCAATTTATCAATTAGTAGTCAATGCAGGGTCGCGCCTAGTGTTTATTCTACATTTGGATCCCTAATCATGCTTTTTCTAGGAAGGAAAGTGATAGAGTGCATTAAGTTTGAAGTGCTAATTATGAACGTTCAACTATTGTTTCATGACAAGTTGCTCATATCTATGCATATCATTAGCAATGGTTTCATCAGTCCTCAGAAAATCAAATTGGAGAATTGGTTTTAGGGTTTCTAGTAAATGATAAATTCATGTTGGGTATGTGTTACAGTAAAAACACGCGATTGGATTTTAGGTTGCAAAGTACATGTTTGCAATGCAATTACAATCATTTAGGACCTGACTCCTGAATCTTGAATCTCTCTTTCTAATACACAATGGTTTCAAAACTTAGTGTGATGATTTGTTAGATTTAGAAAGAGTGAAAGTCCAAAATTTAGTTTTAAAACCTAGACTATTAATAATTGACTCTTAAGTAATCATCATATATGACATAGACATATCATACATGCATAGATCGCACAAACATGTTCTCCTCCTAAGAATGGTAGAACACGTTTTACCAAAGAGGCTATAGTGTATCATAATGAGTGAACTACGACTGGCTGAGGGGTTGGTAGGGAGAGAGTGAATGCATATTCCCAAGCTTCTTTTGGCATAGGCGGTCACCACAAGTTTGACTCTAAAGCGTATGCTCGGTGCTCATAGCTAATCGCGACTCCTAATCTTCTTCCGAGTCCTTTATTGCTTATTTCTATATCTTCTGAGCCCTCTATGGCTAATCGCGACTCCTTTCTGTATCTTCTAAGTCCTCTATTGCTTCTTTTTGTATCTTCTGAGCCCTCTATAGCTAATCGCGACTCCTTTCTGCATCTTTTGAGTGCGACAGGCTTGGCAGATTAGGGTTTATGAGAGGGGGGTAAAGGTTTACAAGGGACATAACATTTTAAGAACACAGTTTAGGGTTTAAGAGAGGGGTGGGAGTAAGGGTTTAATAGAGGGGTTTAAGGTTTATGGTTAATGCCTAATGCCTAATGCCTAAACCCTAAAGCCCAACTCTAATGATTAATTACTGGTTAAAGCGCGCACACACACACACACACACACACACTTACTTTCGAGCACAACAAATGCTGGGTTGATCAAGCCAGGGCTTTGTTGAACTCAGAGCTCAGGTGATCAGCTTGGGCTTTGTTGAGGTCAAAGCTCAGCCCAAACACACACACACTTCGTAAACACACGCATACACACACACCCTCCATAAACACGCACATGCACATACACAATACATACACATACACAATACATACACATACACACACAACACACATACACTATACACGTGCACACACACCACATGCACGCACAACACATACACATAGATATACACACGCACCCACACGCACATCACACACACACATACACACAATACACACGCACATCACACACACATACACATACACGCGCACACGGCACACACACACAACACACATACATATACACGTACACATCACACATGCAAACAAAACGTGCAAACACACATACACATACACATACACACACACACACACAAACCTTTGCTGGGCTATCAGAACCCTAAACTTGCATACATCGAATACAAGCACACATTTCGTACTAACACATTCTCTGCCGCCTTTGACCTCTAGCACCCCCCCCACACACACACGCATCCCTAATCCTAAATCCGCACCATATTTGTATGATCCGCACCATGAGCATCGTCCGCACATCTCGACCATTGGTCGCCCGTCAACTTCCGACCATTTTAGACCGCATTAGGACTGCCCGTCACCCAGATCGTTGGCCGCCCGTCAACGATGGGCATACCCACTAGATCGTCGGCCGCCGTCAATGACGGGCACTCTTTACTAGTCTATATAGTATAAAACTATTTGTGTGACCTTGTGGGTGTGCCAACAAAAATATCACGCTTTGCCGGCATAAAACGTCACACACACACACACACACACAGGGAAAAAGCTAAATAAAGCTAAAAACTAAATACGTTTGAGGATTATTTTGTCATGGTTTTATTTGTGTGAGACATTTGTGCCTATACATGAGGTAGGAAGATCCACCCATGGTGGCATGCGTGCATCCTCCCACATGAACATCTTTTAGTTCAAAAATGTGGAATGGAATCTTTTATGCACGAGAAGTAGGATGCATGACATAGTATGCATCCATTCGGTACGACCTCCCAAAACTTTCATGGTGAAAGGTGTTAAACAAAAGGGACTTTTTGCGGAAAATCAGGACATTATGCAAAGGAGTGCTGGCACAACAAATTCAAGAAAAAGCAGGACGGGGATTTTGCTGAAGAAGAAGAAACATCTAATGCAAAATTGAGTGCTTTGGATCTTGAAGACTATGAGTTGTTTTCGGCATCGACATCTTCTGGTGGAACCTTCTCAAAGGAAGATGACTATTGGTTTATTGATTCAGGAGCTTCGAAGCACATGACACCTAGGCGAGACTGGCTATCTAATTTTCAAAAATTAGATGATGGGTCAAATGTGAAGTTGGGGGACAACTACACATATGATATAAAGGGACTTGGAAAAGTTTTAGTACAACTACCTTCGGGGAAGATTGGAAACATAAAGGATGTGCTTTATGTACCAGGAATCAAGAAAAACTTTATCTCAGTATCAGCTATTGCAAAGCAACACATGGTGGTGCAGTTTGACGAACAGCGGTGTCTCATCAAGAGGAAAAATAATGAGGTTGTAGCTGAGGGCATACTTGTAGGGCGATTGTATAAACTTCAAGCTCAGGTGGTGGATCATCATGCAAGTGTTGCGGATACTGGATCTTTGAGTAAGTTATGGCACGAGAGGTATGGACATCTGAATTACAAAAGTCTACAAGTCTTGAGGAAATTTAACATGGTTACAGGTTTACCTCAAGTCGTTTTTTATCACAAGGTTTGTGAAGGTTGTGTCTTAGGCAAGCATCATATGAAGAACTTTTTGCCTAGTACATTCAGGGCGAAAAATGTTCTAGAACTTGTTCATACAGATTTGTGTGGTCCTATGAGGACTCAATCTTATGGGGGAGCAAGTTACTTTATGGTGTTTGCGGATGACTATTCTAGGAAGACATGGATCTATCTTCTGAAGAATAAGGGTGAAGCTTTCAAGTATTTCACATGGTTTAAGACACAGGTGGAGAAAGAAACAAATAGACAAATTAAGATACTTCGCTCGGACAACTGGGGAGAGTATCTTTCTACAGAATTTCAAGTGTTTTGCAAGGATCAAGGTATAAAGAGACAATTTGCAAATACCGACACGCCTCAACAAAATGGAGTTGCGGAAAGAAAGAACCGGTCCATAGTGGAAACTGCGAGGAGTATGCTCAAGAGTAAAAATCTTCCAAATATGTTTTGGGGTGAAGCAGTTAAGACGGCGATTTATCTTTTGAATCGAAGTCCTACAAAGGTTGTAGAGAATCGAACTCCAGAGGAAGCTTACACGGGTCGGAAGCCAGATGTAAGTCATTTGAGAGTGTCTGGGAGTATTGCTTATACTTACATACCTAAGGATTCAAGGAGCAAATTGGATTCTAAGGCGACTAAGTGTTTATTTCTTGGTTATGATAATCAAGAGAAGGGATACAGGTTATATGACTTGGAGGGTAAGAAAATAATCATAAGTAGGGATGTAGTCTTTAATGAGGCAACTCATAAAGATATAGAGATATATTTTGATAACGATCAAGATGGAGGAATCCCTATATTATGTTGTCCCGAGAGCATAATAGTAACAATAGATCGACTACTCTACTAGGTAGACATTAGCCCAAGATAATTACTCTTCCACCATCTAAAAGCTGTGGATGAGATGAAAAAACACATTTGCTCATCTATGTAATGATTACACTGACTAATGCAATATATTTGACTATTTACAACACCAAATAGATGAGTTGTCCAACTACTTACATGTAAAGTACAATATGACATGGATGCAGAGCATTTACTATCAATCCATACATCTAATAACATAGAGAAAGTTGCATTGGTTCTACATTGACAAACATAACCAAAAACTTAACTAACTGTCTTGATCTGAAAATGGACAAATAACGTTAAAAAAAAGTTCCAACGTGAAACACCTATAGCTAGCATGATAATCGATACATGCATAAAAAAACGATGATTTTTGTTTAACATTCCAACAAGTGAACCGATGGTGAGTAATATTGAGTATGAAGTCAATCATCTTTGTTCATTCTTCATCCTTGAGATCAACTCTGTAAGGAGAGATCCATAGCAATGAGCATCAAAATAACTAAAACTGCATGGTTACCAGAAAGAAAAGAACAACAACAACTTCAAAAAAATAAGATTAAAAATTAACCAAAACATGATTGGCTTCATTTCAATACAAGAATATTTGTATTTGATTCATGGTTGACAAGATGCATACCATTTGGGGACTCGACATCCAAAATAAGATCAAGAGCATAGTCGTAATAAGGAACTTGGCTACTAAGTCCACTCAGGTTAAAGTCATCTTGTATGTACTCCTCGTCCACATTGCAAAAAAACTCGTTTCCCCGTAAGCCACAAAACCATGATATCCATGACGGATCTTCACCATCTGAGCCACTTACATCCGATTCTTCTGTTTCAGTCTCTGAATCCTCGGCTGTCATGAAAACCAGCCAAGATGCAGCTCAAGATTAACAATACGCCTGTTGTATGTGCATACAGAAACACTACCATATGAAAACCAAGGGCAACATAGGGTTCAGCAAGCCCTTTAGATTTTATGCCATTAAGTGAAACTCTTAGTTCCACAAACGGTGTTTGGAAATAAAAGTAGCTGAGGCATAAGGGGTATATCGGTTCAAAAGAGATTTGCACATTTTTCCCAAAGATGCCATAGCTGTAAGACTGGCAAACAGAAGGAAAGCAGGCTCTCAACCAGCCATTACGTGAGTCTATGAACCACACCCTAACACAAATGCGATGCACTGATAATGCTTAATACTGCTGACTGCAAATGTTATACTCGATAAAGGCTTCCAAAAAGGTTCACTAAGGCTCATTCATCCGCACAGTAGGACATGTCACGAAAAACCTGATAGCAGAAACAATGGAATCGACAACCTTTTCAGCATACAAGTAATCGACTCAAACTCAAAGCTAAAGGTAAATAGCAAAAAACAGAGGGAAAGGCTACCAACCATCGTCCGGATATTTGTTCTTGTCATAGGTAGCCTTGGTGTCTGCAGCCCCTGTGCGGCGACCTGTGGAGGTGGACGGACCTGATGGGCGATCCTTTTCCCTGCCATTCGATCCCTTGGACGTAGATGGCGAAGCCTTTTCTCGAACATCGTTGTCAAGCCGTTTCTTGCTTTCTAGCCCTTCTGTACGGGATTCTAATTTTACTGGTCGGCCTCTACCTTCTATTAACTGGGACAAGCTTCGCTCTTTGTACATGTCCTCGGCTTGAGCTAGAGAGGACACTTCTCAATTAACTTTAGGCCTAGCATAAGCCTTGCCACCTGTGACGAAAAGTTCGTTTCAGGCTATCCTTGACTGTTACAACCAGTGTAAGGTGTGTGCTTCTAGCAGTTTATAAGCTTTAGATGAGCTAGCAAGGCTATCCGCTACCATAAAAAACTTCAAAGAACAAACCCTATGGGGAGAAAACCTAATATAAAGAGGAATGCCAAAAGGGATTTCAACTCAGCTTGCAGAGGTACAAAACTAGAACTGGTATAGCTAACACTGATCCTCCTTATTACAAATCAAGCATAGATAACTACAAACATTGAAGTGACGCATCCACAAGATGAAGCTATATGTTCAGATTTTTTACAAAAGCAGCTAGCATGATGCATCAGGAATGAAAGAAAAATATGCAGCAAAACAGCACAACTTACATGGTGAAACACAGGGGCAGCGATCGAGAGCAGCAGAGCGCAGGCAGTAAAATGATGCTCTGGAAAACGAGAGCGAGAGAGAAATGGGCATGCCTACTACGCCTCCATGGCGAAGAAAGAGAAAGAGAAGGAAAGGAGAAGCAACATACAAAGGGAGAGAGGAGGCATGCCACCGCCGCAGAGAATAGATTAGTCACATGTACGACGCAGAGGCGCTCCAAGCTAACGATTGGTGGCGAAAAGAATAAACTTTGTTCTTCTTATTAATAGAAGACTAAAAACCAAACTAAGCTACGCAAATTTGTCTCGATTTGAATCGAATAGAAATTTTAAAGAGCGAAACTGTATGCGATATTGATAATTGAATAATAGAGGTTGTGTAGAAAGAAGCATGTTCTCATAGTTTCATCATTTTCTCAAAAAAAAATTTGTATATAGAGTTACGCAACTAGTAGGTTGTGTTTGTATATAGAGCTACGCAACTGGTAGGTTGTACACAACATATACAGCCTGGCAACGCCATTTGGACAACGCCAAGTAAGAAGCAAGGTTTTAAGATGTCACTATGCAGCGGCTGGGATTCGAGCCTGCGTCACAGTCAACAGCTCTACCCATACATCGCGATGCAATGGACTTTTCTAGAATTTCAAAATATAGTAGAGAGTGATTGTGATTTTTGAAACTATAGTTGAGATTAACTAATGATTGATAGAATATTATGCTACATCAACGGCACTAAAGTGTATAAGCCACTAGTTCCATCGGTCTACATGAAATGAAGAGCATGAAGTGTAGAGAGAGAAAATGGAGGAAAGAGCCTTGTCATAATAATAAAAATCCATAAACCATATTCTGTTTTGTCTTCAATGTTATGTATAAACCTACACCTTGAAGTGAGGGTGTTGAAAAGTATCAGAACAATTCGTAGATAAGTTCTTTGCCATTTCAAGTTGCTTTCTGTTTTCATTTTCATCTCCCGCTATAGGCAGATATTGTATTGAAGCTAACATATCGAAATATGCAGTCAAAGAATTGTTACTTTTTATTATTCGAGTTCATTTCAATGACATTAAAGGGATATGATTTGTCTAACATTTTTTTTTTTAATGTTTACAAAATTTACTTTTTTGAAATAATTTTTGTATTTGTCACGCATGTGTGTGATGTCGTTGTGTTGTAACTAAAGAGAAATTGCATTTTAGCAACCAACAAAATACAATAGCATTATCTATGTCTCTATTAAAGACGGAATTGTCATTGCTAAAAAGACTTCAAGGTGAGCAATGATCAAGAACAATGTCAAAACTGAAATAGTTGACAATTGCTGATATCTTCTAAATAATTTTGATTGCTAATGACAAGTTATTCAAGTGAATCTAAATATTATTTTTGTTGAGAAAATCGTTCTTTTCATAAACACAGAATAAAAAGTCATCGTTATCTAAAGTAAAAAAAAAAAAAAGCAAGGTCATTTAAAATTTAAAATATGGTAAGAGAATTCATACATGGCTGAATAGTCATTGAATATCGTTACATGCATGTTGTGCATTGAAACATACGTTTTGCATAGAAAGGGATGATTGTTTGCCAATTGTAGCAAATTATTGTTTCAAAACTGACATCTATATGTAGTCAATCAAGGAATTGTTGTTGGAAACTACTTTGAGCTCATTTGAATAATATGAAAAATACATGATTTTCTTAATGTTTCAACACCAAAAAAGTATAGGAGATTTACTTTTTTAGTAGATTGTGTATTTATCATGCATGTATTTGATGATGTTGTATCGTAGGTAGAAAGAAATTGCATTTCAGAAGAGAATGGTATAGCACGAAAGACAATATTGTAATATGTGTCTTTGTTGAATACAATGTTCTAATGTTCGGAGAGGTGTCCATATTTAGCTATTCAAAAGTGCAATTGTCGAACCAAAAAGACAGTTCCAACACGTAGGGTATCTGAAGAGCCGTTGCATGCTGTCACATGAGAGCAACAAGAAGACATGTAATAAAATGCTTTGTTATTTGTATGAATCATATGTTTTCTGGAACTTTGAATTTTGAATGAATTTAAACAAAATATGAGAATAAACATATTGAATTAAAACTATGAATTGATAAGATGTGCAATTTTTTTTCATATGTATGATCGGCGTTTCAAATACCAGTATTTGCGTGAAAACGAAGGATGGCAGCCCTAAGTTAGTCACATTTTTTGAGATCTAAACATTTTTATAAACATTTTTTCTAATCTATTTGCAATTGAAGAATCATTAACAACTTCTGATATCTGGGCTTCGAAATGATCAAAAAAACTACTAGTATTGTCATAGACCATCCCTTTAGATAGCCTGTGAGCATGTTGTTGCATGCGTCTATCAAAATTTGTTGTCTGTCCGATGTAGACTAACTTGCCTATTCGAGAAGCTAATTTGTAGATTGTGAAGAACTTGTCTGTGATCGTTTCGGGGGCAGCGTCAGATCCTGCAAAGAATATTGAAAACTAATGTTTATTTTTTTATAATAGAGTAATATTTATTTTGAGCGGAAAAATAACGTTAGTGACATACTTCACTGTTGGAGGAAGGTCATTGCGACATTGGTTGTGGAGGGTCGAGTATCATCACATGTTGTTTGTTAGTTTGAAATTTGTGTTTAGATTTGTGTTCAATATGCATTGTAAGCAAATTTTAAGTTATAATGTTAAATAAATATGAACCTGATGCGTATCACTTGTTATTATAGTTGATGTATCCCCTGGCTGCAACCAAGACAAAATTTTGGAGAGGCCTATCAACTGTACTAGACCCAAGGTTCTACAAAAGCATCTTATTATAGGACAAAAATCTTAACATGCTTCAAAACCACTAATTGTAAAGAAACAAGTGGAAGATTATCTTACTATCACTAGGAATAGAGACACATGCATTCATGCCCTTGTTGCAACCAGGGCAAAAAAAATTTTGCCCTAACTTTTCTTGGCTACAACCAGGCAAATTCTTTTTGCCTTGCCTTCTGCCAAGGCAATACTTATAATTGGTTCAATTACACTTGATAGAATAATAAGCTAAACCTAGTAGAGGCCAGTTTGCAATATTGTGAGTTTAGTCTTTCTTTTATTGATAAGCTACCTTTTCTTTTTGAGGAAGTCAAATGGTGTGTTGAATTCCATTAACACAAGCTGGTAGAAAAACTACTTGTCTAATAAGTTCTAAGAAAAGATCTGTGTCTATTCAAGCTACCTAAGGAAAGCAAATTAAATAAAAAAAATTAATTATAGGTCCTTATAACTATCAAGAACATACTAATTTTTGTCACCAAGCACTTTGAGAAAAAAATTCATCAAGTATGTTTACAATTTGAAAGTACTAGTGTGGATTGACTTCACAATGTACAAACAAAATATAGATGCGCCCTTGAGTAGATCCCCAGTTGTCCAAGTAAAGCAAATTTAATATCAAATCCTAAAATGAACTGCCCATCTCCTCATGCAAGGCTAATGAGAGACTTGAAGTAATCTATATCAATCAAATGAATCATATGTAAAAGCCAAAAACTCACGTCAAAGGACTTATGGACTCTTGTTATAGATGCAAAAACTAGGACACTTTATTTTCAATTGTTTGCTCTCCTTTAGACAACCTCCTAACCAATACTATGATTGGAGTCTTTGAACTTACTCATGAAGTCTAAGAAATGACAAAATAAAAAGAATAGTGTGCTTGTGATATAGTCAAAATCTTCATCCTTTTAATGAGAACCTCTCGTCTTCCAGAAAACACTAATCTTGACGCAAAGTAAAAAAGTACTAGTAATGGCTCTTTTATCGTAATTGAATATCAACCTTCTCCTTGAAAAAGATGCTAAATATATCTACAACGGCCACTGTATAATCCATTCCGAGACCTACTTAAACACATAACATGGCCATAGCTAGACCTATGGAGAATTTATTAAAATTGAAATACTGTCATCAAAGGGACGAAATCATGAGAGTACCCAAAATGGTTTGCCCTATTCTCATAGTCTACTAATAGATTCTATTGTTAGGTTGTTAGAGGAGAATTGTGCATGAAATTTTCAACCTCTGTGTGTTGCACATTTGGGTGATAATTATCCAATGCATTTTCTCTCTCTCTAAAATATATTTATATATATAGATATATATATATGTATATCATAATCAGACATCACTACTTTGCCGGCATCGATGGATGGCAGAACGTTGCACTCCTCTATCAACGATGAAAGACAGAGATGGATTCCTCCTGTGTCAATCCTTCTTGTGATGTGGGAGAAAATCGTGTATATTTCTTGATTAAGAACTTTAACAATTTATTGAGGTCATAAGTGTTTGGACAACAATCTATGAGTGGGTTCCAAGTCACTTTAGAAACTTGTAGAAAACCCTTGGATCTTTATACAATTATGGTTGCTTGCTGATCTGATCACTGTGAAAGTATTAAAAATGTAGATGTTTAAAAAATCTTTACTGGTGGAAAGTTGGGAACAAAAAAGGCTATATCCAGCTGGTCCCTGATGCTTTCAACGGCCCTACCCTAGACCCGACATCCAACTTGGTATTTCTATGCATGCAACCAGCATAGAAGCACACCTTAAATCCTCTCCAAATTGCAGTTGCATCTCTAACCTCAACCATTACATGTCAATCCTTTATTTCTCGTAAGCTGATTAAGGGAATCAAATGACTTCACCAGGTGCTATGTTTGTAATATCCCCTTCCTTTGTCGTTCATTATAAAGAGAACGAATGGAAGGCTTTCAGAAAATTTGAAAAAGTTATTGAAGTAAAGCAAGGCTTATGCTTCAAAGGATCAAAACGGCATTTGGACATCAATTTACAGTAACAAAAAATGTTGGATAATAAATTGCATAGATACTGATTGAATCATTTTGCACCTGGGACTTCTACTTTGCATGCTGGTTTTTAGACACTCGGAACTCCCATTTGCCTCTAGATTTTGCTGAGTGGTGGCGATTGAGCTTTGTAAATCTTGAAGCCTCGCTAGGGCTTCCACCTGCATAGCAATATCTTTTACAAATAAGCAATCGGACACTGCAACAGAGGAACGGCTCAATAACATGCATACCTTTCAAATGACAATAGAAATGCATGACAACACATGATAGAAATGAGTTTCACCTTGTCAAGAGTGCACAAAATCATTGGAGCCATCATCCTCTCTGAAACCTGTTACAAAGGCGGCACCTTGAAGTTTAACATCAAAGGAAAACAACCATTGATATCTCAAATAGCTTCAGCAAATAGCCGATCATACTAACACTTCACAAGAAAAAGAAGAAAAAATCCAAGACAGAGCTATCACTTTCTCTGAAACCTGTTACAAACGTGGCAACCTTGAAATAGAGATCAAAAGAAAATAAATATGGATATCTCAATTAGCTTCAGCAAATATCCAAACACCCAATTTGTAATTCTATATGTTGATTAATATGTCTCCTCTTGCTTCATTGGAATAATCGTTAGGGAAGAGGTGAACCTAGCATCTACGCATTTAGTTTTGCAAGCGGACGGAGCTTCTAAAATCTTGCACAGTCTGAATGGTTAGTCAATGAAGAGGTCAAGCGTATGGCGCTTGGCATCTACGCGATTAGTAGTACATGCGGACAGAGCTTCTCAAATCTTATTGAAGAACTCAAATCTTGCCTGGTCTGAATGGTTAGTTATGAAGAGGTGAAACGCCTGGCACTTGGCGTTTACTCGATTAGTTTACTCGTTTACTCGTTTATCGGTGGTGCTTGTGCTTGACAATGCAAATGGATTTTCCATAGCAAAGGTAATTGTTCCAAGAAGAAGCCTGCATATTATCCAGAATCATGATTGCAAATGGCGATGGATCGAAGAAAGAAGAATGGACTGTGCAACCGTGTATTGCCTGTTAAGTTCGAGAGAGAGAGAGATATTAAGTGAGAGAGAGAGAGAGAGAGAGAGAGAGAAATGGAGAAAGGGAATATACGATTTGAAATCTATGTGTGTGTGTGTGTGTGCGTGTGTGTGAAAAAAAAAAAGACTTTGTGTTGTTTTTTAACCATTTTTTTTAGAGGTTTTTTAGCTTTTGCTTTTGTAAATGCGTGACATGTTTTGCGGGCAGAGCGTGACATCTTTGGCGGCACAAGGTTAATTTTTTGACGGTAACCCATACACTCTCTCTCTAAAATATCTTTATATATATAGATATATATATATATATATATATATATATATATATATATATATTTCAATTTTTGAAAGAGGAGGGGGGGGAGGGAGCCCACCTGCCGTGGCGGGTGGGCTCCCTCCTCCCTCTCTCACTGTTTCTATAAATTGAAAAAAAAAAAATGTAAGTCTTAAAATCACATATAAATAATTATATATATATATATATATATATATATATATATATATATATATATATATATATGATTTCTTTCAAAGAGAGAGGGAGGAGGGAGCCCACCCTCCCTCTCTCTTTTTCTTTGTCCCATAAGCATTTATGTATTTTTGACAATCCAAAAAACACATAGGTAGACCCCCTCCACAAAAGTTATTCACATTGTTCTCTGAAATTTTTGGCTTTCTAAACTCAAACTGACCTGTAACTTGATTTGCAAATTGTTTCAAATTAAGAAATGGTAAATTTTTTTAGGCACACTTTTTTTTCAAGTTCACTAGATCAAGTTTTTTTATTTTTTAATCATAGTCTTTTCAAGTTTCAAATCATCTATCTATCTATATATATATATATATATATATATATATATTTTGTTCCACTTTTGCGCATGGGTATGGGTTCACCCATGCATCCTCCCCCCCTCACCCATGCATGACCTTTTTTAACTAAAAAACTTGGGGAGGAGGATGCATGTATGGGGAAAAGGATGCATGGCCCTCCTCTCCATGCATGCATCTAAGGGGCCCACTCCAAATTCAAATTATCCTTTACCAACACACGTAGTGTTTTGAAATGCATGTACATACTTTCATGGTGAAAGGTGTTAAACAAATGAGACTTTCATTATCAAAAATTTGAAGGGTGCTCTAAGGATTTTTTAAATTATCAGACAAAAGGTTGAAATAAAAATGCATTTCTATGAAGGAAAAATCAGCTGTGAAGGGCTAGGAAGGCTTCAAAATGCAGACTTGGTGGGCCTCTCTCTCTCTCTCTCTCTCTCTCTCTCTCTCTCTCTCTCTCTCTCTCTCTCTCTCTCTCTCTGAAGTTGCACTCAAGCTTGCATGGCAAACCTACGTGGTGCATAGCTTAGTTAGCTTGCCACACAAGCCAATGTCAAGCCTATGTGGCAGACTGCAACATACCTGCATGGAAGACTTCAAGCCTATGTCATGCCTATATGACCTGTCACACAAGCCTATGATAGGCCTACGTGGCTTGCCACATGGCAAGTCCCAAGCCTGCGTGGTTTGTCTCATGACATGCCTATGTGGCTTGCCACATGGCAACTTGTGAGCCCCATCTCTCTTTCTTTCTAGGTCCACTCAAGCCTACATGGCAGAGCTTGGTTGGCTTGCCACACAAGCCTATGGCAAGCCTATGTGGTAGCTTGCGACATGCTTGCGTGGCAGACATTAGACCTATGTCATGCCTATGTAGCCTGCCACGCAAGCCTATGGTAGGCCTGCATGGCAACTTTCGAGCCCACCTATATCTCTCTCTCTAGGTCCACTCAAACCTGCGTAGCAGAGCCCGGTTTGCTTGCCATACAAGCCTATGATAGGCCTACATGCTTGCCACATGGCAAATCTCAAGCTTGCATGATTTGCCTACGTGGCTTACTGTTAGAATAAGTAAGCCCGAGTTTCTCTCACAGTTCATGACTTTCCGTGTTCAGTGGTGATTTTGAGTTTTTTACTATCTTTGTGATAGTATGCATGTGTGTCAGTTTGACAAGCAAGCAATCATTTGCAGGTGCAGTTGAATTCAAGGCTTTAGAATAAGCTATTGGCTTGATCCAGGAGCAAAACTGAAAATTGCTAAATTTTCAAGTTGATTGGAGCAAACAAAGGGTTGTTGAGAAGAACAGCTTGTTTGCATTCAATTGTGCATCAATTGTGAAGCCAAAAATTTGAAGAGAGTTCTTGCAATAGGGGGACCTCAGTGGTGTAGGAGACTGCCAGAAAAATCTCAGAAAAGGATTGAGTAAATCTCAAGAAAGCTCCATCCTTTATACAACTAGGGTTTCTGAGTATAAGATCGTAGATCTCTCTCTGAACATAGTCTTTTTCATGGCTGTGAGTGGCTGCAGAGGGGTGCCCTAGGACAAGGAAGGTTGTTTCAAAAGGCCGTGGACAGTCGCGTTGTATGTGAAGAGCTACATCAGTTTTTTAGGTGGCAGCCATAGCTGGTCAGGTGGGGAGAAGAAGCTGTGAAGACATAATGGCCGTGGAGGAGCCTAGAGAACTCGCGTGCAACAAGGAGGAGGACGACTTAGTGTAAATAAGTCTGTAGCGGCTTCAGGAGTGATGTTCGGTGCGCAAGTGTAAGTTAGACCGTGGGATCAATCTCCACAAGGATCGACAGATAAGATCAATTTGCTCTGGGCCATGGGATGAAAACCCATCGTTGGATATGGGTGAAGTGGACCCATGAAAAGGTTTGAAAGGCAAAATGGCCTTCAATTTCATTAAAAAATTTCAAGTTGAGAGGGACCCTGAAGTGCAAATTTGTTTGACAAAGGGATTTGCTTCAAAGTGAAGAAACAGTGTATTTTCTTTAAGAGCCTTTAACTTTTGGTCTAAAGCTCCGTTTAAGGCCGTCCAAAAGCCAAAATCCTCCAAATTAAGGGCAGAAAAGGAATGTACCCTGCAAGTACGGTAGCTTAAAACAGAGGGATTGCCGCGGAGAAAGTGTTCAGAGTGCGCCAAAAGTCTTTTCACCATTCCAGTGGGCAAGTAGTTGGGAGTTGTTGACGAAGGGCATTTCGGAGGACGACGCCGATTTGGCTTCCGATTTGGCGAAAAAGCTGCGGGAGGTCCTGAAACTTTTTTGGTCAGACCTTAAAGTTGACTTTTAGAAGTCTAAATTGCTCTATAAGCTTGTCATTGGGCCTCATTAAAGCGCTATAGGAGCAATTTTTGGCAAAATGGCAGGATTGAGAGAATCCGTGCTTGGAGAAGCTAGTAGATTGGACGGGGTATCCAATTACATCATTCGGAAATTCAAAATGAAAAGTATTTTCATGGAAAAGGATCTATGGGATGTTGTCACCGGGGTGGAACAACGGCCAACTACAACTCCAGCCGATATTCATGCATTTGACAAAAGGGCGCAGAAGGCCTTATCCTTGATAAACTTGTCAGTGAAGGATCATGTTATTGCCCACATCAGTGAAACTGTATCAGCAAGAGGCGCTTGGGATGCACTCAAAACGTAGTTTCAAACGGCGAACCCCTCTCAAATGATGTTTTTGAGGACCAAACTCATAAGTGTTCGCATGGAGGAGAATGAGGGCATAGGGTCCTATTTCACACGAATAAAGGAGTTACAAGACCAGTTGACAGCCATTAGAGAGCCAATAAGAGATGTTGACCTGGTTCACACAGCTATAAATGGCCTACCCGAAAATTTCCAAATGTTTGCAAGTGGCATTGCTTCAAGGGAGAGACTACCAACATTTGAAAATCTTCATGGCATCATCCTACAGGAGGAACAAAGGCGTGAAGTGGTAAAAACTCGACTTCCCACATCAGAAGATCAAACAATACTAGCCAAAGGAAAGCATAAATACAAGAAGCAATCCAAGAAGTTGAATGTGGAGGATGACAATCAAGGATCCACACCAGGCAAGAAGAAGAAAGACAATTGTTTCTATTGCCAAAAGCTTGGACATTGGGCAAGAGATTGTCACAAAAATAAGGCGGATATTAAGAGGGGCAAAGTGAAGCAGTTGACTAATTTTGTCGAAGAAGAGAATGATAGCGATAACGAAGATCAAGGCACGACATTTGCAACAGCATTAGCATCGCAACATTCCATTGATCATACACATTGGTATGTGGACTCAGGAGCAACGAGACACATGACTGACAACAAATCATGGTTCAAAAACCTGGAGCTTACTGATGATGGAGATAGAGTTGCACAGGCAAACGACGACGAGTGCCAAATTCATGGAGTTGGTGCAGTGCCTATTCAATTTCTTGATGGACATGTGAAGGTAATTGAAAATGTGTTGTATGTTCCTGGCATTCAGAAGAGTATTTTATTTGTTGGTACAATGACAAGTCATAAGTTGAAGGTGGAGTTCAACAACAAGAAATGCCAGATCAAGGATGTGAAACAGGGTTTCAGGGTGATTGTTGATGGCTTTAGGGATAAAACTTGTGGTTTGTACAAGTTAAATGTTGTTGTTGCAAAGTGCAATGTGTTATCATCTACATCTATATCACAAAGTGATTTATGACATAGACGTATGGGGCATTCGAACTTCAAAAGCTTGAGGCTACTTCGTAAGCTCAAGATGGTAACATGACTACCTAGTTTGGATGACAAGGAAGAGTCCATTTGCAAGGAGTGCGTGCTAGGCAAGTTACACAGGAAGAAGTTCAACAAAGAAGGAGCAACAAGGGCAAAACGAGTGCTTGAGTTGATACATTTTGACCTACGTGGGCCAATGAAGGTGATGTCTATTGGTAAAGCATTTTATTTGCTAACCTTCATTGATGACTACTCACTGAAGACTTGGATCTACACCGTTAAGCAGAAGTCTGACACCTTTGGATGCTTCAAAAGCTTCAAAGCATTGGCTGAAAATCAGTCAGGTGCTAAGATCAAGGTACTCAGGGCAGATCGTGGTGGTGAGTATCGTTTCACAGATTTTATTGACTTTTGCAAGGAGCATGGCATTAGATAGGAGTTTGCGCAAGTTGATACACCTCAACAAAATGGGGTAGCTGAAAGAAAGAATCATACCATTGTCGAAGCAGCTAGGGCAATGATGACACATATGGGAGTTACTGATTCTTTCTAGGGTGAAGCTTTCAAGACTGTTGTGTTCTTACAAAATAGAAGCCCTACAGTTGTTGTACATAATCGCACACCCGAGGAGGCATTCACTGGTAAGAAGCCTAAGATGGATGGGTTGCGAGTATTTGGATGCCGAGTGTATGTTCACATACCTAAGAGTGAGAGAGCCAAAATGCAGGTAAAGGCCTTGAAATGCATTTTTACAGGATATGATGAACAAACCAAGGGATATAGATGTTATGATCCAGAGGGGCTATGTGTGCACATAAGCCGTGATGTCTTATTTGATGAAATCCATAGATTTGGGGATGAAGAAAAGAATAATGATGAACTATGCAAGCTTCTCAAAGAGGATGAAATAGTTCTACCACCACAGGAAGATCATGATGATGATGATGAGGGACGCGGTACTTCTCCCACCATAGAGACGAGATGGAGAGTGAAAAACAAATCTATTGGATCGAAAAAGACTGAGGTAGTAGGTGATAAAAGGAAGGAGCAAGATGCACCATGGGATTCCTATTCACCTCGTAGCGGATCACCTTGGTATACTAAACTCATGAGTGGCAAGGAAGGGGAAATTGTCGAGCCTAGCAAAGAGGGAGAGTTGCGGCATTCCACACACGAGAGGAAGGAACCTGACAAGTTTCAGGTAAATCTTGCACTTATGAGTGACATTATTTCATCTACTGAACCCTCTTGCTTTGAGGAGGCCAAAAATCACGAGATATGGCAAAAAGCAATGCAAGAGGAGATTGATTCCATCAAACACCATGACACATGGGAGATAGTGGATCTTCCAAAGGGAAAAAGACCCATTGGCAACAAATGGGTATACATGACAAAGTACAATGTCGATGGAACTATTGCAAAACACAAAGCAAGGCTTGTAGTGAAGGGCTATGCACAAAGTAAGGACATTGACTACGAAGAGACTTTTGCTCCTGTGGCCAAGTGGAATACACTTCGCATGGTGATTGCTTTGGCAGCACTATTTGGATGGAATCTACATCAGATGGACGTAAAGTCTGCATTCCTTAATGGTACACTTGAAGAAGAAGTGTACATGGAGCAACCTAGTGGCTTTGTCACACATGGCATGGAAGACAAAGTGTGCAAGCTGAAGAAAGCCTTGTACGGATTGAAACAAGTACCACATGCTTGGTATAGCCACTTTGATGAGCATCTCCTTTCTAGAGGTTTGATACACATTTCTTCATATTTTAATCTTTACTACTTTGCTCGTGACTCTAGTATCACACTGATTGTGCTGTACGTAGACGACCTCATAATCACAGGAAATGATAATGAGTTGATTGGTGCAATCAAGAAAGACTTATCCTTTAGTTTTGATATGACTGATCTTGGCTTGATGCACTACTGTTTGGGAGTGGAAGTATGGCAAGGTTGCAATAACATCGCACTAACACAGACAAAGCACGTGAATGAGGTTTTGAAGCGTTTCAAAATGTGCGACAGCAAGCCAGTATCTACATGTGGAGGTTGGTCAGAAACTATCTAACCAGGATGAGAGTGTACTAGTTGATGCCACTTTATTTTGTTAATTAGTTGGTTCGCTGATTTATCTCACAACTACTCGTCCTGACATAAGTTATGTTGTGAGCGTTGTAAGTCAATTCATGGCTACTCCTAGAGAGATTCATTGGAAAGCAGCAAAGAGAATTCTTCGTTATGTGAAGGGCATGATAATTCATGGATTGTTATATGAGAGGCAGCATACCTTACCGGTTTTACAGGGCTTTGTTGATTCAAATTGGGTAGGCTGTATTGATGACTGGAGATCTACCACAGTTATATATTTCGCGTTGGTAATGGTGTATTTTCTTGGTTAAGTAAGAAACAAAACACAGTTGCTCTTTCTACTACAGAAGCAGAATACAAAGCACTATGTTCAGCTATGCAGAAAGCAGTTTGGCTAAGAAGAATGTTAGAAGACATTGGAATTCTGCAGAATCAGTCTATTGTGATCAAATGTGACAGTCAGAGTGCCATACAACAAGCTAAAAATCATGTATTTCATGCACGCACGAAACATATAGAAATTAAGTATCATTTCATTAGAGAGAAGTTGTTATCTAATGAAATAGACATAGTGCATTGTAAGACAGAGAATCAGTTAGCTGATATATTCACTAAACCTTTAAGTACTGATAAGTTTGAATTTTTTAGAGAAAAGCTCTTTGTAAAAAAGATAAACTAGGGCTTAAGGGAGAGTGTTAGAATAAGTAAGCCCGAGTTTCTCCCATAGTTCACGACTTTCCGTGTTCAGCAATGATTTTGAGTTTTTTACTGTCTTTGTGATAGTATGCATGTGTGCCAGTTTGACGGTACATGTAGTGTAAGTTGGGACACGCGTCCTGTAACGGGGACCGAACTACCATGCAGCGGTACCCCACAAAAATTAGACTGTGTATATATATCTTTCAGTCTCTTTTGTAAATATAGTTCAGAAGTGTTCTCTTGGGTTTGTGTGTGATCTCTCTTTACTGTTAATCTGATTGATGTCAGATTGCTTGCAAATTAGCTAACTATACTGCCAGTAAGATCCTCGACACTTACTCTGTGGCAGTGTGCGACAAAGTTAGCAGATATTTTTGTTCAAAACTGATCAGCCAAACTACTATTTAGTGTAATGGACCCACCAAATTCACCTATAAGTTGGCTGAATTCGATTCATTCCTCACTAAAAGGTGCCTTCTAGCCTTAGTTAGGCTCTTCCAAAGAAATTGCTTGCAATTTGAACTGGAACTTCTTTTTGAAGTTTCTTAATGAAGAAATGCCCACTCTAAATGTCGGGTGCCTTCATGGATTTCAAGCCGGCAGTTTTTCATTGAAGCCTCTTCAAATTTCCCTTTCAAAACTTCAGGCCTTCCTTTCAAAGCCCATCCCATGGCTTTGAACAATCCGATGGTTCTCCTTTGCTCCATCGCGACCGTCGATCCACAGACTCCCCGATCAGATGGCCGTGGGCCTCCACGTGCATCGAAACCTGCTCATCGAGGCACTATGCCCTTTCAGCCGCTATGGCCTCATCCTGCTTGGCCGCGCAAGCTCACCCGCGAGTTGTCCTTCTCCACGGCCAACTCTTCCCACATGCCTTGCTCTCTCTTGTTTAGCTATGGCAGATCTTTCTGATCTACACTTGCTCCACATTCAGACCACGGCCTGTCACGGCCATCCACGCATTTTTCCAAGCTGCTAGGACGCCCTTCTGTAAATTGTCATAGCCTCAAAAAACGCTTTATGTAAGGAGAAAACCATGATTCTTTGGCTGTGAATCCTAGCTCAAAGAAAACTTCCATGGCTCAGGGATTAACTGCGCTGCCATTCCTTCATGGCTTTTCATGGCCCCTTGTAGACTATCTCGCCCACTAAAAACGCCAGCCCTCAGCCACTTACAGTGCTGGAAATGATCTTGTACAACAAAAGATCCAGTCTTTTTCTCCTGTAAACCCTAGCTGGAGCATTCTTCCATAGCTTGAGAGGAAGGCTAATTGCTCTTTGAGTGCTCAATGGCTGTCCATGAGACTTCACCAATAGATTGGCCCTTATAGTAAGATGTTGGGTAACAATCTACAGTGCCCAATTCCGTCAAGTATAGAGAAAGATCCGTGGCTTTCCGTTTTTTGTCAACTAGGCCACTTTTTGGCAATTCATAGAACTGCTCCTTTCTCCTCCCACTGTAAATGGATTGCAAAATCCACTTAGATTTGAGTTGCCACTACCCTGCTTTTTCCTACGATCCGCTCCGCTCAGCAATCACCGAACTACTGAGAGAGTTTTGGCCAGCTTTCTGTAAAAGCCACATACAACCGTTTTTGAGCAATTTTTCCTGAATTCTTGTCCGAATTCACCTACGACGATCATTTTGAGCTTCCATGAAGCTCCGATTGAAGGAACTTTGCTGCCTCCAGCCATTCGGACTGCCTATACCCTGTATGGAGTCCTCTCTCTTGAGACGCTCCGAGTGCTATTTTTCTTGGTGAAAGACGCTATCCCATAGCTCCACCGGATCGTGCATACCTGCATCACCCTGACGCTCTAATACCAAGTTGAAATTCCGATAGAATCTAGTGCAGTATGCAGATCACATCACACAATCACCATAGCCACTCCTCACAAGCTCTCAAAGATGGCACAACAAAAGTTAATAGATTACAAAGAAACATTGTACATATAGAGTATTCACAAACTGCATGAAAAGGCAGGTGTCCTGAAATTGGCCTACCACCTGTCAAACTAAGGTCAGGCCCAATATGGCCAAATTCGACCGACGAACTTGGGACATGCCCCAAAGTATAGCAAGTACTGTAAATAACTCTGTACAGGCTAATTCTTCCTATGTGTGGCCGCCCAGCTAACCCAAGTAGCTATCTAAGGGAGCAGTGCCCGATCAATATATCCTAACGGGTCACGTCCCGATCACAACCATATATAGTAATGACATCACCACATTTAGAGCTTATACTAATGAATCAGATCACAAGCTGATTTCTAACTCTCTCTACTTCCATTTGGTAATGGCTACAAGATCAACGATTTGGTTTCAGGTCAGTACCTTCTACCACTTCCCACAAACTTTTGGCCAAAAATCATCATTCTCATTCTAAACTTCCACATATGGAAGTTAGTTCCATCAAATTTCTCAATTAGAGAAATTTCTTGACTAGATTCCAGATGATTGAGGTTGATATTCACTTAATAATATGGAACTTGTGAGAAGTTGAACTCAAAATTGAAACTATGATATGTTGGCTACTTTATCATGAGTTATGTCAGACATGCTCTAATACCAATTGTTGAGTTGAAGACTATTGAAAGATTTGAATCACATCACAAACAAAAGATAGATAGATGCAAAATCAAAACGAATTTATATCTTGTGCGCAAATCGAATGCAGAACAACAAATACCTATGCCATTAGGAACTGACAAACTTAGATATTGGAAACAGATAAAAAATACTGAACAATAAGGCATAAGCACATATAAAATCCGACATGAATCACACTAATATTGAAACTACTAGAAAGATTTCATTACTAAAAGATTACCATAAAGATTTCATTACTAATAAATGCTCATACATAATTGCTCAGTTGATCACTCAATACTAAGTGCACTACAATAGATCAGTCAATGAGGACTTGTGCACTATTGCAAGAAAAGTTCCACTCACTCTATTTTATTGTTGCGACCTCTTTTGCAATGCTATTCTATTTGATCTAAACTACTATATATTTTCTTATGTGATCCTAAACATTTACAAGACGGCCTATTGCTATACTATCCATAATTAATGGTGTACAATCATCTGTCACCATCGCTAAAAGAATCACTAAGGATATAGTATTTTTGGCTGTTTTCCATTAGAAGTCACTTTTGAACTTTCTTCTACTTTTGTTTGAAAAGGCTCGAATTTCATAATGTTCAGTCAAGGTTCGAATCTTCGAAACATCATTTGGATATTCTTCAACAACAATCTTTTGTTTGTCATTCGAACGTCCTCAACAATCATTTGAATATTTCAAATTTCATAATGTTTCGGATCTTTGTCGGATCTTGACTATGCAAACTTTCATGTTTTTATGTAGATTATTAGAAACTTGGAGTATTTTCGCAAACCGTCAGAAACGCAATGTAATATTGTAGGCATGCGCAAATGAAAAATTTTACAAAAGGAAAGCAAGAGTTTTCTAGATAATCATTATTAATGAATATCCAACACTTTGGTACTAGGTTCAAAGCCCCATCTTGGGAACCAAGATGCATTCCATTAATGGTGGTGAGCAAAAATTAAGTTATTTGGGACTACAAGAACACTAATTGGCCAATTCAAAAGCTAAATCCCAAAATCAAATTCTTGTTTAAGATTCATGTGCGTGTCTGTGTGTGTGTGTGTGTGTATGCGCGCAGGTGCGCTACTAAGACCTTTCAAAGATTTTGAAGGAAAAAGCTCGTGCTCGGTCGCAAGCCCATGAACTTGGTCTCTACAACTCCACAAGCTTGGTCTATACAACCCTTGCTTGAGTCCATACAGCCCCACGATCATGATCAACACAACCTCGAGATCTTGGTCCGTACACAATGCGGATTCTATACATTTCTTAATGACACTTTTAAAAATGAGCACTCACATTAGGGTGGTTTTGGTGGTTTCAAAAACTCCTTGCAATGCCCTTCACTAAAACATTAGGGTTTTGCAAGATCTGAAGGGGGGATAAATTAGGGTTGGTGTGGATCCATATTGTAACGTGGACAAACACAATGAATACCATGATGAAGATAGAAGCTGAAGGAGATGAAAGAGATGGCGATGGCGATGGCGATGGCGATGGGTTATCCCGTATCCTGATTTTGTCTCACACTCTGTTAGGGACTCGCAAGCGGCCTTTTCAGAGGATCGCAACTTTGTGGTGTTCACGTTATCATAGAATGGGTATTGCTCATAGGATGTAGGCTTTCTTCTTTATCTTGTTTGGCGATGTTTCATCTCTGGTTGGGACGAAGCAGGAACGCTTAGGGTTGTGTTAACATGTAAGATCGATTAGGTAGGCGTGGGTGGTCAATTGTGGATTGGCATGATGAGAACCATGATGTGAATGAATCAGCTGTGTGGAAAATGAAAGGCATTTTGAGTTCTAATTTCTTCAAGGTAGCGGGGGTGTGGAATCATGGCTTGGAAGCAAGGATACCTCGTAGGAAGCGTCTGCAGAAGATTATTTTACAGAATTCAAGAAAAATGAGAAAATTGGCTGTTGCGGCAACAGAAATTAGGCAGCAAGCAGAGGAAGAAGTGGCAGAGTTGGAGGAACATGATGAAGTAGGGCAAGAATTGGAAGATAATGCAGCAGTACAGGAAAATATGGCAGCGGTAAGGGAACATGCAGATGAAGATGCAATAAAAAAAATCAAAGCCGTATTGCAAAAATCACAAGATAATGCGGCACCAGGACAGGTAGTAGAAGATGATAAAGTGGTCGAGGATGATTCAGAAGAAAATGGAGCAGAAGACAGTGAATCAGAAAGAAATGGAGCAGAAGAAAGTGATTCAGAAAAAAGCAAATCTGAAGAAAGTGATTCAGTGGAAAATAATGTCGAAGATCTGAAATTAGGAGAAGATGAAGCAGATATTAGAAAAGAAGCCATTTCAAGCTCAATGGATCCTCGATCGGATTTAGCATTGGATGTGCAGATGCAAGCACATGGTGCCAATATGGCAAACCCTAGCAAAGGAATAGGCAGTGGCTTGGGGTCATTATTTGAAGAAAGTTGTTGGCATGCACAGAACCTGAAAAGTAGAGGTTATCAAAATAGTGTGGTGGATGGACAGGTTGAGTATCAGAAATTGACGTCGTCGGGTTCCTCTGTTGAGTACAGACATGGAGGGGCGATAGTTTTCCTCTTTTGGAAGGATTTTTTAGTATTTGATGGATGTGCTACAGTCTGCGTTTTGCAAGGGAGGGCCAGCATGCTGGGCTATTCACTAGTGCGTGGCATGGACAAGATGGTATGCAGCAATTTCAAGCTTTCATCGGCTGTAACTATAGAGCCTTATCCTTATGTGACTCTTGAGGGGAAACCTTATTCTGCCACTGAGCTGGGGTTGGATCTGAACAGCCATGAGCCAACCACAATTTCAGAGTTTGATACACCAGGATGTATCTTGGAGTTCAGATCCTACAAATGCAGGCAAGTGTCTGCATTGCCAGCTTTTACTAGCGACCATTATCCAGCCTCCGAAAGAATTACTTTCAGGCTTGAGGTTCTTGAGAAAAGAAACTTTTTTGGGCAAGTCAACAAATCAGACTGTGAGCAATCTGATGATCAAAGAAGTCCTGATAATCATTCGCTTGAATTTGAGGGGGATTGCTCAGAGGGAGCAATGGCAGTGGAAAGTTTGGTGAAATTGAATGGGTCTACTCCACTACATCGAAAACAGACAACAGAAGGATTTCTTGGATTAAAGGGAAAGAAATTACATGATGAATCTAAAGATTTTCAATCACAGCCAACCCGAATTCCTAGTACATGGCAAGCAGCAATCAACACAATAACATTGAAGAAAAAGGGATCTCTGGGTGATGGTGGAAGGGGTGAAGTTGCTCCGATCACAGTCATATGCGGAGCCAAAGGCACAGGAAAATCTACATTTGCAAAGTTTTTGGTCAATGAACTTCTCAATATTCACAAAGCAGTTGGGTATCTAGATACCGATGTAGGGCAACCAGAATTTACAATACCTGGCTGCTTATCACTTCACATACTTCAGGAACCCATTATAGGTTCACCTATTTTGCACCTCCGTACCCCTGAGAAGTGCTACTTCTATGGTGATATCTCACCGAAAGTTGATCCCACTCAATGTATTGGCTGCATTCAGGACCTATATGATTATTTCTGCCTTCAGTACTATGATAATAAGGAACAAGCAGAACAAACGCCACTGGTAGTAAATACACATGGATGGCTCAAAGGTGTGGGGCTGGATGTCTTGGTGAGCATATTGCGCATTACAAAACCGACACATGTTGTTCATCTTGTGTCCAGCATAACACAGAAGAACATCCCATCTGGCAGATTCTGGCAAACTGATGACAATACATCAATAGCCACAAAGATACTTTCCATTGAGAGTTACACTGACAGCTCAGTTGGACAATCACATTCTTCATGTGACGGTTTCAGGTTTAGGCCGAGCAAAAATGCCGTTGAGCTGAGAGCTTTGAGGATTATGGCTTACTTTCAGAAATGCCATGGAGGAAAACCACTTTTATTTCCATGTAGAGAGGTTGATTTGTATGCAGAAACATCTAAAGCTTTGGCTTCCCAAACTCCATACCAGGTTTCGTTATCAGATATAAAAGTAATGCATCTTCACTGCCAGGTACCCGAGACTCAAACCCTGTATAGTATCAATGCAGAACTTGTGGGCCTAGGAACATCCCCCCAAAAGATTATGGTGGATGGAACTATTCTTCCTCCCGAGTGTCTAGGCTTTGGTATAGTTAGAGGAATTGATGTTACTCAGAACATTTTGTATCTCATTACACCCTTGTCAGGGGAGAGCCTACAATCAGTAGAGATTATTCTGCATGGGCGACTGCAGATACCCATGCCACTATTGCAAGTAGAGGGCTATATATGCCCATACTTATGCAGAAATTCTGTAGTTGTTGAAGGAACAGGTTCTGCTGTTATGAGAAGTCACAAAAGACAAATCAAGCCACAGATGAATGGCTCTCTTTGACACCCTTGATTCAAGTTAGAAATCTTTGAGTGTACTTACCTTGAGCAGATCCTGCACATGGATCAGGTAGCAGACCTACGGGAGTTGAGATTTTTCGCTTCTAATTTGAAAAAGATATCGTTGAGTTTGAATTCTAGTAGCATAGTCTTTGTGCGATGTGGATATTGCTGATTCTGCCTGCAGCATTGGTGGTAGATCATAGTTGGATCTAGGAGGTGGGTGGTTTTTCAGACTGGTGTATCTGGAAACAAGTATGAGCTATCATGCTGCTCACGTTCTTGCCTCTAGGCGCTTCTTCAACTGGTTTACTTTTGCATGCTTTTCAAAAGTTTACAGTGTCTATAAGAGATTTAAAGGTTCTGATTATATTCTTTAAAACTGCAGTTTTTGGAAGCCATGCTTGTGATGTGTGCTACTGAACAGGTAATTCACTAAATTGATTGTTAAGGTAGTCAGCAGTTCCTGATGTTCCTGATAACTGTTTTAGCTTGTTAAATTGATTGAATTGAAAGATGCGATTTTTAGGAACTGTGTATTGCTTCTGTTTTGTAGTACTGGCTGAAATGTCGTGATTGGTGTTCAGGCTTTGGAAGCATTTTTGCTGAATCCAATTGGCTATAACATTGTGCTGATTTACTCCAGTGTTGCAATTGCTGGCAAATACATGTAGAGAGAATTTATTATCGAATCATAAATTCAAATTTCTGTTGGAGAAGCCCTCTGAGTATCACTTACTGCAAGAATCTTATATTTTACTCTGTTTCTGCTCTTTTTGAGCTCTCAATCCAAGGAAATTAAGTGAGAAGCAGCAGTGCAACCTGATCAACACTGATATACCTACAACATCCAAGGTTATTGATGAAGCTCGTCTTGATCATCTTACTGTTTTTTTAGTGTACAATCCAACATGATTTTTTTTCTCAGACAGCCCCCATGTGTGGGCAGGGTTTGAACTTGGGTGTCAACCCCACACGATGAACCCTCTACCACTGACATGAACTTTTTGCTGAAGGCAAAACACAATTCTTTGTGCACTTCTGATTCAATTTTTAGGTTACTCTATCCACAAAAGTGTTACCCTTGATCCTTTCTTTCACCAAACATCAGTAAGAACCTGTGGCAAATTATCATGTTTGCAATTTTCATAGTAGCAATTAAACACTTGATATGTATCTTAGGGTTTTAATTGGCTTTGATGCATGGAAATGTTACTTCCAACTGTAAGGGATCAAAGAATTAAAAAACTGGATGAAACGCATAAAATGCTCATTCATCCAGTGTTTTTATTCAATCAATCTACAGTGAGTAATGACGCCCATAATTTTTCATGCAAAAGACATAATTATCTCATCACAATCCATAATTCATGAACATGGTTACAAACAACAACCACTAACAAGTTTGCACTAAAAACCAGATAAGAATTAGATAGATGGATCATCAAACTTAGAAAGAAGTGCCCATTGGACAATTGCTTTCATAAACAATTCTATAACTGTTTGATGCATTGTCCTCAGTAATGCAAATGCTTCTACAATCACAAAATCAATCAGTGATGTCACTGAGATGATTTGAAATGACAAGCAATCACGGTACAATAATAACTACTGAAAGTCTTTTGTTAGAGTGTTGTCAAGCTCTCCTATGTCCCTATTGGATTAATGTTTCTTGGCTTATTTGAATCGGTCGTACAAATTGGGCTGATTCATCCCATGTTCAAACTGTTTGTTTTTTTGGGGGGTTTATTCTAGTGCTAGGTTAAACAGATTTTGTAAAAAAAGATAGGAGTAAATTTAGCCATGCATGTGTAATAACACGGTCCGAAGATGAGATAATGGAGTGAGATAACCTGTTGGCAAAGAATAACAAGTATCTTCCAAGAATTAGAATGCATTGCAAAAGTGAGAGAGAGAGAGAGAGAGAGAGAGAGAGAGAGAGAGAGAGAGAGAGAGAGAGTCAGTCTTGAAGCACATACAACAACAATGATTGGTGAGTACATGGCTAGTACATGTTTTAGCCATATTCAAGCCACCATTGAGGTGGGACCACATCATGTTGTACTTGTACAACCAATCCATTATCCAACTTACTACTTAGTACTTGATACTTACTACTTAGTGCTCAAGAGTTAATGTGCATCACTAGAGCCTAATTCAAGTTTTTTGATGGTTCCAACTTCCAATTGCACTCAAGTCATAGTTCACCACCAACAATTTAATATGCTTGTTCTATGTTCATGGTTGAATGATCATTGATTAATCATTTGAATTTTGTGCACTATATAAGTTGTTGCAAATAATGTGGCAAATTGCATTGTCATGGGGAGGCTCGGTAAGGAGATTTATCCTCACAATTTTTGGACACCTTGTGCTTCTCATTGTTCGGACCTCCTTGTCAAGGATGTATAGTCAAGATACCATGAGCCAAGGAGTTGCTTGGGTCCTTGGTAGATTTATCACTAAGAGACCAAGGACATTGGCCATAGTTAGGACACACTTCAATTTGGAGGTCTTGAAACTTGTCCCTACTAGTTTGTGTTTCAATAATGTGAATTGATTCATTGCATTTGCCATTGTGTATGTTGACAAACTTGATTGTCCTAAAATTTGGTCTTGAAACTTGTTCCCACTAGTTTGTGTGAGAATCAATAATGTGAGATTTGATTCATTGCATTTGCCATTGTGTCTGGACTGAACTTCGACCCTCTGCTGATCAGACTCATTTTTTGAGTTTGTATCGTTTTCTTGATTTTCGACCCTGGATTCGAAATTTTGCTGTTCGACCCTGGGGTCGAAATTCGGCTGTTCGACCTTGGGGTCGGAATTCTGTTGTTCGACCCTTGGGTCGGAAATTTGTGCAACCTTTCCCTTGGGGTCGAAAAACTTGTTCTTGATTCTTCTCTGGGTTTGATTTTCCACAGATGCCTTGAACTGCTTGAAGAATTTAAATGCTTCTAATTTGTTCTTTAAAAAGCAAGTAGTAGTCCATCGTGAGAAGTCACCGATGAAGGTAGGAAAATAAAGTGTCCCCCCTGTGGTAGCAGTCTGCATTGGGCCACAAATGTCACTGTGTACAAGGTCCAGCAAATTTCTAGAAGTGTGAACTGAATTGGAAATGAATGGACTTCTAGCATGCTTGCTGATAATAAAGCTTTCACATGGAGAACTCAATTTGCTGATTTGAGACATATCTTGTACCAATCTTTGTTTTGAAATTTGTTTAATACCGTTGAAGTTGAGATGGCCTAATCTGAGATGCCATAGCATATCAGTTGATTCAGATGTAGTGGTGTGAAGAGCATGACTATTCGAAGAGTAGCAGTCTACATCGGGCCGCAAATGTCACTATGTATAAGATCGAGCAAGCCTTTAGAAGCATGAACTGAGTCAGAAATTGAAGAGCTTCTTGCATGCTTGCTGATTATACAGCTTTCACATGGAGAAGTTGGCTTGCTGACATAAGGCAGATCTTGTACTAGTCTTTGATTCGACATTGCTGGATCATGACTGTTGAAGTTGAGATGGCCTAATCTGAGATGCCATAGCATGTTAGTTGATTCAGTCGTGGATGTGTGAAGAGCTTGACTGTTCGAAGAGTAACAGTGGCTGAGCTTGTATAAATTGTCACTTCTTCTCCCGAAAGCTAGAGCTTTTCGAAATTTGTCAAAGATTGTGCAGTGATTTGTGTCAAATTCGACCCTCCGACCAGAATCAATGATTCTGCTAACTAGAAGTAGGTTCTTGGTCATATTTGGAATGTGGAGGACATTTGAGAGCAGCTTGACTTCACCCTTCTGGAATTCGATCCTGACTGTTCCTTCTCTCTGGATCAAGTGTGATGAGTTGTCTCCTAGTTGCACAACTCAAGAGTGGGTGAAAGATTTGTAGTCTTTGAACCAATCTTGATGGTGAGTTATGTGTTGAGTGGCTCTAGAGTCAAGATACCAATAATCGATATCTTGTTGTTCTCTGACCTTTGTCATAAAGGTGGCTTCATCCTCCTCTTGCTGCTGGTTTGAAAAACTGGTTGAAGCACTATGTGCTGTTGTTGGTACCGCTGCTTCTTTTCATTATTGTATTTTAAAGTCCTGTAGTCCTTGATTTCATGACCAGTTTTCTTGCAGTATCTGCAAAACAATTTTAGCTTTGGTTGGTAAGATGATATATTCAAATTCGACCCTGATTCGACCTAGAGTTGAAATTTGAACTTGAGCACCTCTAACAGCAAAAACCGGAGAAAAATCAGAGAAGTTACGCCCAATTTAAAATTTTGACCTGTTTTTTGCTTGAAAACTAACTTTTTGGTGAAACAGAGGCAAATCTGCTCCAAAACCGACGTATGATGGCTCTATAAGATCGCTAGGATGCTAGGAACATGCTCCCAAAATTTGATTAGGATCTGAGAAGATTCTGGAGAGTTATGAGCGAAAAAGCTTCTGAAAAAAAATGCACTAGAGCTGTAGAGTTATGGACTTGGCTCATTACATTCGGCGCGTCCATTCTTTTATTGTTATCATGCATAAGCATACCTAAGGGCCCTTTTTATTCATATACTGGCCTTGGGCCCTATTTGGTTATATTCTTAGGACTTGGTCACATTGATTTGGAGTGGGGGTCCTCCTATTGGGAGGGCGCACTATTTTCCCTCCAAATCCTTTTTCCTCCCTTTTTTGAATCCTCCATTTGATTCAGGGAGAGGGTATAAGTAGGGCATCATTGTATTCCTTTATTCAGTTGATGATGATTGCTCCTCTTTAGCCTCATTAAGCATTCTCTCTTCCTGCTTTCTAGCTTAAGTCCTGCTTTCTAGCATAGCTAGTGAATCTTAGCTTGTAACTTGGTATCAGAGCACTTTCCTGCAGATTTTTGCAGATTGGTGGTGGCTGTCCAGCGCCCTACTGCCCATCACTTTTGACGATTTCTTCATCATTTTTTGCAGTTTTGGTGAAGGCTGTCCAACGCCCTGCTAACCCATCACTTTTGTCGATTTTTTCGGCAAATTTTCATTGTTTTTACAGATTTGGTAGCTATTGCCCAACACCCTACTACCTCATCATTTTCAACACTTTTTGTCACCGATTTGCTGTCCATTTTTTATATTGATTGGAGGCTGTCCAACGTCCTACTACCGTCTCATTTTCAGCGGTAACCCATCACTTTCGTCGATTTTTTCGACAGATTTTCATTGTTTTTGCAAATTTGGTAGCTATTGCCCAGCGCTCTACTACCTCATCATTTTTGACACTTTTTGTCACTGATTTGCTGTCCATTTTTTATATTGATTGGAGGCTGTCCAGCGCCCTACTACTGTCCCATTTTCAGCGGTTCTCTTCATCGACTTGCTATCCGTTTCGGCTATTGATTGGAGGTTGATTGGCACCTTACTTCAGCACCCTTTCTAGCCTATTTTTCAGCATATTGTGGATCTTGGTAGTTGTTGTCCAGCACCCTATTATCTCACCATTCTCGACGGATTTCTCCATTGACTTGCTGCTCATTTTGCTGATTATTTGTCGGCTGTCTAGCACCCTCTTTTAGCACTTTTTTCAGCTTATTTGGCGTGAGTTGAGGATTCAGATTGGTGGCTGGTTGGCGCATCTATTTTGTCATATCTTCAGCTTTTACCTCTCTTTGTTGGCACTATTGATTGGATGACGTATCAGCACCCACCCAAGTATTGCTTGCATCCATTTGTACTTCCTTTTTGCACCTACTTGCTCTCTTTTTGTTCACATACTGCTCTTTTTTCAGCCCCCTATTTTCCTCTCATATTTGTTATTTTGCTGCCTCACACCATCTTCCTTCCTTTTTCCATTTTGTTAGAACCCTTCTACTTTTTGGCCTTGCACATTTGCTGTCCATTATTCTACTTTCTCAACCCCTTATAATCTGATTATTATCCATCTTGATTGGCTGTTTCTATGACATTTTTGGTGATATTGGAAGTTAGACTAAGTTGGGGTGACAACAAACGTCCTCTCCCTCAGGTTTTGTCTCTTCCTTAGTCCCTATGGTGACTTCTTCATCAGAAAACCCACTGCAGAGCTCTTTAGATGATCGTTTTACACATATTGATGTCCGCATGGATAATCTTGAGAGTCGTAATTTTCTAGCCTTGAGACTATCCCACGAGGGGATACCATCCCCCCAGACGTTCTTTATTGTCCTGGTAAAGCACCTTTATTTCCTATTTTGTACGCCTACTCCTGCTTCATCTTCAAAAGGTGTTTTTGGTAGTACGTCTGGTCTCTCTTCATATAGTGCTAGTCCTTATGGATCTCCTTTCGGGTCTTCTATACCACCACCTAGATTTCCCTCCACACCACCAGGATTTTCTTCTCCTACTTTTTCAAGTAATCCTGAGCCCCATTTTGCTCGTGATTTTCGTGATCGCATCCAGCTTACTACTTATTCTAGTTCGTCTGACGGGAGTATCTTGGAAAGTTGGTTCTCTAAATTAGAGACCTATTTTCTTATATATCCCAAGACTAAAACCCAGAAAGTGCAGTTGGCCGCATTACATTTAGATGGTAGAGCTCAGACTTGGTGGCGTGTTTATCGCTCTGAGCCTACTCATGAGGGGTTACATATATGGCCTACTTTTCGTCATGATCTTCGTATGGCTATGATTGACCCATAGTGGTTGGTTCGCCATCGTGATCTGTTTTGTAGCCTTCGCCATACTAGTGATTTGACTGATTATATTGATCAGTTTATTGAGCTTTTTTACCTTTTTACTGATCTTCATCCTACAGAGCTTATTTCACGTTTTATTGCCGACCTTAGAGACTCCTTACGATATCATGTCTCATCTTTTTGGCCTCTTACTCTCTCATATGCTATCTCCTTGGTACTACGTTGCAGCATAAGTATCCTGAGTTATCCACTTATTTTTGTTTTTCTTGCTCTCATTCCACTGTTTCTCCTACTTTGGCTTCTTTTTACTACCGTTCCTCCTGGTCCTCCTATCGCTATTTTTACCATGAGGCTCTTACTCCTGATGATTATGATGGTTTTGATATTTATATCTAGATTCTTGATAATCCTGACCCACATTCTGTTGATGAGCCGGCTGAACCATCGACCGCCATCCAAGGTCGTCACCTAGATCGCTGTGGCAGAGCCTGGTTGGCTTGCCATACAAGCCTATGGTAGGCCTACATGCTTGCCACATGCCAAACCTCAAGCCTGCATGATTTGCCATGTGGTAGACCTATGTGGCTTGCCACGTGGTAGTGTGTGATAGGCCTAGCAATAGCAGACCACGTAGGTAGAGCCTGGTTGGCTTGCCAGCCTATGATGGGCCTTACGTGACTTGCCACATGGCTAACCCCAAGCCTACATGATTTGCCATGTGGTAGCCATACATGACTTGCCATGTGGCAACCTATGACAGACTTGGTAGATAGCAGTCCTATATGGACTGTTACACAAGCCTATGGTAGGCTATATGGCAAGCCACACAAGCCTATGGTAGGCCTACGTGGCTTGCCATGTGACAACTTTTGACCCCCACCTCTTTTTCTCTCTAGGTCCACTTAGGCCTACGTGGCAAAGCCTGGTCGGCTTGCCACACAAGCCTATATTAGACCTACGTGGACCCTAAGCTTGCAAGACTTGCCACGTGGTAGACCTACATGGCTTTCCACGTGGTAGCCTATAATAAGATTGGCAGATAGTAGATCTATGACATGCCTATGTGGCTTGCTACACAAGCCTATGGTAGGCCTACGTGGCTTATGACATGGGAAGTATCAACCCTACATGGTTTTCCACGTGGCAGGCCTACGAGGCTTGCCACGTGGTAGCTTGTGAGCCCCACCTCTTTCTCTCTCTACGTCCACTCAAGCCTACATGGCAGAGCCTGGTTGGCTTGCCACACAAGCCTATGGCGAGCCTATGTGGCAACCTACAACATGCTTGCATGACAGACATGAGGCCTATGCCATGCCTATGTGGGGTCTGTCATGCAAGCCTATGGTAGGCCTACATGGCTTGCCATGTGTCAGCTTTTGAGCCCACCTCTCTATACCTCTCTCTCAGGGTCCACTTAGGCCTATAGGTAGTGCTTTGTTGGCTTTTTTTGGTTTTATTTTTCAGTTGACCAAAAAATTTTGTAATGTTGCATGAATTTTCCTTGCAAAATTAGCTTCCCAACGATCTACTGTATGCTTCGATTCAACATGTTTGTGCGCACGTATGATTTTTTGATACATTTTAAGCCTATATGTTCCCCCGTAGAGCTTTATTGGCTTGCTGCACAAGCCTATGGTAGGTCGACATGGCTTGTCATGTGGCAAATCCCAAGCTTGCATGATTTGCCATGTGGCAGGCCTACTTGGCTTGCCATGTGGCAACTTATGATAGGCTTGTTAGATAGTAGGCCTATGTGGCCTACTACAAGCCTATGGTAGGCTTACGTGGCTTGCCACATGGACAGTCCCAAGCCTACATCCGCGTGGCAGGCAAGCCTACGTGGCTTGCCATGTGACAACTTTCGAGGCCCAATTCTCTCTCTCTCTCTCTCTCTCTCTCTCTATGTCCACTTAGGCCTACGTGGCAGAGCTTGGTTGGGTTGCCATGCAAGCCTATGTTAGAACTATGTTAGAACTACCAAACTTGCATGACTTGCCATGGGGTAGGCCTACATGGCTTGCCACATGGCAGTATACGACAGGCTTGGTAGATATCAGACCTATGACATGCCTATATGGCCTGCTACACAAGCCCATCGAGTCAGAAATTGGTCGGATTCAATAAAAAATCATCAGAATTTCAAACGGGAGGTGTCCACAAGTTTGTGGGCTCAACACGAATCCACAGATTCATTTGCAGCTCAATTCTAACGTTGTTTGTCCGAAAATGCCCTTTCTACCGAGGGGAATGCAAGTAAATGAGACTACTTTCTAACATTTCTGAGAATTGGTCTAGTGTTGCCGAACGGAGTCTGTTTTTTAGACCCTCTCCTTTGTTCACGTTGAGACAAACCTACAGGGGTAAACCGGCCTCCAAACGGTTCAATACTCACAGAAAAACGTGACTCCGAACCAGAAACCCTAAACGCGGTCCTAGGATTCTAGACCCATTAAGCCATAAATTGGCCGAATTCAGTAAAAATTGGTCAGAACTTCGGACGGGAGGTGTCCAGAGGTGTGTGGGCTCGACACAAAGCTCAATTCGACGCCGGTTGTCTGAAAATGCCATTTCTGCCGAGGGAAATGCCACTAAATGGACTGCTTTCCAACATTCTCGAAAATTGGTCCAGTGTCGCCGAACGGAGTCTGTTTTTTAGACCCTCTATTTTGTCTTGTGCTACACACCGAGACGAACTCACAAGACTAAACCAGACTCCAAACGGTTTAGTACTCACAACAAAACGTGCATTCGAACCAAAAGCCCTAAATGCAACCCTGAGATTCTAGGCCCGTCGAGCCAGAAACTGGTTGGATTCAGTAAAAAACAGTCAGAACTTCGGACGGTAGATGTCCAAAGTTTCGTGGGCTCAACACAAACCCACTGGACCAGTTGTTGTTCATGCTTGAAGGAACGCCACAAGAGCACAATAAATGGACTACTTTTTGGCATTTTCGAGACGTGGTCCAATATCGTCGAACGAGCTCCGTCTTACATGCCGTATGTTCCATCCAGTGCTGCACGTCGAGACAATCCGCATACCCATACATGTAGTAGCAGCAACAACACCCGTGCACCTGTGAATTTGATGGTACACACGCACACATGCACACTTTTTCACACACTTCGCACATGCACAAATTCACATAGACCCACTTTACACACACACAACATCGACTGCTCGGCCACACAGCTTGACCATCGACAGCCACCCAAACCATCGGTCACCCGTCAATGGCATACACATAGACATATACGCACACAAACACACAAATCCACACAAATACATGTACATGTACACACACACACACACCTTCGACTGCCCGCCATCGGTGGGCACTCTTTACTAGCATATATATATTTAAACTTATATACACTTTTGTATGCATGGGTGGGGGCCCATGCATCCTCCTCCCCTCACCCATGCATACACATTTTTTGAACGAAAAATCTAAAAAGAGAGGATGCATGTATGGGGAAGAGGATGCATGGCCCTCCTCCTTTGTAGGAAAAAATAGTAATAATTCTTCCACAGAGAACACGATGAAAGTTTGAATAAATCAAACTAAGATCAGTGTCTTCAATTGGGTTTATTTTTTATCTATGTACTAATAGAACAATATTTACCTTAATTGAATTAGCGTGTGAAAATAATATGCGGAATTAAGAGACAACTTAAGACAATTTTAGACAAACAGAAACTATTGATCAGAAACAAATTTATAATTTTGAATCTGAATCAATATACATCTCTTGTTGTCTTATCTCACTGTTGTTTCTTTGATTGAATGAGTTTGAGAGTCTCTTCAGTGTGAGTGTTTTACAACGAGTAGTGCACATGTATTTATATTGCTATAGGACAGGTCTTTTGGCCTTTTAATTACAGGTCTTTTAGCCTTTTAACTCTGTAACAGTAGATCTAATTGTTTACGACGGTTGATATTCAAACAGACGCTCTGTTTCCAGGGTCGAATAAATTTTTGTTCACGAATATTTCGCGACAGTCTGTCTCTTCGTCACAACTTCCAAGTATATCTTGTAAAATCATCAAGGAAGGTAACAAAACAAGTTGGACCACCAATACTTTTTGAGGAAGAAAAATGAACATCTGAGTGAATTAATTCCAAAGGATGAGAAGTCTTAATAGAAGACTTTTGATATGGCTTTCTATGTGATTTTGCAATAGCACAAGCCTCACATGGCTTGATATCTTTGGAAAGTGATCTTGGTAGGCCAATAGCCTTATCATTCTTGATCATAGAAAGCATAGATTTATAGTTAGGATGCCCCAACTTTCTATGCCATAACTCCTTCTCAGACATAAGAGCAATTTCACAAAAGTTTGCATTTTCATAAGAGTTTAACTTGAAGATGCCACCATATCTAGATCCATCAACTAGGATCTCATCATCTTTCTTAATAAAGCAAGTATTGGAATTGAATTTTACATCACAACCACAATCAAGCAACTTTCCAACACTTATCAAGTTCTTTGTGAGCTTAGGAACAAAAAGAACATTGGAAAGTGATAGAACTTTAGAAGAAGCAAGTTTTAATGGAATGTTGCCAATTCCTTCAATAGAGCATTCATGATCATTTGCTATATAATTAGATCTTTTAAGTCCTTTATAAGGTACAATAGAGTCAAAAGACTCTTTTGAACAACACATATGTGATGAGGCACCACTATCGATGTACCATGCTCCATCCTTCTTGAAGGGTGTTGAAGAAAAACTTGACACCATGAGGGATCCTTCTCCATCACTTGCAATGAAGTCTTTTTCTTTCTCATTAGAAAGATTTGCTTGTTTGAGATGATTTTTTTTTTGAAGCAATTAGAGACATAGTGCCCCTTCTTGACACAAAAGAAACACTTGACTTTCTTCTTCTTGGTCTTGGAAGTAGAAGGATGAGTTGAGTCATCCTCTTCACCATCTTTGTCTTTGTCCTTGGCTTTGTCTTTGTTGAAAGTTTGAGAAAACTGGTTCTTGCTTCTCCCTTTATGCTTGTCCTTGACAAAGAGAGCTTTTTCACTTCCAATATGCTTGAGTTTGTTCATCCTTGAAAGTTTGTAACTTTGCCTTGCTTCTTCATATATGAGAATTCCTTGAAGAGTCTCCAAATTGGCAACTCCTCCTTTATGTCAAAGGATTGAACAAGATTATCATAGTCTTCTTTTAAGCCATTAAGAATGACTTGTACTAGCTCATCTTGATTGATTGTGATACCAATACAAGCAAGCTCCCTATGAAGATCTTTTACTCTCAGAACATAATTTGATGCACTCTCCTAACTTCTTTGAAAACTTTGAAAAATATGATTTCTAAGAGTGAGACTCAGTATTCTAAAAGTGTTCTTAGCTTCATAGATGGACTTAAGTGCATCCCAAGCTTCTCTAATAGTGGTGCAAGATCCTATTTCTCTTAGAATATCATTAGAGACATTCATTTTAATAAAGTGTAGAGCCATTCTAGCTCTCTTCCTATACTTTGGTATTTCAAGCTATACTTGAGGCTCCTCCTCAATACCAAGTACTATGTCATACATCATGGAGTATAAGAACTGACTCCATCCTAATCTTCCATATTGAATAATTGGAAGTACTTAGTCTTTCACTTGGTTCTAAGAGATATCCTCCTACAGGTGCCATATTGTGAATACTTCTTGTTATGGGACAATTATATGTTTGAGCTTGTTCCAAACAAACTTGATGTTGCTACTCTCTTTCACTATAGGAATTTTCAAGGGTGTGCTATCAATCCTATGTGAAAAACTTGCAACTGTATTTGAGATAGATCTCAAATATTCCACAAAACAAGATAATCTAGATCAATCTCTGAAAATGGATTGAGGAGTATAGACAAGTTTTGATTCTATTTTTGGCACGTGTTAGATGCTACAAAAGAAAACACTAATGATTTAAAGAAGGCTCAAAAGTGTTCAATAACTCCAAACTTTGTCTTGATCTTCAGTTTCTTGTGTTTGAATACTCAAAACAATGGATTATAAATCAAGCTAAATTGAATCAAATAAAAAAGTAGTCACTCGGATTTTGGACCTCTCCCTACCCTCTTTAAGAGCTTATGACTCTTGATAGACACATCAGATTGATTTTAGATCAATCGCAATGGAAAGTACTCTTCATAGGCTTTTCATCATGCTATAAGATCAATATCTTTGGACCAATTAAGAAGAAAATAAAGAGGTCTGAAAATATCTGATTTTCACACGTGCGAAATTCCAAAATTTTGTTCAATGTCAATTCTGATCCGAAAATCTAGTTTCTATCCTCTTTGATCCAAACACTTTTCAAGAAAGGGTAAAGAAAAGTGATAAACAGCTTTTTGCTTGAATTGGGCTCACAAATTCTTGCACAAACAGAGATAATAGCATGCAAAGCTTAATTTGGCTCTGATACCATGATAAAAATTTCAGCAAGCTCACACGTGTGGGGAATGATCCTCAAGTGTGAATGATCTTGTTAAGCTTTGTAATTTGATGTCTAGGAAAGATTTCAAGGAGCTAGGTTTCTTCACCAAGAATCAAGGTACAATTAGTAGAGAACTCCACAATGAAACCATGATCTAAAAGTTGGACAACACTTAGTGATGCTAGGAATGAAGAGAACACCATCTATCTTAGTCTTCTTGGAGGATCCTAAGCATAAGGGAATGGATCCCACACCTTCAACTTTACATTCATGATCATTTGCTGTAAAAATGGACTTTATAGGTCTTACATAAGGTGTGAGTTGAGAAAAATACTCCCTTAAATTGATTCTAGATTGAATGCCAAGATCTAGTACAAGATTTTATGGCTAAATCACAATCTGGCATGTTAAGAATCAAAGAATGATTGCTTTGAAAAACAAGAGAGAAGAAGTACAAGAATTTAATGCATTAGCATAAGCCTTTACTCGAATTAGAGAGAGAAAGAGAGAGCAAAATTCAAGCAAACAATAGTGTAGATCCAAATTCACATGGAATAGCTTTAAAGCTTGGTTCTTCATAAAAAATTATGAGAGAATCTACACATATTCATGGAGTTTGGTGTAGCTCGAGGTAGAACCATCTCTCTCCGACTTTCATCCACATCTAAAAGTGAACTAGAGAATTAGTGACATTTGTCACTTTACATGCATGCATTTCTACCTACTTTTACCAAGCATCAAATTTACAACTAGAATTCTACAAATCATCATGCATGTGTCCAATTCACTTTGTGCATGCCTTGCATGTCACTATGGACTAACAACCATTGCATGTGATGTGCCATGAGTTTTTACAAGCCTATTATTGACATTTCTATGTCTACATTCTATATGCAAGTTGTATATTACCAACTAGACTTGAAGAACCCATGTAGCTCGAGTTTCTTCTAGGCCAAATTTGGCATTTACAATATGGAACATCATATACACATAGGAAAAACTTTGTCAAAAGCCTAAAGTCAATATAGATGATTTTTCATTTTTCAACAGAAGGTCACAGCTCCACAAGTGGCTGAGTTGTTTATTCAGAATATTGTCAGGTTACATGGTCTTCCGAAGTCCATAGTTTCTGATAGGGATCCCAAGTTTACGGAAAATTTCTGGATTGAGGTGTTCGCCAAGCTGGGAACACAGTTGCGGATGAGTAGCTTTGAGCATCCTCAGACGGATGGTCAAACAGAGTGAGTGAATCAGACCTTGGAAGATATGCTTAGGGCATATGTGAGTAGTACGCAAACAGACTGGGTAAAGCATTTACCACTATTGGAGTTCGCGTACTATGATAAGAGACATGCGTCCACTGGATTGAGTCCATTTGAGCTCAATTATGGTTTTAGGCCATTGAGTCCTGCAATCATAGAGATTCCACATAGGGTACCTAGATTGTAAAGTTTTTGGCTCAGATGCAACAGAAGCTAGAGTTGGCACGAGATAACTTGTCCAAAGCTGAAGCTAGGGCAGATAGTTATGCTCGTGAGAACTGTACCTATCGGGAATTTGAGAATGGAGATTGGGTGTATTTACTAGTCCCTTCGAAGTCGAAGGTGCTACGCACTAAAAAGTGCGCCAAGTTATCTCCTAGGTATTGAGGACCATGGTTGATCATTAAGAAGGTGAGCCAAGTAGCTTATAAGCTACAACTACTTGTAGGATGCAAGGTGCATCCAGTATTCCATGTTAGCAAACTGAAGAGATGTTTGCATGATGGCGATAGCCTTCAATACTACATTATGATCCTTACAGGTTAATGATAAGCTTCAAATCCCTCTAGATCCAAGAGCATCTAGGGACAAGCTTCTATCAACTAACAGATCCAATGTAATCCATATATCAGATTCCATTTCTAACATCACAATTGACATCCAAAGCTATGGATAACTCAATGGTCACAAAGATATTAGTTATAAATTCAACTAAATGAATCTACCCAAGAAATTAATATCCGGTATTAAGCAATTATTTACTAGGATTGCTAAAATCCTAATTGCGAAATACATTTAAGAACATAGGATGAAACTATTAATCTCTGCAAATTTTTGAGTAGCTTCTGTAAACTTCGGATAAGTCTTCCTTCCCTTGTGAAGCCTGAAAAAAAAAAAAAAAGTGTTAAGAGGGTAAACAGTCGCTGTCCCAGATTGTCTTTTCCCCTGTCTGGTTGCTGAGATCAAAACTCGTTAGTGATTGTGGACGGGTGTTTGCATGGGTTCTTCTGCTATGATTTTGGGTTGGAAGGTTCTGTGAAATGCTTCTTCCAAATGGCTCAAGATTGCCATCTTCAAGGGGTGAAGATGCGTTTTGCAACGAATAGCAGCAGTTTTAGAATCCAAGTAACCCTGGTTCATTTAATTCTCCAACAGAGGTCGCAGTAGAGGGAGGCGCTGGTAGCTCGTGTAGACAGGTACCTTTTTGATTGTTTTTTTTGATGCCATGTTGCTTGAAAAGCTGTGGATCTGACTGGATTCCAGAAAGTGCACCTGTATCTGTAGATCAACTGTGTGAATTCTTGTAGGTCGCTATGGCAGTAAACCTGTGAGCTTCACGAAAGACCTGTTAAGAAACCTCCGGATAGTAATCCTTCTTGAGGATTATGAGGTCTGGGCCACTGTCATCGTGGTAAATGGCAGGTAGTTCGTGAATGGCAGTGAGGGTTGCGACTGTATTCTTTAGAGTGGCGGCTTTAGGGTTTTGGTCTTCCCCTCTTTTTGACTTTTTTGTGCATTAGGGGTTTGGTGACCTCTTTGTGTGCATTGTTTTTTTTTTTTGCATGATTGTATACCAAGTTCTTAATACTTAAGGACTTATGGCATGCAAGTGTTTTTGGTGTTAAGGTTGAATCGTTGCATGGTAGAATTGTAATTTGATGAATTGCTATCTATGTGCATCGATGCCTATTTCCATGCCGGACAACCAAAGGGTTGTGAAACTTTTGACGATTGGTAATTTTAAAGTTGGTTTAAAAATGGAATTGCTAAATCAACTCGGGAAATTTAGGTTACTAGCACCCAGTATTGAAATTTCGATTTCATGGTGCCTGGATGTCAAAATTTTCAAACCTTTGCTACATATTGTTCCCATTTTTTTGGTTAGAAGTAATTGGATTTTCTTCTTCCATGAACAATATGCATGTTTTAAGCTCTTATCAACTTGGCATTCGGCTTTCAACAATGTAAGCCCGGATTTTGTGGAATTTGAGTACCATTATTCGTGGTCAAGCAGTATTAATCGGTTTCCGGTAGAAATTTTTTCGAAGCCGATCTTGATGGAACGATGGAGTGGTACAGTTCTCAGGCATATACCCGGTATAGGAATTTCGATTCCTTGGTACGATGCTATTTAAGCCATTTAACTCTAGAGTATTGGTACTCCCAGTGAATGGAGTTACATTGTGTTTTTTTGGTTTTCTCCTTTTAAAATCGGTGGAACACCGATCAGTTGGTTATTGTGGTTTTGATGATTTTTCCTATCATTAAAATTGAACAAACCAAAGTTTTTGAGATACTTGTTAAATAATCAATGGTGGAAAATTCATAGTATTTGGAAGTAATTCTTTAATTCTTAAGCCAGTAAGTAAAAAGAGGGAACAGTCCAATTTTATTGGAAAAATTGTACTGATAGGAACTGATCAAAAGTAAAACTGATTTCATTTCTAGTTAAAATCCTATGGTGGTTTGTATATCGATATTTCTACTCAGGTATAGGATAGAGATGAAACTGTTTCAAACTTTTTTTCTACAGTAATTAATTTTAAACATTTACTAATGTCGTTACGTTTCTTGATACCTTAGCTGAAACATTTCAAATAACTAAAAATTCTGAGGAGGGAAGAAGAGTGGACATCAGGGGTAGTAAGTGTGATCGGGAAATGTATTTCGTGTTGAAATATTGGAAAAATCTATCTAATGTTGTAAGTAGGGGTCCTAAAAATGCCAAACATGAATTGAGCTCTTATGGCTTAGTAAAGACTCATCTTAGAATAAAATATTCAAGGTAGGTAGAAGTAGAAACTCGAGCTACCATAGGAATTTCCATTTGTACTTTGCATGCCACATTTAATGCATGAAAATACTAGGTGGCAAAATTAGACATATTGAGGTGGCTTGAATAAGTCTAGATAGCTTGAGAGGTGGATTCATAACTCCAATTCAACTCAAAGTAGGAGGAGAGTCCATGGATCTATATATATGTGATGTACTCTCATTGAGAAGATGATGATTTTTGTGTGTAATGCAAATTTGGAGACTAAGCTCTTTGTGCCCTCTCTCTCTACTCGAGTTTGTACATTCGTATTCTCTCTCTAGCCGAGTTGAGGCATTTATTGTGCTTAGTTTCATATTTTGTTAATAGATCTTGCTTGTAACACAATAATATTTCTTGTATGATCAGCTTTCCTATTGTCCATCAATGCTAGTTTGATCTTTATGGTATTTTTGGACTTAGGAGATCAAAAGTACATGTGTAGGGCATCCCACACATGTGAATTTATCATTTCGCAATTAGGATTTTAGCAATTCCAGTAAATAATTGCTTAATGCCGGATATTAATTTCCTGGATAGGATTCATTTAGTTGAATTCATAACTAGTATCTTTGTGACCATTGAGTTATCCACAGCTTTGGATGTCAATTGTGATGTTAGAAATGGATTCTGATATATGGATTACATTGGATCTGTTAGTTGATAGAAGCTTGTCCCTAGAGTTGATGCTCTTGGATCCAGAGGGATTTGAAGTTTATCATTAACCTGTAAGTATCAGAATGTAGTATTGAAACTATGTTAATTCTTCTGTCTAAATCACAGAATCAGGTGTGGATTTGTGATATCCATCTGATGGAGCATGCCAGTCATCCAAATAAAATGGATTCTCCAGTATTTGGGAACAAGAGATAATATCCTATAGTGATTATAGGACAACTAGAAGGTCAGTGGATCTCTAGAATATCAGATAAGACAAATAAGGATTTTCTGGAAGGAAAAGCTGATGGTATGGGACATCAGTAATTTTAACTGAGCAAAAACAACAACGAATGTAAACCGGATCAGCATAGCAGATCATTCTACAACATTTGAAAGCTTTTCCAAAGAAGTAGAAGAACACGAATGACTTTTCATAAATTCCAGCATCTTTGTCAAAATAGAACATGCAGAAGAGCACTCTACTAACAATTTCGAAAAGTATGCCTCATACAGGAACTATGAAATCCTTATTCGAACTTCTCTTGAAAAAATCAGCACTCATTCCGGGATGCCAATCCAAGTGCTTCCAACTTCCAAAATCGATGTAAAGCTTGTCTCTATCCCATCCAAGACCACATCTTAGCCATGCTCTGATACCAATGTAAAGACCCTAAAGGATTGCCTCTAAGATGAGGATAGGAGAACACAATAAGAGAGACTATGGAGCCAAACCGCCCAACCAATCCTAGATCAAACCTGGATCTAGCCCCCAAGCCATGCCATGTGAAGCAAGAGGAGAAGAGAGAAACTGGTAGCCTAACCCCATATGTCGACGGGAGAATCCCCACCTCCTTATATAGAGAGTAGAGTCATGTGCATGTAACCATGCAATCTCCATGCAGGTCAACTATAATAGATCACACCTCTTCATGCAGTCCTCCTGCCTATATTTGTCACACAGACATGCAATGTTCCAAATGTCTCAGTTAGAGGGTCTGGGTCCTCTCAAGGTAATTAGTCACAAACTGGCCTTGACATGAAATTAAATCATGGCATGACCAATAATCTTGAGTACTGGAGGGCCGGTCTACCATATTAGGACTATTCCAAGTCCTTAACCAAATATGGCCATAACAAGGAAGCTAAGCATACTCGTGAAAGCCATTGAGGATGGAGAGTAAGAGAAATCGGGCAATAGTTGCGTAGGAGACAGGCTAGAGACATGATCGAAGGCACGTTGTAGGAGCGTGAGGTAGGAGAAGATGCGTCCCTGATGAAGAACATGGGGGGGATGATCCACCAAACGCTCGCATTCGAAGACAGCAATTTTGAGCCTTTTTGCCATAGCTTTGAGCATATGAAAAGAAAAACACAAGTAGCAAAAGAATTCATGAAAGCATTTAGCTACTTGATGGGTAGCAAAGAGAATGGGAGGATCAAGCAGTGTCATCGGCAAGGGGAATAGTCACGTAGCTCAACTATAGAATCGGAAGCCAAGATTTTTTTTTTTTTGGGGGGGGGGGGTTGGCCTTGAAGCGAGCAGTCGAAGGCATACCCCAGCTGGCTGTAATTCCCTACTTCTGTCCCCCCTTAAATACACTGTGTTTATGTAGTTGACTTAACCCTCCAGCAAAAGCTTCCAATTCTACGTGTCAGGATTCGTCATTGCTAGTTTTAGCCTCCGATCTTGTAATGGATGTTGATTCTTTCCGCTTCTCAGAGAATACAAAGTGCCTAGACAACAACAGCAAGTATGGAAGATAGTGACGACTTCAAGGATCTCCTGCAGATGATTTATGATTTTTTGCCTGGGGAAAGCTTGGCCGACGGTGAGGCGGAAAGAGGGATTGCAGGTTTGAAGAGTGGAAGGATGTGATAGAGCAGGCCGTAGAATTGTTCGCATTATGGGCAAATTTTATCCAGGTATGGATTAGTACATCTTGCCCTCAAAATCGAGCTCCGACATGAAGCTAGGGGTGAGAGACATGGGGCTGAAAAACATGTATATTCTGAGAAGGGCCTCAGGGATGGCTTGGGGGGCAGAGTGAGCTGTGGGTCCCTCACACTGCCTTCTGTGGAGCCGTTCTTTCCCTGTTCAGCCTCCATTAGTTTCAGATCCTCAGCCCTGAGGCGACTTCTTTGCAAGAAATGTTGCGTGGACTCTCCACCATCGCCTCCAGAGGTGCATGCTAAGCCAGTTGATGAGCAAGCACAAGCAAGCTACAACATGCATAGTGCAAAAATCCAAGGAATTGCTTGTTTTCGCTAGCACCACTCTCGCTCTCTCTTGTTCGACCTCGAACCTGATTTGACCTTGTATAGAGAGAGAGAGAGAGAGAGAGAGAGAGATCTCTCTCTCTCTCTCTCTCTCTCTCTCTCTCTCCAAATGCATAAACCAAATAAATACATCTCAAGTGTGATAGATAATGAAAGGAGCATGTAAATATCTCCATAAAAAAAAATTAATATATAAAAGCAATGCATTTTCATTTGAAAAAATAAAAAATCACTTTCATACGCTTAGCTTCGCACCTATAAATTCAATTTACAATCTGAATGAAAATAAGAGACTGTATTTGGCTCTTTAAGAACTAAGAACCTAGAAAAGATGTTTCAATCTCTAAATATTTACCTATATAATAGATCTTGCGAAAGTTATTTCTACACATGCTCCATGAATCTCCTATACTAATCACAACTTAGAACAAAGGATCTCTCGATATATATGGAAAGTCATGAAAATTTTTTACGGCTTCCATAACTTGCCACATAGGCAACCATTGATCTAAATTTCTCAATCCCAAGAACAAAAAGATTTTACAGATGATTTGTGCAACAAAGATTCTGCACATGCTCCATCAATGGTATGCTAGCCTGGATCCACACCCCTGAAATGAATCATTCCTAAAAGGTGTACTGATTAGGTGCACATTCCTAAAAGTATCCTCATCATAAAAGAGAAAAAAACTGTATCTGCAACAAAAAAGAGAAAATCACAAGATCAAAAGAAGAAGAAATCAAACACCTAAAATCAAATTTTCATAGGCCATAGTTGTCTAGATCACTACAGATTGGTGGCAAGTATTTTAAGAAACCAAAGATCCAATTGAAGAGTATAAATAACAAAGCAAGGATCAAATCATACAAAAATAGATTTGCAGCTTTGGGATGAACATTGAAATGTTTAGGCCAAATAGAGCTTAGTGAACATAATGCAGGTCCAGGTTGTTATGATAGCCTAGCTCTCTCACATGATGACATGGCAGTTGGGAATGCTGACCTGGGCTCCCATGACAATCTGTGGGTTGAGAATGCTAGTCTTGATCTGCTTTTGTGGCAGCACAACGCCAACATTGATGTAAACCTCATCAGACACATGGACATCCTCTCTTAGAACAGTCACATTCTCCACTCTCGCTCACTGCCCTACTGTGCTATGACACCCGATTATGCTCCCTGAAACGCAAGAATGGCGTTTGATCTGAACACCGTGCATGATCGTGCAGCGCGACAGCCTCACAAAATTCAAATAGTAGGTGTGTCACATACATACATCATTTCTTCTGTCACATACATCATACATACACAATTTAGTCTAAATTAAATCTGTAGTCATACATCCTCTTCCACCATACATACATACTACTCTCCCCATACATATCTACACAAATATATATGCATGCATGGGGAGGAGGGCCATGCATGCTTTTCCTCATACATGCATCCTCCCCAAAATAGTTCAAAAAAAGCTCATGCATGGGTGAGGGGAAGAGCATGCATGGTGCACCCATACCCATGCGCAAAAGTGTACATAAGTTTAAATATATATATAGACTAGTAAAGAGTGCCCGTCGTTGACTGGCAATGGAGGCCGATCTAGGTGGCGGCCGATGATTTGGATCATGGCCGATCTCGCACATCTTGCATCTCGAATATCTAACATTCGAGACAAAAAATTCTAGTCTTCTAAAAAATTCGAGTTTTTGGAAAAAAAAATCGAGTCTTTTGATAAAATTGAGTCTTTCATAAAATTCTAGTCTATTGAAAAATTTGACTTGACAGTACAAAGGGTCCTTCGATCCTTCGGAAAAATTTGAGTCTTTGAAAAAATTCAATCCTTTGGAAAAATTCAAGTCATTGGAAAAATTCAAGTTTTCAAAAAATTTGAGTCTTTCCAACAATTCGAGTCTTGAATAAATTTGAGTCTTCGGAAAAATTCGAGTCTTAAGAAAATCTGAAGTCCTTACTATTTTTTACTGAATCTGACCAATTTCAACGGGCCTAGAATCCCAAGAATGCGTATAGGGTTTCTAGTTCGGATGCACGTTTTTGTGTGAGTACTGAATCACTTGGAGCCCGATTTAGTCCTGCAGGTTCGTCTTGGTGTGCAGCTTAGGACGGAACAGAGGGTCCAAAAAAACGGACTTCGTTTGGTGACATTGAACTAGTTCTCATGAATGTCGGAAAGTAGTCCATTGGCATTCCCCTTGCCAAACGACATCGAAATTGAGATGTGAATGAACCTGCGGGTTTGTGTCGAGCCCACGAACCTGTGGACACCCCCCGTTTGAAGTTCTGACCATTCTTTATGGAATCCGACCAATTTCTAGTTCGATGGGCTTGTGTAGCAGGCCATATAGGCATGTCATAGGTTTGATATCTACCAAGCCTGTCGCAGACTGCATCAAAAAATCATACGTGTGCTGAATCGAAGCATACAGTAGATCGCTGGGAGCTAATTTTGCAAGGAAAATTCATGCAAAATTATAGAATTTTCCGGTTAACAGAAAAATAAAACCAAAAAAAAAAAAATGTAGGCCACAGAGAGAGAGAGAGAGAGAGAGAGAGAGAGAGAGAGAGAGAGAGAGAGAGAGAGAGAGAGAGAGAGAGAGAGAGAGAGAGGCAGGAGAGAGGGAGAGAACGAGGGCAGGAGCGAGCAGAGAGAGAGGAGCAGGGGACGGACGAAGCTAGAGGAGCGAACAAGGAGCGAGGGACGGACGAAGAGAGCCAGAGGAGCGAACAAGGAGCAGGGGACGAAGAGAGCCAGAGGAGTGAGGGAAGGAGTGAGCAGAGGTGCGAGACAGAGAGAGAGCAAGGAGGAGCGAGTAGGGAGCAAGGGACGGAGGGAGCCAGAGGAGCGAGGAGGAGCGAGGAGCGAGCAGAGGCGTGAGTCAGAGAGAGAGCGAGGAGGAGCGAGCAGGGAGCAGGGGACGGAGGGAGCCAGAGGAGCGAGGAGAGAGAGAGAGAGAGAGAGAGAGAGAGAGAGAGAGAGAGAGAGAGAGAGAGAGAGAGAGAGAGAGAGAGAGAGAGAGAGAGAGAGAGAGAGAGAGAGAGAGAGAGAGAGAGAGAGAGAGAGAGAGTATGGCCAGATGTGGGCCATACCCTCTGCCGAACACGTGTCATGGTCAGATGCGGGCCATACCCTCTGCCGGACACGTGTCTGTATGGGAGAGAGGGAGAGAGATGGAGAGAGAGGGAGAGAGGGAGAGAGAGAGAGAGAGGGTATGGCCCATGCATTGACACGTGTTGCAATGTGACAATGCATGGCCAGATGCGGGCCATACCCTCTGCCGGACACATGTCAGTATGGCTAATAAAAAAATTGACACGTGTCACACAGCATGTGTTGAAACATGCTGATGTGGCATGACAAATGTCGTGTACACACTGGCCGGTTGTGTGTAGTGTGTACACCGTCTCCGTGTCAAGCGCAAATTGGTGGACTACAATTTTTTCAAAATTGTGGAAACATATTAGGCCTAAGTGGACCCAGAGAGAGATATAGAGAGGTGGGCTCGAAAGCTGACACATGGCAAGCCATGTAGGCCTACCATAGGTTTGCATGGCAGACCACATAGGCATGGCATAGGCCTCATGTCTGCCATGCAAGCATGTTGTAGGTTGCCACATAGGCTTGCCATAGGCTTGTGTGGCAAGCCAACCAGGCTCTGCTATGCAGGCTTGAGTGGACATAGAGAGAGAAAGAGGTGAGGCTCGCAAGCTACCACATGGCAAGCCACGTAGGCCTACCACGTAGAAAACCATGGAGAGTGATACTTCCCATGTCGTAAGCCATGTAGGATTATCATAGGCTTGTGTAGCAAGCCACATAGGCATGTCATAAATCTACTATCTGCCAATCTTGTCGTAGGCTGCCATGTGGAAAGCCACATAGGTGTACCACGTGGCAAGTCTTGCAAGCTAAGGGTTTGTCTTGTGGCAAACCATGTAGGTCTAACATAGGCTTGTGTGGCAAGCCAACCACGCTTTGTCGCGTAGGCTGAGTGAACCTAGAGAGAGAAAGAGGTGGGGCTCAAAAGCTGCCATGTGGCAAGCCACGTATGTCTTCCATAGGCTTGTGTGGTTTGCCACATGGCCTACCATAGGCTTGTGTAACAGGCCACATAGGCCTGCTATCTACCAAGCCTGTCATAGGCTGCCATATGGCAATCACGCAATTTTCGTAAGAGAGAACTATTTATAATCTTACAGTCTGTGCAAATGACATGGCCAAATTTTTCAGAGATAAAGTTCTTGAAACGGTTAAAAGAGTAACATTGACAAGGATGGATGTTATCTATATCAAAATGGCAAAACACAACATCAAGAAAATACCATTCACATTTAACACATGGTAGATAAGTCCAGCCGAACGTATCATAAAAGAGTTCGTCAACAGTACCAAAAAACCTGCGTAAAATGTGAGCGTAGAAATGTTTCACGTGAATAAACTCAAATACTCTATTTCGGTAACATAAAAGTAAAAAAAGTCTCTCTAAGTGGCTACTAGTGAAAAATTGGAGACGTCCGGTTGCTGAAACGCTGATTTGTCTTTTAACACTGTCTTCTTCATCCTGCACATCGATTAGGATCTATAAAAATTCAGCTTTTTAATTGGTAAGTCCTCTTTGTTTCCATTGTTCTGTCCTTCCTTTGCTTTGTAATGTGAGACACGCTTTTTCTTCCCTGCTCCTACACAGGAAATGACTGAGTTTGGATTATTCAAATCAAAAGAGCCCGTCCTTTTGTTTGAGTTCTGGAAGTATTTGTCTTGGAGGGTAGAAAAACTAGGATGTTTTAAGAGGCGTTCCATCTCTCGGATATTCTCGGCATCTCCTAAAGGTGCAAGTAATTTGGCAGAGGAGTCCTTAGCCAGTTCAATAGAGACATCAATCATGTATTGGGATAAAGAGAAAAGTGATATGAGATTTTACCACATCCCTAGCAGGTTTATTTAGCCACATGAAGAAGGCATTTATATGATTCTGGAGGAAAGCACCGGGAAAAAAGCTTGGCAAGGTTATTCATAATGAACCAGATAGCATGATCAAACCAAATGATGGAAGAACTGTTTTTACATTTTTCACCACATCTACATTTGAAATTTTTTTTTTTCCAATTCCAGATTCTGGCTTGGTTTAGGTTCATTCTATTGAAGCCAATCTCAAAGTGTCCTCTGGTCCTGGCCAAGACTTGCTCAGAGGGGCAACGAGAGGGTTCAAATTTGTTCATGTGGATAATGGTATCAAAAGAAACAGGGGTCTCGAGTGAAGGATTTTTGTGCAAAGCGGCCAATTTGCAGCCTTGTATTTCTTTTTCTATCAAATCATGAGTCATCAGAATCCAAAGGTCAATAGGTATCGGTGTGAGGAAATTAACAGAAGGGAGACTCCAGAGCTTGTAAAAAGTGAGAGTAGATTTAAACTCAATGATTCTAGCAGGAACAAAAGGGACTTGGCAGTTTTTGGATTCACAGAAATCAAAGGAGGAAAGGTCACCAATATGGCAAATGTCTTGAGAAAAGATCTCAAGCTGAGAGGCACTGTCTTCATCAAGGTCTTTAGTATAAACAAGCGGATGAGGAGAGGTGGGAGCATCAGAAGCAATAGGAGTAGTGACAGTAGGAGAAATACCATTTTCATTTTCTAAACACATAAATACTTTTCTGATGTGTGAATTGCAGAACTTTTCTACCTCTTCAAATTTTTCAGCAAAATCATTAAGACGACTATAAAGATTTTCCACAAGGCTCAACGATTGTTTCTTCTTAACAAACTCCAAATAAATCTTTACCCAATCAATGGTCTCTAGCAAATCAATCAGACAACGAAATCTTTACCCAATCAATGGTCTCTAGCAAATCAATCAGACAACGAATCTTATCCTCAGGTCTAGCAAAAGCACAAGTAGCCCTATCAATGTTAATAATAAAATTATGTGTGTCCAAAAGAAGTTATACTACTTAACAACTTTGAATAGCACTTTAAAACATGGTCCAGTCTTCCCAAACACACAGTGTTTTAGCGATAGGCCAAGCCGTTATATCACCGTATCAGGACAAGTGCCATATTGATCAGCTTACGGTCAATTGGTCCATATCAGTTCGTTTTAATCAAAGAGGAGTATGAAAAGTTTAAACCGTTAAGAGTTTTATTTAGCCAAAAGACTTGGTGTGAACACGTGTGCTGGTATCAGAGCAAATCCATGCTATACTGACCCAAGTGACCCTTACGACGTAAGGTATGTCACGCATTGTTGTTCATACTCCTGAGCATATCCATGCTTTCCAATTGTATCGCACCAAAAGTCTAAAGTAACACTAATATAGAAAAGGTGAAGTGTTACCCTGAATGTTATATCAGAATGATATAATATCCATGGTATAAGGACACTGTATAGAAAAGATGTGATTAAAACAGAGTAAGAGACTACCAATGTTTATATTGGGTAGTAGGGCAGATCCGTGCCATTCTACTCCCTTAGTATAAACTATGATTCTTACGCATGATGTCTAAGATTATAATATTGGAGTCCTTATTGTTACTTTTAGTGACCAATTCTTATTTCAAGGTATTTAGTTTGATTTGAGTGTGGTCTTATGTCATTACTTACTTTCGAACAAGGGAAGTCGAAAAGCAGAAAGAAAAGCGGAAAGAAATGTAGAGTGAAGGTATATCATAGCCTTTATGTAACCAAAACTACCATACTTACCGAAGTTGTGAAGAGTATATTTAAACTCGAAAGTGTACCTGAATAGTTGTAGACGTAGCTTCTTGAGAGGCAACCATAGTAGTTTTGAAGCGACTGAGTTCTTACTCTTTTAGAACATAAGAAAGCCAAGAAACCGTGGAGTGAGCGTATTGCTTCGAAAAGTATGTCGAAGGCATTTTACAAGACATCTTTTGACTATGTTAGTTAACTTACAATGCAGAGATCCAGTTGGTTGCATACCTTTCAATAGTAAGTAGTCGGTTCAGGAAATAACCAAGTAATATTCTGACGAAGCCGGAGCAGTATAATGAAGCTACAACATGAGATATCATTAGCTTCATACTATGAGATCACAAAATCTATGAACACTTGTAAAGAGAGCACATATGTAAGAGCAAGTCTTGAATGTGTCCATCCTTCCATCGCTGGTTGGAGGAGGCTAATAAAGTGAAGAATTCTATGAACATAGCATGAGTTCATGGTCCATCGCTGGACAGTTAGCCATACATGAATTTACAGTATTATCATTTGAAAAGGAGACCACTCTCCTGTCCATCGCTGGAATAGTAGGGTCTCTATGTGTAGATTTGGTGGGTAAATGTGAGTCTATCATGCCTATGCAATCCATCGTTGGATACAACATAGCACTATCAATAAACATTCATCTTATGGATGGTTTGCAGTGATTTGTCCATCGCTGGACAGTGCCCATTCCAATCATCAAAAGTGCATAAAGTATGTGCAAGAGTGAGGCAGCCCTCCATCGTTGTTCACTGAGCCATAAGGAGCAAGCAAAAGCATGGAAAAATCGTGGTTACATTGCTGTCCATCACTGGACCTCAATGTGTTCTTGACCTATCACAGCCTTTACATGGTTTAGAGAGATGAGTGGCATATCAAAGCAGAGCATTATTAAAGCATCCTTCTCCGGAAAGCAGAGTAAATACGAGTGGAATGTAAGAGAGAAGCAAATACATACTGTAAGCTGTCAAATCACTGATCCGTAGGTAGGCCCGGGCGCACTTTCAGCGAGTGTCAGAGGAGTAGATTTCTTCACCGGTGTTGTAAAGCAAAAGCATGCACTTATAGTGCCCAGTGAGGTAGTAACCTGGAAGGAGAGAGTGGGAGTGGGAAATTCTATTTACCTCCAAATTTTTTTAACGGACCAAACCAGTTCAAATATTTGTGGGAAACCTTCTAAGTTAAAATGGAACTTCATCATATGTAAGGGTACAACAATGAAAACCTTGTAAGTTTGAAGTAGCGGTACGTCAGTATCTATCCACGTTTTCTATTTAATGCAGTAGGGCGAAACTGAACAAAGGAGCATCCATGAGAGAGAGAGACTTCATCATATGCAAGGGTACAACAATTAAAACCTTGTAAGTTTGAAGTAGCGGTACGTCAGTATCTATCCACGTTTTCTATTTAATGCAGTAGGGTGAAACTGAACAAAGGAGCATCCATGAGAGAGAGAGAGAGAGAGAGAGAGAGAGAGAGAGAGAGAGAGAGAGAGAGAGAGAGAGAGAGAGAGAGAGAGAGAGAGAGAGAGAGAGAGAGCATTGTAGGAGATAACATTAAATAAGAAATATTGCCATGATTTCATTAGGGGAGGGTTTAGGTTAGTAGATTGTGTTTTGTGTTTTGTGCAATGTGCATTTGATAATTATTGATTGTGCATTGAATCTTGATCATTGATGATCATTGATCATTGATCATTCTACATTGATAACTTGTTTGTGATATGTGAGATCATAGATGGTAGATCTTGAATAATAGGGTTGAGTCTTGACTCTTGACAATGGGCATTGTGAGAGGAGTGTGGGTACTTTTAGTGGTTAGATTTGACAACTAGTTAGGAGTTAGAAGTTAGTAGTACCTAGCAGTGATTAGCAGTAAGCATTGATCTTTTTTTGTGGTTACTGGTTAGTGGTTACCATTTAGTTAATAATTTGGTGGTTTAGGGTTAGGACCTTAAGCTTAGATTCTAGAAATTAGAATAGGATAGAGAGGGGGGGGAAAATCTATCATCTGTGTGTGAGAGAGAGAGGGACACCATATCAAGGGATAGGGGTCCCCTATGGGCTGCAGCCTATGGCACATCGGGCATTAAGAGGAGGACTTGCAAATGCTACCACATCAGTTACATGGGTGGGCCCACACACATCATGGCACATTTATTACGGTTGAGGGAGTACAAGTTTGCCCCTTGCCTGCATGCTCCTGACACGATACGCACTTCTATTGCATCAAAAGAGATTGGCCCTTCAAGGTTGGGGCCCAGAGTGAGAGTTAAACACTCAACTCTCATACTTCAGTTGATTCTTGAATGTTGAATGTTCAGTGACCATTCAACAATGAGCATTGACGTATCATATTGATGGTTGCACATTAAACATTTCATTTTTTGAAGTTTGACAGTTGATTTTGAAATTTTGTCATCTTACATTTCAATGTTTAAAGACATTAGAGGAATTCTGAATCCAAAGATTGACAAAGTTTATTAATCTAAATTACCAAAATAAATTGATTTTTTGCCCAATGCTTTGTTATTTCTGCCCGCACTATTTTTGATGGTTAATCATTCTATGTACGTTCTAGTTTATAGTTCATTAGCATAACTTTTGAATCATAGCTCCGATTAAGATGAAATTGGTGCCATTAGAAAGCGCTTGATGAGAGCTTTCGACCTTAGATATGACCCAGTTCTGAGCTACCGTTCAAAAGCTACAACTAGTTTAAATTTTCAAAAGATCGAATATCTCTTCTGTGCGCGGATAGAGGACCCTTTCAACCCAATATCTCTTGTGTGTGTAGATAGCGCATCCTCTCACTGAGAAGAAAGTACTCTATTCGCGCACAAAGGAGATATTGGGTCTTTTAGAAACTTTGATTGGGTGTAACTTTTGAACGATAGTTCAAAACTAGGTCATCTAGGGTGTCGTTGGAAAGCTCTTGTCGAGCACTTTCCAACAGTACCATTTTTTTTTTTTTTTTTTTTTGTCTCAAAGGGAGCTAGAGTTAAAAAGATAAATTATTTTTTGGTAAATTGCCTATTAAACTATGAATAACATGTCATGTTTGTGAGCTTCCCCCGACGCCCCATTTAGAATCGAGGGTCCGGGGTTTTAGAACTTTGAACTACAGTCAACTTTGCAAATTGCTATGACATGTATTATGTGGCATTTCATACTTATTATTCACGTTTAATCATGATTGATCATTCATCATTGAAAGTTGCAATTTGCCATGATGTTGTCACCTGTGAACTAGATATGGCTTGCACCATCATATATGATGATTGGAGTGATACAAGGAAACGCCACATATGGTTGATGTGTTTTGTCAACCTTCCAGGTTCTGTCTTGATTCCAATGTGCATTGCGACATGTACGAAGATCAATCCGAATAAGATCAATGTGGCAAAGGTTCCAGACTTGCCACCAAGATCACAAGCACACAATAATGTGGCAAAGGTTCCAGACTTGTCACCAAGATCACAAGCACACGATAATGTGTACGCATTTTTCCATGAGGAGGCTATGCATAGGGCAGGTAAGAAATTAGAAGTTAGTACTTATTATTGGGTTGACGTTGCATGATTGTCACTTTTAATACATTTCAGAACTGATTATTGTAATTTGTGGGCAGTAATACATTTGTCAATCCTTCTGTGTAGGACCTGTCACTCAAGGAACACACAAGAAGAGGGCAGGAGAGGGTACGAGCTCTCGTGCTCACAGCCTTGATGACGAGTCTGAGCCTGAGGCATCATCAGAGTCCTTAGAGGAGGAGGGGTAAGAGGAGAGCGAGTGAGAGATATCCTACCTTGGCCTCCGATGAGGACTTCGTACCTTATTTCGAGAGAAGACCACAATAGGCTCGATAGCACCTACTCGGAGCCAAGAGAGCTTAGAGTCTAGATTAGTAGATAGTAGACAATACTTATGAGTCATGACATTGTACATATTACTATTTACATATCATCGAACATTACAATGGTTACATATGGATTTTGAACTTTGAAGACTTACATAATTGAAATTAGATTATCTAATATCAATTTTAAATTTTTAAATTTTGATTTTATGCATTTATGATTATGATGATTTCGATTTTGAGTATTGACTCATAACTCGAGCATTCAACATTGGAACTTGTATTTCTGTTTGAAGTTTGCACGTTCAACTTTGAAGTTTCAAGTATTGCCAGTTTATGTGCAATGTGCACCGCTAAGTCGAAACTCAAAGTTCTAATGAGAGAGAGAGAGAGAGAGAGAGAGAGAGAGAGAGAGAGAGAGAGAGAGACCCAAGACTTCTGACCAAGGAGTCAGGAGTCGGGAGGAGTATCCTTTTGAATACTTGTGCCTTGTGTTTGAAGACCGTAGATGAGAGCATGGACAACTAGAAAGAGAACCCATTCTTGATGACATCCTCGAGCCCAATCCACTCCACTGTACAGCAAGCAGTATTCTCCAGAAACTGGAGTAGTCCACAATGTTTAATACTGGAACCACTGCATAAGTTAAAATCGCTATCTTGATTGGTCTCAGCTCAAAACAACGACCCAAAGTATTGACGTCACAGCGAGAGGGCTGTCAGATGAGAAGGATCACAATTTTGTTGCAAAAGGTGGATACAAGAAGTTAGAATACAGCAACTATTCACTCTCATGGATTCGATTTTACATCATTTTACAGAAAGATGCGGCATGTGCAAAAAGGTGATTGACTTATGCAGTGGTTCCAGTATCAAAACATTGTGGAGTTTCTGGAGAATACTGCTGTACAGTGGGGTGGACTAGAGGATGTCATCAAGGATGGGATATCTTTCCAGTTGTCCATGCTCTCATCTACGGTCTTCGAATACAAGGCCAGGTACTCAAAAGGATACTCCTCCTGAGTCCCAACTCCTGACTCATGGGTCAGAAGTCCTGAGTCGGAAGTCCTAACTCCTCACTCATTGCTGAGCTGCTCAGTGCTCAGGACCATACATGCTACGTGGTAACCTTGCTAGTCACGGGCCAGTGTAACCTGTTTGATATTAGAACTTAATCCCCCCAATAGAAAAGCAAACAAAAAAGAAGAGAAAAAAAGGTTCGAACTGTTTCCCAGATTTGAACCTCCAATCGGTTCAAATCAGCCGATTAGAATCGGCTGGTAACCTCGTCCTTAGTGGTGGTTCTACTAGATTCCACCCCGATGAAATCAAGTGACTCTTGCAATCCTAAAGGTGACCAAAAAGATTGTTCTCCCATAACTTAAAGCCAAAGCTTCTTTTTCAAACTTAAAAATATTCTCAGCACCACTAGACAAACTCTGATCTGCAATGTCATTTTCGGATTCAATTTTGAAACACAAATACTGACATGGTGCATAAAAAGCTGAACCATTGAATCAACCAAAAGTAACTTCTATACATGTTAGAGACTACTAAAACTCTCTGATTGATTTAAGGCAAAAGTTTGCTCTAAGCATGTCAAGAGCTGCTATTGCACATGTGCGCGCGCGTGTATGTGTGTGTGTGTGTGTGTGTGTGTGTGTGTGAGAGAGAGAGAGAGAGAGAGAGAGAGAGAGAGAGAGAGAGAGTGAGTTTCAAAATGAGCAGAAAATATTATCATCCAAAAAAGTGCAAGTTCATGAAATCCTCATCATTTTACCTCTGTGCTTCAATATTTGCTATTTTGGGCACTAACAACCTTACATTGTCCCAAGTGACAAACTACCACTGTCTTTAAGGGATACACAACATTCAACAGTATAGTACCATTCGTATTCTACCTCTCAAAGAATAGAAGTAGAAATGTAAAATTTACCACTGAAATGAGTGACTTGGGAACAATCCACATACAACACATTATTTTTTGCAAATTTCTCTTGAAATAAATAAAAATCATATGCTGTATCACTACGAAACATCAATTCAACACAGTTTTAATGTTCATGAATAGTCATATAAAGAAATGCTTTTATCTTCTGATGCACTAGCAAGCCTACCCACTCTCACCCCCTCACCTCCAGGGGGTCTAAATGTCACAGCCCACACTTGATCAGTATGATCATTCATGGTTTGTATGGAGGCCCTTGTCTTCAAATCCCATAAGCGCACAGTTCTATCACTGGAACCTGTAGCAATTGCAGAACCGTCTGGACTAACATCAACACTAAGAACCCAGCTTGCATGACCTGACATAGCACTAATTAAAGTTGTATTTTCTGTATCATACATATGCACATGCATGTCATCTGAAGCTGTGAACAGCACCCGCGAATCTGTGGGTGAAAATACAAGGGATCGAACTGGCATGAAATGTCCTTCCAGAAAATGCAGAAGCTTACCACGATTTACATCAAAGATCGCAATTGTTCCATCCATCGTGCTGCAAGCTAGACGCTTTCCGTCTAGACTCCAAGCTACGGAAAGAACAAACTTACCTCCTGTCTTTTCAGACAATTTAATATCACTCACATCACCCTTTGAAACAAGGAGTACAGCATCTGCTTTCCAAGTGCTCGTGTTAAAAAGCTTTACAGATGCACTTCCCCCACCTGCTACCGCAAGGAGCTCACCCTGTTTAAGACAGAGAAAGTAAGAATATCATGATTGGAAAACTCCTAAAAATCCAACTATTCATGGCACAGATTTCTCAGCCTAAGGAATGAATTGATGATCTACCAGTTCCATGCAAGAAATTTCACACCTAGTCTATAATGTAAATCATTTGAATCTATGACAAAATTATAAGACATTTCAGATAGAAGCACCTGCAATATTTGTTTCTGTCTCGGGCAATCAATGTACACACAAATTGGACAATATAGACAATATAGGTGATGGCAGAGTCTAGGATAAATACTGTGGATAGATTATGTTATCCTAAAAGCCAATCATGATAACCTGTTAAGAGTTTTAAGCATAGATTCATTAAAACGGCATGCAGAACAGAGCAGGTTCTAATCATAGATACCCGTTCCGTTTCGGAACGCATATGGAACGAGCATTCCGAAACGAAACGTGACCTAAATTTTTTTCTGTTTCGAAACGTAGATGTAATAGTTTTGGAACAGAGGAAGATCAAAGTTCTGGAGATCGGTGAGTACCTGAAAGTCCTATAAAAATATAAATCATAAACTTCCAAAACACTAAGAGGAAAGTATCTCTCTCACCCTATTCTGACCTTGTTACAGATACGAAATCTGGCTAAGATCTTGAATCCACTTCATACATCTAAGATCAGCTTCTGCCTTCGAAATGTGTATGTACAATTTTATTTTATTTTAAAAGAAACCCTAATGCACAAAACAGAGACCGCCGCACAATTTTAAGGAAATATTGTAACCTTCAAAAGCATGCTTCTGAACTTCTCAGTGCTTCAAAACATGCTCTGTGAACACAAACAATAACGCATAACTTAACATATTGAGATATTTAAGCAGTCACCAGCTTGAGAAATAATGTAGGACAAACGTACCTTGGTCATGGTTTTTTTAAGATATTTTACCTTTTGGGTTGAAAGTCAATTGGAACAAAAATTATTGTTGCCTAGCTTTGATAAAATTATCAAACATGGTTTAAAAATTCGTGATAATCTGATTAATCACTCTTCTAAGAGCAAAAGAATGCTTATAACATAGAATATCTATACAGTTGCGATTTCATCTTGTGCAATGTGTGATCTTTTAGCTATTTAAATTCTTGAAATAAAAAGCTCTGACCTTGGGATGAAACTGCATTTGCCAAGCTTCAGAAGGTCGAGTCTCCAGAGCTGCAAGAGTGGCGTTGGACTCCACATCGAATACTCTGACAAAGCTATCGAGGGAGGTGGAAGCGGCCATAGTCCCAGCGGGATGAGCTGCCACAGCCACCACTCCCAATGAATGTCCCGTATTGCTGCGCTCCAGTTCGAGTCCATCGGCCCTCCACAGCTTCACGCTCTCGTCCGCTGATCCCGTCATGAGCAGAGCAGGCCGCCCATCCGCAGCAGGCACCCAGGTTGCCGCCCACACACCATCGTGGTGAGCGTTCGCCAACGTTTTCAAGCTTGCTATCTTCATCCTTCCTCCCTCTCTCCCTCTCTCTCTCCCTTTTCGCTCTCGCTCGCTCTCTCTCTCTCTCTCTCTCTCTCTCTCTCTTTTCGCTCTCTCTCCCCCTCCCTGACCTCTTTCCGCTCTCTCGCTCTCTCGCTCACCTACCATTTCACATCATTGACTAAAATAAACCCTAACTTTAACCCTAAAAAACCCTAACCTAGCCTAATTCCAGCACACCATTTCACCAAGCAACAAATCTTACAGCTTTTCATTCCAAAATAGCAACAAATTCCTAACACCATTTGATTCTAAAACAAAAGCACATCAATTTTGACATTCCATCATAACAATGCATTACATAACTTCGCATTGCATAGAACCGAAACAAAAGCACATCAATTTTGCCATTCCCACACAATATTGCATCATTTGAGAAGCAACAAAAATCTTCCATTTGATTCCAAAACAAAAGTACATAACCTCGCATTACATAGAAGAAATTTTTAAAATTCGTGTTTCATGGAAGCTGTTTCCGGAACAGCATGCGCAAAATAGTATTCCAAAACAGCTTAGTGTTCATATAGCTCAGAGTGCCACATATTCGTACTCACTCAAGCTAACATACCCAGATTGCACATCATTTTCACCAACTCCATTTAATTCCGAAATAGGCTCAAAGGATTTTAGCCCACTAGCATCATTTACACACTCATCGTGGATCTTCAAGCCATAAAAGTTATCAAACATAGGCACACAACTTTTAAAATATCGAAAATCTACATCTTTCAAAAAAACGATTGCCATCACATTGTCCAAGGTCACAAGGCCCGAAGCCTTCATAGCCTTCCAAACTGCAGCAGCTCTCACCATATCCATTTCTTCCCCTAAAATGGTGTCACCCATGTAGTTGTTGGATAATACTCACATGTCCTTAGCATAGCCAACAAAATCTGCAAAATGGTTGAATTGACTCTACTTTTCATATGATAAATTGAAAATATAAACGCTCACTCAAACATGTTTACATGGGTTAAAGACACACAACTTTTTATCTCAAAAGCACCATACTCAATGTTCTTCACGACCTTTATCTATGTCACTCTGATCTACATCGTGAATAACACACTAAAAATGATCCTTTCCAAGATCCTTCAATCCCATCATTCCATTCCAAGTATGAATTCCCTTTTGCCTTGAGAAAATGACTTTCTAGAGAGAGAAAATCCTAGAGAGAGAAAACATGCTTTACCAGTCTGGGTAGAGTACTTGGTATGAGGGGAGGTGGCGAATCCCACCAATACTGTAGGGGAGTGCGAGTTGCGACTCAGGGCGAGCTCCAACCAAGTCTCAGCCTCCCTTGCTGGAATGTTGTCCTGGCACTCGCCTTGGCATGCTAGCGCCCCAGGGACTAGTGTTGGTCACACACTTGAAATGAGATTTATCAGATTTATCAATAAAATGGGATTTTCGTCAAACTGACTCTGATTACCTTCTGGGTTTCAATGTTCGATAAGTTGTAAGGCCGCTTCAAACTTTTTAATTTGGCACATAGCTGAGGGTCGTATCCCAGGACGCCAGCGGTATGCCGTCGGGACCATTCGGTTCGTGGCGCCAGCGGTATGCTGTCGGGACCATTTGGTCTAGGAACTGGTTGTCTCCATATCTGCGATGACTCGTACAAAAGATGACGCGTAGAAAATGACTCGTGCAAGAGTAATTTACTACTCACAGATGACTCGTACAGAAGATGACTCGCGAGAAAATGACTCGTGCAAGAGTAATTTACTACTCGCAGATGACTCGTACAAAAGATGACTCGCAAAAAATGACTCGTGCAAGAGTAATTTACTACTCGCAGATGACTCGTACACAAAATGACTCGCAAAAAATGACTCGTGCAAGAGTGATTTACTACTCGCAGATGACTCGTACAGAAGATGACTCGCAAAAAAATGACTCGTGCAAGAGTAATTTACTACTCGCAGATGACTCGTATAGAAGATGACTCGCAAAAAAATGACTCGTGCAAAAGTGGTAGAGGTAATGACTCAGAATTTAACAAAAAATGACTAGTACAGCACGAAAATGACTCGCATAACACAAAAGTGACTTGCATAGGGAAAAAAAAATTACAAAAAACAAGTCAAAATGACTCGCACAAGGTTGGAAGATGACTCGAACAAATAGTTGAAGGGTAAGGAATTCGCTCACAGATCGAAAGAAGGTCAATGGGAGAATGACTCGTACGACAGGAAATGGTAGAGATAATGACTCAAAATTGGACAACAATGACTTGCACAACACGTCTTGTGAAGACTCGCACAACAGACCATGAAGTGTAGAGGTACTCGCTTACAAAACTGAAGAAGGCAAAAAACACCTTGAAATGACTCGCACAACAGACTAAAGGTTGAGGGACTCGCTCACAGATCGTAAGAAGGCCAAAAACACCTTTCGGGACTTGCGAGCAAGGAAAAGTGGCTAAGCAGGCTTGATGTCTTTTTCTCCAAAAAAGATGGGAAAAGGATGAAGATGTTGAAATCGGCCTTCTGGTACTCGTTGATGTGTTTTATGTGCTGGGCGAGTGGTCTAGTTGAAAAACAAAACCCTCCAAAATGGCTGGATAAGGCTTCCAAAATGAGCGGCTTCCAAGATGGTTTTCTTTGCACGTTTTTTTCTTGCGGAAGTAGTTCTAAAGCGTTTAGCCTATTAGAAATAATGATGCCGACTCTTTCGGGCACTCGCACAATGGAAATTGCCAAAAAAAAACATCGTGCAAATGGCTTTTAAGATCCTTCTCACACAGGCCGTTTTGTGGATCGTAGGGTCAGCACTACCTGAAAAATGGCTGTGCGAGTGGAAACTCCCAAGAAAAACTTGCAAATGGCGTTTCAGAGGTGCAAACGGCCTGTCATATGCTACGTGCAAACTGAGAACTGCCAAGAAAAATGTTATGGTTGGGCGAGTAATGTAGACCTGCTTTTTGGGCTGGCGAGTAATGTAGACCTGCTGCGCGACTGGGCTGGTGTAAAAAAAACACGTTACATGTCAGAATCAGCAACGGCGAGTGAAAATGATCAGCTGTGCCAAGAGGAAAATGTGTTTTGCAGATGTGCGTTCCCGGAAAATGTGCAAGTCTAGTGATTCAAAGTGCAGTATCAGAAGTGCAGGGAAACGTGCCTTGCAGATGTGCATTCCCGGAAAACGTGCAGGTCTAGTGATTCAAAGTGCAGTATCAGAGGTGCAGGGAAACGTGCCTTTCAGATGGGCAAACTACAAATTGCCTGTGCGAATACTTCCTGGGCAGGGAATGAGCAGATGCTAGGAATCTGCCTGAGCTTGCTGCTCTTCTGAACACAATAGGTTGCGATCCCCTTCTGAATGGATTTTGCTCAAAAAACGTCTATGAAATGTTAGATAGCATTCGCTCTTCCTTGTTTGCTATCTCCTTCTTCGTTGCCTGGCCTTAGCTTACATGCCTCCCGCCCAAGTCCTTAAAGCATTTACATAGTAGCTGATTTCCAGATTTTCTCAGAAAAGATTATTCGATCAAGGAGCATCTGCCTGTAAAAATAGTTGACCTCAAAAGCTCTTTTGTCTATGTAATTTCTTGTTGACTGCAGACCACACTAGCAGGAGTCAGATTTAGCTACAGAACCATACTGTGTGAATAGAATCATCTCAACTTCCTCATTCATAGCAGGTCTGAGTTAGTGATCCGAATCATTGCTCTGGAGGATGAGCTGAAACTGACAGCAAGACGGCTGCACAGCCTGTACAGTCCATATCCTTTGGAACTCGGAATCTTTTGAAGCAAATAACTCAAATTAGACTCACACGTCTTAAGGACATCAAATTGGATAGCATTTCAGAGAACGCTCCATAACGAATCACTAAAATAATACTATCTAATCTCAAAAAACTATTTCCTTGATCTGCTGTCTTGCAATTTGAAATTTTTTTTGCAATCTGGTTTTTTCTCATGCAAAAAAAAATTAGCCGGGCACCTGCGCGCCCACGCGTGGCGTTTGTACAATTTTCTGACAAATTTTGTGCCAAGCGGACAACAGCCACAGGCTACAGATGCAGATTTCAGGAGCCTTTGTTTCCTTTAATTTGTGAGGAGAGGAGTGATTAATGCTTATAATTAATGTTTCAACCCATAGAGTGTTGGAGTTTAATATTACTCCTACTCTTCCTAACTGCCCTCCTCCTTCTCTCAATTTTACTCTCTCAAATGAAACCTGTAGAAAATGAACTGTTTTTCAACAGTCTGCATATTTGAACTCTTTGTCACAACAGTCTGCATTTTTCTTCGCAATCTCTGACAGACAAAAAATAGACACCCGACACTATCGCATTTCCACCTTCGGGCCATCCTGAGCAACTAAGTGTTTTGCAACACTTGTGCTAAACTCGGTTTTTCGGCCATTTTAGACACTTCCAGAAATGCGACACTGCATCTTTACATGCAATATCTGATAGGTGACAATTGCAGAAATGCGACATTGCATTTTTTACATGCAATTTCTGATAGGCAACAATTATGAAAAATGTGACACTGCATTTTTACATGCAATTTCTAACAGGCGACAATTATGAAAAATGCGACACTGCATTTTTATATGCAATTTCTGATAGGCGACAAAAGCGAAAAAATGCGACACTACATTTTTACACGGGATTCCACATAGGCGACAAAAGCGAAAAATGCGACACTGCATTCTTACACGGGATTCCACACGGACGACCGTCTGCAGATTTACACAGGATTCCAAGTACAGACTGTCTACATCTTCACGCTCCAATATTAACTGTTCTAATTAGTTAGTTAATAATAATTGTTCTAATTAATCAGTTGTTAAGTGATCTTGTAAATGCAAAGCTAGAATAATGCAAGATCTTCCAGTTGCTATATAAGTAAATGAGTGATTGAAGAAGTAAATACAAATGCAAAGAAGCATGCGGAGATGCATGTGGATACTCCAACAGAGAGTTAGTGAGTATAGAGAGATATATATATATTGAAGAAATGAAATGTTTTGAACTACAAAGCCTTGTTAGCTTTCAGCCCTCAACCTGACGAAGATGTTCGCGAACTCGAAAATCTGGAGACACGAAATACGAAGAGTTTCGCGAACACAAAAGTCAAAGGAGACAAAGACGAATGATTCGCGAACACCAAAGTCAAAGGAGACGAAGACGAATGGTTCGCGAACACAAAAGATCCACGAACGAGATTCCTTTGCGGTCCAGTACGAGAGAAAGGCATACGAGCAAAACGAAACTCGTTTTGCCCTCACTCTCCAAAGAGTACCAGCTAAGATCATGCAAGTACCCAGAAGTACAGATATCTGATCTGATGGAATGACATCAGCAAATACATTTTAGGTCGTGGCTAATCTGCCACTCTTGTAATTCCCTGATTAGTTGTAGATGTTTAATCACTCTAATCTTAGATCCACATAGAGCGACCATACAAGTGAAATCAAAGAAGCAATTTAAGTCTAAGAGGGAGTCCAATCAGAGGCAAGATCATGACCAACAAGCAGAGGGAACAAGCAAGGGCAACTGGAAGACCAAAGGGAGGTCGAAACAACAAGGTGCAGACAAGAAGACTTGTGTGAGATGCAGAAGAGACGGGCATACAGTAATGGATTTGGGTATCTTCAATGATTTGTACGACCACCTGCTTCCCTTTGTCTGCACTTGAAGCTTTGGCATCTTTTAGTGGACATTTGAAAAAAAGGTTCCCTTTTCCCCACACTAAGCATCTTTAGAAAGGCGTTGAGTCTTTTTTTTTTGGAGTTTGAGTTGTGGAAGGTTCCTTCCTTTTGTTCCCGTCTCCATTTCGATAACTATCCTGCAGCTCAATTCTAGTAGCATAGTATATGACTTGTTCTAAAGTATCAACTTGTACTAGATCTAAGCCATATTGTATACTTCTATGCAAATCCAAATAGAACTTCCTTTTCTGTTCTTTCTTGGAAATGGAATGCAAAGTCTGAACTTTTAAAAACAACTCCCAAAATCTTTTCACATACTCAACTACTTTCTCATTTTTCTTTTGTCTAAAGATGTCCCAAGCAGCTAAAGTATCTTTCTTATATTCTTTTGGCAAAAAGTGGGCTTTAATTTGTTTTTTAAAGCTATGCCATGTGGATGCATACTAGATGTAATGTTGCAAATCGAATCTTGGAATGATTTGAGTATCTACTTTTCTCAAAGAAAGTATCAAGATTTTGAATCCAAGCAAGCAAACTCTCTTCACTTACTGATCAAGAAAAGAGCATGCATAGGCATTCGACATTAGATGGTATGACATGCATGAATCAAATCTGACATGCAAGCTTCAATTCCATCATGCAAAGTCATTAGGCTAGGGATGGTATGACATGCAAGCTCTAGTTCCAACATGCAAGCTTCAATTCAATCATGCAAAGTCATTAGGCTAGGGATGGTATGACATGCAAGCTCTAGTTCCAACATGCAAGCCTCCATTCCATCATGCAAAGCCATTAGGCTAGGGATGATATGACATGCAAACTCTAGTTCCAACATGCAAGCTTCAAATCATACATGCAAGTTTCCAAATCAGACATGCAAGTTCCAATCAGACATGCAACTCCCAAATCAAACATGCATGACCATTAAGCTATGGATGGTGTGACATGCAAAGCCATCAAGTTATGGATGGTGTGACGTGCAAAGCCATCAAGTCATGGATGGTGTGACATGCATGGCCATCAAGTTATGGATGGTGTGAAAGTTTTAGAGATGAGAGAGAGAGAGAGAGAGAGAGAGAGAGAGAGAGAGAGAAAGTGAGTGTATGTGTAAGTGGTTCCAAAATGGTTCCAATCCAAGCTTGATAGATCCTCCTCAAGCCATAGCTCCAAGCTTTCTTCCAAGCACCTACACACATAGAAGCCGCAAGCAAGAGGCAAAACAAAAATGAATGGGAGATGAATAATTAGGGGGAGGGGCGAGTTAGTCCTTTTATAGGGAATGCGTAGCCCTGAGGGAGTGGTTGAGGTGTCCAAAATAAGTGTGAGAGGCGTAAGGGAGACTCTAGGAGAAGTAAAGTGAGAGGGTGAGGTGTATAGGTATGAGAGGGTGTTTATCAATTAGTTAGAGCAAAAGGGGAGGAGTAGGAGGGCGCATTTTCTTAGGTGTCTTATGGCTTACAAGCCATGTGAAAAAGTAGGTAAGTTACATATTGATAAGGATGGAAGGTAGGTAGCTTAACATGTAATGTTAGCCACTTTCAAGTTGAATATTTCTTGGTTTACAACATTGGGATTCACCCAAGTGTTTTTCATGACATGGGAAAGGCTTTGTATATGTCCATCTTACCTTGCATAATTTTCATCAATTCCTAGGCCCTTTTTTCTAGGGGTTGCCCATCCCTTGAGGGAGTGGCTGAGGTGTCCAAAATAAGTGTGAGAGGTGTAAGGGAGACTCTAGGAGAAGTAAAGTGAGAGGGTGAGGTGTATAGGTATGAGAGGGTGTTTATCAATTAGTTAGAGCAAAAGGGGAGGAGTAGGAGGGTGCATTTTCTTAGGTGTCTTATGGCTTACAAGCCATGTGGAAAAGTAGGTAAGTTACGTATTGATAAGGATGGAAGGTAGGTAGCTTAACATGTAATGTTAGCCACTTTCAAGTTGAATATTTTTTGGTTTACAACATTGGGATTCACCCAAGTGTTTTTCATGACATGGGAAAGGCTTTGTATATGTCCATCTTACCTTGCATAATTTTCATCAATTCCTAGGCCCTTTTTTCTAGGGGTTGCCCATCCCTTGAGGGAGTGGCTGAGGTGTCCAAAATAAGTGTGAGAGGTGTAAAGGAGACTCTAGGAGAAGTGAAGTGAGAGGTCTTATGGCTTACAAGCCACGTGGAAAAGTAGGTAAGCTACATATTGATAAAGATGGAAGGTAGGTAGCTTAACATGTAATGTTGGCCACTTTCAAGTTGAATATTTCTTGGTTTACAACATTGGGATTCACCCAAGTGTTTTTCATGACATGGGAAAGGCTTTGTATATGTCCATCTTACCTTGCATAATTTTCATCAATTCCTAGGCCCTTTTTCTAGGGTGATCAGTCCTTTGGTTTCTTCTCCCAATCTTTATAGACTCGATTGAGCCTTCTTCAGGTACCGTCTTTAAGCTTTAAGAAGCTTCTTTAGATTCATTCTTCAGGTACTTTTCTTAGTACCTGCACATACCCTTGAGAAAAGGTTAGGAGTCATACCATAAAATGGTTCATCATTAGATTCTATTTCTAGAACCTGCATATCAAACTGTTAGCATTGATCTACAGTTTCATTTCTTGTCTTCAGGTAATGATACCTGCACTCATATTTCATCAGTTGGAGTAATAAGCTCTAATATTCAAAATATGTTTCATACAAAAAGAATGGAAGACTGGATAGCCTTTATTTATTGGTCAATTTGGTCTATACAATTTTACATGCTTTTCCTGGTCTAGTAAGAAGCAGTACGATTGCTCTATCCACCACAGAAACATAGTATAAGGCAATCTGTAGTGCAGCACATGAAGCTATCTGGTTGAGACAAATCTTGGAAGAAGTTGGCATGAAACAGAAAAATCTCACAACTATACATAGCGACAGTCAGAGTGACATTCAGCTAGCAAAGAATCTAGTGTTCCATGCGAGAACCAAACACATTGAGATTCAGTATCACTTTATACGTGAGAGGCTGCTGAGTCATGAAATTCATGTTGTTCATTGTAGCACGGAAGAACAACTAGCTGATATTTTCATTAAGCCACTTGTTGGAGAAAAGTTTGGTAAGTTTAGATCAAAGCTTTCTGTACTTACAATTTGTTGACTTTAAAGCTATATATATGACTGTATAAAAAGTAGACTCTACTTTAAGGGAGAGAGTTAGAATTAAAGTAGAATCACTATGTTACTATACTGTGGGTCCTATTAGTCGACAAGGATCAGTTGGCTTCGCCACGAGGTGAGTCGACGGGACACGCGTCCTGTCAACGTCAACCTGCATCATGCATGGGTTGCCTGAGTGAAGAAATATATGTACAGTATAATTTCATTTTGATAAATATAGTTGCTATGTGAACTTGTTGTGGAGAGAGTGTTTTCTGTCTGTGTTACTGTGTCGCATGATCTGTGTTCCTGTTCGAAGCAAATTCTAAGTCTTACATCAACAACAACTACTGAAGTGGTCTTGCTTACTAGTTGTAGTGGGTTTCTTTCCTTGCCTAACCTGAATCCAAGATCTAGTCAATCTAGCATCAAAGAGACGGAGTTAGTTGTCACGCGTAGGTTCGTTCCCATGAGAGCGATAGTATAGTTCAGCTTTCAACATGAATGGAGGATCTAACACTACATCCATTAACACTAAGCATTAACACTACATCCATTAACCCTACTTCCATAAACCCTAAATCCACAACAATGATAGAAACTTACTCTTCTCTCTCTCCCTTTCTCTCTCACAAAAAGCATAAGAAATAGCAATCCCAATAATGATCAGATCCAACAATTAGCAAAATCCAAAGAAAGCATAAATGAACATGAGGAACAACTCGAGTTGGTCCCTTTTTATAGTAGAGAGGAGGACCCTGGCCTCTGAATCCTATTGGTCCAGTCTTGCCTCTCTTTTTATTCAAATTTAAAAAAGTGTGGGAACCATCAAAATTGGAGGGAAACCCAACTTTATTCACTAACTTGACATTTAGGCCCTGTGACATTAAAAAGTTAATCAAATTTTTGTCTTGCAAACTTTTGGTCTATTCTCTCTCTACCTGAGAGCAAGGTGCTTGGGAGGCTCTTCCATTTTACTTAGTTTTTTTTAAAGATATGCATGAAACTTATTTGACTTTGGATGATGATTGCCTCTATTCCCAAGATATAATGTGAAGACCAAGATCATACACCTCAAACTCTTTTTTGAGTGCAATCTTGATATCATCACTATCTTGATTGTTGCATCCACTCAAAATGATATCCAAATTAAAGAAACTTAGAGCCCAACGAGGGCCTTTGAAAAAGATGTCTTTTTTTTTTTTTTTCTCATTTTCGTAGCCATGTGGACCAATAGAAACCTTGATATCAAGCTTCTATGTAACGTAGCTTTTCTCAAATATAAAATAAAAACTTTTTAATATATAAATGTCTCGTCAAGCAGCATGTGGAAATGCTATTAGATGTTGAGGCCTGCCCTTCCAGCCCATCACTGCCCGAAGAGGCCCAAAAATATTGAAAATGAATATGAGAGAAGGTTGAAATGAGAAAATTGATGCAACTTTGATGTAAATGCATTGTTAACTCATAGCGCCAAATAGTCCAGTGTTTCAACTTTTTGCCTACACATATTTTCATATTCATGGATTTTTGCCTACACATATTTTTAGCCTTTCATAGTTCAGTGTTTCAAATTTTTGTCTGCACATAATGAGTGGCACCATCAAGGAAGCCGTGCTCCTCAAGATGATCCAATATCAAATCTCAACTTTGGTTTTTGATTCTTCATGTATTTCCTTCAATATGCATCAAAAATTTCTTCTACAGGAGTTTGAAGCTCAATCAAAGAATGGAACTTAAAAACTAGTCTAGCACATCCTCACATGTGTGAAAAGGACACCTATAGCTCCCATTCAAATATGATTCTCAAATATCAAAGCAATAACCTTCATTAGACTCGTGCTCTCAAAAATGGTTGCTTACCACTAAAACTTGCTAACTTTGGAGTTGTGTATGGATCAAATACCTCTTTATCTTTTACAAAGCTCTAATACCATGTTGAAATGAAAGAATTAAGAACCTTGAATGTATGTTTCCAATATCAAGAGTGATTGATTGCATAGTTAGATCTATCTCAATGATCATCTACCTTTGACGAGTTGAGCGAGATTCACAATTTTGATCAATACTAACAAGAGCAACCAAGAAAGTGTAAAACTAGAAAAATGAGACTTCATACATGTGAAATACAGTCACCTTTATGGCATTTAGTAGAGTTTAATGTTCACTAAGAGTTAATTGCAAAATGATCACTCAAAAATAAGTTACAAGAGAGAGAAACCAAGACTAGCCTTTGGACTCCAAAATCATGATTGTCACAATGAGCTCCTCAATGAGCAGGTACATCAAAATCATCATTGGGAGGTATGCCAACCAAGGATACCAATTTTCTTGAATTTTGGAGTTAGATCCTCGATTTTAGGAATCTTGACCAAATGGCCTACCTAACACCTATGATTCAAATCTAAACTACCAAGGCATATTCTGCACACATTTTAAAACCTCTACACGTGGGATATAATATGTACAAGATTTACATGGTTAATCAAGCTAGAATTTGCAAATTTTAACAAAACGACCTTTCTATTGAATCAAACGTTTGGCTACCAAACAATCTCTCAATCATATTTGATAGGCATCCAAAATATTTTCAATTTTAAAGGAGTTCTTCGAGGAGAGTATCTTTCAATGCTACAATATCTCCTCCATGTAAACAAAGTTTTAAATGACTCAAAAAGTATTGAATGCACTCTAACACCCTCGAGAAGATCCAAGTGATAAGTTAAAGATCCAATTCTCTAAAGAATGTTATCCAATCCACTAAATCGTGTCAATGATTTCTAATCTTTGCTTGTATGCAAGACATTGAATCATTTGAAATTCTCAAATACATACATTGTCCAATGTTAACTTCTCAAGGAGTTGGTTTTAAGTTAGCAAACTATTGGCTCATTCTTGAGCAATGGAAACATTTTCACATGCTAACTATAACATCTCCTATCTATCATACAAAAAATTGATTGTTTCCTAAACATGAACATATCCTATTTTAATATTGACAAGTGAATGTGGTCAAAATCTATACATAAGTATAAATGGACTGTACTTAGTTGTCAAATGCTTACTACTATCATTACAAAAAAATCATTAATGAAAGTATATTTTTCATTAAGATTGCTTATGCAAGATGTATGCCTTCAATATTCCCTCCATCATTTGGTTAGTCCTGTTTGTCTAACCATTTGATTTCCGATGATTCACATAATTGAAACTAAGGGAAGACTCAAAATAATCCATCTTACTCAACACAAACCCAAGAGTAAGTAGGTGATAAAACCATCTTCCTTTTGCTCTCCTCTTCTATTTTGAACTTGAACTGTATGTTAGATACATTGATGATTCTCCAAGAAGCATGCCAAGAACTCTAGTTGCCAAAATTTTTAACAAAACTCCTCTTTCCAAGCACCGATGTCTCACACTAGAGTTTTGCATGATTTTAACACCAAAACCAAAGATAACATTCTAATTTTTCCAGATCCTTATCTTTATCATATCATGAAAAAAAGCAGCATTCTTCATTCATGACTAAGACCACTTTAACAACTAGGCAGAGCAGCCTACCAAGCCTTTGAGTAGATGTCCACCAATGCCTCCAAAAGCCCTCCAATGTGCCTCTCCTCCAATTCTCCTAAGATCCTTCCAAAAGTAGACAAACAAGATGGCCTCAAGAATTTACCACCCAACCATAGCTAGATCCAAGCACAAGCAAGACTTATCTAGCACCCCTTTGCTAAACCACAATCACTACCATCACAATCACAAGCATGCTCGAGATCCTACCCCCATCTAAGTCCCATACCAAAGATGGTGATCCTCTCAAGAGCAAGCAAGCAAAGACTAAGCTCTCTACACACTAGCAATCCACTAGAGGATAGAAGCAAATCACAACACAAAAAGCCTCCCTTCAATTGGGCGCCCTCTCCCTCTCTTATACATGGCCATAACTTATGGTTCTTGATTATAACTTATTGGGTTCTTTAGGGGCATCTTGGGACTCTAGTAGGTGCGCCCTCCTACTAGTTTCCCATGACCCTTATGTGATGGATAACTTTGTCCCAAGGCCTATTATGTGATCATGGCTCAAGGCTCAAGGTTGAAGCCCAAGAACTAGGAAAATGACCAATACCCATTAACACCTCACTAGGTTCCATACCTCCATCCAAGGCATAGACACCTACATGTCCTTATCCAAGGACACAAGTACCTTAATCTAAAGGCACCTATCCTTAATCCAAAGGGTACCTCTTATCCAAGGGTGACTCGCCATTTAGCCCCCCCAGACACTAAATGGGCACAGGGGTTAACTAAATGGGCACAGGGGTTAAAGTACTGCTAGTTACATAGGTATGTAGCATTCCTTCCCCCTTAACTTAAATTTTTCCTTGTAGAGAAAAATTTGGAAGACTCTTCTGGAGATCAGCCTCCTTTTCCCAAGTATTATCCTCTTCTAACATGCCCCTCCACTTGATTAGAATATTTTGAAGCACTCTATTTCTTAGAGTTTGCTGTCAGCTATTAACAATTGCCTCGGGTTCAGGTGTGAATGATCTCCTAAGATGTGTGTGATTGCACATAGGTCTATCTTGCATAAGATACAAGCATACTAGCTCAATAATCAAGACAATCTTAAGATGTTCTTTATGATCCGCCAAAGTCTTACTAAAGACCAAAATATCATCCAAGAACACTACTACGAATCTTCCCAAATATGGCTTGAACAAATCGTTCATCATTTGTTGGAAACTCAATGGTGCATTGGTCAAACCAAAAGGAAGCACCAAAAACTCGTAGTGTCCAAACCAAGTTTAAAAACCCGTCTTAGGTATATCCTCTACCTTAATGCAAATTTGATGATACTCTGATCTTAAAACTATGTTGGTAAAGTACCTTGCACCACCAAGATAATCTATCAGGTCATCCATTCACGGTAGTGGATACCTATTCTTAATTGTAAACTTTTTCAACTTTTTATAGTCCACACAAAACCTTATAGTCCCATCCTTCTTGGTGACCAGTACCACTGGTGATGCCCAAGGAGACTTACTAGATTTAATCCACCCTTTCTCTAGATACTCACTTTATTGCCTTTGTACCTCAACCTCTTTCGATAAGGGTGTTGTGCAATCGGAATTGAACCAGGAATAAGGTCAATATTGTGATCTACAAACCTTTTTGGTGGTAAACCTACATGAAGGTCTAGAAAAACATCTTTGAATTCTTGCCTAAGTTCACTATAGGCTTCAAATTCAGGAGTGTTCTCACTAGATATATTCATGGTATTAAGTTTAAGAATCTCATCATTGCAACAAATTTAGTTTTTGTGAAAACACAAATAAAATTTGTACTCTGTGTTCTTTATTAAAGAAGCCCACGCTTAGAGTAAGGTTTAATACCAGTAGCATCAACACTTAAACTAGCACTAATCTTTATTAAAGAACAATCATGCATAAAAGTTAAAGATTTTTCAACAAAATCAATTTTCAAAGATTTATTCTTATCATAATGCCATTGTTGCCCAAGAACAACATCCACATTTGCCAACTTAACGGGATGGAATTATAGTTTTTCATAATAATCCTGTATTGGCAATGGTAAATTAGGAACCACATAATCCATGGGTTCGGAATTACATCCAGATGCCATTGTCACACAGTCTATTTTCTCACTTTTTTTTTATGGGAAGGTTTAGCATTTGTACCAAATTTGCATTAATAAAATTATGAGTGGATCCCGTGTCAAATAAGTACATTAACAACATGTCCTCCAATTTTACCCTTAATGCAAATTAAGTCATTAGGTCCATAAAACATTGAACTAAGAAAACAAATATCAATCTCATTACTTTGAGATATGATACCTGAAGTTGAGGTTTTGTTTTTGACACAATCATGTGCAAGGTGACTCTTTCCATTGCACTTAAAGCAAAGATTTTTCCTCCAAGCTTCCGCTAGGTCTTTTTTGCCACCATGATGATTATTAAGGTGGTATTTGGGTTTCTTAAAATTAGGATTGGAATATGCCTCATTTTTCTTATCCTTTCTTTTATATTGAAAACCCTTCTCTTGCTCATTAGGGTGATGACTCTTATGTGGCTTAGGAGTATCATCAAAAAAATTTCCAACCCTAATAGCATCTTCTAGGGTGTTAGGATGGTTCCTTCTAACATCCACTTGATAGTATTTAGGTATAAACATGAGTATCTATATCTTTGTAGGTATTTTACTAAAACGAGGATTAGGATACTCATGGAAATCCTGAATGTATGTATCAAGGCCTTTAGTCATGGTCAATCCCGAAAGTTTTTGAAAAAGTTCAAAATCATCTAACAAGGGAAAAAAGTATTCCTTGAATACTATGCAGAATGCCTCCCATGTTAATGGTTGTTTCCCTTTGGTTACTAAGCTCTCCCACCAAACTAAGGCTTTTCCTTCCAAAAGCATAGTCGCAGTGGTGAGTTTTTCACTTTCGAAAATAGGATTCATGGCAAAATACTTATTCCAAATATTTAGCCATGAATTTACTACTTGTAGACTCCTCTCTTTCATTTTCCGATTATATACTTTAATGAGAGGAGGTACTACATGCTTTCGATGATTGGCCAATTTAGATTCAAGGTCTTGATTCTTTAAATTGGTTTCATGTAATTGTTGGTTTGTTTCTTGAATTTGTTTGTAGAGGAGTTTTAGAGCTCGTGCCACACTTTCAGGTTTAGATAAATAGAAGGTTCGGATTAGAGGTAGATTGATCCATGGGAGTGTCTTGCTTACCATAGACTTAAATCCCAAAAAAGTTCCAAACTTTTGGATTCAATAACATAAAAATGACTCAAAACTAATCCAAGTTTTCATTAACATGTTGAGTCCCTCTTTTAGTTTTCCATAACATCACTCATAATGAACCATTACTAAATTTGATGGCAAATTTCCATTTACATTTATCAAAAATTTTAAGATGGTTTCATCTATGTCTGTAGCAATGTGGAATGGAGAACTATCTTTTGTTTTGGTAGGAGTTGCTAGCAAATTCTTTCTCTCACTTCTTTGAATTCAAAAGTTAAGAAGTGAAATGAATTTACAATTCTTTAACCAAGACAAATTTGCCTTCGATGTAGCATTATTCTTGACAAAAACCAGAATTTTTGGCCTATTTTCACTAATCCAGAGTTCACTAGACTAAAAATCAGATTTGAAGGTCAATGAAGTGCTGTGAAAGTCACTGAAGTTCTGTGAAAAAATAGCATTTCAAAATGATGGGATAAAACAATTTCCCCATTAGTTTAAAATCAACTTCCCTTCACAAAAACCAGAAATTTTGGTCTATTTTCACTTATCCAAAGGTGCAAATAGACTAATTTTGTGTGGGTCACTAAAGGTTTGTGAAGATCATTGAAGTTCTGTGAAAAAAAATAGAATTTCAAAATGAATGGTAGCTTTGGCCTAAGATGGGTTGATTCCTCACTAAATTTTTGTGTGTAAACAAGACCAATCTTCCAAAGTACTTCTACATTTAGTAACTTCACTTTAGGCACAAAATAAACTTCAAAAATAAATTTTGAAAGTTGAAGTTGGGCTCTTATTGGCTGGGCCCATAGATTTGGACACCCAACAAAAGATCAAACTTCTACTTCTCTACATCAAAACAAGAAAATTCCCACATCTACTTTCATGAAACACCTCTAAATTCACCTACATTTCAACTTGCAATTAATTCTACCTATCAAATTGATAATCTGGGCATGCTGGCCATTCTTTTCTCAGCTTAAAAAGATTTTCAAAAATAGAAAAAACAGCACCTATAGTGAAGCCTACCAATGTCTAGAAGCTAGAATTGGTGCTACTTTTACCACACAATCACAAAAAATTTGATGGCAGATTTTATGCAACCAAAAAAAGAGGTTCAGAGTTACCATTCACACTTTGGAAGAGGCTCTGATACCACTTTAATAACTAGGAAGAGCAGCCCACCAAGCCTTTGAGTAGATGTCCACCAATGCCTCCAAAAGCCCTCCAATGTGCCTCTCCTCCAATGCTCCTAAGATCCTTCCAAAAGTAGACAAACAAGATGGCCTTAAGAATTTACCACCCAACCATAGCTAGATCCAAGCACAAGCAAGACCTATCTAGCACCCCTTTGCTAAACCACAATCACTACCATCACAATCACAAGCAAGCAAAATCTAAGCTCTCTACACACTAGCAATCCACTAGAGGATAGAAGCAAATCACAACACAAGAAATCTCCCTTCAATTGGGTGGCCTCTCCCTCTCTTATAGATGGCCAATGACACACTCCAAAGCACTATGGAATGCCCACACAAGCCAATGATAAAAGGGGAGGCAATGGAAGGGCCAAGAGGCCCACAAGTTACCTTCCATAACTTATGGTTCTTGATTATAACTTCTTGGATTCTTTAGGGGCATTTTGGGACCCTAGTAGGTGCAGAGAGAGAGAGAGAGAGAGAGAGAGAGAGAGAGAGAGAGAGAGAGAGAGAGAGAGAGAGAGAGAGAGAGAGAGAGAGAGAGAGAGAGAGAGAGAACTTGTCTAGGTTACGTAAAAGTACACATGTACTTTTACAATTGGTCCAAAAAAAAATTCAAAACGCTGAAAAAAATAAGAAACATCATGACAAAAGGCCCTTTCTAAACTCAAAACTACTCTAATGATCAAACTCCATTTCAGTATGTAGAGTGAAAACAATGCCATTAAGATGAAGCAACCATAAGATCGAATGATCTCTATCAAACACTAAGTAGAAAGGATAAAGATGAGTATACAACTAGGTCTTTGAAACCTGCATGAGTCCATCCAAACCTATGTAATAAGGAAAAATCAGATCCATTATGTACTTGAACTTGAATTGTTAGATAACAAAAAACTAGTACTTTTCTTGCTTGATTTCCAAGCTCCAACTCCATCTTCCACAATAACTAAATATGCACTTGTTACCTTTCTTCCCACATGGTCTCCATCAATCTTTGTATTTGAAAATCCTCTTTTAATTCATGGTGATGTTCCATGCTCAATGCCAAAATCAATAGTACCAAGTGGCACAAGATGCTCCTTGCCAAACACCAAAAAACTTCACTAGGATTTTGCATAACATGACTAAGCTCATAAACACAATGGTTAGGCTTAGTAGAGATTTTTTTTAAAAATGAAGCTCTCAAAATGATATTTACTAATAATAGTGTCCCTTCAAGGATGATTCACTATATTCTATAATAAGCTTACAATAGCCTCCAAAGATAGAATAAAAAAATTATCTTTCTTCAACTTTTTAAGGATAGATCTTACATACTTTTCTTTATGATCAAATGCAAAATAGCATGCTGATTTTTACAAATCTTTGTCCCTAAAATATCATGAAAATATAAGATAACGTGTTTCTCCTCAAGTCAAACCAACGAAGAGATAACATGATCACCATGAATATGAGAGTACATGAGATCCCAAGAGTAGATCCATCATTAAAATGCCTTGCATAACACCTCTTGAATGCTAGCTTGAGCCTTTTCAAACCTTTTGTTGATCAGGTCCTCCCATTCTTAATCACCACCAAGATCCATGACAAGGTCTTCCTGTTCTTGGTCAACACCAAGATCCACCAAACACCTACCAAGAGTAGAATACTCAAAAGTAGAAGCCGCCACATCAAGGTTAGAAAATAACATTTCTTTGATCTCCCTAGGTGCACTCCTTACAATAGGTGTTAGATGTGTTAATGATTCAACCTCATTAACATTTACTTGATCAATAACCTTAGGACTTGACTCTACAAAATCATCTCTATCTTTTTCACTCTCATTTTCATTCCTCTCATTTTTTAAGCTCTCATGAATAAACCCCTCACCAAATATGAGATCTCTACAAGAAATAACCCCTTTTTTTTCCTAGAAAAATACACCTATACCCCTTATTTTTTCCATCACAAACTACAGAAATACCTTTTGTAGTTGTCACATCCTCCCTAGATATATCCTCTAGAAAAATGTATACATAACAAATACTAATAAAGCAACACAAAAACTGTATTTTGAATCTTTTTCCAAAACATGAAACGTGTGATATCTTGCAAACTAAGGCCTCTCTTGGCAAACAATAAAAGACATACTTAGCACAGCTAATATCCTCAATGAAATAAGACAAATACACAAATACTAATAATGTCCTACATTTTCTCTCATTTACCCCATCTAGAAGTATGCTTGAGTGTGAGAATTGGTTATCTCTTGTGCTACAAATGTTTGAAAAAATGTTTCAAACATAATCACCATCATATAGAGCATTTTTCTTTGTGTTGCTTTGACTCCTCATCATCTCCTTGACGGAGATCTTCACCTCCAACACACAAACTTTGCTTTTAGATTGCCATTCCAAAATGAACTTGCTATTTCCTTTGTAACAACCACATTCCAAAGATATGTCCTCTCTAATAGCTCTCTTGTTGTCACAAATACATGCCAAAGATACATCCTCTTTAGTCTTCAACACTATTTCACAACTCAATACATTTTTTTTGTCATAATAACATACTAAAGATACATCCTCTCTAGTATCATGACACAATGAAGAACCTAGCATAGATTCGTCCTCTCTTCCATGCAATCACATTAGGGATAATCCCTCTCTAACGTTAATGAAACTTTTCAAATATGGAAAAGATGGAATGCAAGCCAAAACATCATAAAGCACACCTTGCTTGACATCTTGAGCTAAAACAAGATCAAACTAAGAGTCTAAATAGAACTATTCTCCATGGCCATTCATATCTTGATCATTTCGTGATACATAGAGACCATTTAGCTTGCTTGTGTTGCCATGTGTGCTTGCTTGGATATAAAGAATCAACACAAGATGCAAGGCTAGACAAGTTACCTCCAAGGCTAATTATGTCTCCATCAAAGTAAACCAAATCGCCACCATGCTTGGTAGTGTCATCACTAACATCAACATTGCTATTGCTTTGATTACAACAACTGATAGCTATCTCTCTATGTCTCATAAACCATTCACTTGCACAATGAACAAATTCACCACAATACAGACATTGAACTTGAGAATGGTTTATGTTACCTTCATGTAAGGAGGTATACCCTTCCATAAAGATCTTGGATCTTTGTTTGCTGCCCCTATTTGCTACGTTCTTTCTCTTTCTTTTGATGAAAAATACTTCTTCATTGTCCTTTGAGTTGCTTGGTTGATGCTTCCCCCTTGCTTGCATGTTGGCATGCAAAAAATCGTTGCTCACCAACTCATTCTGCAATTCCTTTAAGGTAGGTACCTCTCCATGACTCTTCAAGGTATTTCTCCATGATCCAATGAGTAATGTGTCCCAAGCCTCATTTATTGTAGTGGATCTCTTCTATTGGAAGAAGGAAAGGATGCTCGATAGAGAAATGGCTGCATTCTAACCAATCTTCCAACTACCTCGATAAGGAAGAGAAAGCAAGAGAAACCTATGAAATCAAGTTCACGTAAGCCCATGTCCTCTCGTAGGATTCCTCCTAAAAAATCGACCAAGGATATTCCTTCATTTCATTATGTGAACTTTTTATAGTTTAGCATAATGTTCATGAAATTACTAATCCATTGTGTTGACAATGACAGTTCACTTTTGATCAATACAATCCTAAGGAAGTATACAAATTGTGAAATGAGTTGATCAAGACATTTGTTTCAAATGCAAAAACATTTGTCCTTGATAATACGGCCTCGAGAGCTTGTAAGAAGAAGGCTACTCCTTTTATTGCATTCCAGACAACAATGGATGCAGATGTAATTATATACGAAAAGAAGAGGGACCGTTCAAATCCTTTCTAATGAAGAGCAATGAATAATAACATGGACATAAATAGTTCTATACCAAGCTCTTGATGTACAAAACATTCATGGGCAAACAATTTTAACAGAAGATCTTCCTAGTTCCAAACAGATGAATATATATATTTTTTACAGATAATAAACGTATAAATGCTTTGATAAAAAAAAAAAAAATATATATATATATATATTCAGACATGTACACTACCCATTCATGGATAATGTACATGGATTGTTAAAGTGAAACTTGTCTTTTGCTTTTATGGCCATGTAATAATCCAATGATTGATTCTATTGCCCTTCCACTATTTTGATAGTTTTGCCAATGTCTGTACATTTGATATTAGAGAAAGTTTGAGCCCTAAAAGTCCCGCAAAAAAAGTTACCTTGCTAGTTTCTATCACTGTAAATTTTTTGTTTTTACTTATTTGCAAAAAAAGAAAGGCTTTATTATTGAATATTGCACAGAAGCATGATTCATTACTATTGACAATCACTATACAAAACTAAGTCAACTAGAATTCATAAAGACTTACCAATTTTTCATGACCAATGGAATGAAGTATTCATAAATCTCGTATTGTAATAGGACAAGCGTCGTCTTAATATAGTGAAGGCTCCAGTCTTCTTCCACCTTAATAGTACTAATAAGTTCATCATTGTATATATCATCAATATGCTTTCTATGAGTGTGCACATTTCATTCCATGTCTTGATCTAATGGTATCCATACTGTACCACTCTTTTTCCATCTTTGATAGTTAAAATTAAGACTCAACATTTGCCTTCGAATTTGATATCGACAAAAAAAACAAATGGAGTCTTTTTTATTCGACACTATATCTCCATTTTTACAATCCGAACCTTTGTCCATAAGCTCTAACAAGGTACCCTTTGACAAATCTTTACAAATTATAAATAAAGTCGGTGTTTTATGCACATTTGCACATTTGCCTTTGAATTTGATATCGACAAAAAAAACAAATGGAGTCTTTTTTATTCGACACTATATCTCCAATTTTACTGTCCGAACCTTTGTCCATAAGCTCTAACAAGGTATCCTTTGACAAATCTTTACAAATTATAAATAAAGTTGGTGTTCTATGCACATTTGCACTTGAAAAAACAACAACAAATGAATACGGGAAAACGGGATCCCTCTGGGATGAGACATACCACTGTGTGTTAGTTATTCAGGAAGTGAAAGTAAGGTGATTGTTTCAAATTGACATAAAACAATCGAGTGGTGTGTAGCAAGGAAAAGTTATATAGGAAAAGCATTATCGATGAAATAAGATAAAGTGAGAGGGTGCATTGGGTAAGTTGTGGTGGCTTTATATTTTGGACCTCCAAAGGGGGTTTTGGCACTTTCAAGGAGAAAGGTGTGTGCATAACAATGTTAATTATAGAGAAAAGTTCAAATGAATAAATGGCTTTATTTTTTGGGCTAAAAAATGTTGAAGAGTTCTTTCGAGTGTGTGGTAAACCATGTTATGTGTGAAGAGCCATGAGAGATCTACAAGGCTTTTTTTTAATGATGTGAATGTGCATATCTATTATTGGTGGCCAAATTACTTGGAGGCATGGAATAGAGTATTGACAAAATTATCAAATGCAAACTTTAGATTGCATCCATATTAAGATTTCCAATTTAGCTTGCAACAACATATACAATACATCATGCACAAGGATAAAAAAATGGACAAATTTGCATTCAATCCAAAAGCTATAAAAGCACATGGTTTGACTTAAAAAGATACAACCAACAAACTTTGTAAGTTGACCCAAAAGTAACCACATGTTAGAGTTACTTGGAAACTCACTATTCCCAACATCCATGATAAACTCCCTTATACATAGTATTCCTAGAAAAATATTATCTTGACCCAAAATCTACATGTTTCAATTTAATTCCACTTCAAACCCCATTTGATCTGATTGCCTCTTTAATTACCAGTTATTTTACTTTAGACATCCACAACAACGTCCCAGAGTTGCTATTTTACTCAGAAACCTGTTGCAGACAAAGGAGCTATAAAATTACAAAGAGTTAGGCACAGGTCGACATCCTACTTGTAAATTTACACGCAAATTTGGCACAAGTCGGCATTTTTACATGGAGATCTTCAAAGACTAAAAAATGTCAAAAGGTATATTTACAAGTCTAAGTATTATGCCGATAGGCATAATTCGGGACTCAAGAAAATGCTAATTGTCATAATTCTTCGTGGTAAAAATGCCGAGTATGAGAACTTTAAAATGCCATTGTCCTAAGCTTTTGGAAGATGCCATTGCCTCCCATCACCTCATTGAAGGACGACGGGGCCTCCACATTCACTTTTAATGGACTATGGTATAAGGTTGAAGGGTGAGAGCTTACAAATCTTAAATATGGAAAAGTAGATTTTGGAAATTGCAAAGGCAAAAAATTTATATATTTTGCTTATAATATGATGTCTGAAAATGGTAATAAATTTTTTGTTTTGCATACATGATTTAGCAACTAATGGTTGTTACATACAACATATATACAACCTCATAAAGCCATTTATGGAGCTAACATCCAATGGGGTTGACTCAGTTGGTTAGCTTGACATCCAAGGTTTCTTTAGCCCGAGGTTAGAGCCTTCCCTTAGAAACCAAGAAGCATTCAACAACGCTGCCATCTGGAGAGTAGTAATTTTAGGTTTATTATGCAGAAATAATCTACAAATTTTGGTTATAATATAATGTCCTATGCTATCTTGGGTGCTCAAGCACCCCCAGAAAAAGGTGTGATTACTCCCAGGGGGGTCCCTCGCATCTTGTGAGCACGGTGGCACTTTGGCCCCAGTGCCCTCCTGACCACATGTTTAAAAAAAAAAAAAAATTGGCTGCCCGGATGCCACATGTCCAGGCAGCCAATTTTTATCCTATAAGCAATCTTGCAAGGGAATTGGGAGGGGATATATATAGAGAAAGCCACCCAGTTCCTTACATGTGTGTGTGAGCCTAGGTGCCCGGCGCCACCTGCCTAGCCTGGCTACCCGACGCCCATCCCCAGGCTGTCCGGCGCCACTGCTCCCTGCCCGGCGTTGGGCTCTGGCTGCTCGACGCCACTCGCGCTGCCCAGGACCGCAGACCGGCACCGTGGGGGGCCCACTGCCCGACGCCGCCCGCCAAAAACTCCCACGCCCCAATTTTGGCGGGCACACGAGCACGGGCCACGTGTTGGGGGGCACCGGGGCCAAACCCGTGTCACGCACGAGCCGTACTCTAAAGCCCATACCCTAAAGCCCCATTGACACGCACGAGCCGTACTCTAAAGCCCATACCCTAAAGCCCCATTTGAGCCTTAAAGGCACTGCCCTGGGGCCAAATGGGTGCCCGCCAAAATGAACCATATCACGGGCAAGCATCAAGGTGGGCGTTGGGTAGCACGGGCGACGACAAGAAGCACGGAGCAAGCGAAACTGGGCAGTGCAGCACCCAAGCAGACACATATTCGTCCAATTTGCATATATATGATCTCTCAAAACTTTGATAGAAACACGTATGGGATATATTAATATATTGTCAAGTGCCTGAACACGTGGTTGTGGTGAAGCTTGGGGCCAAAATGAGTAGTGCTCTGAAGATGCAGGTTCCTTTCCGCGTTTTGCTCCAAATAATAAATATACTGCTCCCCGTCGTCGTTTGCTCTATTCTCCTCGACTACTCTTGCGCGTCGTCGTGTGCTCTTCTCCTCGACGACTCTCGAGCCGCTTGCTGCTGCTGCTGCCTGCTCGCAGGAGGGAAGTGAAGTGATTGAATTCCATGGATGCTGGACTTGCAATAACAATCTTGGATCATGTCTGTGTGCTGGTGACTCAGATCTTGACAGCCAGATCAGAGCTGCAGGATGCCCCACGAAAGGTGTTGGATCTTGTGGATGTGGTGGAGACAGCGGAGGTGCGGTTGAACAAGCTTCGTGAAACCGATTTGCCCGCTGAACTTTCTTTCAGGAAATGTCTTCAGGATTTAGGCACGGAGCTGGTGTCTGCCCAGGAGAAGGTTGAAAAGTACAAAAGGAAGCAAGCCCAGAGGAAGAATGAGGCCCTGGAAATCGCAAAGGCTGCATTCCAGCAGGGTGTAGTGAAGCAAAACAGGGAAACGGAATCCATTCGTGAGCGTCTCCGGAAGCTGCTGGAACAGCTCGATCAGCTTTTAACCGTTGATAGCAATTTGAAAATCACTAGCCTGTCCACAACAACTCTTGATAGCAATGCGAAGCTTACTACTCTGTCGGAGACAGTGGAGATGACTCTCAAGCTTGTCCGTCCTCCTCTTCCTGCTACTCCCGTCTTGGTTTCCTTACTCGATCAGCTGGCGATACTAAGCCTTGATGACGAAGAATGCGAAGTAGATTTGGAAATCGCAAGCAGCCATACAAGTGATTTTCAGGCCCCGCTAGTAGAGCTGCAGCGTCTAAGTAGTCAGGAAATCATCAAAGATGATGGCAACCGAAGGGCTGCCACGGAAGGCGGTTATGAGATTGCAAACTCCTCAAAAGTTAGGTTCAGCATTAAGGTGGAGGAGGACAGATGCTTCTACGTGATCGTGTATGACGCTACGGAGGCAACTGAACCCTCACTTTTCTTCCCGCTGTCTACATCGATGAAATACAAAGTTGACAGGTAGGAGATCATTCTCGCTTACTTTGATCGAATTTCAGCCCGAACAAAACCAGATATGAAACGCAATCGTGTAATCGATTGTGACCACATAATGCATTTAGAATTACATTAGCTAGCAGATCTCTAGGTACGGACAAATGGAAGACCAGGGTTGTTTTCATGTCATCCTTCCAAGCAGGGCTAGTTAGACCGTGCAGCAGTTGGGCACTTTATTTGACTTTTCATGTGGTTCCTTCCTGAAAGGTGACAGTCAGTGCTATTTCCTGTCTTGATCTCGCTAAATGTGCAGCAATTTCAAGCGCAAATTCCCCGACCCTGTCAAGTATCGGTCCGATCCCCTCAGCATGGTGATTGAGAAAAGCGAGCGTCTTGGCACCGATGGCGTAGGCAGGCAGAACGTTTATATTCTTCTGAGTTGCAGCAAGCTTCATCCAGGTCTGCGTTTTATTCACACAGTGTAATTCTCAAGTTCTAATTTGTAATTAGTCTTGCAGCTTAAGCCTTAAACCGGTTAAACCTGGCCTTAAATCTGCTGACCTCCCCAGTTGCTGACTAGTTCACCCTGAACACCTCTGAGACCATAATATACAAAAAAAGTCTTCTAAGAAAGCATGATTAAGCAGATTGATAAAGTTTTCTTAATACCCTATATTTTATGAAACCCTTTGGCATCTTAAAACCAGGCTATCGACCAAGTATCGTTTCCATGTGTTTGGGCTTACTAAAGAGTTCCGAAAGCTTCGAGTATCTTTTCCACATTTTGATAGATAACTTGTTTGGCTGTGAATGAGAGCTGATTTTTCCTTAATGAGCAACTATTTGTGGGCATGAAAAGCCCTCCTGAGACCTCCACATTGTTTTGACCTCTTTGTAGCCTCTTTACATGCATCAATATGCAGGATTTTCGAGAAGAGAACCCTTTTCCCCCTTTGGGTCTTCTGCTAGTTTTAAAATATTTTTTTGCACTTTCCATTATTGACTTGTAGATACTCTTGTACTTACTAGCCACGTTGTCCCCTCCCATATGTTTACTTATAGTGTCCTTCAAATGGGCCAAATAGATCTCTTTTTTGTGGTTATTTTGTGCTTAAAGTTTCAACAAGTGACACGAGGCTTTGAAAGAATAGAATGATGGCCTGGTTCCAAAAAGAGAGGCCCTCTATTCAAATCTCTAATCAGCCCAAATTCTCTCAAACAAGAAATTTGAAATAGGTTGCATTTTTTGGCAAACCCTTTCAAGATAAATTTGAAACTCTCTTCAATATTTCTTGTTCTTCTTTCACTACTGTGGATACCTCTTTCGAAAGTGTAACTTTGTCCAGCTCATTAATTTGCAGCAAAGAACTTCTTACCTTGCTTGACCAAATAGATCTTTTACCTTATGACTAAATACTTCCATTTGTAATTGATCCAATTTGATTTGGATGTCCACTTCAAAGGCATCCATCAAAGATCCAGATTGTTGTTGTAGCTTACCAAATTTTGATGCATAAAGCTTCACCATATTTGGGCAATGAGGTCTTTGGAGTCTTCATTCCCTCTGTGTTTTCTTCCATTGTGACACTTGATCATCTTGAATAAATCATTTTTTTGCAAAGTTGAGATTCCAAAGCCGATAGATCTATGTTCTACTAGTTAAAAGGAGGTGCATTTTGTGAAAACTGATTAACTAAAGGTGACTTGGAGGCCAAAAGGATGAAAGGGGAGCACCAAGTATATAAGACATATTTTTAAGCCAAATTCAACAATGGGGCAGCCAGCCAGAGAGAGAGAGAGAGAGAGAGAGAGAGAGAGAGAGAGAGAGAGAGAGAGAGAGAGAGAGAGAGAGAGAGAGAGAGAGAGAATAGTTTGGATTTAGAAAAGTCTTGCTTTCTAGTAGCCACTGACATCCCAAGATGACCTCTATTTTCATAGCTTGTATCTGGAAATCTTAAAGCAATAAGGCCTCAATGGTTAGCTAATCAAAGTTGTAAAGCTTTCCATGTGAATTCAACAATTTTTTGGAGGAACATATGAGAACCTTGCAGATTGAGTGCAACTTTGGTATAGTGACATAGATTGTAGGTTGTCATGTTTGGAACATTCCTTTGTATTTGCTATTGAAATTAGAGCAAAATCAAGGTTACTGTCAATATCTTTTAATAATAGCTAATTCTTATAGTATAAAGTATGATCTAGCAAACATTCTAAGGAGCCAATGTGAGATTTTGGCAAATGATTTATTTGAAATAAATCTCATCATGCTTTTTTTTGCAAGAAGGTTGAAGTGACAATTGATCTATCCTATTTATCTCATGCATGCTAATGCGATTCTATGTTGCGAAGTGTGGAGTCATTGTATCTCAAAATATAATTGATAGGTGATCATTAGTCTCATGTCCTATTTCGGTTCCTCTAGAACAAATCTAACTTGGCTCCACGAAAGTACCTAGGGACCTTTATTGTTTTTCCAAAAAGAGGAAGTCCAAGACTCCATAGTGGCAATGAAGTAGCTCCAGGCTTGAGAGATGTGTGGTACTTCACAACGTTGAGTGCCAAAGTTAGTCCATAGACCAGACACGGACTGTTGCCAACAAGGCACCCAGTTTATAACAATCAAGTGCTTGGAGTATCATATGATGTGACAAATTCTTAGAGATCATATCAGTGCCATATTGTGTTTGAAGAACATGTTGGCAATATCTTTCATAGGTTTTGTGTGTTTTTGTGACATGACTTGTCACCTGTTGATGGGTGAGGTGTCATGTTGCATAGTGCTCAAGAAATGTATTTTTCTTAACTAGGCATAATAGGTATAGCCTTTACGATTAGCAAACTATGTATGTAAAAGTAGTTGTGAAATTTTCAAGTCCATTTAATAGTTGAAAGTAGAAGAAACCTTTGGCTGAAAAGTAGAGTATACCCCTAGAATTTTAAGCCTATGAAGACATCTTTTGGTCTGTTAGAGTAATATATTGGTAGTGGCATTTGTAATAGAGTAACTACACTACACGTCAAATAAAACCTATAGAAGATAAAAAAAACTATAGTTTTTTGGTGAGTAAGCTCATAGCCTATAGAGAGTCAAAATCGATCAATTTTCAAACCTACAAAACTGTTTTCAATAGTGAATTTAGAGTTGGTTATGTTTTGTTCTATGAGAAGTAGTTTTTTTGTGACCATTGGGACTCACGTATTGTTCACACTCTCTTTTTGGGAAGATTGGTCTATTTACTACTCTTTCTAAAGCTTATCAGTTTTTTCTTTTTAAGTCATGAAGTTTGTACAATTTGTAGACTCTAAACATATACTAACGTAAGAATTTGAAGCTCATAGAAACAAATTTCATTATCCAACAACAATTCAAAAACCATATTTACATTAAATTGTTTTAGCACAACCTATTGTCAAATGTTGATGGACCTCATCAAAATGTTAATGGATCTCATTGCTTCTCTCTCTACTACTACCACTACAACAACCACCACCACTACCACCACGACTACCAATAGTACGACTACCACCACCACCATCACCAGGGTTATAAGTTCTCATTCATTCATTGAGCCTAGAAGTTACATTTTGCTTTGGAGTATAGGAGCCACATGCGTTATCTTAATTGTAGCCCTCATATCTATGCCACTTGACACTTCAAAATCTTGATAAGTCATGTGTAAATGTAGGAACTACGGACACCATAGCTCAAAATATTGTCATTTTCATCGTTAGGGCCTCTTTTTTGGAACTTGTGGGTTTTGGTCATAATAGAACTCTTATGTTCTCAAAGCGTTTTGCTTTTCTAGAAAGCTATGACTAGTCTAAAACTATGTGAGGCAAGTATGTCTAGCTAACAAAGTTGACAAAGAGGAAGCATCATGCCTTGTGGGTGACCATGGACTATTTCACAAAAATGACTTATTTTATTTTTACAAAGACTATGCATGAAGCTCTTGAATTGGTAGATGTCTTTGTGGAAATTCTTTCTTGGTTCAAATGTTACAAACAGAAAGTTTATTTCTAAGCATGTCAAACTTGTCCTTACTTAACGGTTTTGTAAGAACATCAACTATCTGATCAACAATGCTACAATATACTACTTTAATCTCTTTATTAAGCACACGTTCTCGTACAAATTGATACTTAATCTCTATGTGCTTAGTCCTAGCATGATAAACATGATTTTTCACAAGTTGTATACCACTTTGGCTATCACAAAAAATTATACTCCCAGAGTTCTACTGAAGTCTAATCTTTAGTCAGTAGCATCACATGAATCACTATCATCATACTTCGAGAGTTTTGTACCAATTTCAATAGGAGTCTTGCTATCCTCCATGTGAAATCTCTTGAGTAAACAACATACTTTGTCTTGGTAAGTGCAATTCTTTTTCCACTTTGCTAGACTTCCACACCTAAGCAGTAATGCATCACGTCCAAATCGGTCATGTCAAATTCCCTATAGAGATTTGAATTGACTTCCTTTACCAAATTATCATCACTACTAGCAATGACCAGATCATCCACATAAAGAACAATGAAGAGTATATATGTTTAGGGTTCAAGGTTTGCAAATATATTGATAGTTGATTTTTTTATTTTAATGCAAGCTCTCTAATTTTCAATTCTCATATTCTAAATTTTCTATTGTAATCACATGTATAATGAAGTATCATAGCAGCTTTTGATTTTAGTAATTTTTTTGAAGTAAAGAAAAGAAAAGATTTCACTAATATTGTTTGTCCTTCTATTTGTTGCAGATAATTTGAAGTTGGTCAACTTAGGAGATATTGAGGAAAACATAGATAATGAAGTTTTTGTTCGAAAATTTATTTTTGATGTCAAATGAGATTTATGTATCTACTAATATAGCTATCGAGTTAACTATCTATTGAAAACATATTTATCAAAATGTAAGCAAGATTTTCCATTTTACTGAATTTGTGTGTGTGTGTCTTCATTAAATAAGAGATGATGCGTAATACAAAGCATTTGGACACAAGGATAAGAAGTTGAAAGCCAAAGGTTGACCTTCATCAAGAGGCTTCAAAGGAAAATTTTTAGAGTGGATGTTCATTAGGTCTCAATTCTAGATATTCACTATTATTCAATATATGGCCATTTGAGGTGAGGACCAGATTTATTTGGTAAACCACATGATCCTATTAGTGTGCACTTAAGGAATGAAGAAATTGAGGTGGCTTAGGAACATTTGGTAGCTAGAATGTATTTGGCCATCATATTGCACCAGTATCTCTTTGATTGTAGTGTCATTGAAACTCGAGGTGCTTGTGAATCTTTTTGTCATTGTTAAGGCATGGGACCCTCTTTGAGTTGCTCCTCACTCCATCATGAGTAAAGTGGTTCATAAGCACTTTGACAATAGATCCTCTCATTTTCTATTCAACTTGCCATTAACATGATAGCATGTGTTCCAATAATTTCTAGTATAGATATTGCCATGAACTCTTGCCTTGTGATTATCTCCTTCATAATCTCTACAATACGCTTTAGTATTTTCATTTTTCATTGTTTGATTCCTCTAATGATGAGAGTTCTAAGTAAAAGTGATGTGTGGAGGAGATCCTTTGTTAGCAGTGTTGCTCCATTATACATCACTTGTTTTTGTTCATAAATATCATGATGAAAATTTGTATGCTACTTTAAATGTGTATGTAGTTCTTTTATTTTAAAAATTGGTATCTACTTTTATGCAAAAAATTGAACTAAGATTTGAAAATTCTTTAATACAGATTTTACACTTGAAACCTTTCAGTTTTTGAAACAATGATTAAGAAAAAGGTCTCCAAAGATTTTTTGTAATTTTCACTTCAATAGTAAAGCTATTGGCATGACAAACATGAAGAGTTGCTAATCATTTACATAATTTGAAATCAAGACCCTAGTTACTAGGCCTAAATTGTAAGTTAAGGAACTTGAAGTAGTGGTTAGGAAGCCCAATTGCAGGCCAAGAGCACTAGTATATCTTGACCTTATCATAAGAGGTGTAGTCACAACTGACAACCACCCTTGTGCCCCATCGAGCTTGTGCCCCATAACCATAATATATACCAAGCCTCACTGATTGATATCATGTAGGTACACAGTTGCAACTAGGACATACCTGACCTTTATTGATGTAGGGTATCTAGTTCAACTAGCGATCATGATTGTTTTCTCCAATCCTATGACTCTCATAGCAAGTGGTCCTTATGAGATGATTTATGGTCCAAGATCAATAATTTTCCCTTTCTCAAAAGTCACTTCTCTTTTATGATAAGGCTGAACAAGTGTGTGCCTCTATGGAAGAGTCAAACATAGTTGACCCATCCAAAATACCAACAATTTTGTGCATTGCAGTCTACACACGCTAACAATGTTCATCTTTCTATTAAAATTCCTAAAATCATTTATGAGATCATTCTCTGGCATTGTGAGGCTCTCATCAAATTATAAATACATTATATCGATCCCAATTCACCTATATCTACAGCTTTGGACCAATTTTTTACTGCATATACCTTAGTTGGATCAATGGAAACTCTCTTTGTTGTCACAACACAACCAATATACTCTATGAGTTTTAAATGACTTGGTTTTCTTGTCATTGGCATACAAAACATTTATATGTGGCTCTTCAAAGACATTTTGAAGATGCATTCCACACTTTAACATTCACTTGTTGTACACCGAGTATGTTATTGATAAATCTACGACAAACTTCTTTATGTAATTGTCCAACACATCATCCACGAGCATCATGAATATCGCTAGAGCATTAAGTAGCCCAACTGATATAGCAAAAAACTTGTATTGTCCAAATCGGATCTAAAATGCCATCTTTAAGACATGCTCTTCTCTAATCCAAATATGATCACAGTTGCTCTTAAGAGATCTTACCAAAGATTGTTGCTCCTTACAATGCATCCAATGAATCACCACTCGTGGCATCGAAATCAAATGGATACCGATGTTTTATCATAACCCTACTCAAATCAAGGTAATCCACACATCGAAAATGAACCATCTTTTCCCTTAACTAATAAGATGGGTAACCCAAACAATGAGTAGCTAGGCCTAACGTATCCTATCACACTAAATTAAGAAATCATTTTCATTAATCAGAGAGCGTATATAAATATTGGAAACGCACTCTCTTTATTTGCAAAGTTGTGCCAACTTTAATTTCTCTCACCCTTCAAAACATCAGAAATGCCTTCATGCTTAAAAGTATATGCACAAGGCTGGAAATTATAGTTGGTTGCTTTGTCACATGCCAATGCTTGCCTCTAGTACTATATCAAACCATGCTAGCCTAGTTATGTTAAGATCCAACTCCTCTGTATATGTCTTAAGGATCATATGTAGCTAGATTATCGTCCAACGCCTCAGGCTTGTGACTGGAGGCTACGCTTGAAACTCTTACTATTTATGCTTTTACTTTAAACTTTAAACTTTGACTCTTGAATTGTGATTTGTGATTTGTCAATGGTCACTACACTGTACAGTTTATAACTTTAGTATTTATAATTTCTAGAAGTTCTTGGAGGTTTGAGACTATGATGTGTTGTGTGCATTGTGCATGTGTCATGACTCATGACTCAACTTTGAATATTCAAGTATGTACTATGGACTATCTTTTATGTACTATAACTTATAAGTTATGATGATTCATGATTCATGTAAATTGTAATCTGTATTTCAACTTTCTAATCACTAGTATGTCGTAATTGGTCACATCACTACATGTGAACTTTGAAGCACTCAGCACTGTGAACTTTCGACATAGTCTTGTAATATGTATGGAGTAGCATAGTTTCAACAAGTGTATGATCACCTATTTATGGGTCCCTAAAATTTTGAAACAATTTTAAAAAGTTCTTCAATCTTCTTAAACTATAAGTTCTAACTCTCAGCATTTAAGCCATTGATTTCAATCTTGATTCTAAGGTTCGAATACTAGGTGTCGTGCTTTCATTAATCATGTACCTGCTATTGTGTTTCAAAACAATTTCTCAAAGCTCCCCAAGCTTTAATCTTCTTAATTTATGACTTATCACAATAAGCACTAAAGCCACTAAGTTGGAGATAGAAATTGGATGTATCTACTTAGTACTACTCTTTCAATGACATGTCTAAACCCATTAAAACACATTTTCAAAACAAAAAAAAAAACTCTAAAAAGATTTCTTGTTTCGAAACGATGTACAAAACGGGTTGAAAAAACATTGCCCCAGTGGCATACCCACCTGATATTGATTCAACGCCAAGCTTTAGTCTAAAATCATCAAATTTTTCCCTACTTCGTGACTTCGTAAAAACATCAACAACTTGTGTAGCAGTAGTACAATGAGTCAAATCTATATCTTTTGAACAAAGCTTCCCATGTATAAAATGATACTTTACTTCTATATGCTTTGTCCTAGTATGAAATAATGGACTCAACTTAGGTACATCAAATCGTCTTGAGTAAACTAGATCAAGATCAAGCGTGCCTTTCACGTACCTTAAAATATGTTTAGCTACTTTCCAATGCTCCAAGGTAGGTGATGCCATAAACTGACTCACAAGACTCACAACATAACAAATATATGGTCTAGTAGTGGTAAGATAGATGAGATTGCCAACAAGTTGGCGATACAATGTGCAATCAACAAGACCACTCTCAACAAGACCACTCTCATCAAGACGTGAATTTATTGCTAACTTCACTAGGCAAAGTCAATGGCTTACAATCAGACATAATGCATCAAGTCCAAATCGGTCATCTCGAAATGCTTACACAAACTAGACTTGATAGACTTTATCAAGTTCTCATCATTTCCTGTAATGATGATATCGTCAACATATAGCACAACTAATGCAATACTATCACCACTAGTAAGCACATAGAGATTAGGATTTGAGTTTGTTCTTCGCTAGAAAGTAGCTATCTGTACGACCATACCACACTCGTAGTGCTTGTTTCAGACCATATAATTCCTTTTGCAGCTTGCATACTTTGTCCTCTTGGCCCTTCACAACAAACCCTTGTGGTTGGAGCATATAGACTTCTTCTTCATGTCGCCATTCAAAAAAGCTGACTTCACGTCCATCTAGTGAATTTTCCAACCAAAAAATGAAGCTAATGTGATCACCCCGTGTAAAGTAGTCCACTTAACTACTGGTGCAAATGTCTCATCAAAATAAATACCTTTGTTTTGCTCATAGCCCTTGACCACCAATCGCGCCTTGTGTTTCGCAATCGATCCATCAGAATGAAATTTGGTTCTATATGCCCATTTATTACTAATGGGTTTCTTACCAACTGGAAGATCAGTAAGGTCCCACGTACCATGTTTGTGGATTGAATCCATCTCCTCTTCCATAGCTCTTTGCCACTCTTTAAGGTCCTTTGCCTCATCATAGGTTGCCGGCTCTTGACACTTCATGATGTCACTCATGAGGGCATAATTCACATGGTAACGATTTGGAGCTCTCCTATCTCTCATTGATCTTCTCACATCACCTTGCGAGCTCGATCCTAGTAGATTCATCCTCACATCTTTCATGATGTTTTCATACCATTTAGGCACCTTCGACTCGGGTGATACACTCTTTGGCGAGTGAGTATCCCAAGGAGTGTCCAAATATAGTCTCTTGCTTCCCACAAGTTTCTCCTTCATAGCACCAATCGACAAATATCTCCCCCTTGGCTCATAAATAGGTGGAGTTCGATCACGTTCTCAGCTATCCCATTGCTATGTGCCATATGTGATTGAGTAAATTGCCTTATGATTCCATGCTCCTTGCAAAATGCTTCAAAGTCTCCCCCTTTGTATTCGCCCCCTCTATCTGATCTTAGCACCTTAATGCATTCTCCACCAAAGCTTTGAGTAGTCGTCGATGAATGTCATGAAATAGTAGGCTCCTTCCAAGCGACATGGCCTTCATTGGGCCACACAAGTCACTGTGGATAAGCTCAAGTGGGTTCTTCGCCTTAGTGGCTCCCCCCTTCTTGAATTTATCTCTATGGTGCTGCCCCATTACGCATCCTTCACAAATGGAATGTTGTTCATCCTATATTGCAGGTAATCCACTTACCATCTTTAGCTTTGCCATCAAGCGCAAGCTTCCATAGTCTAGATGACCCATCCTTCGATGTCACAATTTTGATTGTGATGCTATTGATGAAGCTAAACCGTATTCTCCAGGTTTTTGGCCACATCCGGCTTATAAAGCCCGCAATTATTGTCGTGATATCCTGTTGCCACAGCCTTGTAATTGCGATCCATATCTTTCATCAAGTAATTGTCCTTGACAAACTCAACCTTAAGGCGTTGATTTGCCATGACCCCAACTGAAAGCTCTTTGTAAGTCCAGGTACGTAAAGCACATTTGAAATGTTCTTTATCTTATCATTCGAAAACTGTACAGGTACTTTGCTGATGACCCTGAATCTGGCACTTCCCCATTGGCCTGCGTGTTACACACAAGCTCACAAACCCTAAGTAAATACACAAAACTACCCAGCAAATTCGTCACTTTATTAATCCCAATTAGCAAATGTACATAGATCAACAAGCAAACATGAGAGCTCTACTGCAAGTCTCCTCCAACCATAGCTGCATAGGAATACGATAAGGAATGCCTAGCAAGGCTCACACTATATCCCCTCAAGCACCCCTTAACCCTGACACATCCTGATGAAAAGGTTGGCATCATGAGTGAGTCCTCATGATAGCTCTCTTCCTCCTCTTGTCCAATGTTGGCTACATGGCAAACTCCATGCACAATCGACACTTGCCACTTGGCAGTACCTTGACACATAGGCAAGCTAGTAAGGTGGACAGTCTGCTAACACGTGTCACTCATGCATCAGACCAACTGTCCTAATGAGCATATGACACATGTCCCGTTGACCCATTTATTGACCATCCGACAAGTGTCACTCATGCACTGGACCAAGTGACCCAGTGAGCATATGACACATATCACGTTGGCCGGTCAACCCTTCCTACTTTTTAAGAGGTCAGTCCAGCAAACTCTCATGAGACCCATTACCCCCTTGTCCATCTTGGAACTAGTCACTATAACAGATATTTACATTGCAATTTACAATTGTCTCCACAAGCTGGTGACTTAGCCATTTACAATTTAATAATTACAATTGGGCAAGGGATTCAGAGTACATGTGACACTACGTGACTTTCTCCCTATCATGGATTGGCGAGAAGATCTCGAACCAATCACGCTTCCTAGTCATGTGTCTAGTGGCGCCTGAATCAATGAACCATTTAGCGCCATCATCCACCTGTGATGCCAATGTCGATGAGAAGACATTGGCCTCATTGTCTTCTCCATCATTCTCTGCAATGTTGCCTTGTTGCTTCACTTTCCCTTGCTTGACATCCGCCTTCCTTTTGTAGCACTCCCTAGCCCAATGACCTGGCTTGTGGTAGTAGTAGCACTTGTCTTTCTTCTTCTTTGGCTTTGATGACGACTCTCCCTCGTCCTCATCATCCTTGCCCTTTCTTGCAATGCGTTTGTCTTTGGCCACCAATGTCTGATCCTCCTGATTGGTCTCGATTTGACTGCTTCACGCCTTTGCTCTTCCTGTTGTAGGATCCCATGAAGGTCTTCAAAAGTGGGCAATCTCTCCCTTGATGCGATACCGCTTAAAAACATTTGCAAGCTATCTGCCATACCGCTCATTGCTGTGTGAACCAATTCAACATCCCTGATGGGTTCTCCAGTGGCGACTAGCTAGTCTCTCAGTTCCTTGATCCTGGTGAAGAAGGATCCCACAGTTTCATTGTTCTCCATCCTAATGGTGTTCACTTGACTTCAAGAACATTGCACGAGATGGATTGGCGGTTTGGAACTGTGTTCTCAAGGCTTCCCAAGCCCCTCCGACCGTCACCGTCTCACTTATGTGGGTGATTACACGATCCTTCACCGATAAGTTGATCAATGACAATACTCTTTGAGCCTTCCTATCATAAGCCCTCATGTCAACTGGAGTGGTGTTCGGCCTCATCTCTATTCCCGCAACGATGTCCCACAGCTCTTTCTCCATGAGAATGCTCTTCATTTTGAACTTCCAGATGTTGTAGTTAGACGTCCCATCTAACTTGCTTGCCTCGCCCATCTCCAAATTGCCCAAAATTCCATCTATAGGCTAAAAAGGGTATGCCGAAGCCAATGTCGATGTCAAAATTTAAAATAATGACATACACTTTTTAGCTTACTTGGCCACCCAAAGCTTTGTAGCCAAATCAAAAGCCAAAACGGTTTCTGTTTCCAAAATGCCTTTAGGCACACGCTCCTACCTCAGTGCTCCCTAAGGGGGGAAAATCACTTTTGGCGTCCACTAATCACTTTCTCCGCTGCAAACAGTTTGTTTGACGTACGGTACTTGAAGGTACAATCGGGGTGCACTTCGTTTGAAGGCTATAGCCTTTCGTTTGGCCAAAAAAGACTTAAAGACAAGAAAACAATGGCCTTTTTAACTTTTGAACTGTTTTTTCAAATTGAAAAAACTTCACACTTCATAAAATTGGGAGTGAAACCCAACAATTACTTAGTTAGATTTTTTATTAAAATTGAATGGATAGAATTCCCTTTCATCCCTTTCACTTGAAGTTCAAAATGGACCCAAGGCAATCCAACGGCCACCGGGGAATCAACGTTCCCACGCGCGCACACCAGCCCGTTCTCTTTCTCCTCAAGAAAAAAGGTTTGCTAAAAGCTGGCTATGGCTTCTTGGCTGCCCCCATATGAATCGACCAAGCTTCTTGCTCCACCCACGTCCTGGCAACTGCTGTTTCTCCCCAGGGCGCCCAGCTGTGTGCACTCACAGCTCCAAAAAAAGTTTCAAATAAAGAAATATTTGAGGTTTTCCATCCTAAAACCCTTGTTTGGGGTTTTCCCACACTCTTGAGCAGACACACAACTTTATCAGTGCTTTTTTTGGCAATTTCCTTCATCTCTGAGGTCGCCCTACTATAGGAAAGAGTCTGCTTCAAACCGTTTGCCAATCGGTCATAAATCGAGAGCACACCGACCACCAACACGATCTTGAGAATTCCTTGTACGGCAAAAACAGATTTCCGTCAGTCCAAAACTTTTCTCTGTCACAAGTGTGATAGATAGTTTTTCCCTATCCAAGAGCAATCAAACGAATCCTTAATTGTCAGTTTTGCTACACTACGGCTTCCAAACGGGGATTCTTCCACAACTTCCTCGCCGTCTTCAAGCCCACACCGATTCGACTCAGATTTTCCCAAATCTGACCTTTGTCCTTGCCCACCTTTGTCCTTGCCCAGTGTCACCTCGCTCTGATACCAAGTTGACAATAAGGTTACTGATCAATGCAATCACCACAGAACTTTAACAATTACTTCAAGACAAGAAACACAGGATTGCTCACCAACACCCAAAACTATATATTCTCAGCATATTAATGGAGTACAAAGAGAACTAGCTAAATAGCAACTTAGGGGCTTGTTGAAAGTTGAAAGAGAACCTTAGGGGCTAGTTAAATAGCAACTAGCTAAAGAGAAAGTTGTCGTCAAATATTGCAAGTGACCGTCATAAACTTACACGTAATTATTGCTATTTCAACTATAGCCCCTTTGGTGCCGCTAACTGGTCTACAATGTTCTTGAGCTTGGCTTAAACGATCAAGGATGGTGTCTCCCTCTTGTATTCTAAGCAAATACATATTCTTGATGTAATAGGTTTCTCAAGCATGGCCTTTAAAGAATCCTAAGCTGATTTGGCTGAAGGTGCACCAATCATATGGGGTATGAAGCTATCTTTTGCAACAAGACTAAGTCATGTGAGTCCCTCTTATCAAAAATGTTTTCATCTTCTTGATAGCCCAACCTCATTCCATGGAAATAACCCACAAATCTTGCTAACTAGGATGTGTTTTATCTTAAATTTTGGACTACTATGATTGCCACGGACCACCATCAAGATTGTTGGCATCATAAATAATTACGGCCACTCAAAATATTTGCCATGCATACAATGTTTGGAAACAAAGAAACACAATAGAGAGAGAAATTCCTTGCCTTCACAACTTCTTTTCTTTGCTCTTACAAGTCACCCAGGCTGAAACTGAAACAATTTTTGATATAATATCGATTCACACATACTAGATACATACAATTTTTGATATAATATTGATTCACACATACTAGATACTCTCGATGTACAATTTGAAATGACTGAGTTTCACACGTGCCAAATGTAGGGTTGTGCAAAATTATGTTAGTTTTTAAAGAGAAAAAGACACTTCATTTTTGCTCTTGCAGCTCTATACGTAAGAAAGCAATCAATTCACACATACTGTATAATTTGTCAACAAATCTGCTCACGGTACGTTTCACAAGTGTGGGGCTTAAAAGGCTCAAGAGTCAAAATGACTTAGAAGTAAGTTAGATGTAAAGTAATTTTCTTCTCTTATACTTTATCTTTGTTCCACGACTGACTTGTAGAAAATATTTTATGTAAATACGACCTAGCATGATGTGTAAATTGGTTCGTATAGATTTGTGAAAGATCTTTCTTGCTTTAAACACATGAAATCTAAAAAAAGCAAAATCACAAAAAGTTGAGGGTTTCTCCTTCCAAGAAAAGAGTTTCTTCCACCTAATTTTCCATGGGTAAGATTTTCTACACCTCCACACATATATTGCCAAAACATCTGACTAAAACACTTTCTTCTCTCTTGAAAATACTTTCTTTGCAAGGCTGCAACAAACTAGTGAAATTCAAAAGTACAACTTTGTTACAACCACACCAAATGGAAACCACCAGGTGCCGGTTGTAAAGACCACCAAGAGGAGCATATCAACACTCATAGAGACTAGTGGGAGCCAAACCACCCATCCAACTAGGCAACATCGAATACCTGAAGAGAGGAGAGAAACTTGCAACCAAGAGCCAAAAACTTAGAATGGAGGTGGGCAAGTCCGTACCCGTATACATAAGGGTGAGAAACATGTGCATGCACCCATGCAACCTCTTATGTATAGCCAATCTAAAACTTATCTGGTCCTAACTGGTAATTAACTACTAGTTAGTCCACATTGAAGGGCTCTCTTAAAGTTTTGAAACTCTCTTTAGGACTTTTTACCACGATTAATAAGTAATCGTTATGATGTGAAAGCTTTGAAATGTATTTTCCTAGAGTTATAATGATTGTGTAAATGGTTATAGGTGTTGTGATCCTTTGGAAAGGAAAATGCACATCAGCCATGATGTTATCTTTGATGAGGATGCTGAGAAGCTGGACACATCAAGTGGCAAAGATGGCATATTGAAACTTCTTCTTGATGATGGACCATTTGTTGATATTCCTGACAATGGACAAAGGGATACACCCCATGATACCATCACTCAAAATTGCGAGTAAAAATACAGATTGTTGTGATAAACAGTTCAAATATGTAAACATGTTTGAGGGAGTAGTTTTGAGAGAAGGAAGGAGGGCTGTTGGGATGAGTAGAAGTTAGATTAAATTCCAACATTCTTGATGAGATTATAGCAAATTATGTTTGAATGATCTCATTAGAGATGCCATCTATTATAGACACAAATCTTATTGGAAAGCAAAGATTTTGTAGTTTAAGACAACTCCCGGAGGTCACCATATCAAAATTTTTAGCACATGTTTATATGCACTCAAAAATAAAAGTACAAGATATCAATCCTCATGATCATCGGAAATGTAACTGTAAGTATATCAAAACGTATGCACTCTACTGTAATCATAAGTGTTTTTTTATTGATGTTCTTCAGATTATGATTTAAATATTTCAACGTTTTTCTTCTTTCAGATTTATATCCATCAAATATAAGTGAATGGGAGCCAGCACAATCACTTGCATAAATATTGGATGTGATTCACTCTGATGTTGGAAAGCTGTAATACAGAGGAAAAAATCCAAAGGAACTTGCAGATAATGGCATATATTTTTATGAAGCTTCATATATACCACAAACGGATGGAGATTTCGACAAGCTTGAAATAATTCCATTGCCAAGTTTTTAGAGTGATGAGTGGCCTAATCCTGACAGTATTGTTTCTGAATCCTTTAGATGCAAGCTACTCTTGGATGTTAGAAATGCCATGAAGAAAAGTATGGGTTCAAAAATTGTTTACCTAAGTTGGTTTCTATCATTGCATATATTTGTTGATTCTTTCTCAAGTGCAAGTGTTCGAAGGACACCAACTTTATTTGTTTGCAAGGATTTATCAGATGAGACTTTGTCAGATCTCATGGATCAAGGCTAGGATAGTAAAACAAATAATGACATAGAATGTAGGATAAAAAGGTCGTCAATGATCTTCCGTTATCATATCGCAAAACAAATGCTCAGTCTCACATTTAGCTATCAGAGATACAAGGAAACTGACGGCACATGGCTACCACTAGATCAAGACTTTGAACTAAATGATCACACACACCAAAAGGAGATAAGCAGCATACACAATGAAGAATTTTTGACTATGGTTGAGGTGGAAGAGCATTGGATGCTCGATTTTATCAGAGCGGAGCTCATGCTATTACAAACCAATCTATTGACTTATTTCAGATTCATCATCAACAGAAGACTCGTAAGTACTCTATGTTTAATGCCATTTCAAAATAGTACAAACTAAAGGAAAATGACATAATTTGCAATGGCATGTTCACTAATATTTGTCTTGTCGCAAATGCAAAAAAGACAGGAGGTGGTTGTTGGAATTCAATGCTCAGCCTCAAATCCATTCATTAATGAGCATTCCGAAAAACCAAAAATAGAAGGCTCAAATTTCTGAACAAAAGATTGAAAAATTCAGGATTAAACTTTCTAGAATTTCTCGATACTGTATCAACTCGAAAAATCCTATATTTCTCGATACCCTAAATCAGAATTTCTTGATATAAGATCGACTATGAAAATTCGTAATTTTTCGAGTCATTGTCATTTTTGATACGATGTAAATTTCAATATTGTCGGTTAGAAATCCGATTCGCGTTGAAAGTTCGCCTACTGTGTACATTCAAGGGCGGATGTAATAAATGAGGCAGATAGCATTTCATGCTAATTAGATATTTAGCAAGAAGAAGATATTTTATAATAGACCTATAAGCTGAGGATAGGAAATTAGCTAGACACTAATCTTCATCAGAAAACTTTTTTTTTGATTTTTTCGAGTTTCTATAGCCAGCGTTATCACGCTCAACTAGTTGAAGTTATTACTTCAAGCAATTGTACTCATTTGTTGATATTAATCAGAGTGCAAATTTCAGCCCCACTACTGTATTGTTTCATTGCGCATCTATGAATCATTCATCTTGGACGTTTTGTTGCTAACTATGGCACTTCTGATCCTACACCAAGCTCGCTCATAAGCTTCCGCTCATTCCCACTGATTTTTGACATGGTATCAGAGCGGGCATTTCAGTAATCTACTTTTTATTGCAGATTATTAGTCTTGTTTCTATCAAGACAATGTTTTAGCAAGCGCGTAGCCAACAATATTCCAAAATCATTGTTACTACCAACAATCTCACTCAGCCAAAATGGATCCATCTTCTCTAATTGAGAGACTTCATAGTATTCATTGTCTTTCTCATGTTGGTTGGGACTTCTTCTAAGAAGTTTCTCCACATAGTGGTATCAGAGCTGATAATTCATCAGAGCCATCCCCAACATCAAAGAATTCAAAGGATAAATGGTTTGTTTGTGCCCTAGGATAGTAGATCAACTAATGTTACGTATTGAGTTATGGACTATTAGAGGCCCAATACTCTAATCACCATCATTAAGCATCTTCCATCTCCAAACCTCTAAAAATGAAAATTTCCATTTGAAATGATATTGTGTGGTTCCAACTCAAAAACTCATATATTGTTGCAAAGTGCCACCTTCATCAATGGGATTATATCTAACATTTACAAATTTCAAAGATTTATTAGTATGCACATACTCACGGGTTAGGGAATGGTCTTGCCTGTGCATGCCCTTTCATGCTCCTTGATTGGAGCTTTTGTTGAATAGTAAGTGGACCTAAACATGAGCTACTTCCAAACATAACATTGAAGTTGCAGTCCTTGTGCCATTTGCTCTATGTGGTTAGGCCAAGCCTCCACAAGTTGACCCCCCATATAGCCTCAATGAATGGTGTTCCCCTTCTTGATTCACATTTCTATTTGGTTGGAACATGGGATACTTGCCATGAGAACCCTTTCAATTTTATCAGCAACTTGTTGGAACAAGAATATTTCATGATTGGAAACATTGATGTTTATTGTTGGAAAGTTGTGGCGGATTGAAATGTAGATCTTAATGAGGTTTTTGAATTGTTGGGGGTTGTCGATGGAAGGAGGCTTGGGTAGTGGCAGTTATATGCATTATGGGCTTCTGGTTGAGCCAATTCCATTGGGCCCAATCGTGACTTGTCACATGGCGAGGGCATGATGACTGAACTGTTACCAAATTGTTTCTAATCAACTCAAAATTTGCCACATGTGCTAGCTACGGTGTGCTGTTTCCTCACTCACACATGTGAGATATCTGAGCTACATATTTCCAACAGTGATTGCGGTGGTAGTTGTGGGCCCACCCTAATCCAAGGGTAGTGGAGCCTGGAGGCTTGGTGGATGACCACCCACCAAGCGATGATCTTCTCCTTATATATCATGCCTAGTTGTCAAATTTGAGCTGTTGCACCAAAGGCCTCTTGCCCATCTGTGCCCAATTGCATGGGAGCATACACTACATGACATATATTCCTAGAGGATTCCTTGCTTATTGATTTTTTTAAGGCATCTGCCATGTGATGTATTTGCACTGACAGTCTTACCTTGAATCTTTTCACCGAGCATTATGAAGACTATAGGTCTTATGACAAAGGTTGTTGAGAAATAGAATCCTAGTGAAATTTATTTCAGAACTATTAGATCTTGTGAGCCTCGTAAACAAAGTGGAAATTCTCCATAGATCTAGAGTCAGCATGTCTGTTAACAAGTTCTTCTCATATTTCAAGCTAATTATGCACACCTTGCAATGAAAAAAATGATCATATCATTGTAGAAAAGGTTCTATGAATATCTTGGAGGTGCCGACATCAGAAAAATTATGAAACTTTAGTGATTATCAGTGTTTGAGCTTTCAAACATGGATGACACTTGTTAGGATCAAGGTGCCTATCCATTCTTAAATCAAAAGGAAAAAACTGACCTTCCATATTGTAAGAAGCTTGATTATTGTAAGAAGCTGAATACATGAATATTGTAAGAGCAAGACTTCCATCTTGCAACATGTCCCCTGATGGAGAATTTCCCCATGGAGGAACTGCCATAGTGAATCAAATCTCACGAGGGAACAAAAGTAGTGTTATCAATGTGGTTGTAGTACTAATCCCTTGCACCAATATTTCAAAAGGTGTCCTTAATTAAAGTTAAAATACAGTTATGGAAAATGCTAATTGTGGTTATTATGAGGTTGGATTAATATGCCATGAGAAAAATATGCAAGCAAATGTGTTGTCAAAAGTAAGAGTAAATAAACTCATCAATCCTTCTCTTGGTAAATTGGAATCTACTCCACTTATTGGCTTTGATATCCACACTCAAATATTTGTGTCTACATAAGATATTTCAAGTTGGCTTCTTTTGGAACTATTCCTTGAGCAAGCACTTTATGTGCAAATATGATGAGCTTTCATGCATTTTGCCCATTGCATGTTTGCACCAACATAAAGAGAATATGGTCATTATTATGTGACTTACCTTAGTCACTGGCAAAAATCACAAATAATGTGCTAAAGTGGACAAAAACACAACATTTCATGTTGATGATGTGAAAGAATTGCAATAATCATGAGATTTGTTAATTCTTATTGCAAATCATTCTAAACATGCAATCACATCAAGAACATCATTACATTGAAATCATGTTTATTGACCACATGAGACCTAGCATTAATAATAGTAAAGCTCGTATTCAAGGTAGAAGTCCAAAAACTTTCAATTGCAAAGGAGTTCATCGATTCAAGTTGCAGTCCATCTAAATATAGGTCACATATCCCTTAACTTTGAAGGTAACGTGCATAACAAGGCTGAATCTGGATTTTGGAGTTGCAAGTTGGCCCCAGAAGAAGGGTTTGCAAGAGTTTGGCCAAGCTGGTCAGAAGGACTTCTCGCAAAGGGGTCCTATCCAGCAGACTTTGAAGCACAAAGAGGCACATCCTATGGCTCGTCATGCTTACAACAAGTCTCCCCTCAGTCCAGAGCAAAAGGACAAGGACAAAAAAGACGAATTATGTTTTTTCTGTCTTGGCAAGCATCTTGTCAAAGATTGTCCTCGCCGCACGAACACGATGCTCCATGTTTTACAACAACGTCAAGATAAGGACAAGGATGAGGAGATTTTGGAAGACTTATTAGTAAGCGATGATGAGTAGGCAGTCTGTTATAGTTTTCTTCTTCTTTTGCATGTATATAAGTTTACACATGAGGGTATGTCTCATGTCTTAAAGGGGGGAGTGACCATTTGTTGAAGGTCCTCTTATTACCTGTATGCAAATAAAGCAAATGGATATTCAGTATTTGTGGTTGTGTTATGTGAGTGTTGATTCCAATTTTGATTCTTGTTTTTGTAGTAATCAGCTAAGCACACTCGCTAATGAACCACAAGAAACTTCATTTACATCTGCATCCCCTAGTGCACATGTTGTTTCATTACAACCAATATGTGACCCAACAAGTGAGTTGGAGAAGTCTATCCGCACTCAGATTTAAAACATGCTAATTAGTAATATGCCAGAGGGATTGCCGCCTAGACGGAACATGGAGTTCCGTATTGAGCTCGTTCTAGGGGCAAGTCCAGTATGTAGGCCTCCTTATAGGATGAGCCTAAAAGAGGAAGAGGAAGTTAGAAAGATGTTGGAGGAGTATTTCAAGCTGGGGTACGTCCGTCCTAGTTATTCACCTTTCGCCTCTCCTATTTTGTTAAGTTTTTGCAAGTTCTATCGATAGTTCAATAGGAACTATTCCAAGGTAGCTGCTCCTTTGATGGACCAGTTACAGAATGTCGTCAAGCTCAGTGGGCCGAGCTGATGCATGAATTTCGTTTGGAAATTCGCTTCTGAAGAGGAAGGAAAATGTGGTCGCTGATGCACTGTCATTGGTATTGCATTAGATGAGCCTTGCTTGTAGTTGACAATGATCTCATGGAGGAGATCAAGAGAGATCAGCAAAACAACCCACATTGTCAGCGTGTGTGGCCTATGCATGCAAGTTAGTCGACCAAGCAAAAGAGTTAGCCTCGCCTGTCGCTTCTGTAGAGGCACACACCAGTACTTATTTGACATACACTGTGAAGGAAGGTATGTCGCTGAGAAACAGAAAAGTATTTGTGCCAGATGTGAAGGATCTTCACCATAAAATACTTCATGAATGCCATGATAGTCCCTGTGCAAGGCACCCTGGTATTAATGAGACCAGTGAGCTTATAAGAAGGCATTATTTCTGGCCACGACTGTAGCGAGACGAAGAGAGTATGTCCAGCATTGCCGAGAGAGTAAGTCCTATGGGCTTGCTACATCCACTTGAGATACCTACACGAAAGTGGGAAAGCATCTCTATGGATTTTATTGTTGGTCCACCAAGGACCCAATTACATTAAGGTAGTGGTATACAGGTTTTCCAAGATGGCCCATTTCATCACAACAACCAAGAGGGTCACAACTCCGCAAGTAGCCGAGTTGCTTATCCAGAATGTGGTCAGGTTACATGGACTTTCGAAGTCCAGTGTGTCTGATAGGTATCCTTGCGTTATGAGTAATTGCTAGTTAGAGCCTCGTAGCTTGCAAGGATAACCCTTGGGATGCAAGGGACACTACAGGTTATGGGCCAAAAAGAGTTCTAGATCGGAGGGAGCAACGATTGCGGAATCGTCTCCTCCAAGAGTAGCTAGTGACTTGGAAAGGGCTTCCATTGTCAGATGCTACCTGGGAGAAGCGATAGTGGTTGCAAAATTCTCGCTCAAAGTTTGTCATCGAGGATTGACGACTTGCCAAAGGAGGAAAGGATTGTTAGAGCCTAGTTACGACTCTATCATGACCTCGACACAAACAGTTACTAGAGGGCCTCAGGCCTAGTATTGGCAAGGGTCGGTGACCGACCAGGACATCTGTCCCAAGCTGAGAAAGATGTGTCACAAGCAGTGACCTAGTGTGGCCGCCTAACAAGTTGTCAAAGATGTGGTGTGTTTTGACCATTGGGACTGTAGCCATCACAGACGAGATGCTAGTCGACAAGTAGTCGGGGTGACCAAGCGGGTCACATGTCTTTGGTGGGGCACGAGGGTGGTACCCTATGAGTCACTCAGTATTCACAAGTCACAGGGGTCATGCATGCCAAGTGGACTGATCACCCACAGGTGGATGCCATGTGCCAGTTGACAGGAATAGCAGGTAGAAGGACTCAAAGAGGGGATGCCTATGGTTGGGTCTATGACAAGTTTGGAACATCGTCAATCAAAGATTAATTTAACATTTTCATAACATGCTCTTCCATCATTTTGAAAAAATTCTGCTAAAATCTAGTGAGCAGTGGAGAAAAAAGCAAAAAAGATTTGTTATTCAACCCTCTCGTGGCATGCCCCCACTATGTATGAATAACTCTAAACACTTATCTTCAACCAAAGCTAAATTTTAGCGAGGAACATTAAGGGTGATTATTGAATTTTTTCATAGTTAAAGTACCTCGAGCAAGATCCCAAGGTATCTGGGGACAAAATTTAATCAATAATTATTGCAAAAAGCTATTTACGAATGCAATCAAAACTCTCTATTTACATAGCCCACTTTTTGAAAGAAAAAATAGATAAACTTGACTGAGTAACCTGAAACATTGTGGCCTAGGCCTTGAAAACATTTGAAAATCATCAACAAAGTGGGTTCTAGTGCATTTTAGATCATTTCTAAAATACAACAACAAATATCCTACTTAATACTAATTTAAGAATCCAATTACAAGTTATTATCCTTGCCAAGTAAGGATAAAGAGACATAGAAGAAATCCAGACCTTTGTTCAATATATAAGAGTCAAACGACTTCTACCACTCCAACAAGCCTCCATTGGCAAAGGGCTACACACATGTACAACACTACAACTTAACGATATTTGTGCATTATTTCAAGCAACAATGTAAAAGTTTGATTGTGTTATGATCATTACGACAAGTCCCTTCATTTCCTAAAAAGGTGCAAGCCCAAAGACAATACTATCAAAAAGGTTATATTATGTTTGCAGAATAACCAATAATATTTGGCTATTCACTCATCATTAGATAATCAATGAACTAAAATGGCAAAACATACAAAGTTTCAAGGGTGAATTCATCCAAACTTCTAGAATCTTATGACAAGTACTGTTTAATTTACCTTTTAAAAAAATTATTCATGTACACATTTTTAAGCATTTCATACACATGTAGAGAAATATTGCTCTTCAATCCAAATTCTCTATAAATAATGGTGTGTTGGACAAAATTGCTTAGACGAGTATGATTGGATATATCAATTTGTAAATTGTTGCATTGACCTCCTATTGAACCTCCTACAACGTGCAAATGCCAAACTCTAAATTTGAAGCATTGGCCTTGTCAAGCTTCATTCAAGGAGAGCTGGATATTTTGACATGATTCACTCATATCCAATTAATGCATACAACAACATGATAAGACAAGCCATCCTTTGAGTGTCATCTCTGATCGTGAAAAGGGGGTAATTGGCACTCAATATAGCTTGATCTAAGTATAGGATCCCCTAAAGAGGAGTTTTAACTTTAGCATTGCAAGGTCTCCTCTGCCCAAGGAATTTGAGACATGGTAAGTCCTTTGCCTGAAGGCCCCCAATGGAAGTTTGACATATTGTGATTTCAGTTATGGCCTACAGGCTTGTTGGGCTGCTCTGCATATATTCCACAAGCCTTTTTACATTTATTGTTGTTTATACTTTTGTTCCTAGTTACGCATTTTATACTATTCATGTACAAGCCCCATAGCCTTTTTTATGCTTATGACTGGCCTTGGGCATTATTTCTAAGTTCTAACACTGATTGGCCAAGTGTCTTTATTTATTGAGTCATAGGTGGAGTGGGGGTGGGTGTAGGCCGCACAATTTTTCCTCCATATTCTTGCCTCCCTTCATTTTAAATTCCTACATTAGGGTTCATTAGTGGGGTATATATGGGGCACTTGTACATTCATTCAACAGCTTATTGATTGGTATTGCTTGGGCTCTTCATGGGAGAACCTATTGTCTTGTGACTTCGTGTGATGCTAGTTAGCTATTCTTTGTGGGAGATTGATCAATTAACCTACATGTTGTCTTTTCATGTTTCAATGATGCGAAATTTGTGAATTAGATCCTAACTAATTCCCTTCTGGCCCCTCATGTGCCAAAGCTTGAGGACCTTGTGAAGTCTCCCTTTTGTGCCCTGGCGTAGAAGATGAGACCCAAAACTTTTATTGAACCTTGTTGTTGAGGGGCCTACACCACTTACAAGTTAGCAATTTTCAGTTAGTGCTAACTGAAGCCAATTGACAACAATGTTGCCCCACTTATAGTCAACTCACACAAGTTAACTAACTAATTCAGTAATCACTAACTTGGACTTTGTTTTTGTTGCTTAATTGATGTCCTTAAGGTATGTATGGGCTTTAAGGGCATAATGCCTTGCTCTCAAAATGCCCTATTTTGTGCAAAATAGAGTCCCCCTTACACAAGAAGAAAAAAAGAAAAGTGAGGCAACCAATATTTGCAACAAACATCAAACATATGGACATGAGGACATACTTTTGGCCATAAAAAGTGGGAAGATTGACAAGGACAGCCTGCCTTTGGAAAAGTTCCTAAGCCAACCAAGCCAGTAGATCCACTTTTGCTCCTGTTCCACCTGCATCCTCAAACCAGCGCAACAGCCTCCCTTTAGCTCATTGCCTAACATATTACAGAGCTTACTTCACGGACTCAAGCTTAAAGGCTTGAGTCTATGACTACAAAGAGCTACATTTGGCATTCGACATTATATATGTGTGCAGAGGAAAATTGAAACTTACATTATTGTCCTCAGAACTCGGGTCCAACAGCCCCACACCATCTGCCGCTACATGAAATACCACAAATACTAGCTGAATGCTCCAATTTTGCACAATTCAATTCATATAAATACACCAAAAATATGCAGAAGCAGGGCAAAATGCTCAACAATGAATGAAAGAGCAACAGACTACAACAACAACACATCAGCTTTGAACCATCACTGGCTATATTTGATAATTCGTAACTCAAATCTCTATGGGGACATCCGATTTCTCACATAAACAGGAAAAATTTACCCAGACACGGGATCGATAGAAGGTATAATTGACCTACCCTTTCTTCCATGAGAATATCATCGAAGTCGTAGTAGCGTGCCATAAAAGACACTCAAATAATAGTAGGCGATACAGAAAGGAGAGAGAGAATCAAAAGGAGTGTTTTGAATTGAGCTGAAATTGAAAAGCGCGGGTGTAGTGGCTTTCTTTCCTTGCCTAACCTCAATCCAAGATCTAGTCAATCTAGCATCAAAGAGACGAAGTTAGTTGTCACACATAGATTCGTTCCCATGAGAGCGATAGTATAGTTCAGATTTTAGCATGAATGGAAGATCCAAATCTAACTCTAACATCCATTAACCCTAAGCATTAACACTACGATCCATTAACACTACGATCCATAACAAGATAGCTTACCTTTTCTCTCTTATAAAAAGTATAATAACATGCAATCCCAATAACAATCAAATCTAACAATTAGCAAAATCCAAATAAAGCATGAGAGATGGAGGAAAAGTGATAGAGAGCAAGGACATTCATCAATCCATTTCTGAAGAGAACCAATCTCCTGTATTGAAATGAGAAAATGAACATGTGTAGGAACTCGAGTTGGTCCCTTTTTATAATAGAGAGCAGGACCCTGGCCTCTGAATCCTATTGGTCCATTTCTGCCTCCCTAATTATTCAAATTTAAAAAAAGAGTGAGAACCATCCAAATTGGAGAGAAACCCAACTTTATTCACTAACTTGACATTTAGGCCCTCGACATTAAAAGTCCCGCAAAAAGGCCTAAAGTCCTTTTATTGACTTGTAACTAATCAATTCTCTATGTGATCATCGGGTCGGACTTACACGCAATGTGCCAAATCCCTCTCAATTATTAACTAGTGTTAGGGTTGCCTTGGGATCCACAAACCCTCCAACCGTATCCCCCACCAAAACTGGCAGCGGTCCCATGACACCTGCAAGATGCAGTTATTGGGAACTTTTATTAGCTTCGCAACGAATCTTTATTAAATGATATTGCACCTTCTCCATAAAGTCGAGTCGGACAGTATTAAAATCCAAGTTATGTGGAAAAAAACAACGATGGACTCCTGCAATCCACTTTGAGGTCGTCCAAGAGGTGAAGCGAGATTCCTAGGAGCCTCCCATCATTGTTGTACAAAAATATAAACGAGCAACCGACAACTGATCTTTGATATTCTCTGAGGCCATTGGCTTATTTGGATCGAATGCCAGAGGAGGAAGACAAATATTCCATCTGGTTGCCACTGATGCCAACAGAGTTAAATCTTTTGCAAACATTGTCGATTGTCGCACTGTCGGATCGGGAGAGTGGATATACTCCCGCTAGTATGCCTGTAAGGCCTGGTGGAAATCTACTGATATCGTCCACTGATATGGCTGATGGATGATTGGCCAATTGGGCATATGGATTGTGATTTTGTCCATAGCCAATCCCAAATCCTTCCATTTATTCCTTCTCGGCATTGGCACACACAATAGGGATCTACCCGCAATTTTCGAGGGCTGGCCACATAACTCCTGATTGATTTCGGAGTTTTCTCAAAAATGGTAACTCTCCATGCCGGCTGCTCTCCCAATGCAGATATTTTGTCCAAATAGGAAACCAGCAGCGAACTGTTGCTTGGTATTACTCTTAATAGCTTGTTTGAGCTCACCAGAAACAGTCTTGACCTAAGGTTGCCAACCATCAGAAAGTTATTCAGGAGCTGGGCAACAGCGTGTATGGAAGGCTCAGTGATGGCATCGAGGAGATAACCGTCATTGGTCCAATGCAGATCGTTTGTGAGGTCGATGTAAGGCCTAATAGCTTGTTTGGCCTGTTTATGGTTGGGTGAGACTTGAGTTCCAGATGATATGCCTATGGCAGCAAGGGCGGCCTTTGTTACGCGCACCTTGTGTGGCTCCCTGAAAGGTGGTATAAAACTTGGATTTCTCTTCCTTCCACATACTAAAGGCAAGAGTGATGAAATCCATGTTGATTCTCCTAGAAAAGGCTCTCTCATGAATACCCATTGCAGTAAGCAGAGGCTCCGCAAGGGTCATCCACTGAGTGACCATGCTTGTGCTAGGAAGTATCATGATATCCGTTGCAGATGGATGGATAGTATAACGCGGAGACTAGGAAGTGTCTGTGAAAGACATGTTTTCATGCCGATTGAATTTTTAATCTCATCTTTACGCATAGTGGCAACAAAACGATTAAATGATGATAAGTCTTTACAACTACGTCATGAAGTGTTGCACAAATTATGTGAAACTTGATTGATGGTAGTTCATGCATTAGCAGTAGAGAAAGCCCGCTGAAAGGCATGGCACGATCGTCGATTGCACAAAAAAGATCTGAAAGCAGGAGATCTTGCACTGATGTACAAAACCAAGCTGATCAAGGGAAAATTGAAGTTTACCGGTGAAGGCCTATATAAAGTGAAGGAAATCCTGAACTATGGTGCAATAATTCTTGAGCACTTGGACGAAAAACGATTTGATACTCCGGTGAATGGTAGCCGATTACGCAAGTTTTGGCAGCCTGCTCCGCCAATTCGCAAGCCTGATCTCAATGATTTTTAATTTTATTTGCTTTTCAATTTTTTGTTTTTAATATTTGATTGTTCAGATTTTTTGTGAAAAAGACAGTACAAAAAAGAAAAAAAAAAAATGAGAAAAGACTGATGAGCAAAAGTAAAAAAAGTCATCAGTCTGGAAAAAAAGAAGAACAATATTTGTGATGAAAAATGACTTAGAAAATCACTATTTTGGTTTAGTGCCTATACAGTATCAGAAACCTTCGCTGAGACTGCCGAGCATCTTACCCTCATTATGAACCTTCGCTGACATGCTACATGATCTTAAAATGTCAAAATTAGGTTGGCCATAGTCTCAGACCTTGAAAAAAATGCATTTATGACAGTACTTGGGCGAAGGACTCTCCTGGGCGATGGTGCAGCCTTCGCCAGCCTTGGAAAACATTCACCGGATAGGATCAGATCCCCAGAAACCTTCGTCGAGATTTTTATAGCCTATTTTCACAGTATTGTACATGCCTGTAAATTTTTGTTCAGAACTGATCAGCCAAAGTAGTATTCAGTGTAATGGACCCTCCAAATTCACCTATAAGTTGGCTGAATTCGATTCATTTCTCACTTGTGCTAGCGAAGCTCTTGCAAATTTTTCCCGCGACCAAAGCCTTCCAAACTTTCTGAACTGCTTTCTTATACACATTCGCGCATCTTACTTTCCGTTTGACCATAAACCAGTTGAAAGTGCGTTTGATTTGTACTATTTTTGTAAGCGGTTCTGAATGCCCCCACCCAAGACAATAGTGGGAAGCAGTTCCTTGTTCATCCCCACTGGCAGCAACATAAATCTCTCTCTCTCTCTCTCTCTCTCTCTCTATCTCTCTCTCTCTCTCTCTCTCTCTCTCTCTCAGCTTCCTCTCTCTTTTCTCGCGCGCTGTCTCTCATGCGCACCCAAGTAGTCATTTCAATTAAAAAAGAGAAAAACATAATAAGATTTCGGGGCCCTATATTATTTCGCATGAATTCGGGGCCCAAAAACCATGTAAAATAGGGCGAACTATAATGATATAGTGGGTAATGGCCATTGGGACGGCCATTAGCATAAATAATCCGGGACCCGACAGCAACTCCGCCATCATGGCCCGACCGATGGACCAACGAACCGTTACCTCATGTAATTGACTTTCATTGGATTTTTTTTTTGTGTTGTCTCTCTCTCCCGAGCATTTCTCACGCCAATTCCAGTCTCTCTCACCAGGGAGAGAGAGAGAGAGAGAGAGAGAGAGAGAGAGAGAGAGAGAGAGAGAGAGAGAGAGAGAGAGAGAGAGAGAGAGAGAGAGAGAGAGAGAGAGAGAGAGAGAGAGAGAGAGAGAGAGAGAGAGAGAGAGAGAGAGAGAGAGAGAGAGAGAACAAGGAGAAGAGAGAGAGAGAGACTCTTCTGGTGTTTTTATGAGAGAGAAGGCTGCCCAAGAGAGCATCACAACGTGTTAATTCACTGAAATTTGTTTTAAATTTTTGCTATAAGAGAGATGTTTTGGAGAGCTGCCATACATAATTATAGATTGTAAGAACAATGTTTTTTTTTTATTGTTACAAGATTTGCTGCTGGAGCGTACTGTAGGGTTCGCTAGTTTGCTACAAAATTAATTGATGTCGGTTGATAAAGACAGATTGCAGGAGACAAGTCAGTGGAAATTCATTGTTTGAATTATGAAGATTTAGATCAGGTTGTTGTAACTATCTTGTAACTGTGTGCCACGTTTTTAGAAGAAATAGGATCTCTCTCTCTCTCTCTCTCTCTCTCTCTCTCTCTCTCTCTCTCTCTCTCTCTCTCTCTCTCTCTCTCTCTCTCTCTCTCTCTCTCTCTCTCTCTCTCTCTCTCTCTCTCTCTCTCATGCTCACAGTCTAAAATCTGGAAGAAAACAAAGTCAATTACGTATAGTTAATGCTTTTTCACATAACCATTATTTAGTAGAATATACATTTGAAAAACATAATCAACGTTTCAGAAATTAAGCTTTTTTCATAGGACCATTACAAAACAAAATTTGCATTAAAAAAACATAATGAATATTGAAAATAGTGGGTTGCCCATTATGCTTTTGAAGCAGTCCAAAACATGGGCAGAAAATACAGCAACTATGCATTACGGGAAGGGTGTTTTGCATTTCCTTCATCAAAACCATTGTTTTGAGAGGCCTCCTAAGTTTTGGTACTTAGGGTTATTTCGTACTACATTGTCTAGCAAGTCCCAAATTTACAATAAAGTTATTCCATTCGTCCAAGGAAAAAAAGTGGGTTCTACTCCCCTTTCAAACTTACCTTGAGTTGCAATCACATGGTAGATGAGGTGACATGAGACCATTGCCGCATGGAGGCAACTCAAGCCCATTTTTTGGACCTTGAAATATTGCTTGGCATGTTGAGTTGTCAGAGATAGCTTAAGAAAAATGAACAAATGATATGGCAAGAATTCCAATTGGCCAAGATTGTGATGTCCTTGATGAGGATGGACCTGCTTGTACTGCCGGTATGGTTGGCGGTTGATCTGCTATATCTGGAACTCCCCCCTGATCCATGCTCAAATCAATCCCTGTATCCATTGGTACAGCTTCTTTGTGCGGGGGGGAGAATTGCGGCATGACCGGGACGAGGATTTGTGGTCTGGCTTCCAACACTTGAGCGGTTGCTTTTTCATAGGCGGTGATGGTCTCTTTTGCCTTGGCCAACTCGGTTGAAGTTGCTCCTTTGAACCTATCAAAGCGGCCTTGGAATCCCTGAAGGGCCACTTTGTATGTCTCCACTTTTTTGAATAGATATGCAATCTCCGTCTGTGTGACCGGATGATCGGATATTTGCATTTGCAAATAGGCATCACCCTCAAGGGTGGTCGCATCCAATTCACCTTGAAGCCGTGTGCGATCTTGTTCAGCCATCTGTAATTGCCCCTTCAGTAGCTGCACCTGTTGCTTGGCATCTTGCACTGTCTAATCTACCTGATCTTGTGCGGTTGTCAGGGCATTTTGTAGGGAGCTGATGTAATTTTCCAAGCGATCAGCTTGTTGTTGGGCCAACTTGTTATCGCTTTCAGTCTTATCTTTATGTTGTTGGGCTATCTTCAACTCTCGATCCAGCTGGACAATTTTCTGGCTGATCAGAGTGTTTTCGGAGCCCAGATCAGAGATTCTCTGCTCCATTTCTTTCTTCTTATCCAACATAGACTGGATCACTTGCCCAAGGCTTGAAACCAACCCTAGAGCATCACCAGAATCGATGGTCGTGGTGGCGGCAGCAACAGTAGGACCTGATGGTACTATCCTTGGTTTGCGTGGAATAGGTGCCACGATCTCTTCTTCTTCAAAAATATCCTCCTCTTCAAACCCTTCAGGCACTGTGACATCAAACTATTTTGGTGATTATACAACTATGTCGACACGTAGTGTGGCTGGGCTACCTTGTGTGTGAGGTTGTTGGCTGGCATCTTCGACACTAACAGTAGATTCATGGACATGTCCGAATTCTCTTCCAGAGGATTAAGGTTCAAAGGGCGCTGGGCTCTGGGGCATTTCAAAGATTTCGGTGGCCCCAAGGGGGTTGAAATCATCGAACATATCCATAAAGAACTGTGTGTTGGGTGAGGTGGCTGGGCCTACCATTCCCATCACAGCTGCCCAAGCCGCCTCACCCCCGCACCTCACCCAATAGTCACAGACTGTCCTTGTATGGGAGCACAGGCAAGGGAAGCATCAGAGGCTAGGGGGATGGGAAGTTCAGTGCGAATAGCAGCAGGGGGTGGAAGCGCAGCTGACGAGGTATGCCTAGTGCGACGTCGTGACGCGGAAAATGAGTCAGTAATTACGATCCCACTACGTAGACGACGACGACTATGAGAGCTTGAGGCCTAATGGGATGATTCTACCGGTGCTTCTTCGTAGACCGAAAGCACAGAATCCAGGTGGAAGCCATGGATTCGGTTTTCTAAGTGAGAAGCGGATAAAAGGGACAATAAAGAGCCAACAGCGAACTATTGCTTAGTATTGGCCTTAATAGCTCGTTTGAACTCACCAGAAACAATCTTGAACCAATTATATGGTTCAAGAGGGGCTTTGGCCAACTTAGTGTGAGATTCCCCTATCCTGTGAAGAATTTGAGATGTGATGCGGTCTTTCCTGAGGTTGCCAACTATCAGGAAATTATTCAATAGCTAGATAGCTGCGTGGATGGAAGGCTCAGTGATGGCTTCCAAAAGATAGCTATCATTGCTCCAGTGTAGATCGTTGATGAGGTCAATAAATGGCTTCATGGCCTGTTTGGCGTGCTTGTGATTGGGTGAGGCATGCGTACCAGATGATATTCCTAGTGCTGCAAGGGCGGCCTCAATGACGTGCACCTTGTGTGTGGCTCCTTGGAAAGTAATATAGAATTTGGATTTCTCTTCCTTCCACAAACTGAAGGCAAGAGTGATGAAATCCATATTGATACGATCAGAAAAGGCTCTCTCATGAATACCCATTGTAGTGAGTAGAGGCTCCGCAAGGGTCATCCATTGAGTGACCATGCTTGTGCCAGGAAGAATCATGATGTCCGTTGCAGATGGGACATCACGATGGATAGTATAGCGCAGAGATTGGAAAGTATCGGTAGAAGACATGATGATCAGAAAGGAATTATAAACGCGTGAAAGTGTAGCAGAAGGCAATGCAAGAAATTTGGAAGGATTTGGTCGCAAGAAAAATTCGCAAGAGCTTCGCTAGCACAAGTGAGGAATGAATCGAATTCAGCCAACTTATAGGTGAATTTGGTGGGTCCATTACACTGAATAGTAGTTTGGCTTATCAATTTTGAACAAAAATTTGCAAGCATGTGCAGTACTGTAAAAATAGGCTATAAAAATCTCGGTGAAGGTTTCTAGGGATCTGAACCTATCAGGCGAATGTTTTCCAGGGCTGGCGAAGGATGAACCTTCGCCCAAGAGGGTCCTTCATCCAGGTACTATCATAAATGCATTTTTTTACAATTTGAACCTATGGACAACCTAATTTTGACATTTTAAGATCATCTAGCAGGTCAGCGAAGGTTCATAATGAGGTTATGATGCTCGGCGAAGGTTCCCAAAATGGAATATCGCTGAACATTCGTCTGACTCAAAAATTGAATTTTCTCTTGTCAGGAACCTTCGCCCACCTCAATTTAGATAAATCAAGGGTGGATGTACAGTCTGAGAGCTCAACGAAGGTTTCTGGTACTGTCTTAGGCCAAATCTGTCCAAATCAGTGATTTTTTAAGTCATTGTCCATAAAAAATATTGTGCTTCCTCTTCCTTATGCTGATGACTTCTTGACTTTTGCTCATCAATCTTTTCTTACTTTTTGCTTTTTTTTTTTTCTTTAACTGTCTTTTTCCAAAAAAAAACTCAGCAAATTAAATACTGAAAACAAAAAATTGAAAAACAAATAAAATTAAAAAATATATTGAGATCAGGCTTGTTGAACTGGCAGAGCAGGCTGTCAAAACTTGCGTAATCGGTTGTCATTTACCGGAGTATCGAATCGTTTTCCATCCAAGCGCTCAAGAATTACTACGCCATAGTTCAGGATTTCCTTCACTTTATACGAGCCTTCACCAGTAAACGTCAACTTGCCCTTGATCAACTTGGTTTTGTACATCAATGCAAGATCTCCTGCTTTCAGATCTTTTTTGTGCAATCGACGATCGTGCCATGCCTTGCGGCGGGCTTTCTCTGCTGCTAAGGCATGAACTGCCATCAATCAAATTTCACATAATTTGTGCAACGCTTCATGACGGAGTTGTAAAAACATATCATCATTCAATCGTTCTGTGACTGCTATGCGTAAAGATGGGATTAAAAATTCAATTGACATAACAACATCTTGACCATAAACCAATTGAAAAGGTGTTTGATTTGTACTATTTTTGTAAGCGATTCTGAATGCCCATAATGCTGCATACTGTTTATGTTCCCAATCGGACCGACTTGCTTCAACTGTCTTTGTCATAATGGTGCAGAGAATCTTATTGGAAGATTCAGCTTGGCCATTTCCTCTGGGATAGTAGGGAGTACTAAATCTGTGTATAACGAAAAAATCTTCTAGTAAACACTTTATTAACAAAGTGTGTACCCCGGTCACTGACAATTTTGATCGGACAACAATATCTAATTATAATATTTTCATATAGAAACTTGGCCGTAGATTTTGCATCAGCCACTTTGACAGCTTTGGCTTCAACCCACTTGGTCATATAATCAGTTGCGACGATAATGTATCGGGCCTGAGATCCTTGCACGACAGGATGAATAGGAATCACATAATCCAGTCCCCATTTTTCAAACGGTGCTTGCGATAAAACCGGATGCAAGGGTTTATAATTCTGTCGAGTAGGCCGTCATGCTCGCTGGCAAACATCACATGTCTGAACAAAATTTTATGTGTCCTTATGAAGCGTAGGCCACCAACAACCGGATTGCAAACGTTTGCGGACAATAATATATGTACAGAAGTGTCCTCCACCCATGCCATCATGTGAAAACATGATTAAATCTGGTACTTCATGTGGTAAAACACACCTTCGTAAAATATTATTTGATCCACAATGGTACAATTGTCCTGCTATTAATTGATAAGGTTGAGCCTTATGAATCAATTGTTTCTTCTGTACTTTTGTCAAAGAGTCATTCGATTGTCCTAACATCAAGTACTCAACAATATCTGCCGCCCACTCAGGAACTGCTTCAACATAGAACAATGCAACATCTGGCAGTTCATCATCCACTTTAGTATTAACTGGTGAGGATTCAATTCGCCGAACGTGATCGGCTAGATAATGTTGCTTTCCCTTTCGAACCACAATCCGAAAGTCAAATTCAGTCAATAATAATAACCATCTTGCAATACGTCCAGTATTGCATGTCTTGTTTACCAAGTAAAGTAACAGTTGATGATCCGTATAGAATGCAAAGTGCGTTTCCATGAGGTAGTGATGAAATTTCTGAACTAAAAAAATCATGGCTAGCGCTTCACGTTCTGTTGTTGAATAATTCTTCTTTGGATCTGTAAGTTGTCTGCTTGCAAATCGTATAGGATAATCCTTCTTATAGTCACCTGGCTGCGTCAAAACAGATCCAATGGCGTATTTTGAGGCATCCGTATGAACATGAAACTCTATCGTCCAATCTGGAGAATGCAGTATTGGTGCTGAAGTTAATGCTTTTTTTAACTTTTCAAAGGCTTCTAACGCCTCTACTATCCAAATAGGAACAATAGTTAGTTTGTATATATTAGAGGAGTTACAAACATCAAAAGGGCCATCTAATAAATGCCACATAGGACAAAAAAGAATGCCAGATTTTAAAACTCCGACGGACTTTCAGGTCCAGTTTAGCTTACCTTACTAGTAATGTGTAGTTAACATGACCTCGTTTTAACTAGCGAGAGAATAAACATAGAATCTCAGGTACGTCATGGATGAATATTGGTCTATCATCTGATGTTTGCGGAGATATCTTAGTTTCATCTACACATTGTTCTCCCTGCCGAGAATGCTCCGATAGCTAAAAGAGGAGTAGTGAAAGAATCCACAGTTTCTCCACTTGATATGATCGCTCACAGAATCAACCAAAGAAAGAATTACGATTTGTGGATTGACGGAAGTTTGTATCCATTGGATCCGAGCTCGATGCAAGCTCCACAATTCCAATCCATCACACAATTAATAAAGATTTTGTGTGACAGAGAAAACGGTTTATTGAGTTATTGTGAAACATTGACGACTTATGGTGTTGCAAACTCGGTTTAGAAAATACAGAGTTTAGAATGTATGTTAAATGGTTTGCTTGTTGACTATAAAAAAAAAGAGACTGCATAATTACAAACAAAAGAACATAATGCACATTTACATAATATTATGTTAAATTTGAATGCAAGTAATGCTCAATTCCGACAAGTTGTTCAGACATTACGTATATGAAATGACCAGTTAATAAAAGAAACTCGCATACTAGATAAGAAACTAAAAAGAAACAAGCTAAAAAGAATTTTGAAGGACATTGATGAGCTTTCGCTAAATAGAGGCCAACGGAGAAAAAGGATTCAAGCATTCAAGTAAGGATTTGATTTGAATTAGTTTTATTTTAGTTTTGTGAAGCAGCATGACATTTATTATGTGTCCTATTTGGGTTTCTTGATTTTCATAATCATTTGCAGATCAGCATTGGTTGCAAATGAGCATCTGAAGGACAATGACCTGATCGGAAAATCACTGAGTTCGGTATTGACAACCAAGTTTACAAAGTCTTTATTGGACAATAATTGGTATTCTCGAATCAAGTCCAAGGTCACTGAGGATTTGATGAACGAGGTCGGTAAGGTAATCGACAGAACATTAATTCAGGGAGCATGTGATTTCTCAGGTATTAGCAGGGAGGCACATGCCAGTATATTTAAAATTATTAAAGAGGCTTTTGGACAATTGCATGTAAGAAAATTTCCCATTCCTCGCCCTTTTCAGATAAGATTGGAGAGAGATGTATTGAATAAGGGTATGCAAAAATGTCATTGGAATCCCTTTTCACATCAATGAGATTTACAATTCAAAGTCTGGCAATTTGTCATATAATTCTACCAGCAACTTATTTGTGGATTTGAATCATTTATTGAGATTTATAGTGAAATTCTATAATATTACAAGTGTTAGTATGAGCAAACTTATTCTGGTGGTCAAGCTAGATGAATCAGAAGTTATAAAAGGACAAAAGTTGGAAAGAGTAAGTATTACCGTCATGAATGGAGCATTGAGCAATGCAACAAACTCAAGGGATCTCAACTTCAGTGTGCAATCAGAAAACAACATATGGTGGCTAGCATGTTTTCAGGTAAAAAATGGCTGTTATTCATGTGCAATTTCTTTTGGTAATTGTTTTGAATACATAAAAACTTGTGATTCCATATGTTGAACAAGTTATCAAGGAGGATCACGATGTTCTTTCCTAGATTTTTAGCAGAACAAGTTATCCAGATATCATAAAGGACCATATGAATGGCAAAGTACTTAGTGTTCCTGAAAGAGGTGATTTTTTGGTGGAATGGCATTTAGCTGGAGACTTGAGGTCATTGAAATGTATGTTCAATGTATCTCATGGAGCAAATTCAAAACATCCATGTCTATATTGTATGAAATCATCAAATGACATTTCAAGGAACACAAGAGTTTCAAGAGATATTGAAGATCCCAACTGGAAACCAGTACTACCAATCTCTTTACAAAATGTGCATATTTGCACACTTCATGGAGAGGTGAGGATCATAGAGAAATTAATATATCTTCATATCTTGTTTGCATGGAATACTAATCCAGAGTCAGCATCAAAACAAGCAATCGCTCGATTAGAGGAAGTGTTGTCAAAAGCAGGCCTTCATAAAGGCCATGTTAAAATACAAAAAGATGAAAAGCTTTTGGGAAAAACAGGAAACGTACCCAATAAACCTAGCATAGGAGGAGTCAAAGCTCGTCAATTTTTATCAAATCATTCTAAAGAGTCGTCTAAAATCCAATATCCGGTTTGGAAAGATGTTATTTCTGCGATAGAAGACTTTGAAGATAAAGGAACAACAAGTGTAAAGAGGGTTGAAGTTTGGGAAAAAGCTCGATAATATGATTGAAGTGCTTAGAAAAGACACAATTTTATATGCAGATGCACTCCTATTGGAGAAAACAGCAATAGAGTTTGTAGATGTAGTTCAGGTGGCTTGGGGCTCAGATCACATCACCCACTACATGGTAAGATACATTTGAATAGTGTCGTACAATTTTATAATTTTAGTATAACTTGCTTGATAGATTCTAACCAATGATAAATCTTTGATAGTGTAGCACATACTAAGGCATCATGCATCATTTTTTGCAAAAAAGTATGGCAGTTTGAGTATATGGTCCTCACAAGGAATGGAGAAATCACATTGGCAGGCAAGAGCAGCATTTCATTGAAATACGCAACATGGTGGAACATCCTCAAAAAATAGTTACATCATTCAGCTATTCCAATGGTTTTATAGATGAGCTCAAGTTCGATACACAACAAGATCAACTGAATATCAAAGATTCAAAAAAGCATGTAAATTTATAAGCCAAAATTAGATTGATGGCATTCAATAAAGATCAAATGCGTGTGATAAAAAATTCTCAAATTTCACATACATTAAATGAAAAAGAGTACAATCATTTTTTTTCATTGTCTCTAAGGACAAATTTTGCTGTGTGGTCATGAATGAACTCTTTTCTATCATATGGATCCAAATATCGAGTGGCCCGCCTTTTGCTCAAATCTATATATCCTGATAGAATTGCCAGAGCAAAGGATCTCATAGGAACATTTTCTGGCACGTAATTAAACACTTTAAGAGCAACATCTCTTTTGACAAAAATGATTCTATATGTATTTTTTGGGTATTTATGCCCTTGGGCAAAATAAGATAGGGCCTTGATGGCCATGATTAAAGTTCTTGCATTCACAAAAAACCTTTCATGAAGAACACAAATTTTGTTATTTAAAAAATGTTTCAAATAATGAGCCAACGAGGCATCCTTCTGTCTCTCGCCTTGTGTCTCTCTCAATCCTCCATGCCTGCTAGCAAAGGCATCAAATTCAGCGATATCCTACAACACATAATCAAGTGTTAGTCAAACTAGCAAATCAATCATTAGTTACATGTTAAATAGTAAATGATTTTCGTGAGAAGGTGTACTTACCAAATCCTCCTCGTCAACTTGGATCATACCAGCAGCTTCTAAATTGTGACCAGCAATAATGGTGGATTGCTGGTCAGCTGGAATAGTATATATGAGAGGTGGCAGATACTTTCTCTGAAAAGCCAAAAACTCCTCCTCACTCGGCATATTAGCCTCATATGCCCTGCTCTCAGATAGCATCCTTTGAAGGGCATCTGTGCCACTTGCCCATTCTACCTGGTCCTCATAGTCGATGCCATCTATGAGGTCGTCATCATCAAAGTCAATAAAATCATTAAATTCAGAAATCATCCTTGACATAAGAGATAATATCTCATCTTCTCTGAGATTCATTACGTCTCCGATGTCGCTAATGGATAAGAATGCAACATCGTCCATATGGTACACAGGGAGGTCCATCAGGGTTCTGCTCCGGTCAATCTCGCTCACGGTAGATAAGGAAGAGATAGATAGAGAACGAACCTTGGAAGGATCATATTGTTGTGCTTGCCTGGCCTCCTCTACATCTCCTAAAACCTCATCAGTAATGGAAACCTCTGAAGCCACACGAGTGGTAGGGGCAGGCAAACCAATCATGGACGACCCAGAAGATTCTGCCTCGTCAGGGATAAGAGCAGAGAAGAAAAACACGAAGGCCATACCCTCCTGAACAAAGCGACATACTCGATTGTGTTTTTCACAAGGTATGACACGTTTAAACAGATCGATAAGTTTGGTAAACTTACAATCATGCCTTTGCTTGGCACTAGGCTGAGCATGAGACAAGCTATGGCGATGAGAAGGAGACCGAGATCCTTGATATGCTCTGCAATTTTTTATAATGAGAGGGAAGACGATGGCACACGGATTGCTCGTGAATATCATAAGGCTTCTTGGGTACTGATGCACCCATCGGCGAGAGGGGCTTTTTGCCAAAAGAAAAAGGCCAAGTATACATATAGATCTTATTGGAAAGGGTGGATTATTGATTTCAAAGTTTCTCCAGGAGGACAAACCATTACAGAAGTGCTTATTCAACATGTTTATATGTATTCAGAACTTAATGTGGAGGCTGTAAATCCACATGATTTTCGAAAGTGTAAATGTAAGTATCTTAATTTTTTGGATTTCTTGTCATTTTTAAAACATAATCGTATTTATGAATTGGAGCTTATTATGATTTTGTATTGCAGATCTATATCATTCAAATATACATGAATGGGAACCTGCGGCGTCTCTTTCAGGTATTATAGATGTCATCCATTCAGAAATTGGAAAATTGCAATACAAAGAACGAATGACAAAAGAACTTGCAGATTCTGAAACATTTTTTTATAATGCAATGTATATTCCAGACACAAATGGAGGAATGGGAAAACTAGAGTATATACCTCTACCTAATTTTCAAGATAATGTGTGGTGGATTGCAATCAACGACAATATAATAAAATTCTTTTGTTCCAAGCTATATAATGATGTACAAAAGTCACTCAAAACTAGTAATGGATCAAGAAATGTGCGCTTAAGCTGGTTTGTTCCAATGTCATTGTTTGTCAGCTGTTTTTCAAACACTGAAGTGCATCGAACTCCCACATTGTTTGTTTGCAAAAATCTATCAGATGATTTTTTATTCGAATTCATGGACAAAGGTTGAGATATAAGATCCACTGCAGATATTTCTTGTAGAATCAAACATTCATCCATATCATTTAGATACAGTATAGAGAAGCAAATGCTTAGTATGGTGTTTCATTATCAGAGATGGAATGAACACAATGGTACTTGGGCCCCATTAGATCAAGATCTATACAACATTGGACACACTGATCGTATATGCATTGATATCATGGCAAATGGGGAGTTACTTACTAATATTGAGGTTGAGCAGGACTGGACCTTATTCTACATTAGAACGGAACTGACACTTTTACAGCAAGATATCTCCGAATATTTCAGCTTTATATTGGATGGAAAATTGGTATGTGAAATCCATGAATTTGTATATTAATTTGTATTCATTATCCTTTTTGTCAATATTCGGATCACTAACTGTAATTTGATTAATGTACGTTTGTGCAGATACGTAAAAGACATGCAGAGAAAATCAAATGCAAAGATTTGGGTGGAATTGTTCATATAATAGAGCAATCACGATACAAGATTTGTAAAAGCTCTCATAAATATCAATATATTTCTCATTTTCTGAGAATGTACATGTGTGTCTTGTATATAACAATGTATGCTTTTTCCCCATTGTCTCTATCTTTCTATATGACCATAATTATTCACAGGGCATTACATCAAAAATGTATATCTCTATTTAATCTATTATTTACAACTCAAAGTAATATGGATTATCTCCACCGCACTAGTGTCAGTTGTGGACTTGATTGGCCTCTCGTTTCCGCAGCTGGACTGGGTGTTGCATGAGATAATAAGTTCACCAACATCTGTTGACGAAACTCATATATCTCATTCATTGAAAATGCTCGACATTTATACTGCAAATCCAGAAGAACCGAGTCAATTGACTTATCAAAAACCAAATCGAAAATAACTTAGTTAGGCCATTCACTAGTCTATTTACCTTTTGTATATCTAGAGCCCCAGATTGCATGATGTACCACTCTAAAAAGTCCTGTACATTGAGGATGGAGAACCATCCACAGCTATGTCCATCATCTTGCTGAGCTGACTTCAATCACAAAACATATAATAGGTTAGTTGTGCACTCTGAAAAAAACAGATCATATTAGCTATCAAATACTTGATGAGAAATACTTACTTCTGCATCAACAATCTCCAGGTGGCTACTTACAGTGGCCCCATCCGGCCTTGGCTAAAATGGCAACATTCTGCTGTACATCACGTCCATTTCGGCATGGGTAGACTTTAAGGAGTTCATCTTTAAATAGATGGGATTAATGATCCCATCTGAATCTTCCCTAAGGGAGATTATATGCATACTCCAATGCTTACTGCAAACAAGAGATAATTAGTTAAACTAAAGGAATTACAATACCTATTAGAAATATTACAAGAATATGTTCTATGTAATCACTTACTTTTGGCAGTATGGAATAATAAAGACTTTGGTCTCCGAGGTTGTATGAAAGAAGATACTTCGTCGCCTTAGTTGGACTATGAAGGCTGTGTGCAAAAAAGGACAATACAACTCCAATGTCCTTACTATCATCGAATTCACTATTACAAAATACATCAAACCAGCCTCCACAACTAGATCTGATATATCTGAGGTCTTCTCCTTCAAGGCATCACAAAAGTCCTTATTTATGTGATTTATATAATTAATTGAACTTAGGCAAAAAAAAAATTGACCTCCTAGCTTATCAATTTCTTTGGCAACATACTCATCAAAAATTATATACCTCTTAGAATCCAAAAATGAATCTTTGGGATCAACAGGAAATCTTACACAAAGATACTTATAAAAATCACCTATTAAACTTAAATCTAGATTCGATATTATTTTATCTACAATCGAGTGCATATCCTCGTTATTGTGGGATGGAATGGAGGGAATGGAAGAGGAACTACTTGAATAGTTAGGGGTGGTGGGAGGAGAAGAAGGCACTGTAGACTGGTGTGATGGTCCAACCAAAGGACGAGAGATGTGAGGGGGGGATGGTGATTCGTTGAGTACCACCCTTTGCTTAGTAGGCTTGGTGGGCTTGGTTTGCTTCCTCCTTCTTCGTTGAGGAACATGACCTCTCTCTGTAGTTGGTGGCGTAGAAGTGAAGCCACTCTTAAAGAACTGATCGTATGTACTCCTCAGCCTCGTGACAAGATGCATGTCCTGAGGCATGAGGGTAACCCTCTTAGCGTGCACTGTGCAAAACGTGGAGTACTCAAAGAATTTGACTTGGAAGTCCTCATAGGCAGTATGGAGGGCTCAAGACTGTTATGTTCCAGCGAACATCATGTGAGAGGGACCTTGTTACTAATCTCACAAACCTGTAGAAAGGAGCACGGGGAATCAAAAGATTCGTTGTCCTCTGAAATCTCATGATATCCCTTAACCATGGTCTTCTGGGCCGACCTACTCTCCTACTAGTGCCCACTGCCCTTTGTACAGGAGGGCGAGGAGGCGAGGCAAATGTGGTAAGGCGTGCTGTCTGCTTGGTACGGGCCATTTCAAGGTAGGGTATCGATATGACGTGCCAACGAGAAGGAAAAGCAGATATTTGACACGAGAGGCACGTGATGGCGATATGAGGGATGGCGTATCGCCACGTGGGGAGGGGCAGTTGTACTGGTATGTGGGTCCTTGGGCGCGTGGTAGCGATATGCGTCTAACGAGGAGCGGAAGTGAACGAAAAAAACTTAAGAGATCCAAAGAATGAAGAATTAAGAAACTGAAATATGAGCCGAGAATGACCTTTTATACCTGTAGAACGTCCCATCATATTCGCACGTGTGATGTGACACCTCCACTCCCCACACGTGTGGTCACACGTGTCATCACACGCATCTGTCACGTGTCAGGATATCAACGGTTTGTACGATCATACAGTTGGCATGCACGTGCGAGGACACATGCAACACCTGGACAACACACACATCACAAGATGACTGGGCCGTACGATCGTACAGGTGGCATGCATGTGTGAGGACACTTGTCATGATCCGAAGTGTACACATGTCATTCAGAATAATTTCGTCGTCGTTTCCACATGTGTGGCAATTTTGATGCATGTTACTGAGACATGTGTACGGTTTAGATGCTCTATATTAGACTATATATATGAGTGTCATTTTTGTAATTCAGTTTCGCATATCGAGTCCAATTAACCAGCCCGCTCCAAATCTGTTCATACAATATCGCTACCACGCGCCCAGTAGAGAGTTCCATAGTTGCACTGATTCCCTGGCACGTGGTTCTGATATTCGGATTCGCGTACAGAGCATATCGCCATCATGCGCCCACGGTTACCCCGTTTATGTCCCCTTGCTAACCGGCGCGTCATATTGATATGGCCTCCTCGTCTGCTAGTTCGATCTATTATAAAGCTCTTAGTTCATTCCTTGTTGATGCTGAGGTTAGTGACAAACAGGCCCATTTTTTGTCCTATTTCGAATTTTAGTTTGACATAGAGAGATTTGTTATTGTGCACAGGGAAATTTTTCCTAAACTATACAAGGATTCTTATGACTGTGTGCAACAGGGTACCCTTCTGATGGACGGCCTGAGATTTGTGCATTTCACATATTTGACTGTCGGAATAGCCTTCAAATCTTGATAAGTCCATGCAAAGCAATCTTGATACTTAATAAGTAACAAGCGGAGTGCTTGATACTGTTCAGGAGTAAGTTGTGATCCCACTTGTACAATCTTTTTCAGTTCTCCTGGTTCGGCAGTCCTAGCTGGGCCATCATAAATCTCTTTAGATTCTAGTATGTGTTCTTCAGGTTCACGATGTGCTTTAGGTTGCATAATAACCAAATCATCCAGTGTATAACGTTTGAAATGCTCTGGCATATCATGCTGGACTACATTTGCTTGTTCTTTTTCGAAAGGACTTGTCTTGGATTCGTTTAGCCTTCTTAGTAGGAATTGATTGTGAAGGTGATGACTTTCGAGATGATAATTCTTTCTTCACAGGAGAAGACTTCCTAGACGATGATGCCTTGCTGGAAGTCTGACTTGAAGAATCATTCTTGACTTTTCCTTTGCCTTTATCCAATAAAGGTGGCACTTCCTTTAAATCAATCTTCCGAGGGGGATTTTCCCATTTCAGGACCGTATTATAATGTCGCTTAGCTTGTTTCTTCGTCATCGCATCTGTGATCCTGTCTCCCTTCAATATAACTGCTTTGGGCGGTTTGATTGTTGGTTCATCAGGAACATTACACACTCTAAATATGATTTAAAATCTGCTCATCCGTATGATTTAAAATCTGCTCATCCGTAAGTTCTGCATTGCCATCATAAGTCAAGGCATGGCTCACTGGTATGAGATCATCCTCAATTGGATCTGGTATAGGTTCTGTTGATATCCAGACTACATTCAGCACATTTAGTGGAAACGTGATTGGTGTATCCAAAGTTCGATCTAATAAGGAAATCTCGCTCAACTATGATTGAATATCTTGTTGACACATATATCCTGCTGTACAATCAATTGTTGCAAGAGCTTCATTCCAATTGACAGTATCCGTTTGAGAATTGTAGTGAACTCCCAATTTTTTCTCTGGTCGATCACAAGTGTGATCCGTTGTTGATGAATCATCACCTTTTTTTTGAACCACTGGTTTGATAGTCCAAGTCGTAGGATCAACTTTAACTTCACATTCACGATTTTCAAAAGTGATTTTTCCGATGCCCCAGTTATGAATTATTTGTGCAACTCGTAACCATGGATGTCCTAGTAGAACTCGGTAGACATTTGGTGCTTCTGGTAGGTCCATCACGACGAAGTAATGACGAACTGTACTCCTGCAACCCTAACAGGTATATCTTCCACCATTCCTCATGGACAAACTATCGTTTGATCAGCTAGCTTAATAGCAAAAGTAGCAGGTTTGATCTTTGTAAGGCCCCATTTTGCACATAGCCTTGTAGAAATCAAGTTAACTTTTGAACCGCCATCTATCATGGCTGTTTCTTTAGGAAATTGTCTATGTTGTATCGGCAGAGTAATATTCTTTTGTTCACTTTCCCAAGCGGCTCCAACATGGAGTACATCGTTAGATTCTTCAAATCCAGCACAGAAAAGTGGCTCCTGATGGACTTTTGGTTCTTCTTGAGCTAACTTTTGCGCTAAGACTTCTTTTGCTTTTGGCACCAACTTTAGGAACTCTCCCAATGAAATATTGATCTTGCTCGACAAAATGTTCATGAGTAATTCTGTATGTGGTGCTTCCGATTCAGTCATCTTGAAGGGTTCTTTGAGAATGACTTTAGAAGGCCATGATCTATGTCCTTGGTGCACATCACTTGAGTGACTTCCTCCTTTGTCATCATCACAATTTTATTAGAAACATAACCTCCCTTGCTCATAGCCATTTGTCATGCATTTATCATTCTACATTATAGAGCAAAACATACTTGACATGGATATCATAACCATTATCCATCAATTCACCAACACTAAGCAAGTTCTTGGTGATAAATGAAACATACATCACATTGTTTACATTCAACCTTTTAGAAGACCTTAACCTAAGGGAATGGTTCCAACACCATCAATCCTACACTCTTGATCACTTTTTGTAACAATTGACTTCTTAGCACCATTAAAAAAGAGTATAATTGCAAATGATTCCCTTTGGAATGTCATGTGGGAACTTTCCCCACCGTGTGTCATTATAATCGCTTTAAATGTTTGTTGATGTGGATGTAGATGCCATCAAAGATGACTCTTCAACATCTTTCTCCTCCTCTTGAGCAAGGTTTTATTATTTGCCTTCACCTTGTGCATTCTTCTTGTTGTAGCAATCGGATGCAAAGTGTCCCTTCTTTTTCACAAAAGAAGCACTTGAGCTTGGATTTGGCCTTTTTGCTTTTTGATATCGAACTCAATTGTCCATCTTCACTCTTTGCTTTGATACTTCACCTGCCCTGTAATGAGAACGATCCTCAGCAGATATTTGAATTCCTTTGCCTCCTCTTCTCTGCAAAGGTGCCAAATCAATAGGGATATCCACATGTAGATGATACAATGTCATCATCAGAAAAAACAATAGAGTAATCAGTTGCATCAAAGTACTATGACCAGATTCTATGAAGCAAAACAAAATACTCATCTTTGATTATATTATATACTCTGTACGATCAATCCAATCTCCATGCTTGTATGCTTGATTCAAGTTTGGAAATGCTGCTCATTTTTTCATTCCAATAGGTAGTTGGCACTCATATTTCCATTCCAATGTGAAGATGGCGTTCATAATTGGAGATGGCACCCATATTTTCATTCTTGTGGAAGGAATGCATATGTAAACTTTTTGCTATTTTTCCTTATTCGAATTTGAGGATGGTGGTCACATTCTAGATCCAGTGAAAATATTGCCCTTTTCATAACCAATGGAGGGAATATTTTTGAATTTAGTCAAGTTATACTGCGAACTGTTTAGCTGTGACTATAGACACTGTGGTTAGATCATTGGGATTTGGGGAGGCCTCGGGAGTGGTGCGGAGAATGAAATCTCTTTCAGTTTTACCAGATGAACTATCTGAGGTGGGAAAGAGTTTAGAGAGCGAGGATTCAGTAATTCCCTTGTCCAAGGAACCTCAGCCTCCTGCTAGCGGAAAAGTAGGCGATACATGAGAATTTGTTGATGTCTTGGTTCAAGATTATAATGTGGTTACAGAAGTCGAGGAAACTGTAGAAGAGGTGCCACTTGAAACTACAGTGGCTACTCAAGAAAAAGAAAAAGATGTAAAAAAGGTCTAAGTATTATGTTGATAGGCATAATTCGGGACTCACAAAAATGATGATCGTCATAATCTTTCATGGTAAAAATGACAATTATATAAAATTTTAAATTCCATTGTCCTAGGCTTTTTAAAGACGCCATTGCCTCCCATCACCTCATTGAAGGATGACGGGCCTTCACATTCACCTTCCATGGACTAGGGTTTAATGTTGAAGCTTGAGAGCTTACAAACTTTAAATATGGGAAAGTATATTTCAGGAAATGCAAGCAAAGGTAGTTCATGATTGCATAAAAGTTTTGTTTTTGTAAGATTAAATTTAAAATATAATTTCTTTGTTCATTAATGGTTGTCCAAGACGTCATAGACATAACCAATCGAGGGCCACCCAAAATGTCAACTTTTAACAATTATTTATACTAAGTTGCCTACTATTGGCCATAATGGGTGGCACTACCGATCAAGTTGCAAGAGTCATTAGGTAGGTAGCACACCCATAATTCCCATTGGAAGTCCCTGTGCTATTGGGCATAAGTGTAATTTGACTTTTTAAAAATAAACAAATAATAAGTAGACAAACAAATACTATGAAGTAGATAAGAAAGTTTGTAAAACTAAGTCATATAATATGCAATGGAATCGTCTTGTTAAGAGCTTATTATAATATAAAAAGACAGTTACAACTTCCGATAAAGCACCGGTAAAAACATTTCACTATCATTTAAAAAATGTTTAAATGGCACAATTATGCTTGTCTAAATTACAAAATTGTAAGGCGTGTTTATTCTAAATGGAAAGCAATTACCTTATACATTTCTCAAGTTTTTAAAAAAATAGTAAAAAGGTTTCATTCAATTCTCACAAAGCTTTATGTCGGGGAAGGCCCCCTCGGCCTCACGCCTTCCCCATTTTGAGGGCCCCAAGGGTGGCATGAGAGAATGAGCCTTTCTTTCATTGGGCCTCATATGCACATGATCACATGTGCTTGGAGCCTGCTTGGCACTTCCGAGTTCCCACAAAAATATGACCCCTCCAAAGATTTTGATTACCCTGAAATTTGCAGGGACTCCAAATTATATGGGCACACAATCCTGGGCATCCATTTTTTTTATTACACTCTAATGAGCACACAAGAAAAGGTAATATTCATTCTAATCTTATCGTTTCATCGGAGTGGGATGTATGGGTAAAGTTGTTGACTGAGATCAAAAGGTGCAACCTTAAATTTAGACCACTCTATACTTGACATCATCTGAATTTTTAGACCACTCTCTAATGAGATCATGCCATTTACCAATACTTGCGTGAAAAAAAATTATTATTACGTGTGCTCTTCTCCTCGACGACTCTCGACTCTCGAGCCTCCTCCTCCTGCTGCTGCTGCTGCCTGCGCGAAAGAGTGAAGTGAATTAATTGAATTCCATGGCTGCTGGACTTGCAATAACAATCTTTGATCATGTCAGTGTGCTGGTTTCTCAGATCCTGGCAGCCAGATCAGAGCTGCAGGATGCTCCACGGAAGGTGTTGGATCTTGTGGATGTGGTGGAGACAGCGGAGGTGCGGTTGAACAAGCTTCGTGAAACCGATTTGCCCGCTGAACTTTCTTTCAGGAAATGTCTTCAGGATTTAGGCACGGAGCTGGTGTCTGCCCAGGAGAAGGTTGAAAAGTACAAAAGGAAGCAAGCCCAGAGGAAGAATGAGGCCCTGGAGATCGCAAAGGCTGCATTCCAGCAGGGTGTAGTGAAGCAAAACAGGGAAACGGAATCCATTCGTGAGCGTATCCGGAAGCTGCTGGAACAGCTCGATCAGCTTTTAAACGTTGATAGCAATTTGAAGCTCACTAGCCTGTCCACAACAACTCTTGATAGCAATGCGAAACTTACAACGCTGTCGGAGACAGTGGAGATGACTCTCAAGCTTGTCCGTCCTCCTCTTCCTGCTACTCCCGTCTTGGTTTCCTTACTCGATCAGCTGGCGATACTAAGCCTTGATGACGAAGAATGCGAGGTAGATTTGGAAATCGCAAGCAGCCACACAAGTGATTTTCATGCCCCGCTAGTAGAGCTGCAGCGTATAAATAGTCAGGAAAGCATCAAAGATGATGGCAACCGAAGGGCTGCCACGGAAGGCGGTTATGAGATTGCAAACTCCTCAAAAGTTAGGTTCAGCATTAAGGTGGAGGAGGACAGATGCTTCTACGTGATCGTGTATGACGCTACGCAGGCAACTGAACCCTCACTTTTCTTCCCGCTGTCTACATCGATGAAAAACAAAGTTGACAGGTAGGAGATCATTCTCGCTAATTACTTTGATCGAATTTCAGCCCGAACAAAACCAGATATGCAACGCAGTCATGTAATCGATTGTGACCACATAATGCATTTATAATTACATTATCTAGCAGATCTCTAGGTACGGACAAATGGAAGACCAGGGTTGCTTTGATACAATCCTTCCAAGCAGGGCCAGTTAGACCGTGCAGCAGTTGGGCACTTTATTTGACTTTTCATTTCATGTGGTTGCTTCCTGAAGGTGACTCAGTCAGTGCTATTTTCTGTCTTGATCTCGCTAAATGTGCAGCAATTTCAAGCGCAAATTCCCCGACCCTGTCAAGTATCGGTCCGATCCCCTCAGCATGGTGATTGAGAAAAGCGAGCGTCTTGGCACCGATGGCGTAGGCAGGCAGAACGTTTATATTCTTCTGAGTTGCAGCAAGCTTCATCCAGGTCTGCGTTTTATTCACACATTCTGTCAATCTCAAGTTCTAATTTGTAATTAATCTTGTTTAAACCGGTTAAGCCTGGCCGTAAATCTGCCGACCTCCCCAGTTGCTGAGTAGTACCTGTGGGTCTCGTAGATCACCTTATCTTATTTGGTAAGTGGAGTGTCTTTTCAAAAGGCCGTACCATGTCGTAGTGCGGCCCATTTGCCTTCTGAATCCTGATCTCTATTATCTCTTGTAAGGCCTATTCTGTCAAACAAGAAATCTGAAATAGATTTGCATTTTTTGGCAAACTCTTTCAAGATCAAATTTGAAAGTGTCTTCAATGTTTTTTGTTCTTCTTTCACCACTGTGGATACCTCTTTCGAAAGTGTAACTTGTTCCAAATCATAAATCTCCAGCAAAGAACTTCTTGCCTTGCTTGACCAAATAGAACTTTTACCTTATGATTGAGTACTTCCATTTGTAGTTGATCCAATTTGATTTGGATGTCCACTTCAAACTAGTCCATCCTATCCATCAAAGATCCAAATCCAAATTGTTGTTGTAGCTTATCAAATTTTGAAGCATAAACCTTGCACGGTTCCAGGACCCACGACCCACGGTTCTGGGAACCATACCACGTGGTACGGTTCCTTCAATTAATTAATTAAATTTTTTTTTGCCAATTTCTCCCCAAAATAGTTTTTGGCCCTCATTTTACATTTTTTTACATTTTTTGAGCTGTTTATGATAATTAGAACTGTAAAATAGAACTGTAAAAGTCCACAGACAGAAATTTCACAGAAGACACAGATTTCACAGACACACACACTTTTTTTGGCCTTTTTTTGCATATTTTTAGGCTGTTTTTGGGGGTAGGAACAAAAAGTAAATAAAATCAATTAATTAATTAATTAGTACGGTTCACCACGGTTCCCCCTTAAATTTTCTGAGAACCGTATGGTTCACTATACGGTTCTCAGACCCGTTGTGAACCGTACACGATTCATTAATTCTATGCCTTCAGCATCTTTGGGCAATGGGGGGGGGGGGGGTCTTCATTCCCTCTGTGTTTTCTTCCATTGTGACACTCGGTCATCTTGAATAAATTGTTCTTCGGTAAGTTGAGATTCCAAAGCCAATAAATCTATCTTCTACTGGTTAAAAGGAAGTGAATTTGTAGAAAATGATTAACTAAAGGTGACTTGGAGGCCAAAAGTTTGAAAGGGGAGCAACAATTATAATACAAATATTTTTTGAGCCAAATTCAGCAAGGGGGAGAGAGAGAGAGAGAGAGAGAGAGAGAGAGAGAGAGAGAGAGAGAGAGAGTAATTTGGATATTCCAATAGCCAAAAGCAGAGAAAATAAACTTTTTAAAAATAATGAAAGATCAATGTGAAACATTTTAATGAAAGCATAGAACCATGACATGTACTTTTGTCCTTTAATGAGTCTCTAACATCCCAAGATGACCTCGATTTTCATAGCCTTGTATTTTAGAAATCTTAAAGCAATAAGGCCTTAATGGTTAACTAATCAAAGTTGTTTAAAAGCTTTCCATGAGAATTCAACAATTTTTTTGAGGAACATATGAGAACCTTGTAGATTGAGTGCAGATACTTGTCGGGTGTGCTTCCCCTTTATGAGTGTCCATGACCATTGCTTGCCTCCTTTGAAAGGATCCCATTAGTATGATGATCACTTTGAGATCCATCAAAATAAAATGTCTAATGCTAGAATAATTGTGGATAGAGTGATTATTTTTTAAAATTGTAAATTAGACCTCCTAATCAGGATTTTTCAACAAAACAATCCTGCAATTGTCCATTGAAATCTTTTTGAAGCAACTCGTTTACATGTAAAATTTTGGCTCCTGTAATGCTCATGACTTCATAAAATCCTTTAAATCACATATACATAGTTACCAAAAGTACAATTTTTATAGGTCATGAATTTTCTATGGTTAAGTTGGATGCTTGATGTTTGGATACTTCGGTGACCAAACTCACAAAATCTGTGGTCTTGTTTAGGATAATGTGTCTTTGTGTGGGCTTGTGTTTGTGTGAATATAGTCTTACGGTGGCAGTAAGATTTTCTCATGTTGAGCCTCAATCACTCATGTCAGCTTTACAAGTCGATGCTTGTAAGTGTCTGATAGGATGTCAGCCTAGCTAGATGGAGGATCTAACTCTCATGGTGGCAGTGGGATTTCCTCAGTTTGAGCCATATCGCTCATGTGGTCCACTTGTGGTCAAGTTGGACGGGGACTCAGTTGGTCAAGAGTGTGGTAGACTCTTCGTTCGAACATCATGTGTGCATGATACTTTGTGGGTCAAACCTGGTGGTTTGTTGGTGTGCTTGAGTGTGAGTCAAGTACAGAGTAGCAGAGATATGCATAACATCTTCTGGACACTGTAGACGTTGCTACAGTTTGTATTTCTTTATTCCTATCACATCTGAGCTTAAGGGAGAGAGTTAAAAATTAGTTATGATCTGATTCAGTTGTATAAGCTTCAAATGTGATATTGTAATAATTGTACAGTTTATTTGGTTTACTGTATCTACTCGTGGATCGGGCACTGATCTCGTAGCCAGCTACTTGGATTAGCCGAGTAGCCACACATAGGAAAAATTAGTCTGTACAGAGTTATTTACAGTACTTGCTATAATCGGGGACATGTCTCAAGTTTGTCAGTCGAATTTGGCCATATTGGGCTTGAGCTTTGACCTTAGTTTGGCAAGTGGTTAGGCCAGTTTTAGGACACATGTCCTTTTAGAAAGTTTGTGAATACTCTAAATTACAGTTTCTTTGGTAATACAATTAACTTTTGATGTGCCATCTTTGAGAGCTTGTGAGGATTGGCTATGGTGATTGATTGATGTGATCTGTATACTACATTAGATCCTATCGGAATTTTAACTGATTGATCTGAACTTTAATAACTAAGGTTGTGTCATGCCCACGACTGGTCTCGGGTAGCATGTCCATGCTAGAGATCGGTAGACCAACAACCTGTAAGTTAATTGTGACTATAAGAGAATTGGGGCCCTTATGTGTATATGGTCATAATTAATGGTTGTAGGCCTAAACTCATGATGGTGGATTTGTATGGGTCTATCAGTGAGTCATTGAAGAACTGGATGACGTGGCCCAAATAGGCTGCAGAGGTGTCCAGTGAGGTGTCACATTGCAGTACTATTGGTGCATGGGCCTTGGAGGGTATAAGTATACCTATTGGACTCTCACTAGTGTATCCTTGATTGTGAGACTAGTAGCCGTATGTTGCTGGTGTGATGCCTCATTCCTCTTTGAGATTGATCCATAGCTAGGGGGCTAGATCCGTTCGATCTAGGATTGGTTGGGTTGGTTTGTCCACCATCTGTTTCCCTTGTGTTGCTTGTTTTGGCATGCTTAGAATAAGATCCTTCGTTTAGGACTTTATGTTGGTATCATAGCCATTTTAAGCAAGTATTGCCATCGAAAGTGCTTGAGAAGGAATCTTGACGTTTTTTGAGAATTCCGTGGAGTAAGCAACAAAGAGAAAAAATTTCGGATTGCTTTTTCCGTTGATTTTCTTTTTTGAAGTGTAATCGGTTGTGTGATACGTGCACTACCAAGTATACAATCGGTCCGATTTTTAGGCACTTCAAATTGGTTTTTGGAAGGAATTCTGATTTTCAATTCCTTTATGTTGTCGATTGCTTTGCTTAGAGCACTTTTGTGGAAGCAACGGTTTCAATTTGAAGCTATGCTGGATTTCTCTCTTGTGGCTTCTTATTTTTTACATAACAGTGGTTTATGAGATTTGTTTGCTGTTTTTTGCTTTTTGTGAAACCGATTTTGCTTTAAAATCGGTGATAATGGCAAGAATTGATGCAAAAATGGACTGGGCCACTTGCTGTGAGTGTTGGTGGCTTTTTATAGGATTTGCATGGTGGTTTCTTTTGGACTCTACAGGTTCACATGTGAGGTATTTTCCAGCAAACAAACCCTCAGGCCTCGCCTGTTGCCCGCGGGCAAAATGAATGAGAGAGAGAGAGAGAGAGAGAGAGAGAGAGAGAGAGAGAGAGAGAGAGAGAGAGAGAGAGAGAGAGAGAGAGAGAGAGAGAGAGAGAGAGAGAGAGAGAGAGAGAGAGAGAGAGAGAGAGAGAGAGAGAGAGAGAGATGGTGGTGCGCCATCCCTCCACCATTTCCTCTCCTTTCTTTTCTTGCAAGTAGACATTAGGAGGGTGAACTGCATGCAGCATGAGGAGCACATTTTGAGAGGCTTCTTTTAACATCGTTAATCGGGCTATTTTAGCTTGCACAACGTCCCAGAAGAAAAGCGAATATTGTCAAATTTGTTGTTTCTTGATGGCAAGGCCACCTCATGGTGGAAGGCCCTACCCATGAAACTGGTGACTTAAGTTGGATCCTAGTGGAATTCTGTAAGACTTTTGTCACAATAGACGATTCTGAGTTATATATTCACTTTATTAACTGCAAAATGTGCAACCAAGAATTGGACACTTATGTCCAGGAGTTCTTGGATTTTTTGACCAAGGTGCTGCTTTTTTGGAAGTTGATGAGGTGGCAGTTCATTCTTGGACTGCAAGCCGATTTTCAAATTTAGTGCAAATGGACTATCCTCCAATCCTTGGAAGATGCTATATGTGTGGCCAAGACCTATGATAGCACCATGGTTGCCTCGTGAAAAAGCACGCATGACCAAACGACCCTGAAACATGAGATGGAAAAGACTAAAAATAAGTGGAAAATGCAGTTTTTTGATATGCTTGAAACTGAGGCGTACCAACACACTATACGTACAAACTGAGGTGTACCAACTGAGGCGTGCCAATAAAAATCTAGAATTTATTCCTACTCATTCCTCAGTGAGTTGGAACTGGTACTCTGAAGTTGGAATGTGAAATTCTCGAGAACTTCAATGGTACCAGTGGTACTAGTCTCAATCGATTTATGTATTTTTCAAATAAGTTTGGATTTTAAGACACTTTGATCAGGAAGTGGAGGGCCTTCATGGAGGAATAACTTGTGGTATGGGACGCAGGCGATCCCAAATTGAAGATCTAAAACTAACTGAATCAGTTAACCAAATTAGGGCCGTAAATCTAATTGATGCCAAATACTATGGGTCATAAGACGGGTGTTTTGTCAAAAATTTGAGATATTGGTCATGAACCCTTATGGATATCTCAAATTTACAAAACCGGAAACCCGGCAAGCTATTTCTTTATAAAAGATATATTGGTAAATTTCTTAAACATTGATTAACCCATTTCCTTGGAAGGTAATTTTTATTACCCGTTGACCTTGGACGATGTCACAAAAATGGTTAATGGAAGCATTTTCTAAATTGTTTTCCTTAGTTAAATCTTCAATAGCCCTTTTTCTGATTTACAGGTTACTTCAATTTTTTCTCGGATCTCTTATTAGAAACTTCTTCTATGGCAAATTTTGATTGATATGCATCCCTTGAAAACTCTTGTCGTTTCCTGTTAAAAGGGGGAGAAGTAAAGAGTTATCAAGGAGAAACATCTATCATAGATTTCAGGAGGAATATGTTATATGACGGACCTATTTCAAGAAACGATAGGATATTTTGATATTACAAAAATCCTTTAAGGATTATAGTAGATATCTGGTTTGAAGATTTAAGAGAAAGAAATTAGAAAACACTCTTGTAGTAGAAGAGTTGTTGATCACAAGTCCGGTTGATTTGTGTCAAAACTAGGGAATTCTGTTGCAAGATGGTGGTTTTAATCAACTTGAGCTTAATAAGGACTGAGATCCGTGGGTTGATGCAAGGAAGGAGATTCATGCTAGCAATATGTTCTTTTGAGGTAATCTCTGGTTGAGATTTTGGTTGTGGAATAGCACTCTTTGAGAAATATTCTCTCTTAGAGGATAATCAAGTTACAGGATTCTTGGTTAGGAAAGTATTGTGTACAGATCAGGTGATATCTGTAGAGATATGCTATGTAGTGAATCTTTGTGTGATCATAAAACCTTTTGTACAAACTTTTAAATCCTCTGGATCTACAAAGGATTCCTTGGACTAAGTTTATTTGCATGCACAAACTAGTTGTTAAAACATAGGCATATTGATGAGAATTGTGTAAAGACAATTTCTCGCTAGGTTATAGTAATTTCTCATTGAGAATTGCTTATTGACCTAGAATTAATTTAGAATCAAATTAAATGTGGTGTTTTGGTACCACACCTACACATTTAAATATTTTCTAATTCCGATACAACTAACCGAGTCAGGAGCGCTACTTCTGAGTTAGTGTTTAAAATCAACAATATGATCTTACTTATGGATATTGTTGTTGAAATGTATTGCTTATAAGTCGTAATCTTTATGGGTCAAGTTTGGATTTATATAAAGGTCTATGTGCATAGAATACACAAGAACTTTTGGCCTTACCTTTTTCCGATTGGAAAGATGGAATACTATCCCGAAAGTCTCAAGAGAGTTGGATAGTTGATAGAAGCCAAAAGATAGAGTTTCACGTAATGAAATTCTGGTGAGTCTTAAGTTATTCTAGATTAGAACTTAAGAGTAAAATCTAGATATTTTTTAGATTGGACCCTAACTTTGGAAAGACACTTTGTGCCATGGCTAAAGTAAGGGTGTTTTTGGATTACAATCCTTATATAGGCATCGTAAGTGAGTTGGAAAAGTCTGAAACTTTCCTGATGGAAAGGACTTTTTGGAACAAATCATGTGTCTTCTAAGAATCGTGATGCAATCTTATCATATGGTATGATCTCAAGAATCTGGAGAGTCGTGATTGGAGAATCATAACTCAGACTCTAGGATATACCTGATCAATAAGAGAGGATTTAGATCACGATAAGATTACCCCGGATGAATAAACATGATAGTGGAATTTTGATAATGACTGGCCATCTTACCAAGTCGGCTATGTTTATTTGGGTAAAGACCACTAAAAATGCATCTGATTTTGCTCAAGTAGTTGTAGAGCATATGTTTTGGCTTTATGGATTACCAATTGACATTGCGAGCAATCGTAAGGTTTACTGGTCACTTTTGGTCGGCTGTATTCGCTAAACTAGAGATGACTCTGAGCTTAAGTTCTTTTGACCATTGGTAATATTTTCCAACAGTAATCTCATTGGGAAGTGTTTCTACCCTTGATCAAGTTGCCTATGCTAGGGTATCACATTCTCTTATTGAGTATAGGACAAGACTTTGATGAATTATGATTGACAAATCATAGTTAGATTCTAGTTATACTTGATCGTTTAAGAGAAGGATTACCCGCATGATCAAAAGATCAGATAATATCTACATTTTAACTGCAATCTCCTCGGAGAGGAAGTTATCCTTGGTGGAGATTAAGTATTATTAAGCATTTGGCAACCGGTTATGCAGTTTTGAACGTGTATCACTCATTTCAGTAGAGACTCGTACAATCAGGTTTTATAAGGTAGTGACTTTCCTACATGATATGTAGGAAATGCTACAGATTGCATGTGAAAATGTCCAGTGTGCCCAGGATAGGGAACGACATTATGCTAATATGAGATTATCGCCCCGAGAATTTCAAATGGGGGTTTGGGCATGTTGAAGAATCCCGAAGGATTCTAGTGTAATGCATACCGACAAGCATTATAATTTGTCCCCTAAGTACAGAGGACCGTTATAGATCTTGTAAAAGATCACATCCTTAGCTTACCAGTTGGACCTTCCTAAACCAACTCAAATGCATATGGTTTTTCACGTAACCTGACTCTAGTAGAGTCTACGTAAAAGAGAGCATCTTGGTTCTGGAGACCAATTGGACTTGTTGGAAGTGTGTCTCAGTTTGAACCCGAAAAAATCTTGGATATAAGAACTAAAAGATTGAGAAATCGAACAGTTACCGAGCATCTGCTTCAACGGAAGGGTCACATAGATGATGATGATTCCTCGGAACAGGAAGGAAGCTTAAGGAGGACTTCCTTAGTTTTAAGTTCTGAGGACAGAATTTGAATAAGGGGGGAAGAATGTCATGCCCACGACTGGTCTCGGATAGCATGTCCATGCTAGAGATCGATAGACCAACAGCCTGTAGGTTAATTGTGACTATAAGGGAATTGGGGCCCTTATGTGTATATGGTTATAATTAATGGTTGTAGGCCTAAACTCATGATGGTAGATTTGTATGGGTCTATCCGTGAGTCATTGAGGAACTGGATGACGTGGCCCAGATAGACTACAGAGGTGTCACAGTGCATTACTAGTGGTGCATGGGCCCTGGAGGGTATAAGTATGCCTATTGGGCTCTCACTAGTGTATCCTTGATTGTGAGACTAGTAGCCGTATGTCGCTGGTGTGATGCCTCATTTCTCTTTGAGATTGATCCATAGCTAGGAGGCTAGATCCGTTCGATCTAGGATTAGTTGGGTTGGTTTGTCCACCATTTGTTTCCCTTGTGTTGCTTGTTTTGGCATGCTTAGAATAGGATCCTTGGTTTAGAACTTTATAGGTTGGATCCCCTACCGAGGTCTAAACATCAGATCATAACTACAAAAATAGTGCTTTGCTTCCCTAGAGTTGATATGCATGTGAAAGTACATTTTAAGCTCTTGATTCTAGAATGTTCTAGAGACTCAATCTAGCAACACATTAGTATATTGGTACTATAGCAAAGTCTTGGATCATCCATGGTTTTTGAGCATCACACAGTGAAATGCTTCTTGGTTTCCAAGGGGAGGCTCGAACCTGGGACCAAAGAAACTTTGGATGCCAAGCTAACCAGTTGAGCCAACCCCGTTGGGTCACACAGTGAAATGAACAATTTGATCCTAAAACCACCCAAGTTTTGATTAGAATCAGAGTACCAAGCTCAAGATCCAATCAAGTTTATGAATTGCTTCAAAAATTCACTTAGATCATGAAAAACTTGCTAATTTTGGATGGACTTGGTGAATTCTTGGATCATGGCTTTGATACCATGGTAAAATTAGAGGGTTTCAACCTCATTTGGATCTCCAAACATGAATCAAACATCAAGGATTGCTCTATGATTGAAAACTAGACAACAAATCTAGCTATTTTGCATCTAATTTGGCAATTGCCTTTGAACACCACAATCGAAATAGCACTTGTTGATCCTCATGGCCTTTCACATGTGTGAATAGTAGGGAACTCTTATCAATTTCAAATCAATTCATAAGAAAAAATCATACATTCATCATGCATTAAATCTACTTGCAAGCGCAAAATTTCAAACATCACGATCAATCTCGATCTCCAAAAAGTGTATATACAAATGAGCTCCAAATCCATATCTAAGATTTGAGAGGACTTAATGCCTTAGATCAAGCAAGTTAGGCTCAAGATGCCTCGAGTCAAGGTGGCTCATCTTGGAGGTGGCCGAGCACACCAAAAAATCTCTATAATCTAGCACCGTGATTTTTGGCCTTGACATGAGCATATTTTAAGAGCTGTGACTTGATTCAACATAATCTAATCCTAATTATGTACACATGTGGATGACACTTGGCTATCCATCAAGATGCCACATGGCAATAATCTAGATGCTAGATTTTAACATTTTTCAAAGACCATATTGAAATCATGACAGACATTGTCAAAAAAGGAAAGCATTGTGCTAATGAATTTCTATTGTCACAATAAGCCTAAGCTTTCAAATCCAACACTCTCCCTCTAGCTTAAGTTTACTTTCAATGATACAAACAGAAAGCTTATTTCTAAACATCTTAAACTTGTCCTTACTTAACGGTTTTGTAAGAACATTAGATATTTGATCAACATTGCTACAATATACTATTTTAACCTTATTATTAAACACACATTTTTAGGTCATCTTTGCAGTGCCATCTAGCTTGATCCTACAAGCCTACCTCTCCCAAAGACACACGATTTGGGTCATGGATCAACTTTGGGCCGGATTTGAAGATCACGAATCTGCTTGTGTGTCAAAGGGAACTCCTATAGTGGCGAGATCCCACTTTACACTAAGTTCTCTTCCAATTGGGCACGTGTGAGGTCCGTTGCCCCTTCTCTTCTCCTTCTTTTGGTTTTTTGAAACCCAAGCTTGCAGCTATGGCTGCCAGCCACAAATTGATCCAACTCCTCCTCTGGCTCATGGCCATGCATGACACTTTGGCAGCACTTGCGCCCACCACCTATTGCACCATCCATTTTTTTACAACCTTATAATTGTCCTCATGTAGCTTGATTTCTTGAGTTTTTGCAACCCCCCTAGCTCACCAAAGACCAGAGTTCTTGAGCAATTCCCGACCATACATTTGCACATGCACACCTCCCTGAGATTGCCCTGCTGCTTGTACTATGTCCTGGAACTGACTGCTTATCAATTGGTGTGGTATCGACGGCAAATAACCTTGCTTTCTTGTAAAAAATTTCAATATCCCACGAAAACTGAAAAATTCATAATTTCTTTAGATTTCCACTTCATTGATTCATGTAAATTGCTTATGGCTTGCACTTGTAGCTTCTCTGCAAATTCCAAGACCCTAAAGCTAATACTAGCTTTTTCAGCACTAGTTCGATAGCTTTAAATCAACTTTATTGGCTCTTTGGATTTCTCTAAATTTGGCTATGTAGCAACCAACCTGCACCTCACCAGCGCTGTGATACCACTGACAAGATGGATCACATTTTCAATAATGCTACCAATCACCATAAGCTATCAAGCACACATAGGCTGATAAAAGAAAGTATTCAAAAGCCATTTGAAGATCCTCTCTCTACTATCACTACTATATACATAGAGTTTTTCTTCTTGGGGCAGTCCCGCATGGCAAGGTTGTCGCCGACAAGACCAAGTCCCAACACCTATGCTAGTATGCAACACATGCATAACCATATTGAAATCGTGACAAGGACGTGTGTACACTGTCAAAAAAGGAAAGCATTGTACTGACAGGTTTATACCGTCTCAGTAAACCTAAGCTTTCAAATCCAACACTAGTCAAGTAAGGACTAAGGCCATAGAGACTTAATGGTATTTCCCATCTATGTGCAATTCTAACTTCTCAAAATGCCATGCAAATCAACTATTCTTTCAAAACAACATATGTTTAATACAATGAGTTATTTGTTACTTATTTTTTGTTTCTTTCGTACTCACAATAGTGATCTATTTCATCCTTTGAAATAAAGAAAAGAAAAAATTTCACTGATATTGTTTGTCCTCTTATTTGTTGCAGATAATCTCAAGTTGGTCAACTTAGGAGATATTGAGGGCAACATAGATAATGAAGTTTTTGTTCAAAAATTTATCTTTGATATCAAATGAGCTATATGTGTCTACTAATGTAGATATCAAGCTACCTCTATATTAAAAACATATTTATCAAAATGTAGGCAAGACTTTCATTAGGTGATCTACTATCCTAGGGCACAAACAAACCATTTATCCTTTGAGTTCTTTATAAAATTATATCAAATTATGTTTCAATGGTCACCTTAGAGATGCCTTCTATTATAGATGAAAATGTGCCATTATGTTCTTACATCAAACTCCTAATGGGTATCAGAGTATTCAAGGATTATGATGGTGATGTTTTTGCATTGGTGAAAATATGATCCTAATGTGGATTCACTCCATGACAATCTCTCTTATACTCTTACATTCATTCTTCGATATTAATCATATTTCAAGAAAGAGAATGCGTCTTTTTCAGAGTTTGCATCATATGCTCAAAAAAATATCTTTGGTCTGTCCATATAATAGATGTTGTTGAGAAAAATCTATATAGTATGCATGATCCTTATTTGCCTATTGACAACCATCATGTTTATAGATGTTTTCCATTTTCACATGCACGCACGTGTGTGTACACATATACTTAGTGATAAACAAAATTTGAGAGGTTTATATTTTGTTACCTTCATCGTGAAGGCTTATCTTTACAATACCCATTAAGAAATGCAAACCTCTAAAAAGGAAAATTCTAATAATAAGTATGCATTGTTAAGAAATCAATTGCTATTTGAGGGAAGATTAGACATAATACATGATTTGGCCAAAGTAAAGAAGGGTGAGAAGATTGGACTTCAACATTTTTACAAACGCAACTAGGACAATTCGATTGTGTACATGTTTAGGTAGTCATCAGATCATTAAATCACATACATGGATATGAAGATTTTCAATACCCATTTTGACAAGAGTAAAGATAATCAAGTTTAAGAGACGTAGCACTCTCTCGGTAAAAGTTGAACCTCATCGGTGGCTGTAACTAGACTAACCATACCTCCAAATAGGCCTCCCAAGAATGAACACCACTACAATGACAGTGAGAACCAATCATAGTTTTGAAGAAAAAAAAAACATACGACTTAGTGGAAGAGGGAGGGAGATGGGAAAACATAGAAACGATTTTACCAAGCCTAGAGCATATGGTGATGTAGATTTGAAGTTTAAACCCGAGCAGAAGTCAAAAGCAGGAATATATGACATCACAATCCAAAATTAGTATAGAAAAAAACGATATATGTGAGTAGATTTTGTCTTTTCATTTTATAGATATTTTCTAAAATGTGCTTCATGGGAGAATGATTGGGGTTTGGAGGGAGGAGGATAAGCATGGCTTATTTATAGAGTTGTATGGTTTTTTTGAGGGCTACTCACTCTCTTCTTAGTTAGTTTGGTTTTAGTTAGATTGTTTTGATGACACTGATCCGTCTTGTTTCCATCTTATCTGATGTACTTGCTCGTCTTATACGCCTTTCGACATGGAATACATACATACATACATACCTCAACCAAGTTAAATAATGAGTTTTCACCCCCCTTCTTCTTCCTTTCCCCTTTACATCATTGCTTTGGTGCACAACAACAGATAACCACCATATGTCATGCTCATAGCCACATGAACTACAAATGGTGGCTCACACATGCATTTCTTCTCATGTGACTACTCACGTGGTAACTATGGTGCCATGTTGACCAGATATTCGACATCAAAGAGCTTTCTAGCGGCAAATTTTTTCAAAATTCAAGTGCATGATGGTACAATCATGCAAAGTGGTAGCTTGAAAACAATTGTGGCTCACACACAAATTAGCGTGGCTATGCCACGTATAAAATTCCAAAATGATTGAAACATATTATTGGTTTGAGTCATTTTTTTGTAGAGAAAGAGAAGAAGAGTGAGAGTGAGTTTGAGAACTTTGTAGAGAATGAAGTTGAGAGAAAGATGGAAAGAAACTATGAAGGATGGGACATTGAGAGAGAGAGAGAGAGAGAGAGAGAGAGAGAGAGAGAGAGAGAGAGAGAGAGAGAGAGAGAGAGAGAGAGAGAGAGAGAGAGAGAGAGAGAGAGAGAGAGAGAGAGAGAGAGAGAGAGAGAGAGAGAGAGAGAGAGAGAGAGAGAGAGAGATTCTTTAATGGATTGTGAATAAACTAAAATTAAATGCATTTAGGATGTAGATTGTAATTAAGTAAAAGTTAGATCATTTAGGAATATAGATTGTAGTTGAATTAAGGTTACATGTATTTAAGATTGTAGTTTGTAACGAAATTTAAATTTTATCTAATACAAATTGTAGACTATAAGAAAGTAAAATTAGATCTATTGAATATTGAAATTATTTTGAGTAAGTTTTATTGAAAAATGTATCTTGATTAAACTTAGATCTATTGATGATTTTAGACTATAGCCAATTTAATGTTAAATCTATTGAAGATTGTAAAATCGAGTTCAATAAATATACACTAAGGGGTACCAAATAAACATTAATTCCTAACACTCACCCTTAATGTTTACTTTGTTATCTATTACTCCTAGAAGTTCTCTAAACTTTTGAAACTTTTCTTTGCCAAGTCCTTTGGTAAAAATATCCACAACTTGCTCATTTGCAGGCTCCACTTCCCCTGAAAGTAGATGGATCCTTGGTTCCCAACAATGTAGCCATTTCTTTTTTTTTCTTTCTAAATTTTAGTTTCTAATTTTTAAATTTAATTTGCAATAAGCTTAGACACGTAATGAAATTATGCCCAGAATGGAAGAAACTTGCAACTCAAGCTATTGGGATGTCAAGTAATCAAAATTTGAAACTGAAAATTCATCTGATTGATGGTGAGTGTGAATGTTCCTTCAGTACGACTTGTTATTTGCCTAATGATTTATTTGTTTTGAGAAATAGTAAAAATTTAGAAAGTTAGTATTCTATTGATCAATGGTTCAATCAACTCAAGTTGGAGACTTGGGAAGGCAAAGTACCAATGCTCCTAATTCTAGGTAGTCATCCTATTTTTAGACAATCGTATTGGTTTTCTCATAAAGAAGAAATAATCAGATTGAAAATTATCTTAAGATGGGATATATAAAAGCTAATAAATCACCATGGATGCTTCTGTTTTTCTAAAAGCAAAGAAAGATGGAGGATTCCATATGTGTGTTGATTATAAAGAGTTAAATAAATTAACTATCAAGAATAAATATCCACATCAAGGACTATTCCAAATCCTCTATATCGAATATGAACATCACACATAGCATCTATGTTTTGCTTTATGATGGTGCCAATGTTCTCACTATGGCTAGCGAAAGGAGATTTGATGTAATGTTGTTGGACCTTAATCAAATGTTTGAAAGGGAGCTTTCCAAAGGTTCAAATATGGAAATATACTTATGAACAAAGGTTATAATATCCTTATGAGGTTGACCTTAAAGGGCTTCATCAACACCAAGTGGAAATTAGTCATTTGGAGTAAGAAAGAGACATCAAAATGGAAATGTGTGTGTGTGTGTGTGTGTGTGTGTGTGTGTGTGTGTGTGTGTGTATCATGGTAAGGGAGCAAAGGAAGCTTTATTTTGGCCCTCATTCAGTCATAGGTTTTATAGGAGTTGGAGATCTTCAATGGCTAGATGGCAATAGACAACTCATACATGGTCTTTCATGTTGTATTTACCTCACATGAAGTGCCATATGGAGAAACCAAGCTAGCACTCACCCATACGATTGATTTCACATGTGTGTTGCTATTTTACATAAATATCAAAAATTTAAGCAAGGGGAAAATCATCTATCATGATTCTATTTTATTTTTAATGTTCTATTTACATCTCATTATGCAAAATTGACATAAGTGCTAATGGAAAGGGGGATATAATAAATGAGACAGATAGCATTTAATGCTAATTAGATATTTAGCAAGTAGAAGATATTTTGTAATAGACAAATAAACTATGGATAGGTAGTAAGTTAATTAACATAAACTTCATAAAAAATTTCTTCTGATTTTGTAGTTTTTGTAGCTAGCGTTATCACGCTCAACCAGCTAAAGTTATTACTTCAAGCAATTGTACTCATTTTGTTGATATTAATCAAAGTGCAATTTCAGCCCTACTACTATATTGTTTCATTGTGCATCTGTGAATCATTCATTTTGAACGATCTACTGCTAACTGTGGTGCTTCCAATCCTACACCAAGCTCGCTCATCAGCTTCCGCTCATTCTCACTGATTTCCGACATGGTATCAGAGCCTCTGTTTTTATCAGAACTCCTCTAATCCGATATCAGTCAATCATCTCTGATAAACTATCAATTTCTGACACTGATGCCACTGTTGCTGATACTACTGCTGAAGAACATGATACTGGCCCACGGGCCACTAGGGTTTGTTAAAACCCCATAGAGTTCACCTTTTAGTTAGAGTGGATTTGTGCAGCCCATGTCATAGCATATCGACATGACTACACCCACCAAATCTACCGCTGATGTGTCTTTTTTCCAAGGTGTGGTTAGTACCGAGGAGCCAGACTCTGGAAAGGATCATTATGTACATGATACACCATCCAACAGACATGTCCTCTATGATTAGGGCGACACCACTCCCCAAGGAGTGCAATTGTAGAGACCCCTGCTGCTATCTCCGATTCTCACCCTATGGTTGTGTGGACACTTCTTTGATTGATAGTTGGATCGATAGAACGTCCATCCTAAAAGCCCAGCTGCTAAGACAATTGTCTAGTAAGACTAGAGAGAATACAAATATAGAAGTACTCAAGGGAAATCTAGCTGCTAGTGAAGCCACCTATTACCAGGTTGCGTACACTACAGTGGCTACCCAAGCCATGAAGCTGACAAAAGTTATCAATCAACGGACATCCTCTATGGAGGAAATGTCCCACAGATTAGAAACTGAATGACTGAAAATATGACATAGTGTGTATGAGGCTTCCAAGTTGTTGAATGAGAATACATGCTGGTTCGGCCAACAATTGAAGGCAAACCGTGTGACTCAAAAATGGCAAGGTAGGTAGTGGCCCATGGTTGCACTTCTTACACTGGTGAGTTTGGAGTGACAAGCTTACATTTGAGGGTTTGTAACAGTGGGTTGCAAGACATAACAACTAACCAACTTCAGGGGATCTTTGAGAGTTGACCAAGTCTGTATGGAGTGAATTTTTGCAAGTTCAAGTCCGTTGTCACATTGTCGGATTGGAGATTTGGAAGATGATAAATTGTATCTCATTGACAAGTAAGAAACTGTTGGAAGTAATTAGGAACCTATCCTGACAGTAATTTACTATCAGAACGCTATCAGAGTTCAAAGATTTTAATCAATGTCCACACAAATCATCCCTGCAAAGTTCAGATTCAAACTTCTTGGGTGACCAGAATAACATATAGACATGACACTTGTCGATAGTATGCTCATCCACTAATCCAATACCATAAAATCTATACAAGATATTTTGTTAATGCTTATGATCAATAACGCAACTAACAACAATCCATTATCAGGATTAAGAGATCTGAAATCCACAGCATAGGAAAAACATCACGCATTCATAATCAAGAAAGTGGAAAGCAGCAAAATGCCAATCAATGGCTGCAATAACATGCAGAAGCTGTACTTTCTTTATTGTCCTGTTATGAAACAAAGCATGAATTCTTCTCTCTTTCTCTCACGCTCTCTCTTGATGTATCTTCAAAATGAGCACAGGCGCACTACTCATCTTCTTGTAGGAGTGAAAAACTACCCTTGAACCGTTTTTGATGGTTATGATGCGCATGCCACTTCAGATGACACGGACAACATTACTAGTCATTATTCACACTGTAATAGACATCAAAACAACTTATAGGTAGCTAGATTATCATCCATGTTCCAAATCTTTGCAACTTTTCCATTTGGCATTCCAACTATATACATGTATGGCATTGTGAGCAACTTCAATCTTTTAGTACATATGAATTAGTGACGATGTAAAGCACTATGGCTTTCCAACTTGCCAACCATATATAAATTTTAATGAACTCAATATCATGAAATCAAAAACTAGTTTTAGTTTTTACAAACACTATTGGCTATTTTTATATATCAGCCTTCTGATGGGTATAAGACTACTTTTTGTATTCACCTTGGCCTTCATGAGTTTCGTGTGCTTGCTTTTGGTGTTACAAATGGTCCACCTACACTTCATAATGTCATGAGTAATGTTATGCATCCACTTTTTCGTCGGGATTTTTAGTTTATCTTGATGACATTCTCATTTTAAGTTCTTCTCTTTGCAAGCATGTTTCCCATCTTTCTTCTGTTTTTCAGTTACTTGTTACTCATCTGTTGTTTGCTAAAATGTCTAAGTGCTCTTTTGCTATTCCAAAGATGGAGTTTTTAGGTTTTTTTATTTGTGATGGTCGTATTCATCTTGATCCTCATAAGGTCCAGGTTATTCAAGATTGGCCTATGCGTACTGATGTTCATCATGTTCGTATATTTTTGGGTTTGGCTACTCACCATCCTATTCCACATTTTGCCGCACTCTTCATACTTTTGAAGAAATCTTATTCTTTCTTGTAAAATTATGATTGTTAGACAACCTTGATAGTTTTCGTCACGTTGTTGTTTCTATGTGTTTACCTTAGTTTGATCAGAAGTTCATTGTCAAGACTGATGGTAGTTCGGTTGGTTTGGGCGTCTTACTTCAATAGTCCCAGTGTATCATTACTTATGAGTAGCAAAGTCTTCACTCTTATGAGCAATGTTACTCTGTTTAAAGTTTCCTTCCTATTCAGAATCGATCGAATTGGAATCGGCCAAATCGGCCTATTTTCCCTATTCAAATCGGTCCTAGGATTTTCGAATCGGCGATTCAGTTTTAGGGTTTCAAAACTCAAATTTTTAGAAAAGCCAAAACTATAGATAACTTCTATGATTTGAAATTTTTTGAAAGCTGATTCTTCCTCATAGTCATATTGTTGAACGGAACTGGAGCACTTGGTTTGTTATGCACACAAAGAGACGCAACAAGCTCAGTGTTCCTCGGCTAATCAAGTTGGTGCATTACAACACCCACCTAAGGCTAGTTAGGCACATGCACTCCTACATGGAGGGATATGATGCAAGTATCTCGTATTGGTGTTGAGTGAGCGGGCCCGAGCATGGAGCAGTTGAGGACAAGAGAGCTATATGTTGAGCAACAGTCCGTGGATAATGACCTACAACCCATTAGGAAGAGTCATGGGCGAGGTATACCTTACCTCTTCAAAACCTTTGCACTTAGTACTTTCAAGTTTCAACTTTGAACTTTCAATTTCTAGCTTTGCAAGTTAGTTAAAAGCCTCAACTTTCAAAATTCAACTTTATTTGACTCCTTGTATTCAATGTTGAGTGCTCACTGCTCTAGTTAGTAACCTAGTAGCTTGAGGCCTGCAAGCTACTTGATAGTTGAAATTGTTGTCGAATGTTCTAGGTATGGATGCTATCAGATGGTTGGACCGATGCAAGGAGGCATCATATTGTGAATATATTGGTGTCTTCTTGCATGGGCACCATGTTTTTGAGGCATGGCATTGGATGGCAGTAGATTGTTTGAGTACATCTCATAGGCCATTGAGGAGGTTGGAAAAGAAAATGTTGTCCAGGTATGCACTTTCAAGTTTCAACATTGAGCTTTGAAGTTACATTGTGACTTGTTTGAACTTTGCGGATTCCCGAATGCTCAATGTTGAATGTTCTTGAGTTATGATTCGACGTTTGTTCGGAATTCCAATGCAACTTGTCACGGATAACGCATCCAATTGTGTTGTCATGGGGAAGCTCATGAATGAGATGTACCCTTGGATTTTTGGACTCCATGTGCTGCACACTACCTTGACCTCCTAGTTGAAGACAGTGTGAGGCGACTGTGATGTCTACTGCATTTTGGGATGATGCATGGGCCATTATCACATCCATGCAACTATCTATAATGTGGTGCACCTTACTGATAGAGAGGGTTGCACTTTAGGCCTTCTCTATGAGTTTATGGATAATTGGGAGAGTAGCTTCGAAGTTGCACTAGCATATAGCTACTGACAGGTATATGCTAATTCTTCATTGAACATTCATGATTAGTAAATAGTAATGAGTATTTGTAAATTTGATAATCATAATCAGAAGCATGGTTCGTGAGACTTGGATATTCAAACTTCACTCATGATTGTTTGCAAGCTAGAAGAAGTATGCGGCTTGTTTCTAGACATGTGGTTATGGTTCCATCAACCTCTGCATGTCGTGGCTTGCTTGCTTCATCCACTATGGAGGAAGGAAGATCAATTCCATGATTGAGATCTCAGGCAGAGATGGCATTCCTACGTCTCCTCTATCTATCTTGATCCTAGGGTTCAAGATGCACTCATGGATGACTTGAATTTATTCAGGTATGTAATTAGTAATTACAAACTAGCTAGTAGTAATTACTTGGTAGTTATAACTTATTACTTGCCACTTCGTGCCATCATGAATCATGATTCAAATTTCATCTATTTAGTATGTACTGAAGTCTAAGTTAGTAGTAAGCATTTACTATTTACTATTTTGAATGGTGATGAATGTTGAATGTTCAGGACCGAGCACCTTGATTTTGGTGCCATGCTAAGAGAAGGGCAATTGCGCCCTGCTTCATGGTGGATGAAGTATGGGAACCCAAGTTGCAGAAACTTGCCATACGTGTCCTCTCACAAGATTGTGCAGCAGTTGCATGCGAGAGATATTGGAGTGTGTTTTCTCTGATTCATACGAAGAGGAGGAACTTTCTACTGTGTAGCTGGAGAGGTTGGTCTATGTGCATGCCAACCTACGACTTCTAAAGAAACTAAGGGAGACCGGGGAGCCCACACAGGTAATCTGAATTCTCTAGAGTTTGGACTAAGAGCCTTCAAGTTTCAATGTTAAACATTTGAATTTGCTATTTTTTAAAAATCGTTTACCAGTACTAAGAATCGAGATCTTGGTTTAATTGCATAGGTTAATCCCAATGACATCAATGTGGCAAGGGTTCCAGAGTTGCCACCAAGATCACAAGAGGAGGAGGATGTCTATGCTTTACTCCATCGGGAGGCCTTAGTAGCTGCAGGTTGATTTCGATGCCCGATCCCCTAATTCACTGCTTTCTATTAGTACTTTGTAGGTATACTAGATTCAAGATTGCAAATTGTAATTTGGAAGTTAAAAATAATGTCAATCCTAAGTCCTGATTCCAATTTCCTTGTGTGAACTGCACAAGCCTACCACTCGAGTTGTTGCATCAGGTAGGACCATGAGCGCAGGAGAGGGTCCGAGCCATCCAGTAATCTTAGACACCTCTTAGAGTCCCTCTGACTCAGAGATGAGGACTCCATCACTGAGGGTGAGGATGAGAGTGAATCTAATGATGGGGAGGATGACCTTGAGCTTGAGTCCATGCTAGTGCCTCGACGACGGCAGCTTCTGAGGTGGGCAGGTAGAGCCTAGATAGGGGCGGGGGGGAAGGGGGGGGGGGGGGGGTCTGCTTTTTCACTCAATACTCAACTGGCATACTCTAGGCTCTAGCATAGTAGTTATACATATGACTCATGGGGCCTCGAGCTTGAGCCTTGAGGCCACGCTTGACACTCTTGTTATTTATGCTTTTACTTTAAAGACTAAAGTTTAAACTTTTGACTCTTTAATTGTAATTTGTGATTTGTCATTGGTCACTGGTCAATACATTGTATAGTTTATAGCTTTACTATTTATAATTCTGGAAGTTTTTTGGATGTTTGAGACTGTAATGTGTTGCGTGCATAGAAGTGTGTTTGTTGACATTTTATCGAGTACCTACTACCATGTGGCAATGGTCATATGCAAACACTCACGAGCTAAACTTCTTGTTCTCTTAGTACTTACAAGTTACAAGACTCTAAAGATGATGATGGTCATTGTTTGCATACTTCCCGAATGCACTTGTGACTTGAGCGTGATTTCTCAAGGGCCATAAGCTTTGTACCGGCAATGGGCATGACAATAGCAATAATTGACTGAGGAAAGCGACCATAGTCACCATACATAGTTTCTCTTCTTGAAATTGCATTCTCTAGAGCATTCTCATGAAAGTGGATGTATCTACTTGGTACTAGACTTTCTATGAATGTGTAAACCCTTAAAAACTTATTTTCAAAAAAAAATAAAAACCTAAAAAATAATTTCCATTTCGAACTCAAACCAGTCGTTTCAAAATGACGTAAGAAATGACCCCCATGAAACATTGGTTAAAAGTAATGTCAATCCTAAGTCCTGATTTCAATTTCCTTGTGTGCACGAACGCAGGAGAGGTTCCAAGCCATCAAGCAGTCTCAGACACCTTTGAGACTCCCTCTAACTTAGATGAGGAATTCGCCACTGAGAATGAGGATGAGGATGAGGATGAGGAGGATGAGGGTGAGTCTGATGATGGGGAGGATGACCTTGAGCTTGAGGCCATGCCAATAGGGATAAATCATTTGGTACAAAGAGAATCGAAGTTGCAGGTGAGAAACGATCCCATGACACTTGTATGTGTTTGATGTGGAAGAAGGATGTTGATACGTTTATTGTTGATGAGAAAATGCGTCAAGAAAGGCGTGGATAGGATATCGCTTATGTAAATCCTGAGGCTTTATTTGTTGATGGTGATCAACAAGAACATAGATTTGCTAGATTTTCAATAATAACCATATGGGTCTGGTGGCCATTCCTAATAACCTTGTTCATCGACAAATGGATAGTCGACACAGTCCATCAGAGGATCACATGATAAAGCTTGTTGATAGAGATCCTCATAGATCGGTGACGGAGTTAATTTTTATTCCTACTCATCTGAATTCATCTCTTGAGTACTCCTATACTATGTAAATATTCTCTCTCTACCACAACATGCAACCTTACTCGCATAAGTCGAACAGTCAAAAATATACATCGACTTTTAAAGCAGAGTAGGATTGACTTCGACATCCAACTCCAACTCTAGTGACATCGACTCAAGGGCAAACAGTCGACTCGACTCATTCAGCACCCTCAACGTCAACTATCACCACTCAATAGGAAGCTCTCCCTCTATTCTATCCAATACAGACTACGTCCCCATTCACTATGTAGTAATCGCACCACTTCACGACTGTTACCTACACAGTTTAAACTAAACAATAGAGTTGTAATCTTCATGACCGCTGCAACTGATGTATGTACATACACAATAAATTAGTTGATCAATACAATACGAGAACAAGAATGAGAGAAGAGTCAAAGATCAATCAAAGATCAGCAGAAGTGTAAATCAGAGTTCCTCCGTGAACTCCACTGTATCATACTATCTGATTCCATAGAATCAGATATCATTAGAGAGAGTGAAATTAATTCTACAATTAGAGATATTATTCGATTTGTAACCAGCATAGTAGGATTACAACACATAGTGCATCAGTATTGTGAACCATTCTTGGACAGAGGATTGTGATCTATTCATTGTTACTACAACAAGCTAATATATAAATTTTCTATTTCTTTATATGTGTTTGCACTGATCAATGCTTTCTGATAAGTTCTTTCTCTGCTACTGATACTTGTTCCCACAACTCATACACAATATCTTATTCGAAGGAAGCATGGCTATCATAGACACCTAGCTATATTGCTACTTTCATGGTTGTCTCAAACACTTACAAAGATATTCCTCTTGTCGATCTAAGAAATAGTCTGAGTCAACAGTATGTGCATATCTTGTAATAAGCATCCAAATACATTGCATCCACTGAACCCACGAACTCACTCTAGAACTAAACACGTTGAATCTCAATTTCATTGTCATGAAAAAGTTGTCGAATTAACTTAATGTCATACTAATAATGTTTAACTCCAACACTGTCAAGGGACAAGCATGTTGTCTTATGCAACCTTATTAATTCAGGATCCTAAGAGTTAGGCTTAAGGGGGAGTGATGGAGTTAATCTTTACTCATACTCAGCTAAATGCATGTCCTGAGTACTCATATACTATGTAAATATTCTCTCTCTAAAACAACAGAAAACCTTATTCACATAAGTCGAATAGTCTGTATATACATCAACTTTTGAAGCAGAGCATGATCGACTTCGACAGACCCAACTCCGACTCCAACGACATCGACTCAAGGGAAAACAATCGACTCGACTCATTTGACACCCTTGATGTCTGCTGTCGACTATCACCACTCAATAGAAAGCTCTCCCTTTGCTCTATCCAATACAGACTACATCCCCATTCACTATGTAGTAGCTGCACCACTTCACGACTGTTACCTACACAGTTTATACTAGACAGTACACTTGTAATCTTCATGACTGCTGCAACTAATGTATGTATATACACAATAAATCAGTTGATCAATACAATACGAGAACAAGAACGAGAGAAGAGTCGAAGATCAATTAGAGATCAGCAAAAGCATGAATAAGAGTTCCTCTGTGAACTCCATTGTATCAGACTATCTGATCTTATAGAATCAAAGATCATTAGAGAAAGTGAAAGTAATCCTAGAAGTAGAGATATTATTCAATCTGTAACCAACATAGTAGGATTACAACACATAGTGCATTAGTACTTTGAACCATTCTCGGATATGGGATCATGATCTGATCGTTGTTACTACAACAAGCTAATATATAGATTCTCTATTTCTTTATATGTATTTACATTAATGAATGCTTTCCGATAACTTCTTTCTCTGCTACTAATACTTGTTCCCATGACTCATACACAATATATTATTCGAAGTAAGCATGGCTATCATAGACACCTAATTGTATCGCTTCCTTCATGGTTGTCTTAAACACCTACAAAGATATTTCTCTTGTCGATCTAAGAAATAGTCTGAATCATCAGTCTGTGCAGATCCTGTAATAATTTGACGTTGAGTTTTTTCTTGTTTGGATTTTATTTTCAGAAAGACTGGTATCAAAGCTGATAAATAATTAATCCCTAAAGCTTGTACCACCCTGACAAGTGGTATTAGAGCCAACAAGCAAACTATCAGAACCCAACAATCGGCGTAATTGCTCCCAGTGTCATAGACTCTCCCAATTCATAATGTGGATAAGACATGCTCACTTGATTGTTGTGTCTATCTAGGTATTCTTAGTACTCTTGAAACTGAAAACTCTCCTCCATAGTCAATCGTCCAACTCCGTCTTCTATGATGTTGTTGTCAGTTTGCCCATGGGTGTGTCTGCATACTTTGGTACTTTTGTCAAATTGACTTCTTTCTCATTTGTTTCATACCCAGGTGGCAGTAAATTTTTTCTTTTGTAGCACATTAAGTCTGCATGTGAATGGTACAATATTGGTGCATGTAGATCTACGTAAGCTAAGTGCCTCCTAACTAATGAGTTTGGTGACATGCAAGATGATATGACCGATACTTTCACTTTTTGTTGAAGAAAATCATGATTTAGATGGATCAATTTGACATCCATCCGCCGTCTAGTAATCTCCTTGTTGGCTTGATTATGGTTTTGACCTTTGATCTTGTTGTCGAACTTTCTGCTTCACATTTTGTCTTTGTAAGAGGCACGGATTCTTGATTAGACATCTTGTACTTTGATGATCCTCAAAGCAGTATATATTGGTTTTTCTCAAGAAACTTTACTTTGCGAGCCTGAGTTTGATTATAGTCATAACTTGAAGTACTAGGTTTGTGGTCACTTATTGCACCTTATCCGCTTGACTCCTTTGCACTCCTTGATGATTCGTAGCCTTCCGCCCTTGTCTACTCGACTAGCAGTGAACCTTCAGATTTTTTTAATTCCCCATCTGATATCTCTTTGTTTGGACATAAGTTATCTACTCTCTTCTTTTTAAGATAAGATTTTCCATGATTACAACATCTTGATAGATTTTGTGGCAATGAAGTGTAGGATGTGAACTTCTTCATACCATATTTGATCTTGTCGAGTACTCCGATATAGTAGTTGTACATTATGGACTCTGGGCTCAGTAGATCATTGTCTTTCACCAGATTATACAGTCGTCTGGTATATTGATGAACTATCTCATCGAAAAACATCTAAAATGAAGATAATGTCACAAACTTGGTAGGGATGGAATGTAGTATTGTTGTGATGTAAGAGATTGCTTCAAGAGTTGCCCAATTGTGGTGTCTCAATCTTTTTTTGAAACAAGAAAATAAAAGAATAAATAAAAAATTGATCAGTATGAATGAAAAAATTACGAACAAAAAAATAACATGTGGAGTAACACATTGATATAATAGGTGAACAAGATGAAGGTTATACTGATATGGATTAAAATCAGTGCTAAGAGGGGATGGAACATGGAATGGAGATGGACATCAACATCACGTCGATCTCCAGAAATATTTACAAGAGGTTCGAATGGCACGAATAAAGGCAGAAGCTGCTCTTTCTTTGAGCACCAATGCAGGGTCAATCACAGTCGACCTCACAAAGCTGAACCAGCTCCAAGGCCAGATGCTCAAAAATTTTCGAGTCGAGTTCTTACAACCGCTCAAGGATGCGAAGGCTCTTGTCGAGGAAGAGTTGGCTGAGCTGAAGGAGCACAATACATGCAAAAATACGACAAACAAAATTATACCTTCAAAGAGGTTAAATTACATAATTTTGAATAACTAGCCATCCTTTAATGAAGATAATTAAGGACACACGATATTATTTGTATACTGACTAGGAAATGAGAGATGGATAGCATATAATTTTGAATTAGTAGATAACGAGAATATTGTATGAATCATGTGCTCATCAATTGACGTGTTTGTTTTGAAAGATTGTAGGATTGAACGAGTGTTTTGTGGTTCAAGCCACTAGCAGATGCGACAATTTTTTGGAATTTTTTTTGATTTTTTTATCAGGAGACTTTGCCTCACATATGGTTTAGTTCAGTATTTTACCACTTCAAGGAGTTCGGTGAGTGTTCTTGCAAGAAAAGGATGGGTCGACGAGGGTTCTGAAGGTTGTTTGAACATGATCTAGGTTGAGAATCTTTGCCAACTTGCAGGGAAGACTTAAATGGTGATTAGAGAGCTCAGTAAGAGATGGATTGGCAAAGGTTCTGATGGCAATTTAACTCTCAGAGGGCTGGGAACTTTCGACGGAGGTCATACTGATCTTCGTAACCTTCGCCATCTTCACTGAGACTATAGAACAATATTTTACAACTATTCTAAGCTCGACGAAGATTGTTCATGCATTGGAGAAGGTTGACAAGGGTTGGCAAAGGTTGGTGAGGATTACTTGAACTTGTTTGATCTCAAAGGGTTGGGAACCTTCACCGGCCAACTTTTTGACTATATTAACCTTTGGAGAATTGTTTGGAGCTAGAAACCAAGGAAAAGTACCTATTGGCAAATTGGTGAAAGTTGATAGTATATATATATATATATATATATATATATATATATATATATATATATATATATATATATATATATATATTTCAAAAAAATTCAGTTTGGTGAGGGTTCTCTGGTTCTTCGCTATTTTTGGTGTCAATTAGCTGTTTTTAATTTGCTTAGCCAGAAGACTTGGTGTGGACACGTGTGCTGGTATTAGGACAAATCCATGCCATGCTAACCCAAGTGACCCTTGTAGAGCAAGGTATGTCACGCACTGTTCTCCATACTCCTGAGCATATCCGTGTTTTCCAGTTGTATCCCACCAGAAGTCTAAAGTAACACTTATTAGGGTAAGTTTAAAATTTGTCATGATTGATTGTATGATTGTTTCTATGCAAAATCAGGCCATACAAAAATCATATATCAACCATGGTATAGGGACATTGCTTTGGATAGACAAAATTAATTATAGGTGAGAGATTTCCAAAGTTTTTACAAGGTATTAGGGCAGATTTGTGCCACTCTAACCTTTCGTAGAAACTGCATATCTTACACATATTCATGCTGTCTAAGACCGTTTTATTGGAGTCCCCACTATAAGGTTTTTGACAGGGGTTTTTTAATGAATCAATTAGTCGATTAACTTTATGGATGTAGTATCTTTTACTTTAGTCATTTTTTTTTTGGATAAAATTTTGAGAGTAGTGTTGAAGAAAAGTGGATATAAAGAAATGCTCATCCCTTTCTTGTTCATGCTTTGTGGAATTCGTATAAAAATCGATAACGAAAAGTCATACGTGAATGTTTGTAGACGAGACTGCTTGGGAGACTGCCATTGTTGTTTTTTCATAAAGTTTTACTCTTTATTAGTTGTGCATAACAACACCCATAAAAGCTCAAAATTTAACACCCAAAAATCTCAACACCCAAAAAAGCTCAACATTTAACATCATGGGTTGGTTTCTATACATGCTATCGTTGTGATCTAGTCATGATACACACGTATAAATATATACATTTATTCACAAGCTAAAAAACTTCCCCCTCCTATGGAACAAAACATACCATTTGTACATGTGTTGGAGGGGCTTTTGCTTATTGTGACTCTAAGAGTACACCCCTTGATCCTTCAATAAAGTATGAAAAATTTAGTCCTGATACACACATGTGAATAAAATACATATGATCACTAGCCAAAAAACTTTCCCTCCTATGGAACAAGGCATAACATTTGGACATGTGTATGAGGGACTTTTGCTTATTGTGACTCTACGAGTACACCCCATCTTTTAGTGAGCTATCTCTATCTCAAAAATTTCATGCTCTTTGTCCTTACTATTTTCGTCGACACCACCTTCATGATCATGCTGGTAGCTAACTCTATTAAGTCTCTCCCTTGATCCATGCGGCTTGTATTGCCCATATCAACTAGCTTCTTGTTGGGCACTTAGTGGGTCTCGCCACTAATGTACTATTTGGCTCCTCTTCTTCAAATTTTTCAACAAAATCATTAAGATGAGTGTAAAGATTTTCCACTAAGCTCAGAGAGTCTTTCTCCTTAACAAACTCAAGATAAATCTTTACCCAGTCAATAGTTTCAAGCAGATCAATAAGGCAAAGAATTTTATCCTTAGGTCCAGCAGAAGAACATGTAGCCCTATCAGTGTTAATGACAAAATTATGCATCTCAATGACCTTTTTCATACAACAAATCAGTGTCTGAACAAAATGGTTAGGCGGAGGAAGGGGCTCCCCATAATCCAAAGAAGCAGCATCCTGAAACCATCCTGTGGACTAAACCATAAAAAAAAGACCTTTGTTAGCTTATGAATCGGATAAAAGGTAAAGGTTTCAGTACTATCTCAACCAAGGAATAGTCGGATTTACACCACCAAGATGCATAGAGAGAGATACAAGACTGCACTTAGTTCCTCTTGACAAAGCAAGACTGAAATCTTTTGAAGCCTTTATTCATAATCCAACAAGGTAAAATATAATTGAAAACTAAAATACAGTACTAAAAAGCACCATAAAGCATAACCACTCTCAAGACGTCCAGTTGATACCTGCCACCATTCCACAAAACACAACCGCACAAGTTAGTTTAGTGAGGAATACATGTGTCATAGCCGAGTGTCAGTTGTTATTCATGTCCAAAAGAAGTTTTACTACTTGACAGCTTTGCATAACATTTAAAACATAGTCCAGTCTTCCCATTCAAACAATGTTTTGGCGATAGGCCAAGCCGTTATATCACCATATCAGGGCGAGTGCCATGCTGATCAGCTTACGGGCAGTTGGTCCATATCCGTTCGTTTTTAGTAATAAAAGAGTATGAAAAGTTTTAACCGTTTTTAATTTGCTTAGCCAGAAGACTTGGTGTGGACACGTGTGCTAATATTAGGGCAAATCCATGCCATGCTAACCCAAGTGACCCTTGCAGAGCAAGGTATGTCACGCACTGTTGTCCATACTCCTGAGCATATCCATGCTTTCTAGTTGTATCTCACTTGAAGTCTAAAGTAACACTTACTAGTGTAAGTTTAAGATTTGCCATGATTGATTGTATGATTCTTTTTGCACAAAATCATGCCATACCGAAATCATATATCAACCATGGTATAAGGACATTTCTTTGGATAGACATAATCAATTATAAGTGAGAGATTTCCAAAGTTTCTACAAGGTATTAGGGCAGATCCATGCCATTCTAACCCTTTCGTAGAAACTATGTATCTTATGCATATCCATGTTATCTAGGACCGTTTTATTGGAGTCCCCATTGTAAGGTTTTTGACAAGGGTTTCTTAAAGAATCAATTAGTTGATCAGCTTTATGGATGTAGTATCTTTTACTTTAGTCATTTTTTTTGGATAAAAATTTTGAGAATAGTGCTAAGGAAAAGTAGATATAAAGAAATGCTCATCCCTTTCTTGTTTGTGCTTTGTGAAATTTGTATAAAAATTGGTAACGAAAAGTGATACCTAAATGTTTGTAGACGAGGCTTCTTGGGAGGCTGCCATTGTTGTTTTTTCGTAAAGGTTTACTCTTTATATCATAACGACAAAAAGAAAGTTTTTCCAGTCCATAGCTATGTTTAAGAGTATGTAAAAACGTTTAGATAAAGTGTACAGAGTATGCTAAACTGCTTGCTTTGTGAAATCTCAGTAGGCAGCATACATTTGCTTGGAGTACGATGATGTTGGGTTATAATATGAACCAGACTGTGAATGATAACAGACCGTAGTAACCAAACAATGCTACATTATCACATAAACCGATAAGTGTTTAGTATCGTATATTGAGCAGAGGGTGATATTAGAGAGTATGCAATCATTGTTAGACCAAAGAATGAATGCATTTACTTTAAAGTTGATCCAAAAAACAACCTTCTATCCATTGTTGGATAATAGATGGTATGTACGTATGAAGCATCAAAGAATAAGGAGTTTATTAGCTTGTTGTCCATCGCTAGACAACAAGCAAGTTAAATCATATATACTCAAAAAGTAAGTGCTCCTATTGTCCATCGCTGGACAGTAGGAGTAGTGTAAGCAAACAGAGGATTGGTAAAAGGTGTTTGTTGTCTATTGTTGGCCAGGATACACCTCAACCTTGTGATCCATCATTTACAAATAGAAGAGTATGCAATCTGTCCATCGTTGGACATCTACAATCATTCATACTTATTTAGAAGCCTCAAGAAGGCAAGTGATAATGCCTTTCCATCGTTGCCCATACAAGAAGTAAAGTAAAGCATTCAGATGACAATGCAGATAGTTGATTCATCACTGTCACTAAAGCGTTTCCATAGAGGGATGTAAGGAAGTGATATGCCACCATCGCGGCTAGTGAGGCGAGCTACAAAAATATCCACTAAATGAAAATCGCGCAATATGTCAATCGTTGGACAACTTACCATTTCATCATAAAAAGTTGATACAAGACATCCTTTGATGATTATATTTAACCATATCTGAGAATACACACAGTCGACTAAGCACACGCCGCCTAAGCACACCAAAAAGCTTTTATCCACCCTCTCAAGAAGATATCAGTATCAGGAGGAGGAGGAGAGGATAATTTGGTGTTTCCTCCAAAAATCTTTGAAAACATTTAAAAGGTAGATCATATAACATGCATGTTTAATGATTTACAAGCTTGTTTTGGTTTCGTGTGAATCGTTTTTTCGTTACATGATTTAGTTTGTTTGATTTTTGAAATAATGGAAAAGTTTGATCTTCATATTGTGCTCCCACGCGATTGTGCTCCAATTTATAAGAAAAACACCAAAGCTGGTCAGATTAATGAGACTTGTAAGAAAGAACTTAGATAAAAAAAATTGTAGAAATAGCGATTTGTGGACAGTTGGATCAATTTATCCCAAAGATCCAAGTACATGATGTTTTTTGGACTTTCAAACTATTGGCCAATTATTGAATTTTGTGTGTAATGGACATAGTGGATTGTTGGGATACTGTCAAAAGTTGAGCCAATACGGGATGTATGAAGCAATGAAGCGAACACAAGTATTGGAGTATTTGTTGAATCAAACAAACAATGAGAAGGCAATACTTCAAGATAATTTGCAGAAACAAATATACGAGAATACGAAATTGAGCTCCAATATATCAGAATTGCAAACTATTGTTATTGATCTTCAAATATCCAGTCAACTTATGTTGAGAGACGTTGAGAATTTTAAAAGGGAAAGCTTGAGTGCTATTGTTGAAGGCTGAAGTTCTCAGGAGAAAATTAAATATATGAAAATGCAAACGACTTCCAAAAAAAAGACATAGATAATCTGTCTTCAAGAAGTGGAAACAAGAAGAAAAGGATTCAAGCATTCAAGTAAGTATTAATTAAAAGAGCAAATGACACGCTTGCTAGGTTTTTATGTGCTTGTTTTTCAACTACTTGCTAATTTAATTATTTATTATGTCTTGTAGATCATCTTTGGTGGCGAGAGAACATTATAAAGATTCTACGAGTATTGGAAAATCTTTGGGTTCTATATTGTCATCAAAAACTACAAAAGAAATGTTAAAGAATTCTCGTTATGATAGGATTAAGAATGATATTGCTGCAGTGATTATACAGAGCATTCAACATGTCTTGGATGCAAGAGTTATCAAGGGAGCATGTGATGATTCAGGAATTAGTCGTAAATCATATACTCTATTGTTTAAAATTGTACAACTTTGCACATGTGAAGATTCGAAAGCTACCTCTTTCTCGTCCACTTCGAGTAAAAAAAAACAAGATATTGTCTTAATGAGAGTATGACTATGCTTATCGGTGAACCATTTCATATCAAGAAATTGTATACATGTGAGAGTCGAACATTGGAATACAATGAGTCCAGCAATTTATTTTTGGATATTAACAAAGTAGTGGCTTACATGATTATATATTACAAAATATTTGAAAGAGAAGTCCAAGGAAAATTAATATTGGTTATTAAACTTGATGAGTCTGAAATTGTTAAGGGACAAAAATTGGAACGGGTAAGTATCACCTTTATGAACAGAGCATTGAACAATACTGAAAATGATGCAAATGATTCATCATTTAGTGTTCAATCAGAGAATGAAATATGGTGGTTAGCAGCATTTCAGGTATATTTCAATTTTACTTGTTATTGTATTTTATCACCTAAGTTGCTAATGTCAATGTTCGTAACTTTGTATGTGTTTGTTACTTTTCAGGTTTTAAAAGAAGACCATGCTATCTTGTCGTGGATTTTTTCGACCTCAAATTATGTGAAGATTATTGAAGAGCACATGGGTGGAAACAAAATATATGTGCCAAACTATGGCACGTTTCAAATTTTATGGCATCTTGCAAGTGATTTAAAGACACTGAAATGTATGTATAATGTTTCGCATGGGGCAAATACTAAACATCCTTGTTTGTATTGTATGAAGAATTGTAAGGACTTGAATTTGACAAGATCAAGAGTTGGTCCAACAAGAGATCGAGAGGATTCGAACTTTGGATGTGTGCTTGCAATTCCTTTGATCAATGTTCACATATGCACATTGCATGATGAGGTACGAATTATTGAAAAATTGATTTACAATCATATTTTGTATGTCTGAAATACCAAATCTGAATCGACCTCTAAAATTGGAATTGAGAGATTAGAGCAAGTACTTTCAAAAGCAGGTTTGCACAAGGGGAATGTAAAAATAAAAAAAAGTGAAAAAACTATCGAGTAAATTAGGGAACGTTTCAAACAAGCCATCTATTGGAGGTGCAAAAGCTAGAAGGTTTTTATCCAATCACACTGGAAAGTCTTCTACCGTGACATACAATGTTTGGAAAGACGTTGTTGCAGCATCAAAAGACTTTGAAGATAGGGGCAACACGATTAAAAAAAGCTGCAGTATGCCAAAATCTCGACAATTTGATTGGCATGTTGCGAAAAGAAAAGTTATCTAAAATCGACATTGCAAATTTACAAAAATATTGTGAGATATTTGTCAAATCGGTAGCAGAATGTTGGGGAGAGGATCCTGTCACACACTATATGGTAATTCATTATTTGTTTTTGTGCAAAAATTGTTCTACAACGTCATATATTTGATTTCTGATGTATGTATAGAAATCGCATTGGCAAGCAAGAGGAGCTTTTCATCGAGCAACCAACCATGGAGGATATAATTCAAAGAAATGCTACTTATATCAATTATTTCAATGGTTCTACAAACAGTTTAGATATCAAACCAAATATTTAACAAATCTCATTTCATTCAAAAAGGCATTTCAATATCTGAGGAGAAATATCTCAACTTCATCACCGTAATAGAAAACAATTAAAACATTACATATCCTCATCGGTATCAAAGGTCAGCTGAGCAGTATGGTCATGAAGAAATTGTCTCCTTTCATATGGATTGAGATGCTCAATCGATCTTCTTTTGCTCAACTCTATGTAACTTGCGTACACTACTAAAGCAGATGATCTTTTGGGTACATTTTCAGAAACATAACCCGATATTTTTATAGTTATGTCCCTCTTCACAAGAATGATTTTGTATGTACTGTTAGGATATCTATGTCCATCACAAAAATAGGACAATGCCTTTATTGCCATTACTATAGTTCCTGCTTGTAAATAAAATTTAATTTTGTACAAAGCATTTCAGGTAATGGCACAATGTTGAATCCTTTTGGCCAACAACACCTCGAGCACCTCCTCTTCTTGTAGCAAAATCATCAACTTCAATTGTGTCCTGCAACATAAATACGAAAATTTGTAATCAATTTGATTTTCAGATGGATTTTGATTGAATACAATGCTAAATATGATTATGATGGAATAAGAAAATAAAAATTACCATGTCATGTTGGTCATACTCCAACAATCCTTTTCCATGCAAGTCATGCCCAGCAAGAAACGTATCCTCAGAAAAAACGTATTGCTCTGGAGGAGGATATCTTTTTTGAAACTCAATGATCTCCTCCTCACTAGGAGCATTTGCTCCATAGGCTAGACATTGTTGCCTTGTAATTTGTCAGGCCTGCTCCCCAAACTTCCAACCACCTTCATCTTCATAGTCAATCCCTTCAATTAAATCATCATGATTGAAGTCTATTATATCCGAAAATTCTGACAATGCATTGGCTAGTACAAATAGGATCTCGTCCTCTCTCATGTCGAACACATCCCCAATATCATTCAATAAAAAATATGGCAGGCTATTCATATGGTATACAGGAATGTCAAGTAGTGTCTTGCTTTTATCGTGTTCTTCTACACCTTATGTAGAAGACATTACCATTGACTGTGACAGAGTAGGGTCATACATCGAAGCCAGCCTAGCCTCTTCCTCATCACCCAATTTTTGTCTTCTAAATTTTTGTCCACATCGACAGTACATCTCTGAGTAGATGTTCTACTTGAAGAACCAACACCAATTGATCTGGAAGATTGGCCTTCATCAGGTATTAAGGCAGATATGAAGAAAACAAAAGCTATGCCCTCAACTATAAACCTGCATGATCATGATATTATACAACCTTCAGGCTCTTGTCAAGCTTGGTAAACTTCCTATCATGCTTGTGCTTGGCTTCAGGCTGGGCAACTATCAGTTCATGGAAATGAATAAATTTCAGGCCATCAATAACAAGAGATAATTCTAGGATGCTACTCCGAAACTTTTTGAATAATTCCAATAGGTGAGACTTGTGCTCAAGCACAAATCTATCGACATCAAATTTAAGTCAAAAAAGAAATGAAAAGTACTCAGTCCTGTCTTGAACACCGACGTTAGAGAGAAACTTATGCAGCTTTTTAGATTCCATATTAGAAATGACAAAGAAAATTGGATACTGGATATCGCAACAACGCGAGGAATGGCCAAAATTCGGATTTGGAGAGACATTGTCACGTGGCAGCGACATCAAGGCAACAAGCATGTAACGATATCGCAGGCACGCGATGGTGTGCTGGAAAAATCGGAAAGTAGCAGCAGCATCGTGTGGTAGCGATATTGGGTAGTCAAAGAGAATATCCGATATTGTAGGCACGCGAGGGAGTGTTGGCAAATAAGATCAAAAGTAGTAGAGTTGCGTGGTTGCGATATTGCCTTCAAAATCTCTGAGTAAGCAAAACATTTTATGACAATGTTTAGCCCTTATATACATCCCGTAGATTCATCGCAGCCGTTCGAAAATCACTGTTAGATACGCGACACTTCTGAGATACGTCCATTCCTGTAACACGTGCGAAGCATTTATGTGCAATGTCGGCCAAATCCATAGGTGACACGTGTGTGGTTGAAAATCGGACACATATATCCGCACGTGTGGAGTAAATATTAATAAGACACACGAATGAAAAATTGGCACGTGTGTGGTTGAAAATTGGACACGTATATCCCGCATGTGTGGAGCAATCATTAATAGGACACACCAATCAGAAATTGGCACGTGGTGTTTTTTCATTTAATGCATAAAAAATCCCTCTATATATAAGTAGAGACCGCGATTAAAAACAATTTGCTTATCAGATTCGTGAATTGTTTCTTGCTCTCTATTACCCAAACTGAATATCAGAGCCGCGCGACCTTCTAGTTTCTTTCTGAGAGGCTTGGTCCCTACTCGCGCCCCTACGATATTGAAATATCTTTGAGTGAAATAGGAGCCACACGAGGATCTACATATGATTAATTCATCTACGACCTACTCGCATGTCTGCGATATTGGAAGGGAATGGTAAGGACTAAACAAACCACGTGTCCTACTATCTCGTCTGCTGGTCAACCTACATCATCCTTTCATCCTGCAGCTGTTAGATCTCGTGCTAGGGGGACTGGAAGAAAACCCCGCCCATGGCTTAGAGATATTAGGAGGCTACAGAAGTCCACCAACCTGAGGGATGTGACGAGATCTTTATTCGTGGATGTGAGATGTGTGTGACTGCCATTGAAGCTTTGCATACAGCCTATGAAGATTATCGGATTAGGTTTTTTGAGGACATTGTGCTTGCTTCTGTACATGCAAAGCATGTGACTATCATGCCCAAAGATATGGAGCTTGTGTTCAGGCTGAGGAATCAGTACGAACAGGTGTTCAAGGCACCTCCACCTCCCCAACCTGCTCCCAGGGTTAGACCCCCTTATCAGAGGAAAAGAAAGCAGTCAAGGCCAGTGAGGTCAGGAACCAGGGCCAAAAAGGGCCAAATCAAGCCAGTCGAAGACCAGCCAACTCATGATCAAGTTGGGTCGTCTAGGGTGGAAGCTGAAGACTCCCCCTCTCCTCCACCTCCATCTAAAAGAATATTACTACTATCAGATGAGACTGAGCATATGATAGGCCAGACCAAATTAATTCTTGATACACTGAAAGTTCAAGAGGGTCTTCTTGTCACTCCTGGTCTAAATTTTTTACTAGATTACTCTTTTGATAGTGACCAGCCTTTGGATGTGCCCAGATGCACCACAGAGGATTTGGATAGATACATCACAAAATCAATTGCTCGCTTTCCTGAAAGCCCATCTCAATCAATAGGAACTGTGTATAAAAGTTTAGTTCTCAATATTCGATCGATTCCATGCTAACATTTCTTGATTATGAACAATATATAATTTTTGACGAGTACATAGCTAAAAAAAATAGATAAATTAGGTGGTCACTTTGTATTTAATATATATTCGGCCTCATATATGAATTATTTTAATTCTGCTATCTTTAAGGAATTAACGAATAAGTCTTCGGACCTCACAGACCCAATTGTCGAAGTTGGACTCAATTATTGGGTTCAGTTGTACAAAAGCGACACTATTCCAGGTGTTTTTGTGCTTACTCAATTTTTTTGTCACTTGCTTAAGGACGAGCAATCAGCTTCATCATGTTTACGACCCATGCCAAGCGATACCGAAATTTTTGTTGTACCATACTGTCAAAAGTATGTGTTGTTTTATTGTATGCTTTATTTGTATTTTTTTCATTTACACATCATTGACTATTTGGTTGATTGCAGTCATCACTGGTCTATACATATTATATCACTAAGAGTGGATGAAGCCGGTTTGTGCAATCCAAGGGTGTTGAGAATGGATTCTTTGAGATCAACACACCTCAATGTCGACATTGAGATGTACAAAAGCATGATGATATATTCTCCAACGAAGGCCCTGTGTGTAGCAAAGCACATAGAGATAATAGACGCACATGTAACCAATTTTTCAATTACTTTTTTCGTGATGCAAATTGCCATATAAAAAAATGTGAAATCAACATTTTGTATTTTGATTCTCAGTCCTCTCAGCAAGTTGACTCATTCAGTTGTGGCTGATATGCCATTAAAAATGTTAAATGCTTTATGGAATGGTTCATCAGTCAAGATGAAAATGTCGATATATGTCAAGTAATTTGAGTTTAAATGTACACTGATTTTATTTATATGATTTTTTGCTTTTTGTGTATTCGTCTAACTTGTCTATTGTTGATGATTTGCGGTTCACCTATCCAAAATTCACACAAAATGACATTTGAATTTCAACAAGAGATGATTAAGATTTTTCTCTCTAATGCAACATTGATGACAATGGAACAAGAAGCTGGGGAGCTTGCACTTGAAAGAGCTGATGGAAAGAAATTTATATAGAGAAATAGATAGATGGTCTTATTGAAAGGTGTGAACTCGAGGGTGAACGCCTGTCCAAAGTTCTTTAAAGGCCAAAAGATTTAATTGGCTTATCGTTCACATAAAGCTAGTCTCGAATCAACTTAATGAAAATCAGCTAAGATTTTAAATCAAAACTCAAAAAACATTGCATCACATAGATTCATTCACACAATAGCGGAAGCATTGAGGGGTCAAGATGGGGACTCCCCCCCCCCCCCCCCCAAAGGATTCTTTTTTTATCATTATGCAAATCCAATTGGCCAATGCCAATTACATATACAATGGATTCCAATAGGGGTCTCAGATGTAGTAACATCAACTTACATAAACTTAGTTCATATTCAATGATCTTAATTCCATATCTAGCTTAACAAAAGCATAGAAATTTCTTCATAAGTCTTAATTTTTCTGACATGCAATCATGTTGGATCTTAAATTCTTGTCATGCAATTATAAGGGTTCATAGATTCTTGACATGCAATCATAAGGGTTCATAGATTCTTGACATGCAACAATCATGAAGTGACATGCATGGTCATTTGGCAATGCATGGTGTGACATGCAAGCTTCAAATCTGACATGCAAGCTTTAGATCTGACATGCAAGCTCTAGATCTGACATGCATGAACAATAGGCCACTGATGCTATGACATGCAAGCTTCAAATCTGACATGCAAGCTTTAGATCTGACATGCACGCTCTAGATCTAACATGTATGGACAATAGGCCACTGATGCTATGACATGCAAGCTTCAAATCTGACATGCAAGCTCTAGATCTGACATGCATGGACAACAGGCCACAGATAGCCTGACTTGCAAAAGTACTGATCAGCCATTCTTACATACGGGTAACAATTTCAAGAGCATACCATGGTTTCGAGAGAAGGTGAAAGTGAGAGAGGGAGAGAGTGTGTGTGTGTGTGTGTTTGTGTGTGATGTGAAAGAGAGATAGAAATCTGAGGGTTTGAGCTCCAAAAATCCCGAAATCACAAAATAACATAGCCTCCTTGAGGTAATGCCTCAATCCTCTTCTCCAAAGCACCTGTACACAACAAAAAACAAAATGGCAGAGTTTGGATGCAACATCCTTCCATCCTCTTGTAGAGGGGCACATTTCCACTTATGTAGAGAGTGGAGAGTCTTTCCAAAGTGAGTGAGGTGTCAAGTTCAAGTGCATGAGGTGTGAGGAAGACTCCAATTGGACTTAGGGTGAAGTGGAGTGCATGGATGAGGTGTATTAGTTAGAGAGGGTGAATGGGTGATGTGTATTAGCTTGGGAGAGTTATTTTGGTGATTTGGCATATGAAGTGAGAGTGTAGGAGGGTGTCCCATTCTAGGTGTCAAATAGCCTAGAATGCATGTGGAAAAGTAGGTGGGAGGTAGGTGGTACAAGATTCCAACTTGACTTTTAATTACATATAATATTACATGGTTAAAATTTGGGAATTCACCCAAGTGCAATCTTCCTAAGGAAGAGCCGAGGTATATGTCCATCTTGTTTTTGCATAATGTCCATCAATTTCTAGGCCCTTTTTTCTAGAGGTTGCCCATCCCCAATCATGGTGGAAAAGGTCACTAGGTGATCAGACCCTAGGCACTTTCTTCTTTTGGCACTTTCTCGAGTACCTGCACATACCCTCAAAGAGAGATTAGTCCTTAAGCCCAAAGGACTTCTTATTCTTGTTCAGATTATTTAGGTACGTTTGTGTGTACCTACACATCCCTTCACACAAAGGTCAGTGTTCATACTACCATCAAACATAAATCATAGAAGATTCTTAGTTCTACATGTATCAATGTCTATTACTCAATTCATTAAAGTAATAAATTCATACAGTATCCTAAAAGAATATTGATCATTGATAATTCTATATCATCAAAGTCTATCTGGGTTGGAAGCTGGGAAAGTCTTTATTACTTAGGAGCAATTTGTCTCTACAAATTACAAAAGGCCAATTCAAAAATATGTATTTCAAAAATTTACATTCAATGTGTACAAATGATGACCCTTTTGGGTCTTTTCATGTTCGATTGTTGCTATTTCCATCATTTGATATTCTATTGTTGCTATTTCCATCTTTCATTTCACTTTCCTTGAACCTGCACATGAAAACAATGGAATTACATTTTTCTATAAACAATGTGGGTTAATATAAAAGGAGCCAAAAGTTAGCAATCTAAAATTTAACAAGGAAAGTTAAGCTCACCAATATTGTAGATTTACTGATTCATCAAAGATTTATTTTGTTTCGACAATTTCGATGCTTGACAATAAATTTTTGCATGGGATATGATCTTCTTGCCTTGCTCTAATCTGCATTAACATTGCAAATGGTCTATCAATAAATCATTGTTAATAAATAACAGGATAACAATTACATAACAAACTATTCAAATACAAAAGCGTACCATTCTTCCATTTACTCGAAAACCATAGTTTTGAGAGATGTCAAATTGGAGCATTGTAAATTCTAATCCTATATATTTTAGACTCCAGTACTCCTCCACTTCAATTGTCGCAATAACAACCCCATTTTGCTTCAACTCTATTTGCATTTGCTCTTGATGGTTCACTGTAAAGTCTTGATCTAATGATTTTCATTCATTATTAACTCTAATCCATCTTCTATAATAAAACATAAAAGAAAGCATTTGTTTTTCTATATGATATCGAAATATCATGGATGATTTGTTCGCTCTACATTGAATGTTGCCATCAGTTTTCACATCCCAATGATCATCAAAGAGTTCTGATATCATTTCATCAGTTAAATCCTTAGCAATGAACATTGTAGCTGTTTTACGAACATTACATCTAATCTACAAAAATTGCAAATGGTAAATACCAATATAGTCTATTGGTTTTTGAGCATGTGCTACATTTCATGCAGTTTTGAATGTCCATAAAAAACTTCAATCTAAAACTTTCTACTATGGTAGAATCGGGGGGAACCCATTCCTCACTTAAAAAATGTGGTAGAGGTAGAGTTTCTAGTTTGCCATTCAAACCATTTTTGCATGGTATGTAAAGAGAATCGTAAAAAAAAAATGCCAGAATCCAAAAGTGACTTTAAAGGATGATGCTTATACTGGAGTAAACCGATATCAGAATGAATGACGTCTATGATGCCTGCAAGTGATTGTATTGGTTGCCATTCGCTTATGCTCAATGGATACAAGTCTGCAAAAGACAATTTTTCATTTTAACACAAATATATCACAATAATGAATGTGGATCATTAACATAGAAAAACCAGCATAAGTTGCATCACATACAATTGCATTTGAGTCGATCTACGGGATTGACATTCACCACCATAACTTCGTTGTGCATATACACATGTTGAATCAAGACTTTTGTTGACCTCCCTTTGAAACTTTGAACTCTAAAATTATTCCTTTCCAAAAGTTTCTGTAATCCATATTTGATCTTTTTTTTTTGCAAAATGCACCTTTTGATGAGGGATGCATCACATCCCATTGAAACTTTCTGTATGTGCATGGTATCCATAACCCTTCAGAATCCCTTTCATTACAGACAGTGACCGAATTGATCGCACTACGTGGTCTTCGATTGCAAGCGGCCATTGCATAACAGTGCAAGATACAAAACGATTGATAATGAATATGCAAGATACAAAACGATTGATAATGTACACAACGATTGATAACTTCAGCTAGTTGAACCATCCATGCAAGTTAGTTTAACTTCAGCTAGTTAAACTCGGGCAGTCTTTTGCTGACGGGCAACAATATATTATCCAATCACATGTCTAGACTCTACCCGGCGGGAGTTTTGAATGGGCTAAAAATATGCCCGGGAAATTGTAAAAAAATTTGTCCAACAAACACCGTTACAGTCTTGCACACATGTAAAAATACTATTAGGACATGTGGACGTCGAATAGTTGAAAAGTCAAAAAAAGTATCTTTACAAAGGGCCCTTATAGCACTTGGACCTCACCTTAATTTATTGAAAGTGTGGCTCTCAAGCTTTAGCCTTAAACTGTTAAAATTTCACAATTCTAGCTTGACCAATTTTGGTCATATGGCTTGTAAATTGTATTATGGTCATGTTGTGGCTTGTCACACGTGCCAAATAGCATAGGATACTCTTTGTAAGTCTCATTCCTAACCTAGCATAGGAGTGGCACCTTTGGAGTGAGTCCAAATAGTGCTTTGATAAGCTAGAGAGAAAATAGGAGCTAAAAATAGCATGTTTTTCATTGTTTTGGGTCTCGAGATCTTGACCCCAAGTTAGGGTGGATCCAATGACTTATTAGGTTAGATGTTAGGGTTAGGGTATGATAAGTTCAAAGGTGCCCTAATATGCTCAGATCCAAGCTTGAAATGTATAAATGCATGATTTATCCATATCTCCCTTTACTCATCTTATTTTGTGTTTGATAGAAAACATGTCATGTATTTGACAAAGTCTTTTGATGATGCTAGTATGAACATTGTTTTTCATCCTATATCTTATGATGATGAAATAGTGATCATTACTACTTTGATTAGAGTTTCAAATATGTATTCAAAGGCCTCATCTTGTGATCCATTCACTCTTGAATTTCCAAGGAATGAAGACCTTCATTGGAAGGATGCCAAGTTGGAGTTCAATGTTTTAGTGGATAAAGTTAAGATGGCGATATATCAAGCTTTGATAGTATGTGCTTCAAACAAAAGTTGGATCTTATGGAAAGCTGCTGTTTTTCATGTTTATTTTGAGGAGGAGACTCACATTTTTCAGCCCAAGGTGATCATTCAACAACCCACCAAAGACAAAGCTTGGATCTTGAAGACAACCTTTATTGAGCTCTCACTACATTTGAGAACTTGGAGCTCAAATCATATTCTTATCATGATGAGTGATTATAGTCACTCAACAAAGCAAGAACCTGGAAGTTATATTGTTTTTATCCATGTATTATTGATCTAGGATAGTCTCATCGAGCTAAATTGTGAGAAGGAGTGTTAAAATTTCACAATTCTAGCTTGACCAATTTTGGTCATATGGCTTGTAAATTGTATTATGGTCATGTTGTGGCTTGTCACACGTGCCAAATAGCATAGGATACTCTTTGTAAGTCTCATTCCTAACCTAGCATATGAGTGGCACCTTTGGAGTGAGTCCAAATAGTGCTTTGATAAGCTAGAGAGAAATAGGAGCTAAAAATAGCATGTTTTTCATTGTTTTGGGATCTCGAGATCTTGACCCCAAGTTAGGGTGGATCCAATGACCTATTAGGTTAGATGCTAGGGTTAGGGTATGATAAGTTCAGAGGTGCCCTAATATGCTCAGATCCGAGCTTGAAATGTATAAATGCATGATGGGATCTCCATCAAATTATCAAGAAAAATCGAGTTTTTCCACTTCTATCATCATTGTCTTTTGGTGGCGAGTTCCATCCATTGGATGTGAGTGTTTTTATGCATTAATTGCTTGGATTGGAAGGTTCTGAACTTGTTTACAGGTCTAAGAAGCTTTTTGTACTTTACTTTGGTTCATTTGATCAAATCTATGTGCCTAATGTGGAGTTAAATGCCAAATTTGCTAGTTTTGGTAACTAGTCTTGATTCTAGCTCATAGTTTGGATCTAGATCTTTTATTTGTGCATCCTCCATCACTTTCAGGATTGATTGGGATTGAATCTGCTGTAAAATTTTGTCATAAACCATGGTCCATGATAGGTGCTCAGCCTCGAGCCAGGCCTTCATCTAGGCTTAAGACGTTAAAAATTTTGATTTAAGAAAGTAGGCCTTTCATCTTGAGCCTAGCTGGCACTAGCCAAATATAGGATCCTAGTCTTGACGTTGTAAGGAATACGAAATTAGGCGTCAATGTGACACTTTTAGAAACATTGTGAGCTTCATGGTTAAACCCCCCTAATTGCAATTACTCTTCAAATATGTCCAAAATGACCTCTAAAGGGCATGACTCCATCAAATTTCAACAATGCTCACATACCTTTTATAGGTAGCCACTCACTAACTCACAAATAGCACATGAACCTTGTTACGAAAGGAGTCTCTCCAAACATGTGTGGGTTTTCATAGTGTAAGAAAATCACTAATTGGTCATGTATGGATGCACATATAAGCAACTATGATTGTCATGGCACTATCACCATTCAAGGCTTTAGGAAGGTTGGTGAGTGCTTGAGAAATATTGATGGATGTTATTAAGTAATCATTATGAATGGTTAAATGGTGATGGCCACGAGCTTTGGTTGCACAAGGATTTTCGGAAGGGGAAATATGCCTAGTGCTGGGATAGTAATGTCTATTTATGACGCATATTGGATAATGGTTTGTAAAAACTTTTGGTCTAAGGGATTTCATTAGATATTTATGACAAAAGCTAGGTACATTAAAAACTTTAGTTTAACAATTATGAGTATTAAGAACAAGTCAAATGCTAGGTCAAGATATGCATTTATTCCTTGACTTTAATGCAAGTCTTGGGTGATATTGGCTTAGGTCTTGGATGATATTGACTAAATTGTACCACTAGGTATTGAACTTTTTTTTGGCCTTACCTGCTTGCAAAGGTAATACAATGTGTTTAGGTTGGTCAATTTAGTTTGTGAAAAATCAATTAAAGAGGTGCCTAAAATTTTGAAGGCCGACCTATAGTAGATGATAGGTACTTAAAGTCTTGGTCATAGATGCAAAGTGGGGCATGAAGCCAAATAGTAGAATATGACCATTCATGAATGAATATAAACACTATCAATATTAACATCCATTGCTTAGAGCAAGACCTTTCACAAGTTTCTTTTTCTTTTTCATAAGGCCAGCATATTTGCTTTTTGGGAGCATATGGACTGATTCTTTGATACCTGAGTTGGTAGGAAACTTACCTATTGATATCCTCATGACACTAGCAAAACACTTGTGTGTGAAACAAAACCCTTGTGTCCAAGGTAGTGGCTCTCCATAATTTTAGCACCTCATGTGGCACCTATGTTGTGTAGGGAGGGCCCATCCCCAATGTCCCCTTGGGCTCATGCATGCCTACATGCCCACTCGTGCATGCGCTGAAATTATGGAGACCCACAACATATGGCTATAGTTGCTTCATCAAAAAATATCAAATAAGTCCTAGTTTTGATATGCAAGTTGCAATGCATGCCAAAGGCCTATTTGCCCTTCAAATAAAGTCAGTTTTTTGTTGCTTGAGAGCCAAACTAAAAAACTATCCTTCTCATTGAAAGGTAAACTATACAAGTTAAACTTTATGGTAGGTCAAATTTTAAAAAAATTCTTTAAAAATTACGCACTATTCTTTTTAAAAAAGGTTAAATTATTTTATATTTTTAAATCTTAAAAGGTAACCTTCCCATATACATATCATAAGAAAGTTTTAAAAGGTGGGCCCTTCAATCTAAAAGGTGGGTGTGCACCTCAAATTCTTGGATGAGCCTTAATGTGCATGAAGTCATGGTGTAACTATAGGATGGTGGTTGATACCACTATCTCTCCAAGGTGATGGTGTATATCTTCCAAGTTCCAACCCTTCCAAGTGTTTCCTAAGTTCTAACCCTTGGTTGTGTGGGAGCCCACCAAGGACTACAATATTATTGGTGGTATGGAATATGCTACTCTTAAACTTCTAGCGTTAGTTGTGGATCTTAATCCTGAGTCATGATCAAGATATATGTCTCTTTAGATTTAGATCAACAAATGAATGAAAGATATGTATATATTCATATGTTGGGCTGCATTATAGTATATCTGTTATTCCTCTATTATACAGCTCAGTTTTGTGTATCTCATATCAATAAGCCATGGGCGTTCATTCTTGGTCATCAGTTGCCGAATTATATATGATAGTCAACGAAATCATGGGTATTAGCTGGAGATCAATCTATTCTCAAAGCTCGGCAGCTGCACTCTCGGCTTACAGAACATGATCAAGGATAAGGAAGTGATCAGAGTAGGAAGCATGCGGGTATTCTGCACATTGTTGAGCTTGATCATGATAATAAGCACTAGTATTGATGCAGTGCAAGTGGGTTTGGGAGTAGAGGTGGAAACAATATCACAAATCCTGACTAATGAAACGCTTTCAAGTGTAAAAAGCTCCGTGGGAGCATCAGCATGGTCGGATTTTGCATCTCTGCTTAATGCGCACAAAGGAGAGATGCACCAGGCGCTGAGCAAGCTGAAGCTGTATTTCCAAACCTTTGGCTATGAGCATCTGCCTGCCGGATCAAACCCGAGCGATGTGTTTGACAATAACACAGAGGCTGCGGTGAGGCTGTATCAAGAGAACTTTGGCCTGCCTGTGACAGGAATACTCGACGCCGCTACCATCGCTCAGTTAACTAAGCCTCGATGTGGCCGCGAGGATGTAGTGAATGGAACCTCTGTGATGCATCTGCGCCATAACCATAACAGCAGCAATAAAAGCCTCACACACCTCACAGGTACGGAGCGCTTCCAGCTCCTTCCTGGCTGTCCTTCATGGATCTCTCGTAGTAACCTGACATATGCCTTCGCTCCCAGCTTTGCGAACTTCAGAATTCCAGAGCCACAAAGAAGATCCGCGTTTGCAATGGCCTTTGCGGTATGGTCTACTGTGGTGCCCCTAAGCTTCTTTGAGATCAGTGACATTGAGAGTGCAGACATCAAGATCGATTTCGTAAGTGGCGAACACGGTGACGACAATCCTTTCGACGGCATCCTCGGCATTCTAGCACACGCATTTGCTCCTGAAGATGGTCGTTTTCACCTTGACAGTGCCGAGTACTGGTCAGTAGATGTCCATAAAGAAGCTTCCAACTATGCCATAGACTTACAATCAGTGGTTGTGCACGAAATAGGCCACCTCCTAGGCCTTGCGCACTCATCTGATCAAACCGCCATCATGTTTCCCAGCATCGGCCCCAAGGAAGTCAGGACTCATCTTACTCAGGATGATATTATGGGCGCGCAGGAGCTCTATGGAGCCAGACATGTCCAGAATGTTCAAGCTCGGCAATCCGACCAGTCAAACCAGACAGTTTCTGATTCTCCCCACTTCTCAATACAACCCAAAAGCATCTTGCTTCTCTTCCTAACGCATTTTCTTCTTTATTACTTCATTGCTGATCATTGATTCACTAATCTTCCCATCAGTGGTGAGTTGGGTATCGTGATTCGTAATTCAGTTTCACTCACTCACTCACTACGTTTGATTCTCTCTGTGATCCCACGAGCTGATAATACCTGCACCAAGCATTGCTGATAAGGTGGTGAAACAGAATGCATGCCAATTCAGTCAGCTTTGCATTTTCCAAATCATCATATGCTCTTGATGGTGAAGAACCTTTACTTTCAAATCATGTTATGCTCTTGATGGTTAAGAACCTTTGCTTTCAAATCATCATATGCTCTTGATGGTGAAGATATAAAAGGAAATAATCGGCAGGGATAAAGAGCAAATCAGAAAACCCATCATGTAAATGATTCAGAACTTTTTTTTAAGTTCCAAGCTTGTGACAGGAATGGTACACTAATCTAATATGTATCCTGCTTTTGATATTATTTAACATGGAGATAAGGAGTGTTTTGAAGTTTCCTTCAAAAATCCCATATCTTAAGGAGTATTCCGGCTACTAACAGGGGATATGCTTTTACTTGTCGGTATTTCCCTATAAAATCTTAAATTTATCACATAAAAAATCCTGCAAAATTTTGTAGTTGTCAGTTTTTGGGAAAAGATGCCTGTTCCATTCCTTAAGAATGTCGGCTTTCCCGAGCACTGGGAGATAAGGGTTCGTGGTACTCATGATACTTTGAGGCATAACTATAGAGATGAGCTTCTCATGGTAGCATTTTAAAAACCAAACTCCATAGAAAGTGTATGTACTAGGTAATGGCCATTGAGAGGGCCATTACCACATATAATCTGGGAGTCGGGAGTTGAGGAGCAGAGGCCACAAACTGCTAGATTATATGTGGTAAGCTTCCGATCGATCGATCTACCATTACCGCACAAAATTGAATCTAGCCATAGCCTATGTGTCATGCCCACGTTTGATCTGATCTCGGACAAATGTCCGTAAGGAGGTTAATGGGCTTATCTTGACCCGTAAATCAATATGGCTAGTAGCGGTTAAGGCCCTCAATAGTTCTAAAGTCATAATTATTGGTTTAGAGGCCCAAAACTCATGATGGTGGATCTGCATGGCCGACCTAGAATATAATGCCTTTTTTGGCAAATATGGACCTAAATCCTAATGAGAGATTACTATATTTTCAGATTTTGATTTTTGGTGCTTTCAAGAAAACTATAGAGAATTTTCTCTCTCTATTGCGTACTGTTGATTTGCTAGTTTTTTAAACCAAATTTTGATATTTTGGAAGGCTTATTTATGCTTTGGGCTTTTTGGCATCATTTTTTTTTGTAAAAGTGATTGGGAAATTGGAAGAACTTTTGCAAGGATCTTTAAAGCATATAAAGTACATTTTAGTATGGCCTTGAAAAGAAATTTGTTTTTCTCTTCCCACAATACTTTTGCAAAAAATAAGAGTTAATAAATCGGTTTCGACAAGCATTCTTTTCACATCTAGTTAGTCTGAAAGAGCCAAAAGAAAATAAAGCTTCAAAACATATTTGTCTTCAAAACACTTTTTTATGTTAATCTGAAAATTAGAAGAGAAGCTTCTGAGACTTGTAAACTGGAGCAAAGGAAACATTTCTTTTCAATACTTTTGTTGAGAAGGTGTCTACAAAACTTTAGAAGGAAGTTTCTCATATTTCAAAAGGCAAAAGCTTGAAAAAGCTTTTGTCTTCTCATAATCAAAAAAGCTTTTGGTTCTCAGATAGAAATAGCAAAACAAAAGAAACAAAGAGTTAAGCATATATTGAACCACAACCTATTTTGAAACCATGTGGTACTGGCGACCACCCTCCTACACCCAAGTTTCTACTTGAAAAACCTCTCTCTCTCTCTCTCTCTCTCTCTCTCTCTCTCTCTCTCTCTCTCTCTCTCTCTCTCTCTCTCTCTCTCTCTCTCTCTCTCTCTCTCTCTCTCTCTCTCTCTCTCTCTCTCTCTCTCTCTCTGTCTCTGGACTTTGGGAGGATGGCTTCTTCTCCTCGGGTCCTCAGAGCAACCTCGTGGATCGAGGCCCCATAAGTGAGTCACAAGCAAGCAAGCTCGTGGAACTCATGCCCAAAGAGATGAGTAAAAGTGGGAGGGGTTTAGGATTAGTTTTGTGGTTTTTCTTCTAAAAAATTGCTATCTTGTTCTACAATTTTAAGCTCTACTTGGGTTTAAAATTCTTAATGCCAATTAGTGGGCATTTTGCACAAGAAAATGGCACATGAGGAGTTTCATGTAATCGGAGAAGTCCAAATAACTTCTTTCTAGAATCAACATGTCACTCCCGCTCTGGAAGGATCGTCGCGTTTCCACTATTTACTTGATACATTAAGTAGAGCAGTTATGGAACTCCACGAGAGCAATAAGCAACACAATCACCAAATAAAATATTTATTCAATCAACTTCAGTCTATTAATTTTAACAACTTGGGCTATCAACAGAATACATTTATCAGTGAAAAAAATTTAAACTTCTCGAAGTTGTCGAAGAATGAATTAATATGTGGACAAGCAATTTTAGCTTGCATAATGTTCCAAAAAGTATAAGCGGATTTTGTCATTCCTCTTCTTTCTAGAGGATAAGGCTTTGTCTTGGTGGAGGGAACTACCCACGAAATTGACAACTTGGACAAGACTCCTTGAGGAATTTCACAAGCCTTTCATTGTTGCGGACGAATTGAAGATGTATCTCCCTTCTGTCAATAGTTGGATGGGCAACCGTGAGTTGAACACATATAAAGAATTCATGAACTTTTTGGTCAAAGTACCATTTTAATCGAAAGTTGGTTCAATGGCAATTCATGCTTGGATTATGTCTGCCGACTATTAAAATGAGTGCAAGTGTGATGTCCTCCACACCCTTGAGAATGCTATTCAAGTAGAGAAAGCTTACGATAGTACTTTGGTGGCCTCACATAAATGGGGACATGGCCAAACGGTCTTGAAACATAAAGAAAACAAATCAAATTATCCTTTTTTTTTTTGATGAATTAGATGTTGCGGCACATCAAAAAAAGAAAAAGAAAAAGAAAAAGCCGATGGTAAAAGATAAAGCACAAAAATTGGCAATCAAGACAAATCTTTGTTTCTTATGCAATAAATCTAGGCATCCTATGAAATAGTGCTCGTAGTAAAAGAACAAGTCATCCAATGCAATGATGGTGTTACCTGCAGGTAAACTTGAGATCAATTTAATTGGAAATTGTGCATGTTTTTCTAATTTTAGCTCATTATCTTTCCATCATAATCAAATGTTTTGTGTTAGAAACAAGATATTAGGAAAAGATATCAACATTTTGCTAGATTCAAGAAGCATTGGCAATTTCACTAATGCTCAGCTTGTGTAGAAGCTTCAGGTTCCCACCATCGCTAGCAATCACTGATATGTAGTCCACTTGGCCTCGGGATCGGACATGGAGATATGGGATGTAAAAGCCCCGATCTGGAGCTTTGGATGCAGGATTATACCAAGAGACTTTCAATCCATATCATGCATTTGAATCAAACTAATGTAATTATAGGATATGATTGGTTTTACAATAAATCAAATACTTCAAATATAGATTTCAACACTCACTCTTTGGTATTTAAAGATTGTAACACTAAAAACATATTTTCTTTTTGAGAGACTAATGTACTCCCATCACCAATAGTTTCTTTGGCAAAAGCAATTGAAAAAGTTAATGATTCCAATTATGAATTGTTTTATCTTGTTTTAAATTCTACATTGCATTGTGATATTGCAAATTAACATGATGTGAATATGTTTTATAGTTGTAACACAAAAAATCCCATCAAGATCAACAATTAATGCAAGATTTAAAACAAGGATTTATTGATTTTTTTCATAAACAAATTCCATATGGTTTACCACATGCTCGGTATGTGGACCATAGGATCGATTCAGTGCCCGATAGCCATCCCATCTTTTAACAACATTATCAAATTAGTCAGAAAAAAGAGGAAGAGGTGGCCAGGAAAATTAAGAAGTACCTTAAAACGAAATAGATTAGGCCTAAGAATTCACCTTGGAGAGCGCCCATTCATATCAAAGATGAAAAAGACGGGGAATTTCAATTTTGCGTCGAAAAAAGGCTTAAATAAAGTTACCACTAAAAACAAATACTTGCTTTCTAGGATGGACGATCCCATAGATTGGTTGACTGGAGCAAAATTCTTCACAAAATTCGATCTGCAAACAAGATATCATCAAATTCAAATATATCCGCATGATGTATTCAAACTGGTTTTAGGACATGATTTGGCTACTATAAGTTTTTGATCTTACCTTTTGGTTTGACGAACATTCTGGCTATTTTTCACCAAATGATGATTGATTTCTTTTGTCCTTTTCTAGAAAAATTTGTAGTAGCGTATATATGACATTTTGGTCTACAGCAGAACAATGAATGAGCATATAAAACATATTTGTATTGTCTTAAGAATTTTAAGATGAGAAGTTTTTTGTTAAAAAAAAATTAGGAAAGAACTGCATATGTCATCATGTGCTTTATTTTATTACTAAAAGTGTTGATGGTCCTCTACACAAGATGTTTGGGTTTGGTGTTAATTTGAATATATGTAATGTTTAGGTTTCATGATTGTCCAATTTTTAAAAATGTGTCTTTTCATAGTCTGCATTCAGCTTAAGAGAACATTTTTTTCACTATCGATATAACATTGAACATAATAAAGATCTTGAAAATTTGCAATACAAAGTCAGTCATGGATGTGATGCAAGGCTTGTTTTTTGTACACTTGAAATTGTCTTTCACTATTATTTTTCAACTTATAATGGTCCTAAGAATGTGCACATACTTTTCAAATGTCTTGTGTTGTCGCAATGTATGTGGAATAAGTTAAAATTTGCTTAAAACAGGATCACAGATCATCACACACATAAAGCACTCTCCCACACCAACCTCACATAGCAACTGTATTTTTCAAAACCAAAAACATTGTACATATAATTTCTTCTTTGGCAACCCATGCATGGCCCCCAAGTTGTCGTTGACGGGACGCATGTCTCGTCGACATGCCTCGTGGCGAGACCAACTGGTCCTAATCCACTGACCGGACCCACATTACAATAACTCAATAATTCTAATTTTATTCTAACTCTCTCCCTAAAGGTACAATCTACTTTCTCATTCTCTCATATACATAGCATCAAAGTCAATAAACTTTAAGTACATAAAGTTTTGATCTAAAATTATCAAACTTTCTCTAATGAGAAAGTTAGTGAAGATGTCGACTAGTTGCTCATCTTTGCTACAATGAACAACTTTACTCAACAGTGATTCACGTATAAAGTGATAATGAATCTTGATGTGTTTGGTTTTTGCGTAGAACACCGGATTCTTTGCCAACTAAATGCCAGTCTAACTATCATTATGTATGGTTGTGGATTTTTCTTGCTTCATGTCCATTCATCCAAGATTTGCCTCAACCAAATGCTTGCGCTACACATTGCCATATACTCTACTTCTGTTGTGGATAAAGCAACTATACTTTGCTTCTTACTAGAACAGGAAAAGCAATTGCCACAAAATTGGAATACATACCCTATGGTAGATCTACTGTCATCACAATCGCCTCTCCAATCCGCATCCAAGTAGCCACATAACTCAGGTGAACTTTCATGCTTCTTGTACACCAAGCCATAATCGGGAGTGCCTTTGACGTATCACAAAATGCCTTTGGTTGTCTTCCAATGTGTTCTAGTAGGTGCTACCATAAATTGACTAACAATACCAACAACATAGCATATATTTGGCCTAGTCGTGGTAAGGTAAATCAAGCTCCCTACTAGCTGCCTATATAGTGTAGCATCAAATGGTTGTGACTCATCAAGCTTGAAATTGCAATCATGTAGCCTGAACCTGTGCAACAACTCTCTGACATACTTGGCATGTGTTAGTCCCACCTCATGTCCTTTTTGCCACACCTCAACTCCAAGACAATAATGCATCAGGTTGAGATCTGTCATCTCGAATTGATCCGTGAGACCCTTGTTGATCATATTGATTATTTCTTGATCATTTTTCGTAATAATCAGATCGTCAACATAGAGAGCAACCAAAGCAATCATACCATCAAAGCATAGGACATAAAGATTAGGGTCAGAATGTGTTCTCACCATCCATGGGGCTCACAATTGTATAATTTAGCCTAGCACTAATAGTTCTTGTGCTCTTAGACTCGGCTCTCAACTTCATCTCTGCTAGAAGCCCTTTTGAGTGGAGAGGTTCTGCATCGACACCTCAGGGCCATTAGAGGAGTTTTGAGCTCCAAAAAGACCCTTTAAAAATTCGTGCAAGATGTAGTTTATATTATTAAAATATTATAACACTAATACTTTTGACTTGCCATAACTTTTTAATCGTAGATCAAAAGTATATCATGTAACATATCATTGGAAAGCCCTTGTCAAGCGCTTTCCAATGCACCAAACTCCGCTAAATTTGGACTTACCACTAAAAAAAGTTATGCCTTTTTTAGTGTGGAATCAAAATGTGGACTCAAAAAGTTATGTTACGTAGATTTCAAATTTGAGTGTTTTGATTGGTCCACGTGTAAGAAAAAATTGAGAAAAAATATAAAAAGAATCTTTACAAAGGGTCTTTTTTGGATTTAAAACTCCTCTAATGATGACATTAGCTAACATTATCCTCCCCCTATGGTGTTGCAGGTCTCACTGCATTGCTTCAGCTTCGACATGTGGTTCTTGGAAAGGCATAGATCAGTGTTGCCTACGTAAAACTAAGAACTTATTGGCTTCGTTGTTGCTTTTCTTGACAAAATTTCAAGAGTGCATCAGCTTATCAGGATAGCCCTACGTGACCAAGAGTCTCTTGCTTGCTCTTTTCAGCTTTTCAACTATCAAGAGATTTCTCATGGCCGACCTTCTTTCCGATGGCTTCAAATGTGATGAATCTTGTCTTTGCGTCCAACGGAATAGGTCCCAACTACGACCTTATCCCATGTATGAGTTTATTTTCATACCACTTTTTGATCATCTGCATAACCTGACTGGAAGTAAATGTGGCTCGAAAATAAAGCCTAGCCATCATTAGGTGTGTATCTTCTGATCGCAAAGGTTGATTTAGGTCCAACTTTATGGGTGGTAGCCCCTTATCCCAGTAGCACTCCAATGTCATGAGAAAGGCTATGGATAAACAATAATCTGCACTTTCTTGGACTATAGTATTTGTACTTCCTCTATAGGCGTGTCCAAACTTTAGTAGCGCATCTCGATACTCTACCACAGTTGAGCTTGAGTCAATTCTTGGAATAAAAGGCCAATTGATCTGTTGCTCGGCTGGTTTTGTTTTCTCCCAAGGGTCTCATCAATTGCCCTTTTCCAGCTTGGTGCCCTTAGGTACTCCTGAAGCTTCTCGTCACTATTAAGCATCATCACAATCCGCCAAGAAGGTTGTGGTCGTAAGGCGTTCACGTGGCTGTTGAGCTTTGGAAATTCTTCTATAGTTACTTTCTTTGTCCCCCCTCATTCTCTTTTCTTATAGGTCTTCTGGAATTCATCAGACTCTTTTTTATCGTCATACCATCTTTTGATCTTTTCTATGGATTTCTCGGATAGCTTCCTTGAGGGCCTTGCCAAATAGTTGTCCAGGGTTGTGGCACTCTTTGTATTAGGAATCCTTGGTGTTGAACCCTCGGACTTTGATCCAGCGAAGATGATGCTCTTTCCTTTTGGAAGGGATGAAGAAAGTCCCATAGTAGGCTGCACATTCTCATCAAGTGGATCTTGATCAGGAAAATTAAAGTCAAGCAGTGATGGGAGGCAAAAACAGTTTACGAGTGGAGGGTAGTGGATTAGTTATGAGGTTATACTGAGCTATTGGTTAAATGAACTATTTTAGAAAATGGTCATCAGTTTTAAGAGACGATGTGGGGAATATGGTGTTAGAAGTGGAGGTGGAGGTGGTTGAACAAGCAAATGTAAGAGATGAAGGTTGGTAAGATGAAAATGGTTCATTAAAATAAGAAGGTAAGTGGGACAACTGAGCATAAGTGGAGGAGTCCACGACAGGTTTGTGGAGAGAGCCAGCTGTGGAACCTTGATATGGAAAATCAACACCTCGTTGGTTGATGGATCGACTTTGCTCAAGAGCTCCAACATCATCATTATGTTCATATTTTTTCTACACTGATACGCTTGCATCGAGTCTATAGGACATATTCCATATGAGGTCCATTTGCCGCTTTGACATGAGAAGTTCCTCTTGGATCTTGTCAACGCTTTCTTTGAGTGCTCACAACTTCTTGTTGCTTTCGTCTTCTGAAATTTGATGGTTTCTCTTCAGGGCTTCATGTTTCTGGATTAAGGAGATATACTTTTCCATTTTTATTGTTGCCCTTGAAGATGAAACTGGAACTTTTATATCTTCTGGCATGATTGGTTGCTTGACTATGGTCATCACATCAATTAGTCTCTTATTTTTCTGATTCATGAGATCTAACCGCCGCTCAAACTGGTCTTGCACCTCTTGGAGAGACTGGAGCTGATTTGAAAACTGGTTCTGCTCTTCCAATCTCTTGGCCCTTTCACTCTGCAACTTTTTCATAATTGTCAACAACTCTGCATCTCTTAACTGCAGGTCGTGCTTTGTCGTTCTGAACTCATTTGTGTGTTGTGCTAACTGGTCTACCATCCAATGAAGGTGGTAAGAGGTCTCGGCATTTGTCGTCGTATGGGGTGTCTCGGGTTTGAGGCTGCCTTCGTCTTCATCTTCATTGTCTTCACTGGTAGATGGAACATCTTCGTACACAACCATCTTCTTCTTCTGTTTCCTCGGAGTTAGTTGATTTGTCGTAGATGGTAGTGAGTTATTGGACTCTGTGTTGAATTCAGGGGCCGGTTTGCTGCCGGTCATCTTCATCCTCAGCTTCTTCAGTGGTGGTGTGGTATCAGCAAGTTGAGAGGCTTGTGGTGATGATCGGTCATGTCTCTTCTTGATGCGACATTCATGAGCTGCAACAGCTTGTGGGAAAGATGTAGCTGAAGTTGTGGATGGGTATAGCCTCGGCTAACAGCAGCATCTCTTGGAGCTAAGGCAAGCTTCAAGTTAATTGAGGACTGACATCGAGTAAGATCAAAAAGGATGTAGCCCAACGATGTGACTGGGGCTCTCTTTTGTAAGGCATTGGTCAACTGTCGGGAGATGAATTCTGTCCAATTATACGGTTGTGGCAGGCTTCATAGGATTCTTTGAGCATGGCAAAAATCTGGAGTGGAATCCACAACAGATGTGCCTTGCGTGTAAATGTGTACCTGGTGAGATAGGCACAGGCAACTCCTAATTCCTTGGATTTGATGGCTTCGAATAGGATGCCATCTTTGTTCTTCCACTTGTCGACTGAGGTGTCAAGGAACTTGGCATAGAATTGCTACATCATATTGGTCAGATTTACCGGTTTCTCTTTATGACCACTTGGGAAGCCGAAGGCAGTAAGACTGCTAACAGCCAAGTAGACATAGAGCTGAAGATTGGGAATATCAATGCAGAACATTAGCTCTTTGGCTGCAAAATTTTCATAGGCCTGGTACATCAGATAAAGGCTCTGATGTCCCTTCCACTTAGGAATTTTGAACTCAAACATCTGAAAGAACATCTCTGCTTGTGTGTACCACTGGAGCATGGCGTTATGTTCACATGGAACCAATTTCAATGTCGGAGGCATCTCCGGTACCTCTGCACTTGATCGAAATCTGATTCTGCCATTTCTTCTTTTTGGAGTCTCTATAGTGGTAGGAATGCAAAGGTATCTTAAAAATTCAGAGGTATCTAAAAAATGAGGAGACTTGAAAAAAGAAAGTGTATCGGAAAAGTTGCAAAAACTCTAAAAAATGTAGGGTATCGAAAAGTGTTCAGACTCAAAAAATGCACAAAGTTGAAGCAAGCAGACTCGAAAAACAAGCAAACTCGAAAAAATTCATGTAGGCAGATAGAGGGTGGCGGATGCAATAAAAAAGAGAAAAGTTGGTCGTCGAATGGAGTCAAGAAAAACTTAGCGGATGCAATCTGGTAGATACGAATGTTTTGTCAACTAGAACTGTTGGTTGAGCGTGGATGGATGCAACTGAAATGTACACTGGCGGATACAAACAGAGGGTACTTGTGAGAGATGGTGGATGCAGACAGATCTGAAGACGACAGATGCAGATGGTGGTTGAAACTGATGGATGGAAACAGAAGATGTACTTGTGATGTAGACAGAAGAGGTACAGTGGCGGATGGACTTGGCGGCTGCAAGTGACGGATACAGTTGAAGGCGGATGTGAAGAATAGTTGTGTCAGATGCATGCGTGTGCAGAAGCGGGGGATGAAGAAACAAATGAAAGAATCTGTGAGAGCGGTCAGTGTGTAGTTGAAATCGGCTAACTTGGATCAGAAATCCTGAAAAGCGCCAGAGATTTGTTAATCTGACATGAGCTTTTCTGAAAATTGTGAGATAAAAAGGAAGGCACGGTTGACGAATTTATAGGAAAAAAATTTAGGATAGGCGTCGGATGCAAGATATCACAGAAACTGGCGGATGGAATTCAAGGTCGAAAAAATAACAAGACTCGAAAAATGAGAGCGACTCAAGAAAACAATGTATCGAAAAAATAGATAACGGATCGAGAAATTAATGAATCGAAAATTAATGACTTGAAAAAATGATGAAAAAAATTATTATTGACTCGAAAATTTACAATGATTCAAAAAATTTGCAGTGACCCCAAAAATTCTCAAGTATCTAAATTTTTACAAAGACTCAAAAACATGAAAAGTATCAAAAAAATTTATAAAGAATTGTAAAAAAACTACGAAAAATCGAGTCGATACTGTATCAAAAAAAATCTGAAAAATTTGAGCCGAGTATCGAAAACTTTTAAAGTTGGTAGAAATTTACAAGGGACCAAAAAAGAGCAGGTATCGAAAAAATATTTTTTGAGACTGTGCTTAAAAAAATTTGAGTCTTCATATATATAACTTTTATTTCAAAAGTAAGTACCAAACCAATGGTTTTTGAAAAATGTAGGTAGGAATATACAAGGGAAAAAAAATAACTCTAATCATTATACATAGAAGATGGATCAAAAAAAAATAGAAGAAAAGTAATAACCCGGAAGTCCTTCTCAAACATGATCTATCATAAAGGTGTCTTCATAGTATCGTCATAGGTGGCTACCATTGACTAAGGTGTCAAGGGGTATGCCTTCTAGCATCTCTAATTGCACGGCACCATTGGTAAAAAAAATTCTGGACAACATAAGGATCTTGGCTACGAAATTTCAATTTTCTTGGATGGACTTTGGAAGATTTATCACCATTATGAATATCCTTAGTCTAGACATGATGATCATGTCAGGCCTTCTGTTGTCATTTGTGGACTAACTGTGCACGGTAGGATATAAGTTGTATCTCACACAGTTTTGTCAACGTGAAAAGTCGATTCTGAACTTGGTGTTGATAAGCATTATCGTCACACAAGTCAGTGGCATAAGCTAAAGTAACGCGTAAGGACAAAATTAAAAATTCTACTCACATAACAGCCTCTTGGCCATATACCAGCTCAAATGGTGTTTTCCAATCCATTGCTCGCTTTGGCGTTGTGCGATATGCCCAGATAGTAGAGAATAACTTTGTTTCCCAATCTGATCGACTGGTTTCTACTATCTTGGTTAAGATTTTACAAATCATTTTATTCGTAGACTCAGCTAGTTCATTGCATCTAGAATAGTACGGGGGGATACTCTTTCAGTGGATAACAAAGTAATGAGTCAGTAAACTGTTGATTACTTCATTAAGGAAGTGAGAACCTCGATCATTGACAAGCTCGATTGGACAACCAAATCTAGTGATAATGTTTTCATAGAGAAAATGTGCTACAGACTTTGCATATGCTTTTCGTGTTGCTCTAGCCTCAATCCACTTTGTTGCATAATCAGTGGCAATCAAGATATATCGTGATTGTGTGCCACGTGCTGCTGGACTTTGCTTTCAAGTATTGGAATAGGAGATTGTGGTCAACTTTTTTTGTATTCTTTGCGTGTTGGCAAACGTCGCAAACTTTTATATAAGCGTTAAGTGTCTTTGAAAAGGGTTGGCCACCAAAATCCTGCCAGAAGAATTGCCCTAGCAGTAGCATCAAAGGAGAAATGGCCTCCCCCAATTCCTTCGTGTGTCGAGGCAATAATCTGTCGAACTTCAGATTCGTGGGCACAATGACATGTAATACCATCAACACCTAACCTATATAGTTGTCCCGCAATAAGATGATATGGTAAAGATTTCATAATAAGCTTTACTTTTTGCGGTGTGGTCAATTGAGGATCTATCTTCTCAATGGCTAGATATCTAGTGATATCATCTACCCATAATGGAGTAGCATCTATATAAAATAGACACGCATCTGGTAACTCATCATTTATTGGCTCATCAGATGCTTCAGCATTAGGTATTCGTGAAAGATGATCAGCCAAAAAATGTTGTGATCCCTTCCGAATAATAACTCGAAAGTTGAATTCTAAAATAATCAATAGCCATCATGCAATTCGTCCGGTTTTGCAAGATTTATCCAATAGAAAGAAGAGCATGATGGTCGGTATAGAAAACAAAAAACTGGCCTAGCAAATAACGTCGAAATTGTTGAACAACATAGACCATTGCTAGTGTTTCTCGATCTGTTGTGGATTAGTTAACCTCAGCTGGAACAAGCTGATGGCTTAGGCGGATTGGAAAAATCATTTTTGAATTATTCGGGTTGCGTTAAAACAGCGCCAATGGCATACTTACTTGCGTCCATATACACATGGAACTCCTTAGTATAATTAGGCACGGGAAGAATGGGTGCGGTAATTAAAGCCTGTTTAAGATCTTCAAAGGATTTAATCCGGTCCTCTGTCCACCTTGGATCAGTAACGATTTGATATACTAACCGTGCTTTATCGGCGTAGTGTATTATAAATATTCGATAATAACCTGTGTGGCCCACAAAGATGTAAATTTCTTTCACTGTGTCGGGTAGGGCCATTTCAAGAATGACTCTGATATTTTTGGGATCAGTGGTGATACCATTTCGAGAAATAATATGGCCCAGTACCACACCATGGGTAACCCAGATCTGACACTTGTCGGGATTCAATGAAATTCTGAACCTTTGACAACAAATGAACACTTGTTCAAGGGCATTGAGATGCTTATCTTGAGAAGAATGCACACCAAGATCATCAAGATAAATCTCTAGATTTTTGTGCAACAGATCTTTGAAAGCTCGTTGCATCACCCTTTGAAATGTGGATGGGGCATTGCACAGACCGAATGGCATAATGTTATACGCGAAAGTAACAAACTCTGTAACAAAAGCCATTTTGAAATGATCTTCAGGAGCGATTTGGACTAAGAAGCAGCTACTAAAACTATCGAGGAAGCTAAAAGCTTATGCTCCTACCATATCTTGTGTAGTCATAGGTAAGGAAAATTGATCCTTCTCTGTTTGATCATTAAGTTTTTTTAAATCCATGCAGATACGGAGTTAACCGTTCTTCTTTGGTACCACCACAATTGGTGATACCCAACTGGTATGCTTGATTTTATAAATGAAACCAGCATCGAGAAGCTTCTGAATATCTTCTCGTATCTTCTCGCGATATGTGAGATTAGTGTGATAAGGTTTTGCTCGGACAGGTATGGCACCATCCTACAATGGGATTCTATGGACGACAACGTCAGGAGGAACCCCCTTCATTTCTTTATAAAACACATCTTTGTATTTGTGCAATAACTTTTACAAATCCTATAATTGGGTAGGGTTGAGGTGGGCTCCTACATGTACGATACGGTCTATGTCTTCATCATCATCCTTCATATTAACAGATATGGTCTTTGTAGGTCCTTCAAAAGAAGTTGATGGTGGATGAGGTTCTCGTTTTGGCCTTACCATATTGATGACAACGTCACCAGTTGTGTAATCATTAAAATGTTGGGGAACATCATAAAGTGGATCATCAATTACCTCATGTGGGATCTTAGGAATATCCTCTACAGATTTACTTGTAGATGATGAAGCCTGACTAGGATTTTTCTGATTTTGAATCAAAGGTTTCATTGACTGCTTCAGCTTTTCACGCATTTGGAATTACTTATCAGTCAATCGTATGTCAACTCTTGATTTTTTTTTTAGCATGCAGGATATTTGTGGATTTGTAGTGGTAGGCATGCATGGATGTTTTGGTGGTGTTGCTCGGACTAAGTCTTCGTGAATGGTGTTCAAAACTTCATCATTGTGCACATCCCATTGATAGACTTTCAGTTTGGGTCGATATACATGACTGGTTGTGGATGCACACAAGCCAATGGTGATGGAAGCTTAATTGCTTTTAGTATACGATGCTTTCCTAAATGCTCGAGATCCAACAAGTGAATTAGTTGGTCGTCAAATAACTCATGTTCTTCCCTAGGAAGAATGCCATCCTCGATATGTCCATAACAAAGGCATCTTCAGGCATCCACTCAATAGGGAGTGCATCTATCATGTACAAGGGCAAGATGGGAGTCTTGATATCTATGGAGTGTATAGTGATTTCAATTGGGTCCTCTTCTTGAACTTCTTGCGCACAAAGAGTGTCATTGATACAATCAATGGTCGCTAAGGCATGTTCCCAATTGATGATATCGGTACTCTACACGTAACGACCCTTTACGATGGAATCGATACTATCGGGGTCATCATAGGTAGTTGACGACCAATCATCTTCAACATGTGTAGGCTTTATCTTTCTGGTGGCATCGACAAAGATTTTCCTCTCTCTGTTGCCAAAGACAATTTTGTTTTTCTTTCAATCTTGAATCACTCTGGCCATTTCTAACCATGGTGTTCCAAGAAGGAATTGATAGGTGTGCAGTTCATCAGGAAAATCTAGTACTACACACTCTATGGTAAAAATCAAACTGGCAATTTTGATCGGTAAATTGATATGTGACCGGCAGGTGTCGTCATTCATTGGTCAGCCATACATAACTTGTACTTAGGCTTTTCCAAAGTGAATGTTCCCCATGCCTTTGCTAAGAACAAGGCGATAATATTCATGCCATACCCACTATTGAGAATGGCTTGTACGGATGGATAAGATTTGTAGTGCACTGGTAAAGTGATGTTGTTACCTTTAGCAACACCTATATGAAGTAAGCTCATGTCAACATTATGAAGTACTTCAGCATTTTTCGGACGTCATGACTCATCTGGTACATCAGGCTGTTGGGAGCTGTGTAATATGGCATCCCGTAGGGGTTTGGAATACGTCATGGCTATTTAGAAGGGCATGGTGATTTTAGCTTGTAAGAGATCGAAAAGAACCTCTATTCCTTGTGGTGGTTGCCCCTGCGTAGTAACTGGACAGATGGCGGAGTAGAAATCCTAGCTTTAGCTCTATCAAACTGATGTCGAAACTCATGGTATTGCCTTTGAGCTTTTAAAGGGTCAGGGTAATATTGTGGAATCATGGAAGTATTAGCAAGAGGCTGTGGTTGTGCTGGGTCCTTGTTCTCATCTAAGACCCGATGTTGGGCGCGTGTGATAGCATGCAACAGCTCTTCATATAACCTACGTGCTGGAACAATCTTTTTAGTTTGGTTAGGGAAATCTTTATAGCAATGCCTTCTAATACAATTAGCACATTCAGCTACAAAGTCATATCGAAGTCGACATTCACTTTGAAAGTGAGTGGTTTCTCCATAGACAAAACATCTCTTTTGAAGTGTTGAAGGGAAAATGGCATAACCATTTTGATCAATTTCAGTAGGTTGTTCCTCTGGATAATATTGTTCGTTAGGATAGGAGGTAGATGTCTCATCTACGTATGTGGTAGGATGACCATCATCATAAGTAGATTCATAGGTTGGGGTGTCATAGGAGGTATTCTGCATGACATTGGCCTAAACTTGTGGTCAGTTCTGTTGGTTTGGCCTGTTGGGTGGAGCAGATCCTCTTGGACTTGGAAGTGCCAAGCATTGTTGTTGTGGAGGTAGTTGTTGTCTAGGCAATTCTTGGACTTGGACTGGAGTCATATAACGTGGGTTATATGGCGCTTGTGGTTGTCCTCATGGGGCATATTGTTGTGGTCAAGAGTACTGCATGTTGTGTGGGTTGTACCTACAGCTGGATGTGGTATGAGTGGCCGTATCACACAGTATACAATGTTGCGGTTCGTAAGGGCGGTGTAATGGACACTCATTACCGGTATGTGCGCCACAACATTGTGGGCACCAGATATCTTCTCGCCTATGGATAGCGTTACCAGATGGCAATTGCCTTGTCAACTGACTTTTGAAAGATTCTAAGACTTGCTGAAACTCTTTGTTGAGTTTCTCCATCTGTTGTTGATGTTGTTGATTCATCAACTCAAACTGAGATATCCAGACTTGGATCAACATCTGACACAAATGAGGTGATTCTAGACTCAGGAGCCACCTCACACTTCGTGACATCAAGACGAATTATGTATGATTTCAGAAGTGCAGATCCTTCAAGATTCATAGTTCTTGGAGATGGATCTAGACATCAAGTGAACGGTATTGGTTCACTATGGCTCAACACAAATGGAAAAGAAAGACGACTCGAAGACATTCTATTTGTGCCTACTTTGCAACAAGACTTGCTCTCTATAGCAAGAATAGCAGATGCAAGGATGCGTGTGACGTTTTCAGACAAAGCATGCAATGTGGTTGATGCCATTACCAATACTTTGATCGCTCAAGGCAGAAGGAAAGGGAGTCTATATCATCTGAATGTATGCCTACCTGCAGAACAGGTGCATCAGACTCATGACGACTCGCCAGACACTCTGTGGCATAGAAGACTCTGCCACATGAACTCAATGGCACTTTACCAGGCAAGCCATCATGGAGCGATAACAGGGGTCAGCATCTCGAATGCAACCAGTTCGACCACCTGTGATGCACGTTTGAAGGGCAAGATGTCACGCACACCATTCGTCAAAGACTCCTACAGAACGGCAAAGATTCTGGAGCTAGTGCATTCTGACATCTGCGGATCATTCAACGTGATCTCAGTAGGAGGTTCAAAGTATTATATAACCTTCATTGATGATTATAGAAAATTTGCCAGTGTATTTTATTCAAAATAAATCTAAAGCACTTGATAAATTCACTGAATATGTGAATTGGGCTGAGAGATGTACAACAACAAAGTGAAGCAGATCAGAACAGATCGAGGTGGCGAATACATCTCGAATTGCTTCACTGACTTCTGCAATGATCGTGACATCATTCATAGAAGAACTGCAGCCTACACACCACAGCACAATGGTGTTGCTGAACGAAAGAACAGGACCTTGATGGAAGCATCCAGATGCATGACGGCCTATTCAAAGGCTCCAAGGGCACTGTGGGCTGAAGCAGTAGCTACAGCCTCATACATCCAGAACAGAGCAGGCAAGTCTGGTGTCCCACACACGACACCACATGAGCTATAGTGGGGTAGAAAGCCCAACCTGTCTCACGTCAGAATCTTTGGCTATGCAACTTATGCACATATTCATGATAAGCTTCGATAGAAGCTTGATGAGAAAGCCGAGCAAGGATTTCTGGTAGGTTATGACAACAATTCATCATACTACAGAGTCTACATGCCAGACACGAACACTGTGAAAACAATGAGAGATGTCAGATTCGATGAGAGCAGGACAATGGCCAATGACGATCCTGTTAGCTACGAAGTTCTAGAGAGACAGTACTATGACCTGCCGCCAATGACAGAGAGAGCAGAAGACGGACACGAAAACGAAGATTTTTGAGTCCTCTCCCATTCGAACGATGAATCTGACGAAGAAAGATTCGAGAGGTAGCTTGTTGTTGTAGTTCATGTAAACCAAGATGGTTCCGGACCGAGCAAAGTAGACAAAGGCAAAGGCATAGCTATTCCAGGAGGATCTCCCAAAAGGTCGACAAGACCACGAAGAGTGCCAGCCAGATATGTGCCAGGCAGTCCAACTTCCACATTAGAAGAGTTCTGCGGATTCAGTGATGAACTACAGACTTTCGAGAAAGCGATTGAAAGTCCAAAAAAGGACACATGGATCCAAGCCATGAACGAAGAGATGGAGTCCATGAGGAAGAACCAGGTATGGACGCTGGAGCCATTACCACATAAGCGCGAGACTATCAAATGCAAATGGGTCTTCAAGCTTCGCGAACACAAAAGTCAGGAGACACGAAACACAAAAAGTTTTGCTAACACAAAAGTCAAAGGAGACGAAGATGAACAGTTCGCAAACACGAAAGATCCACAAACGAGAATCTTTTGCGGTCCAATACGAGAGAAAGGCAGAGGAGCAAAATGAAACCAATGACGCGACACGAAAAATGTTGCGAAACTTGTTTTGCCCTCACGCTCCAAAGAGTACCAACAAAGATCACGCAAGTACCTAGAAGTACAGAAATCTGATCTGATGGCACGACGTCAACAAATACTCCCTAGGTCATGGCTAACCTGCCACTCTTGTAATTCCTTGATTAGTTGTAGATGCTTAATCACTCTAATCTTAGATTTACATAGAGCGACTATACTTACTGGATGATACTTGACATATAGATCAGTGAGATGACAAGAAACACATATAGTATAATGTAGAAGTCTAATGCTAGTAAGCAATCAAGATACAGAATACATGTCCACCTACGTGCGAAGACAATTCTGTCTAGAATCTGTAGATCCAACTGTCTGTTAATAAAGCGAGACGATTGCTCGTGAGAGAACCGCGTTTCTCCCACGCCAACGCACTACGTGGATTTGCATGCAATTCTTGAAGAAATCAGAGAAAGATCAATATAGATGATTTTCTTGCTGTGTTTGATCTCGAATGCAAATGTGTCTCCTGTTATTTGTATGTTTGAATTTTCTTGTTCATTTTAAATCTACACCTTGGTTGAGACTATGTTAAATGCTGCATTAATCTTATAAACGTAGATCAGCAGTGTTGTTTAACTACATTCTGGAGGACTATAGGAGTGATTCAGCTGGCAGTGTCCAGCGATCGCATATGAAATCCATCCGAATCTCAAGAGAGTCGCGGGTGGTTCGCCTTCATGACTGCTCCGAATCTCTTCAATGGTATCAAAGCATATCACACTCTTCACGCTCCCTCTATCTGATCTTAGCACTTTGACACGTGCATCCAGTTGGTTCTCTACTAAAGCCTTAAACCCCTTGAAACGAGCAAAAGCATCATATTTCTTCTTCAAAAAATAAATCCATGTTCTCCTAGAGTAATCATCTATGAAAGTCATAAAATAATAGGCTTTCCCCGTTGACATGGTCTTCATTAGGCTGCACAGGTCGCTGTGAATAAGTTCCAGTGGTTTCTTAGCTCTTGTAACTCCACCTTTCTTGAATGTCTCCCTGTGATGCTTTCCCATAACACATCCTTCACATATGGCATGATGATCATCCTGTAGTGTTGGCAATCCTATTACCATTTTCAACTTCGCCATCAATCTCAAGCTCCCATAGTTCAAGTGACCAAGTCTTCTATGCCACAACTCAGATTGTGATGTTGTTGAGATAACCAAACCATATTCTCCTGGTTTTGCAGCATCCAATTTATAAAGGCCATATTTACTATCCCTATAACCTTTCGCTACCACCTTATGGTTGTGGTTCATATCCTTCATTAGGCATCCATCCTTGACAAATTCAACCTTAAGATGTTGATTTGCCATCACACCAACAGAAAGCAAACTCTTTTTGAGTCCAGGAACATAAAGCACATTAGGGATATTTTTTATTTTACCATTAGGAAACTGCACAGGTACATTGCCAACACCCTTTAATTGGCATTCCTCTCCATTGGCTTGTGTGACCTTGTCCCCATCATGGATTGGCGAGAGTTTCTCAAACCAATTGCGTTTCCCGATCATATGCCTTGCGGCGCCTGAATCTATGAACCATCTGACACCATCATCATGTTGGGATGCCAATGTCGATGAGAAGACACTTGTCTCATCATCTTCCCCATCATCTTCAACAATGTTGCCTTGTTGCTTCACTTTTCCTGCCTTTTTGTCTGCTTTCGTCTTGTAACATTCACGTGCCCAATAACCCAGTTTGTAACAATAGTAACATTTGCATTTCTTCTTCTTTTTCACCTTCGATGATGACTCTCCCTCATCATCATGATCCTTGGATTTCTTAGGAATCCTCTTCCACCCTTTCTGCTTGCCTTTAGCAAGCAATGCTTGATCATCCCGTGGGGTTTGCCTTGACTTCACCACCTTGCGGCATTGCTCTTCCTGCAACATGATTCCGTGAAAGTCTTCAAAAGTAGGCAATCTCTCCCTCAAAGTGATGTCACTCACAAACATTTGTAGACCTTTCAAAACACCACTCATAATGGTATGTACCAATTCAACATCCCTAATTGGTTCTTCAATTGCCACAAGTTGATCTCTTAGCTCCTTTATCCTGGTGAAGAAAGATCCCACCGATTCGCCTTCTTCCATCTTGATTGTGTTCAACCTCGACTTCAAGAACATGGCTCAAGTTGGATTGCAAGTTTGAAATTGCATTCTAAGAGCTTCCCAAGCTCCCCTAGTTGTCGTGGCATCACTTATATGGATGATCACATGGTCTTTCACTGAAAGGTTGATAAAGGACAATGCTCTCTGCGCCTTTTTATCAAAGGCCCTCATGTCACCTGGAGTGGTATTAGGCCAAGCTTCAATACCAACAACAATGTCCCATAACTCCTTCTCCATCAAAATGCTCTTCATATTGAATTTCCAGATGTTGTAGTTAGAAGCCCCATCAAGTTTGCGCCCAAAATTGCCTCATTGATGTTTGCCATTTCCAAACTGCTTGAAACTCCACCTGTAGGCTAAAAAGGAAAGATTTGCAGTTGCTCAGCTTAAAACCCTAGCTGAACGAAGGATGAGCTTTTCTTGGACTTTATTCTGTCTTATTCAGAAATACTTTTTGCAGCTACCTATCCCACTGAGGTTGCCCTGCAGTACGTTGTCTTTTGCTTCAAACCATTCTTAAAACAATATTTGATTGGATTCAAGCCAATCACAAATACCAAACAACCCTCCTTCTGAATTTTGGGCTTCAATTTTTGCTTGCTTTCTGATTCAGTCGACAATTTCCTGTCTCTGAATCCTTTTTAAAGTTGAGCTGTTCTAGGAATCTCCACAGACTCAATTTTGTGCTTCCCAACCAGCAAACCATCGTGAATTCGCAGCTCTCCATTCATGTCCGGTGATTGTAGCCACCAAGGGCTCTGATACCAAGTTGAGAATACAGTTTAATAACCCAACCGAATCAATCACCACAGCACAACATCAAGTGCAATAAGACAAGACAACAGAATTGCTCTCCCACAAACTGTATATTCACACTAATCAGCAAGTACAAAGATAAAGTTGCTTAAGAGCACTCAAAGGGCTCGTAAAAGAAAGACGGCCCGATAATTCTAGAATTAAGCACACGTGGTGCCGTCAAAATTAGAAAGCACTGTATAAGTCGATCATTGCTATTTTAACTTAATGATGGTGATTTGATTAGTGCAATAAAGAGAGAATTGTTTTCCAATTTTGACAATGACCAATCTTGGCTTAATGCACTACTATTTGGGAGAGAAATTCTAGCAAAGAAATGAGGGCATCACACTTACATAAATGAGATTCTGATGTGCTTCACAATGTGCGATAGTAAACTAGTTCCTACACCTATGGAGGTTGGTAAGAGGTTATACAATGAGGATGAGAGTAAGTTGATGCTACATTGTTTTGTCAATTAGTTGGTTTCTTGATTTATCTTACAACTACTCATCCTGACATAAGCTATGTTGTAAGCCTAGTGAGTCAATTTATGGCTACGCCTAGGGATAAGCACTAAAAGACTGTGAAGAAATTTTTTCACTACGGTAGAAGTATGGCTACTTATGGATTGTTATATGATGAGTAAAAAGCTTTACCAATATTACAAGGCTTTGTTGATTTGGACTGGGCACATAATATCGACAACAAAAGATCCACCACTGGCTACATTTTTCACTCTAGTCAGAGCTTCATGCTTTGAAGAGGTGAGAGTACATCAGATCTTTGGTGCTTTTGCTTGCAGGAACTCGAATTTGGGAGAGGGATTCAAACTCGCTGAGAGACAAGCTATCTGTGGATCATAAGTGGATCAAAACGAACCTGATCTGCTCCAGCAGAGCCCTGTACGGATAGAGAGCTCACACGTGTGAAATCGGCCCTCATTAATTGAGTGCTACTTCTCTAGATTTAATCCAAATTTGATGTTCTATAGCTTGTTGGATAGGTATTGAAGAGTAGAATGTGTTGCTCATGTTTCTAAATCAATTTGATTTGTTTTTAGAAGATTTTTAGTCAATCAGAGAGTTTAAGAGAGTACTCAACTCGTGGGACATGCCAAAGTGAGCACACATCAGTTCTTTTCACCATTTTCATCATTTTTCACTGTCAATCAAGTAGAATTGGATAGAAGTGAGTGTTTTGAGGTCTTAGACTTTTCATTTCACACAAATTACTGTGTTTGAGTTGAAAGTAAGTTCCTAGAGAGTTTTTGAGTTCCTGAAGCTCATGGAAGAGATAGACTTCTTACTTGCATGTGCTTCTTTTTTGTGATTGAAGATCCAAATTCAAGATAGATTGATTTTCTGTGTTGAGAATTTGTTCTCACATCTGTTGCTAGATTTCATAGGGTGGATCAACATCAATGTTAGATCCTATATTGAGATAGTAAGCGACATCCTTTCAACTCCATTTTTTATCATTACTAGAATTTCTCAGAGAGAAGATGCCTTCATCTGGTTCACATTTCTTGGAGCACAGTGAGAGATTAACATCTTCCAATTATGCAATATGGAAGATCAGAATGGAATCATTATTGATTCTACAAGATGTAATGGATATTGTGAGTGGAGCTGAAAAAGAACCTATTGCACCTAATGAAGCTACAGCATTTCACAAAAGAACCAGAAATTCCCTTCATTTCATAAAAATGAATGTAACCAATGAATTGTTAAGAGAGGTCAGTACATGCACCATTGCCAAGGAAATTTGGGATACTCTTAAAACAATCTATGAAATCAAGAATACTTCTAGACTGACTACACTTAGAAACCAAATATTTCTAAGTTATCAGAGAGTAGATGAGAGTGCTTCATCATATGTCATGAGAGTTAAGGATCTTCATCAAGAGTTAGCTGGTATTGGTGATGCTCTTAAGAATACTGAACTTGTTCAAGTAGTCCTAAATGGACTTAGAGATGAGTATGACAATATTGTGCAGACTTATGCTATCAGAGAGGATCTTCCATCCTTGGAGACACTGCAAGTGTTCTCATTGCTGAAGAAAGCAAGCAAGAGGACAAGATGATGAGGATCAACAGAATCTCATTGAAAGATGATGGAGATGACAAAGCACTCTTCATTAAATACAAGTCAAGAGGCAAGGGCAAAGGACAACAACACTTCAAGAAGGACAAAGCCAAAGAAGGTGGTGAGGATCAGTCCTCACAAACTGCAACATCCAATGGCAAGAAGAAGTTGTCAAAGATCAAGTGTTTTTTCTATGGCAAGAAAGAACACTATGCATCAAGTTGTTTCAGGAAGAAGAACCAATCTAAGCAAGCTAACCTTACTAATTAGGATGAGTGTGAGGGTGTTGAGAGTGAAAGAGAGGATTCATTAATGATGTCTATTTTTTCATCTTTTCCTTTTAAGAATGAAGAAGTCTGGTGGATAGATATTGGGGCTAGTTCCCATATGTCTCATTCTAGGAAGTCTTTCACTAATCTCATGCCGTATCTAGGTGCAAAAAGATCAATCTATACTACTAATAATGTAGAGTGTAGGATTGAAGGAATAGGTAGTATTCCACTGCATGCATCATCATCAAAATCTTTTTTGCTTACATGATGTACTTTACGTACCTAGATTGACAAAGAATCTCATTAGTGTAGGACAATTGTTTGATAGTGGATTGGATGTCAAGTTTCAAGTTGAAAAGTGTATAATCTCAAGAGAAAATGAAGTTATTGCTAGAGAATCTAGAATTGGTAAGTTGTACGAACTAGATTCTAGGGAGAGTGCTAACATTTCAGATATTGCTTATGAGACCAAGATTCTTCAGGAGGATCTGTGGCACAAGAGATTGGGTCATCCCAATTTCAAAGCCATGCAATCTATGTTCAAGGAAGGAAAAGTTGTTGGACTACCAAAGACACTATCTAAGGAGCTTCTACCTTGTGAAGCTTGTGTGCTAGCAAAATCACACAGAAGGCCTTTTCCTAGATCAAGCATCAAAACAAAGCAACCATTTGAACTAGTGCACTCTGATGTTCATTTCTCATCAACTAAGAGCAAAGGAGGAGCAAATTGCTTTGTTTCCTTTGTAGATGATTATACAAGATATTCTTGGATCTATATGTTATCTTCAAAAGCCATGGTCTATGATGTTTTTCTTACTTTCAAAGCTTATGTAGAAAAGCAATTTTCTTTCAAGTTGAAAGCTTTGAGAAGTGATAGTGGAGGAAAAAACACTTCCAATAAGTTTAAAGACTTTTATGAGAGAGAAGGCATTCAAAGAGAGTTTTCTTGTTCATATACTCCTCAACAAGATGGAGTTGTTGAGAGAAAAAATAGAACTTTGTGTGAATGTGCAAAAGCCATTAGGCTAGAAGCTTCTCTGCCTAAAGAATTTTGGAGAGAGGCAGTTGCATGTGCAAACTATCTTTGTAATAGGCTTCCAAATCTTGCAATTGGAGGAAAAACACCATTTGAGATGTTGTATAAGAAAAAGCCTAAGGTTGATCATCTTAGAATTTTTGGCTGTGTATGCTTTGTGCATGTGCCTCTAGAAACTAGGAAGAAGGAAGATCCTAGTGCAGTTAAAGGAATTTTTGTAGGATATGCATCCACTAAAAAGCATACAAAGTATATCTTCCTTCTACTGACAAGAATGTTGTTAGTAGAGATGTGATCTTCCATGAAGATCAGAAGTTTAACTTGGATGATGCATAGATCAAGGAGTCTCATGCAAGATCAATCATCAATCTTGATGCTGCTCAAGAGGTGGTGAGGCCAAGGCTTGAGGAGGAGCAAATTCAAGCTATCACACCAAGAAGATCTACACGAGCAAGATCTGAGCCAAGGAAGCTCACATATGATGAAGAAGGAAGAAAAGTGGAAGGTGAAACTTCCTATCATGCTCTCTTCATATCAGATGAAGAGCCTAAAGATGTCCAAGAAGCTCTTCAATCCAAGGTGTGGGTTGAAGCAATGACCCAAGAGTTTGAAGCCTTCATGTCAAACAACATATGGGAGCTCGTTGAGCCACCAAACAACATGCATGTGATTTGATGTAAGTGGGTTTTCAGATTCAAGTATAATCATGATGGATCTATCAATAAGTATAAAGCAAGACTTTGTGCCAAAGGCTACTCACAAATCAAAGGTCTTGACTATGAAGACACATTTGCACCAGTTGCAAAAATGGTAACAATCCGAATACTTATATCTCTTGCATGTTTTCACAATTGGAGTATGTTCCAGCTTGATGTTTCTAATGCATTTCTCAATGGTTACCTTGAGGAGGAGATTTACATGGAGCAACCTCCAGGTTTTGTGAAAGAAGGTGATGAATCAAAAGTTTGTCTTTTGTTCAAAAGTCTCTATGGACTGAAACAAGTGCCAAGGTCTTGGTATGCAAGGCTCAACTCCTATCTCATATCACTCGGATTTTGTCTAAGTGAATATGACTTTTAACACTCATGCAAACATACACGAATGATAAAGCATCAAATACATGACCATGGCCTGCTCAAATTGTCGTATCTTGTTGTACCAGCACTTGTCACCTGTAGTTCCACTGCTACATCACTAGTCTCCAAATCAGGTCCTCGATCATGGCCTTGCACCTATAAACAAGATGCCCTCACGTCCAAGCATATCCAGCTATCCAATAAGTCTTGAAAGCTAATCCCCATCCATTCCCCATGCTCCAAGCACAAGAGTCTACCAAGGAGTCAGTGAATGAACGTACACAAATCTCACCATAGGCTATACCTGAGTAGCTCACTGTTGGCTAATTCTAACAAATCCCCAAGATACTCGACCAGAGCTACCGAAGAGCACCTCTCACCTTAGACTGAGGAGGTCTTTAAGAAGACGAGATGAACAAAGACTGAGAGCCGAGGAATACTAATATATAATGTCAAGTAGGAACTGTGTAAGCCTCATGGTGAATCATGAAAGATGGAATGACCATGTAGGAACTAGTATTTCTAGGCAATGTAATAAATGCAAGTGGGCCCCTCTTAGAAATGTAGAGTGAGCCACCTTTTGATGGTGACATCTAGTGGAGAACATAATTTCACTTGTAATTGTGTAATGTGGAAATGCCAGTAGGATGCCACCTAAGAAGCTCTCTTGCTTATTTAAGAGACTCCCCCTTTGTAGAAGGTAAGCTTTTGTAAATGTATCTACTCCATGTTGAAATGAGAAGATCTTCCATGAGTTTTGGTGCATTCTTGAGCTCCTTGATCATTCTTGTTTCTTGAGTGATACATTAATGATCTTTCGCTTCCATTTCCTTTGTGTATGGTTGTGGATCTTAATGGTGGATTAGTTTTCTTGCTTTCATAGATTAATGTAGAATTATGCATTGTGGTAATCCATCATGAGTTGGTTTGTGGAGTAAATCTTGCAAATCCCTTTGCATTCTATTTCTTGACGTTCTTGAGATCCAAGAATCAAGAAACGGTGTTTCTTGATCTTTGGAATCTCAAAATGCTTTAGTTTAATTCTTGTTTCTTGTTTCTAGTTGTGGATTAGATTTTCTGTTTTGGTGGGTTAACGTAGGATTCAAGCCTCCAAGAGATTTGTAGCTAATAATGTGGAATAGTCCACAACTAGAAACAAGAAACAAGAATTAATCTAAAGCATTTTGAGATTCCAAAGATCAAGAAACACCATTTCTTGATTCTTGGATCTCAAGAACGTCAAGAAATGGAATGCAAAGGGAATTGCAAAATTTACACAGCAAACCAACTCATGATGGATTAGCACAATGCATAATTCAACATTAATCTATGAAAGCAAGAAAACTAATCCTCCACTAAGATCCACAACCATACACAAAGGAAATGGAAGGGAAAGATCATTAATGCATCACTCAAGAAACAAGAATGATGAAGGAGCACAAGAATGCACCAAAACTCATGGAAGATCTTCTCATTTCAGCATGGAGTAGATACATTTACAAAAGCTTGCCTTCTACAAAGGGAGAGTCTCTTAAATAAGCAAGAGAGCTCCTTAGGTGGCATCCTACTAGCATTTCCACATTACACAATTACAAGTGGAATTATGCTCTCCACTAGATGTCATCATCAAAAGGTGGCTCACTCTACATTTCTAAGAGGGGCCTACTTGCAGTTATTACATTTGCCTAGAAATACTAGTTTCTACATGGCCATTCCATCTTTCAGAATTCACCATGAGGCTTACACAGTTTCTACTTGACAGTATTAATTAGTATTCCTCGGCTCTTAGTCTTCGTTCATCTCATCTTCTCAGAGAGCTCCTCGATCTAAGGTGAGAGGTGCTCTTAGATAGCTTTGGTCAAGTATCTTGGGGATTTGTTAGAATCAGCCAACAGTGAGCTACTCAGGTATAGCTTGTGGTGAGATTTGTGTACATTCATTCACTGACTCCTTGGTAGACTCTTGTGCTTGGAGCATGGGAAATGGATGGAGATTAGCTTTCAAGACTTATTGGACAGCTGGATATGCTTGGACGTGAGGGCATCTTGTTTATAGATGTGAGGCCATGATCGAGGACCTGATTTGGAGACTAGTGATGTAGCAGCGGATCAACTGGTGACAAGTGCTGGTACGACAAGATACGACAATTTGCGTAGGCCATGGTCATGTATTTGACGCTCTATCATTTGTGTATGTTTGCATGAGTGTTTGTGGTCTTGCATGTTACCCTGTCACGGAGGTCTAGATCTGAGTCGAAGTTCTATGTAGTTGTACATTTGCTGCATCAAAAGCAAATTAGTTATTTGGTATGTTCAATGACTTGTTATTATGTCTACTAGTTGTCTATTTGGTGAGGGTACAATCTTATGGTGGCAATAAGATTTTCTTAGGTTGAGCCTTAGTTGCTCATTTATGTCAACTTTACAGGTTTGTGCTTGTAAGTGTCTAATAGGATGTCAGCCTAGATAGATGGAGGATAAAAGTCTCATGGTGGCAGTGGGATTTTCTCAGTTTGAGCCATGTCGCTCATGTAGTCCACCTGTGTTCAAGTCGGATTGGGGACAAGTCAGTGAGTGTGATAGACTTTCTATGTGAGCATTGTATGTGCATGATACTTTGCAAGTCAAACCTAGTGGTTTGTCGGAGTGCTTGAGTGTGAGTCAATTCTGAGAGTAGCAAGACATGCCGCAACATCTTTTGGATATTCCAAACGTTGCTACAATTTGTATTTCTTTACTCCTATCAAATTTGAGCTTGAGAGTAGTCCTTGATCTTACCTTTTGAGAGGTACTGTTTTTTTTTAGAATTTTGAGTGTAATGACAAAGTTATGGCCATATTAGTCAAATCATTTCTAGTAAGTTATAATTTTGATGTCCCCCCAACCTCCTATTTTGGTTGTGCTTCTGGTCAAATTTGCCAAATCTTATTGCAAAAATCTTGTAATTATGATGATCTAGAAGAGTCATTAATTGTATATTTGTAAATATTTTTTCTTAAAATTCTTCAGTTTTATTAAAAATTGATTTATAGACAAAGATCTTTGCATAAATACAAAGAGTTACGCATAGGTTGGCATTCTCTACAAAGTAACACGCACTCCGACATAGGCCAAAAATGTTGAAAGGCATGTTGTTGCGTCTAACTAAAATGTTGATCAACATTTTTCTTCATTGTAAAATTTGGATAGGCATTGGTCAGCACAAATGTTGACTTTGGTTGGTCAACAAAAATGCCTATTGGAGTTGGATATGCAACTTCGATGAAAATGTCAACACTGAGAAATGCTGATCCAAATTTTCTTATGGTGCCACTCATTTCGAAGCTATCACCTGTGAAAATTGTCAAATTTCCTAGTTAGTTTGAGGCCAAAATTGTCAAGTTTAGTGCACAGTTTTGAATCTAGAGTTTCACACATGTGAACCAGGCCTGAAGTTTTTTATTTATTGTATTTTTTCAGTATGACGAAGTGTCAAACTTCATACCCTTTGAAATGAGACCATTTTGATGTATTTTGGTCATATGGGTCATTTTTGTCTATTTTAGGAGTTGAGTCCTAAGTTCTAGAGAGAGGAGAGAGAGTCATCTCTCTCACCTATATTAGTCTGAAATTCGTGGAGAAACAGGTTGAAGAAAATCTTGTATTGTTTCAGAGAGATCAATAGATCATTGTCATTGTTTCTTCCTCCATTGTGAGCATTGATTGGTGTATTGTCTTCAAGCTCTTGTGTATGATCTTAAAAAATAAAGAGGCCTCCTATTATCAAGTAAGAGGTGGAACTCAAATCATTATAGATTGGGGTTCACTCCATTGCAAAGGTGGACTCCAAAATACTATGTAATTGGGTTCAACAGCTCATGGCTATAGATAGAGGCCTCCACCATGAGTTCCAAGGCATGTAGTATGTACTGAAATGTTGTTGCTCGTTGAATTGGAGATTATTCTACTTGCATTTCCTTCCATGCTCCATCTTCATGCATTTTTGTTTGGGTACTGATGTATGAATGTGCTTGTTGATGCTTTCTTCTCTTTAGGATTGGTTTGGGATTAGCATCAGGTAAATCTGATAAACAAACACCACATTTAGAATTACCAAAGTTTGATGGTAATGTGGACCCTCATAGATTTTTACAAGTCTTTGAGAATGTATGCGAAGTATATGGAGAATATACCGACAATGCAAAAGTCCAACTTTTCTCAATGACCATGGTCTATAAAGCATGAGAGTGGTTTTTCAACCTCGATCGTGACGATCAACAAGACTAGTCAGAGTTCAAAGAGTTTTTTATTAAACGCTTCCAACCTTTCAGACTCACAGAGAGCCCCTTTGTATGCCTTAGTAATATAAAAGTCAAAAAAGATGAACGCGTATGTGACTATATTGAGCATTTTAAGCGTCTTAGAAGTCAAGTCCAAGAACAACCAACTGATAAAATGTTGATCATATGGTTTATAGTTGGCCTTCCCAGACGCATTCGTAAAGAGCTTAAATCTAGCGAAGAGCACTTTACTCTTAAATTTACTATGTCCGATGCCATTCGTGAAGAAGATGAAGGGTCTGATGATGAGGACCAAAAAGAGAAAAGAGCTCACCATGTTTACCCTGATAATCATCCTAGTCAAATGTGACTCCCGAAGAAGCATTTACAGGAATAAAGCCAAAAATTGACAAGTTTCGTGTCATTGGATGTAGGGCCTATGTACATGTGCCAAAGGAGGAGCGAAAAAAACTTGATGCCAAAGCAATCAAGTGTATCTTTTTTGGTTATGATGAGAGGACGAAGGCATACAGGTGTTTTGATCCTGTAATGAACAAGATTCACATAAGCAAAGATTTGATCTTTGATGAGATGCATATGTATGAAGATGAAGACCATGCAAGTAATGAAAGCATCAAAAGACTTCCCACTATCTTGGAAGAAGAAGATGAAGAAGACACTCCACAGGATGATGCACATGAAGATGAAGGTCGAGAGGGTGAGTATGAGAAGACACCACCTATCCAAGAGCCTAGGGGAAGGTACTTGTTGATAGGAGCAACAAAGGAGAAACCGGTTGGAAGTAAGAGACATTACTTGGACGCCCCTTGGAACACATACTCTCCACGCAGTGTATCACCTGAGTCTAAGATACCAAAATGGTATGAAAAGATCATGAAGTACGCAAAGCTAAACCAACCAGGATCTAGCACACAAGAAGAAGTGAGAAGATCAACGCGAGAAATGAAGCCTCCCGATCGTTATCATGTGAACTATGCCCTAATGAGTGACATTTTAAAGTGTCAAGAGCCATCAACCTTTGATGAGGCAAAGGATCACAAAGAGTGGCAAAGGGCAATGGAAGAGGAGATGGAGTCCATTCACAGGTATGATACATGGGAGTTAGTTGATCTACCGCTGGGAAAGAAACCCATTGACAACAAATGGGTGTTTAGAACAAAGTTTCATGCGGATGGCACAATAGCAAAACATAAGGCACGTCTAGTAGTAAAGGGCTATGAGCAGAACAAGGGAATTGACTACGAAGAGACATTTGCTCCAGTGGCTAAGTGGACTACGCTATGCCTTATCATCGCCTAATTAGCATCTCATTTTGGGTGGAAGGTCCATCAAATGGATGTGAAGTCCGCATTTTTTAATGGTGATGGTAAAATATCACTTTGTGCATGAAAAGCTACAATCTGAAGATATAAGTATCGCACACTGTTCTACGTTGTTGCAAGTTGCTGATATATTTACAAAAGCTTTAAGTAAAGAGAAGTTTGAAACTTTTAGAGCCAAACTTGGCTTAGATCTAGTTATGTAAAAAGCCTTTACTTATGATACTATCATGGAGGTATGTTCCATGAATAGAGTAAACTTTAAAATAAAGAGAGACGTTGATCATTGAGGGAGAGAGTTACAATAGCAATGATCAATTTATATGGTGCTTTCTAATTTCGACGGCACCACGTGTGCTTAGTTCTAGAATTATCGGGTTGTCTTTCTTTTACGAGCCCTTTGAGTGCTCTTAAGCAACTTTATCTTTGTACTTGCTGATTAGTGTGAATATACAGTTTGTGGGAGAGCAATTATGTTGTTTGTCTTATTGCATTTGATGTTGTGTTGTGGTGATTGATTTGGTCAGGGCTTTAAACTGTATTCTGAACTCATTACCTATGATTATGAGGTCATCTACATACAACACAATCAGGGTAGGGCGATACTATAATCTTGCTCAAAGTAGTAAAGCTTGAAATCTGAAAGGAAGTGTGTACCAAATCTCTAGATCGTCAAAGTGGCTATACCAGGCATGAGGTGCTTGCTTCAATTCATACAAGGCCTGCTTCCATTTTCATACTTTGTCTTCCATGCCCTGTATCTAAAAACCACTTGGTTGATGCATATTTTTGTCAAGTTTGCCATTCAAAAAATTGGACGTCACATCCTTCTGATGGAACTTACCAAAGCAATAACCATACGAAGTGTGTTACAACTTGCCATGGGAGAAAATGTCTCCTCATAGTCAGTGCTTTTACATTGTGTGAACCCTTTTACCACATGCCTTGTTTTGTGCTTCACAAGGGTGTCGTTGGCATTATACCTCATCTTATATACCCATTTGTTACAAATGGGTCTTTTGCCTTTAAAAAGATCTACACAATCTCCCAAGTATCATGGTGTTTGATGGACTTGATCTCCTCTTGCATTGGCTTTTATCAAATTTCTTCTTCCTTGGCTTTCTCAAAGCAAGAGGGCTCACTTGATTCAACAACATGGCTCATAAGCGCTAGATTGACCCTATACTTATCAAGGTCCTTCCTCTTGTGCATGGAATGGCCTAGCTCTCCTTGTTTGTTAAATTCTGCTACCTCTTGCATTGCACTATCCATCAATCTAGTGTACCATTTTGGTAGCTTCCACTGGGGTGACCCACTTCGAAGTGAATACATGTCCCAAAGAATATATTTTTCCTTGCACTTTTCTCTAGCAACTTCTGTTTTTCTTGTCCCAAAAGGTTGATCCCTCCTCCACCTAATCTCATCTACGGGACGCATGCCACATCCTTCATCCTCATTGACTTGTTCATCCGATGGTGGTGATGCAGCTTCATCAATGAAGTTCTTGGATAGATCATCACCATCCCTCTCATCATCACAAAACCTATGAACCACATCAAGTACAACATCTCAGCTTATGTGCATACATTGATCCACTGGATCATAGCAATGATACCCTTTGTTTTGCTTGCCATAGCCTATGAAAATGCGTCTCAAGGCCTTCATTTGCATCTTCCTTCTCTCATTCTTAGGGATATGCACATGTTTTCTGCATCCAAATACTTGTAGTCTACCATCTACTCTCGGTTTCTTTCCATTGAATGCTTCTTCAGGGGTATGGCTTTGTACAACAACTATGGGGATCATGTTTTGCAAGGAAACTGCCATGCGTACTACCTCATCTCAAATAGAATTTGCAACTCCCGTATGAGTCATCATGGCTCAAGCAGATTCTATAATTGTGCAATTCTTTCTTTCCACTACCCCCCATTCTGTTGAGGTTTGTGGGCTTGTGCAAATTGTTGTTTGATTCAATATTCACCTTGTTGATTAGATCTTATCATTACGATCATGGCATTCTCTTAATTTTCCACTAAGGCCTTGAAGATTCTATCTTTGATTGTGTAGATCCATGTTCTCCTTGAATTATCATCAATGAATGTCATTAAGTAAAATGTCCCATCGATGGACATCGTCTTATTTGGCTCACACAAATATGAGTGCACTTGCTCAAGCACTCATTTGGACCTTTTTTCCCCGTCCTTGTCAAACTTTTCTTGATGTGATTTTCCTAGTATTCATCCCTTACAAATAGGCTCCTCCTTATCATCCAATGTACTAATTAGACTTGTCACCATTTTCAACTTGTGAAGCAATCTCAAACTCCTAAAGTCTGAGTGACCTAGGCATTTATGCCACCAATCACTTTGAAAAGACGTGGTTGTCACTAATCCATTGCACTTAGAGACCATGATATTCAGCTTCTACAAAACCACATGATTTTTTATGAAACCCATCAGCAATCACCTTGTAGCCTTGTTTTACATATCTGACATGACACTTGTTATTGCTGAATCAACCTTTAGCATGTGATCAATCATCGTAACCATGGAAAACAAACTTTTCTGCAAGCCAAGTATATACAAGACATTCTCAATTACCTTGATTTGGTAATTAGAAAATACTATATGCACAATGCCAATATCTTGAATTTGGCATTCATCTCTATCTCCTTGAGCAACCTTGTATCCATCATCTGTCGACTTCATATCTTTGAAGCAAGACTTGTTGCTCATCACCTTGCTCTCGATTCTATGAAACAATGTATATTGTCCACAGAGTTTTGTGATGCCAATTTGATCATAAATGTTGTGCTAGGGTTGGCATTGTCGATATCGACATCGTCGTCAACAAGATTACTAAGTTGCTTTACTTTATCGTTCTTGATATCCACCTTCTTCTTGCGACAATCTCTCGCCCACAATGATAGATAAAGTGAAACTATTGAAATGGAAATACATGTCCAATGCCTAAATAAATAGGACTTATACTTTAGTAGCTTAATGGATAAGACTTATACTTTAGCAACTTAATGGTAGGAACGATTAAAAAAAAAAAATGAGCTTAGTTTAAAAATAAACTTTTTTTAACAATTATCCTTGCAAAGCATTTCCGTGATGCTTTTATTTAAATGTTTTTTTGGGTTTTTTTCTCACAAATTTTAGCATTTTAGAGCAATTGTGATGAAAAAAAATTTTTACTACGTCACGTATGCATTGAAAATACCTAGAAATTGATGTGAATATTTTTGTCTTGATCTTTGTAAAAATCGTTTCACATAGTAATAGTATAAGAATTTAAATTGCAAGGAATCAAATTTTACTTCTAAAAAGTGTGGTTCAATCTCCATTGAATACTGTATAAGAAATGAGCTTTTTTTTATCATTGAATGGTATATATCTCATGAAAATGCAAGGTAACTTTTTCTTTTTTTAAACTTTATTGTTCTCAGTGAAGACAAATCAATAACTAACAAATTCTTGTTTTTTTATGTGTTTACAATTCTCTTTCAAGCCAGCTTGTGGAGTTTTTCTATTTATGAAATTAATGTAGTTTGTTCACTTTACAAAACTTTTGGATAAGATTTTGAAGAAGTTGAATAACAACTAAAAGAGTACATTCATGGATAAACTCTACAAAGGTGTTGCTCATATGCTTTAAAGTGTGAAAAAATATATACTTTTTATTTGACCATCAATCTGGACTACAATGATGAGCTTCATCCCATAAAATATGATATACACCAATTAAGGGTTTTGTGAGTATTCATTGAAATCATGTGTATTCATTGTTAGTACGAAAAACTTGTTGATTATCCTTTTGATGTTCAAACACATAGTCTTGTAAATGTAAGAAAGGCAAAATACAACTTTAAAATAAGTGAGCTAGTAACTCGTAGAATATCAGTAATGTCCATCTTTGGTTGTTAGAATATCAGTAGTGTCCAAAGATCTTTGGTTATTCACTGTTAATGGGCCTGTGTGCCAAATATTACTATTTAGGGAAATAGGAAAAACTGGCTATTTGTGAAGTAGTTAGATGTGAGGGGACACAACCTCCTTGTATCTCTCTCACGTTCACTATTTTTCATTGTATTGTGGTTCCTATTAAAATACACGCTATGGTGTTCTCTCTCTCCTCTTCTCCTCTGTGATTGGTTATGTGCATGCTCTGATTTGAAACATGGTATCAGAGCAGGGAATGGCTAACCCTGATCTGGGCAAAGCAGGGAATGGCTAACCCGTGAAGATCCGGGCATGCAGTATGGTTCTTAGGAGATTTTGATAGCATCTTGTTTGCTGTAAAATTTCCGCACTTTGAAGTTTTTATGTTTGCAAATAAACAAAGATTTTGTCTCTGAAGTTTTGTGTTTATCCTAAGAAATGCAGAATAAAAAAAGAAAGAGAGAAGCATTTTAATTGCTTGTTGATTCTGTGTTAAATGCACAATGAATGAATGTGGAAATCTGCTGGGGTTTCTCCAAGAAGTATCCTGATGTCGTTGGAATGACCAGAGGCTTGAGAAGCTTTGAATACATTATGCGGAATCTCTGTTGCAGTGGACTACACATGCTGTTGCAGATGGTGGGAGATTCTGCAGTGAATTCACCAGAAGCATGCTCTCTGAAGTTTAGAATCACGTGGAATGTTGCGAACCAATAAGCCGCAGGGAAGGTTTTGATGCCTTGATCCACTACCTCTGTCTCTGCACCTGCTACTGTGAGACACATCATCGTAGTGCCTTCTACGGGGAAGGAGGCTGGGTGTAGTTGCATGCACCTTCAAAGACGCATCTGCTGTTGTCTTTCGAATGAATGTGTCAGCCCTTTCAAGAACATGCACTTGTAGCACTTCCATGTGCTGTAATCCGAGCAACGATGATAAAGCTACAGAACACTGGCCTTAAAATGCTGTCACAGTTATGCTCTACTCATTCCATGCAATTCTGAAAGCTGGGCTATACAACCTTTGATACAGACCTATCTGTACTGCTCGCTCTTTGCAAGATGGACATAGTTCACGCATATTGCCTCTTGCAGATGCAAGACTGGCTCTTGGACACTGCTACGATGAAACAGATGCTCGAATCGCTCTTTTAACAGTAAAATTGGCCATCCTGCTGAATATCCAGTCGCTGTGAGAGGCCCGTTGGTTGCGATCCAGAAAGGAGCAGGAGGCAGCGCGATCCTCTAACGGGTGCGTGAAGGAGATGAAGGGGCCGTTGGTGGAAATTTCAGGTGCCCAAGAGAAATGCAAATGTGAAACTTTTTTTATGGTCCTTTTAAATTTTTTTGACGACATTTTTTAAAACATTTTAAAGGTTGGGTCCTTAAAGATTACCTTACAAGTTTAAGGACTGTCCCTCTGTGCTAGAATGTGAAGATAATGCAAAACAGAGTGTTAATTCCGCATACTAGCTCCGTTTATGTCGGAACAAAAGCCATACAAAACTATTGTACATTGACTTAGCTCTGTTTGGGCACTAAAAATCTTCTGATTTGGACTTCGGCATAAAAACTTATTAAGTTTTTAGTTCGGAGACCTCAATATGCATTAAGGACAGCTTACACCTTTCTATTAGAAATGTCGATTTTAAGAGCTCTTAATGACTTGGAACTATCATAAATTTGATCATCATTTCAAAACTTGCAATTTGAAGTGTAGTTGCTACTTAATTATTGAAGTTTTGCAATGAAGGGGTGATATATATAAGGTCTAAATTTCCTACTAAAGTTGATATGAGGCAAATTCCATTCTGAAATTAAAGCTTCTTTACTCAATTTTTCTCGAGAATTTCCAGAGATAGATTTTACTATCTAAATAACTAGTATTCCTAGTTGAGGTGACGTCTTATGCCCCCTCCCTCGGTTACGCGTAAATACTAATTATTTAGCTAAGTAAAATGGCTGATCATATGCTAAGAGATACAATGTCCTTCGAAAAAAAGTTCATGTGGTGAGCACAACTTCTAAAAAATCATAGTAGGTTATAAATTTTCCAACAAGTTTTGAGAAAATAGTAGTGCCTGAGAAAGAAAAACCCTATATCAAATTAAAATTTTTTGCATTTAATTACTTCTTGAGCTGGTTTGAACCTTTGTTTGAAAATGAATTGAGACTCCAAAACTCCATCCTCTGGTAAGTCAGTGCAATGTATCGCATTCTTAACCTACATTGTCACAAAAGAAAAAGAAAAATGTTAATATATGAGAATTACAATAACAAACACTTACCCTTGTCATCTAGTTTCTTCGCCATTGTAGGAATTGGATTTAGAAAGAGAGAATACAAAATTACGAGTTCAATCTAAAATCTCTTGGACAAACTTAGCTATTTGCAACAAAAATGTAGGTAATAGCATCAGCTTGTCCTTAGATTCAATTAATTTGTCTGAAATGGTTGGAAATGGAAGAATACTATCAACAATATGTTATCATTTGTGCTACTTCAACCAAAGGAAATTCTATTGTTAATTACTTTTGTAGGCTATTTTAGCACAATATATGCTCATGCCAACATTCAAGTTGATATATTGACATGAATTTTTGTCAAAGAAAGTATACTTGCTCTTATACACACCCTAAGTATGGTTTTCTCATAAACTTATGGTTATATAAATTGTTTTGATTGCCATATTTTGCCTGTATGCATTAGAATATGAATATCCATGTATGACTGCTTGTCATTGACTGGGTGAGATATAGTCAATCTTACCCTCCCATCAAGAAACCAAAACATATCATAGCAATGACCAAATGCATGCTCATGGGCTAACAAATTCTTAGAGCAACCCCTATGCCTAGAGTTCTATTGAAATGAAATCAAATTGTACAAACAAATTGCAAATTGGTTGTTGCTTTTAAGAATTTCCATACACTTAACTAGCTAGAACAAAGAATTATGAACCACATACCAACTATTTGAAAACTATGGCTAATCCATGCAAGCATTACTACAAAAGCAAAATTGGCATGTAAAAATAGCTTGTCAATTCCACACACGTCATTCGCTTATCTTCTAGCATGTATATTGTTTTCATCTTTATGAGGTTTGAATCTAGATTTGCATATGATTTTAGTAGCGTTAAGTGAGGGGTATGTACATTGTTAACAAGTTGGTTTGAAGTAACAAATTTTAGTCATTCATGTTTTGTATGTATGGAAGGTCGTGTGGATGTATGTTTGTACATGCAACCAACTTGCACTTACTCTTGGATGACAATTATGATAAAGTGAGTAGGGATGTCATAGCATTTGTCGAATGTAATATGGCATTGTTGGCCTAGGACTTTGTGGGTGGACCTTATAAAAGTCAAAAAGTTTCATCTTCTTTGTTATGTCAAAAACTATCTCAAACTTACAATAGTAGTCGTAACACCTTTGTAATGTAGTTGCAACTCTTCAAAGTAACCCTCTTGTTCAACCTTATAGATCCACTAAATGGTGAATGAGCCTTTGTCCAAAGTGTTGATAGGCTAAGAAAATTTTCTAGCAAAACAAAGACTAATAAAATGTCTATCGTATATTTGGTACTCTACACACATCTTGACAAAGCTGTTAGAAATAATAAGCTCCCAGTGTGATTGTACAGTGGATTAGCTTTCTGGTTATGACTATGCAGTTAATTAGAAATGTAATTTTCAGTTTGGTAGGTAGGATTTAGTTAAGAAGCCAGCCCGAGGGCTTCTCCTAGGCCGAAAATGGGATTACACCTGTATATAGCTTAAAATGCCACGTAGAGGCTTATGCCATGTGGCATCCCCATGCTAAAGGGGACCTTTGCTTGTATATGAACACTTTCTTTGTAATAATCATTGATTTTGCTCTGTGAGCTCTTTGCTTATGTGAGCTCCTCCACACTCTGTTGCTTATGGATTTTGTTTGTGGTTTCTATGGATGGCAATCAATCAGTGATTGCATCTCTAATCTGTACTCTCCACTAGATCTGAATTTTCGCATAGTATGTTAAATTGGTATCAGAGCTTTTAGGCTATGGAGGAATGTGCACGATTGTAGCTCTTGGAAGAGCGATTCCAGGATTTCTTCAAAAAGAAAAAAAAATAGTTCATTTTTTGGAAGACTTTCTAAGGCCATTTTGGAAGACCATAACTATGACTTGAGGAGGGCTATTTGGGCCAAATAAGGGCCAAATTGAAGCACGTAAAAGCCTTCACAAAGCTAACGAATAGAGAGACAACATCGTTAAGAAAAAAAACACATTTTGACGCATTCTTGACACCATTGTATGAAGCGGAAGACAAGTGACCTAACAAGGTACAACATTCATTATTTGGTGAACTGTGTGTCAATCAGGCCCAATTTTGTGCTATAAATCTGTGGGGTAGACTAGGTAAAAGGCTTGTGCCTACAGCCAAGGAATTCTAAAGTGATTTTCAAGCAGTTTTGAGGGCTTAAACATAGTAAATTGTGAGTTAAGGTGGTGAATGGTGAAATTGCATTAAAGAAAACTAGAAGATGTGGTAAACTTGCAGTGGACATTGTGAAAAAATCTTATTTGCCAAGGATTAAGAGAGGGAAGCCAACCACAAGAGAGAGTCAAGCATTGTGCCGCATTATGTCATCGAACATGGTGAGAAAGTTCATGTCTTCTGGTTCAACTTTTGGAAGTTAGAACTAACCAAGCTCAAGGGATGCTTGGAGGGGGTCTCTCAAGGTAAGAATCGACAATGGCATTATCAAATTTGGTGGTTTTGGTTGTTCCACATGCAGTTGCAAGGGAGAAAATGTTGCATTTGAGGTGACATTTATGCTAGTTTGAAGATGGCAAGGTAATTGTGACAGTCACAGGGTGAAGGATGTTAGTGGAAAGATCAGATGTTTTGGATCTACTTTGTTTATCAGTTTAATTTAAGTCAAGTGATATATTAGAAGTGCAAAGTGAGTTTGCATGGTCTAGTGTTAGAATAGAGAGGTTGTTTGGATGCAGCCAAGGAAGATCTCACATGAAGACTGGATGGGATATCAACAAGTGAGGGACTTGAATGTGATATTGGAGTGAGTATCTATTGGGTATTCTCAAGTGGAGGCATTTGGAAATTGGGATCCAGTTATGGACTCGGCTCATTACATTTGCCACATCCATTTACATTTAAATACTTTACTTTATGCATAAGCAGGCCTTGGGCCCTTTTTTTATTCATTATTGACACTTAGGCTATATGGTTGGCTTTGGGCCTTATTTGGACATTTGGACATATTACTAGAGAGTGGGGGCCTTGGAGGGCGCACTATTATCCCTCCTAGTTGGGCCCTTGCCACTAATTTTAGGGCTTCTTTTAGGCTATAAGTAGGGAATTTGTGTCATTTGTTATTTAGCTATGATATTGATCTCTCTCCTCATTAGTCTCTTTAAGCTCTCTTTCCTACTTTCTAGGGCTAAGTCTTGCTTATGTGATGCTTTCACAGCTTAGCTCTAGATCAGTTGCGGTTGCATTCTTAACTTGGTATCAGAGCACTTCCCTGATTGTTGAATTTCATATCTAATTTTCTTATTGGGCACCCATTTTTCTTGCTGATTTTTTTTTTTGTCTTTGATGAGGGCTTTCATCTCTTTGCTTCAACAACATTCAGCACAATTTGGAGGAGGACCAATGCCCATCAGAGCATTTTCCTTGGTGGAGCTTTAGTGGACAGTTAGCGAAAGTACTTCCGCTAAATTTGGCGGCCAGAAAAAAAAAATTTGGCAGATCATTTCCGGAACCCAACTCTTACTTGTTTGCAGGCTGTCCAACGCCCAATTTCCCTCATCTCTTTCGTCTATTTTTTCTTCTATTTTCAACCTTCTCTTCACTTTTGTTTGCAGGCTGTCCAGCCCCTTCATACTTGTCACTTTCATTCGTTTTTGTCTCCATTTGCAGCCATTTTTCACACCTTGTTTGCAGGCTATCCAGCGCCCATCCCCCTCCAATTTTTACTTCGTTCTGCCTCCGTTTGCTACTCCAAATCCACATTTGACTATAGGTTGCTAGCACTCATTTCCACCCTCATACTTGCTGATTTTTCAGTCTACTTGAAGCATTTTTTTTCCAGCATTTCTTGGCGGTTGTCCAGCGCCCCATTGGAGAAGGTGTAGTATCATTTAATAAAGATTCGACATGATGCCAATAAAAGCTCACAGTAATTGCATCTCGCAGGTGTCGTGGGACCGCCACCAGTTTTGGTGGGAGATACTGTTGGAGGGTTTGCGGATCCCAAGGAAACCCTAACCCTAGTTAATAAGTGAGAGGGATTTGGCACCCTGCGTGTGTAAGTCCAACCCGATGATCACATAGCGATTCGATTAATTGGAAGTCAATAAAAGGACTTTAGGCTTTTTTTGCGGGACTTTTATTATCGCAGGGCCTTAATGTCAAGTTAGTGAATAAAGTTGGGTTTCTCTCCAATTTGGATGGTTCCCACTCTTTTTTAGATTTGAATAATTAGGGAGGCAAAAATGGACCAATAGGATTCAAAGGCTAAGGTCCTCCTCCCTACTATAAGAAGGGACCAACTCGAGTTTCCTACAAATGTACATATCTTCATTTCAATAAAGCAGATTGGTTCCCTTGTGAAATGGATTTATGAATGTCCTTGCTCTCTATCACTTTTCCTCCATCTCTCATGCTTTTATTATGTTTGCTAATTGTTGGATCTGATTGTTATTGGGATTGCATGTTTTTATACTTTTTATGAGAGAGAAAGGGGGAGAGAGAAAGAGTAAGCTATCTTCATTGTGGATCTTAGTGTTAATGGTTGTAGTGTTAATGCTTAGTGTTAATGGATGTAGAGTTAGATCTGGATCTGTCATTCATGCTGAATTTTGGGATATGCTATTGCTCTCATGGGAACGAATCTATGCATGACAACTAACTTCATCTCCTTGATGCTAGATTGATTAGATCTTGGGTTGAGGATAGGCAAGGAAAGAAACCCACTACAATATACTTGATCAATTCTGATTTCACACTTGGTTTACTGGAATTATCCAATTTTTGGTGCATTAGGAAGTCTCATTGGAGGCTACAAGATGATATATCAAGTTTTTAGAAATTGCATATAGAATTTGAGGTATTCAATTTTGGTGATTTTATCAAAACCCTAATTTTGATTGGATCTCTAGTTTGTTAGTTTGTTGAACTTCATTTGAGTGTGTTTCAATCTTAGGAAGTGGCAAGAATCATTAGATTGAGGATAGATCATAGGTTGATCAAGGTTTCACTATTCTATGTGTTGATTTTCTAGTTAGAAGTGCTAGAAGATATTTGAGAGGTTCCATATCTTTGTGATATCTTCTTGAGTTCATTTGTTGACATTCAAGAGATTGCTTTGTGCGTTGGAATAGGTTGAAAGAAGAAGATCAGGTCAATGCAACATGGCTACAAGTGGTGGATTTATGTTGGAAGGTAATGATAGACTTACCTCAATCAACTATTCTACTTGGAAAGTGAGGATGGAGTCCTTATTGGAGATGAATGACATGATAGATATTGTTGCAGGTGTGGAGGAGAGGCCTCAAGCACCTCAAGATCAAGTGAGGTATGACAAGAGAGCAAAGAAAGCTCTACACATGATTAAGATGAATGTTAACAATGAACTTCTCAAGGAGATTGGTAAGTGCACATCATCTTTGGAGGCTTGGGAAGTTTTGAAGAAGCTTTATGAATCCAAGTCCACATCTAGAGTGTTGACTCTAAGAAGACAAATCTTTCAAAGTTTTCAAAAGAAGGAAGAGAGTACTCATGCTTTTGTTTTGAGGGTTAAAGTATTCAATGATGAGTTAGCATGTATTAATGAAAGCATTAAGGAGGTAGAATGTTCGAGGATTTGCAGATCCCAAGGCAACCCTAACCCTAGTTAATAAGTGAGAGAGATTTGGCACCCTGCGTGTGTAAGTCCAACCCAATGATCACATAGTTATTGATTAGTTACAAGTCAATAAAAGGACTTTGGGCCTTTTTTGCGGGACTTTTAATGTTGCAGGGCCTAAATGTCAAGTTAGTAAATAAAGTTGGATTTCCCTCCAATTTGAATGGTTCTCACTCTTTTTTAAATTTGAATAGTTAGGGAGGCAGAAATGGACCAATAGGATTCAGAGGCCAGGGTCCTCCTCTCTATTATAAAAAGAGACCAACTCGAGTTCCTACACATGTTCATTTCCTCATTTCAATAAAGTAGATTGGTTCTCTTCATAAATGGATTGATGAATGTCCTTGCTCTCTATCACTTTTCCTCCATCTCTCATGCTTTATTTGGATTTTGCTAATTGTTAGATTTGATTGTTATTGGGATTGCAAGTTGTTATACTTTTTATGAGAGAGGAAGGGAGAGAGAGAAAGAGTAAGCTATCTTTGTTGTGGATGTGTAGTGTTAGTGGATCGTAGTGTTAATGGATGTAGTGGTAATGTTTAGGGTTAATGGATGTTAGAGTTAGATGTGAATCCTCCATTCATGTTGAAATCTGAACTATATTATCGCTCTCATGGGAACGAACCTACTTGTGACAACTAACTTTGTCTCTTGATGCTAGATTGACTAGATCTTGGATTCAGGTTAGGCAAGGAAATAAATCCACTACAATTTTGGTGCCGTTGCCGGGGAGCTATGCCAATTTTTCAATTTGCAGCATGTTTGTTAGATGGTTAGCTTGCATTAGGCATATTGTCGTTGCATGAATAGTGTTAGATCTGCATTTAAGGTTAGTTTGGGAGTGATTATGCTTGATTTGAATGGATTTGCTTGTTTGAAACCTAATCTGATTGTAGAACAGGGGAAGCTATTCATATTACCAATCTTAAGATCCATTTGGATCTAAGATATCAGAAAAAACAACAAAATCCGGTCAAATCTACCATATTTTGGTCATAAAGAGACAAAAATCGTCATCAAAACTGATAACTTTTTGTCCTCTTTCAGGAAACCTTCTCTGAGTTGCAGACGCCTTTGGTTTTGATTACAAAACCTTCAATTTGAAGGGCAAAGATTAATTCCCAACAGATTTTCAGAAACATTAGAAAAATCATTAAAAAACACCAAAAAAATTACCAAACCCCTAAAAATACAGAAAAAGAACCTTCGTCTGATTCACTGTGCATAGGTGTGATTCAGATCTATCTACTACCAGGTCGGCAAAGAATAATACCAAAAATAGAAGGGTTTTCAGAAGATCAGTTATCATATTGCCATATTTTTGCCAAAAAAAAGTCACTTTTTTGCAAACATACTAGTATTACTCTTGATCTTTCGCCAAAACCTTCGCCGAGTTTTCAAAACATTCTATTTATAGTAAAATACTATTTTTGAGTTTGGCAAAGATTCTTCATGTCCAGATCATAGAAAATCTTGATTTTTACCCTCGCTAAACTACAGAAACTGTGTTTTTCCGTGTCAGAAACGCGAAACTTTATGGAAGACCCATTCCTACTTTTAAGTAAAATTAAAATGGGACAGCGGAAAATGGTTTGAGATTACATTAAACGGGTGAAATGCCTCAGATCTGAGTGCGAACCTGAGCTGATTAACGAAAATGCCATGATTATGTGGTTTTTGTCAGGATTATCTAAACGAATCAGACATGAGCTAAAACGCCATAATGAGTATGCACTCTTACAAAATGCTATGGACGATGCAATTCGGGAGGAGGATGAAGATTCAGATGATGAGCCAAATATCAATATGTTGCCTTATACAACAGGGCAGTCTACTACGACATCTACCACTATTGCATCAACGAATGCCAACGCTACTGTAGAAATGATGCTCAACGAGTTTGAGAAACTTGGGAAGAACCAGCAGAAACAGATGGAAAAGTTGCAGTCGCAATTTGATGAGAAGATCAAAGCATTGGAAGATTTACACGGAAAAATGAACAAGGAATCTGAGAAGTTTGCGAAGACTTGTCCTACCATGGAAAATGTCTGGTGTTCTATTTGTATAGGAAATCACACAGTGAATGAGTGTCCTCAATTGAAAAAACAAATAGAAATCAGTGTATGCCATTTGTGTAATTCGCCTGATCATGAGACTGCTTTTTGCAACTTCAATCCTCGGATAATTCAGCAACGGTATGCCCAAATGGGATATCGAAAACCACAATATGGAGGAAATTTAGCAGCCAGACCTCGACAATCTGCTCTTGGATACCTGAAATGTTTAGCCTTACCTGCCCCACCAAAGCATTCCACTCCACCTGCCAATTTGATGGAACCAGAAGCGTACAGAAGTGCTGAGCAATGGAACTATGGTACTGATCAAGAAGGTGGATTTTCATAACAGTATGCTATTTATGTTGTCGCGCAACAACAAGCCTCTAGAAACTGGACCAGAGCACCGCTTGGATGCTTTGCATATGGAGAAAACCACAGAGTTGTAGAATGTCCAAATAAAAGAAAATTTGTACCATTATGTCGTGACTGTGGTTATGGGCATTGCTATAAAGAGTGTCCAGCAAGACCAATGCCACCACCAGCTACAACACCTGTAAATTTGATAACAATCAAACAAAGACCAGTAGCTCAGAATAAATCAAGTGTACCCTTGATGGTGGTCACCAAAGCACATAAGCAAAAAGAACCAGTAGCAGATCCAGTACCTGTTGATTCTACACCATTGAACGATATATCAACAGCATCTGGAGTCTATCCCAATCTTCATGCAAAAAAATGAAAATATCAGGATATGGGATTAAACATTTGCAAAAAGAAGAGGAGCTTGAAGCTGCTAAAGCAACAACCGAAGTTCGTTCTTCACCATTGCAGCCACCAAGAAATTCATTTACAATTATGAATGATCAATTGCATCATCATGAAGAACCCTTCAAGATGACTGAACCAAAAGCGCCGCAAACAGAACTGCTCATGAATATTTTATCTAGTAAAATTACTATCTCATTGGGAGAGTTGCTGAAGTTGGTGCCAAAAGCAAAAGAAGTTTTAGCACAAAAGTTAGCTCAAGCAGAACCAGAAGTCCATGAAGAGCCACTTTTTTGTGCTGGATTTGAAGAATCCAACGAAGTACTCCATGTCAGAGCCGCTTGGAAAAGTGAACAAAAGAATATTACTCTACCCATACAACATAGACAATTTTCTAAGGAAGCAACTGTGATAGATGGCGGTTCAGGAGCTAACCTGATTTCTACAAAGCTATGTGCAAAATGGGGTCTTACAAAGATCAAGCCTGCGACTTTTGCCATTAAGCTAGCTAATCAAACAACAGTTTGTCCACAAGGAATGGTTGAAGATATACCTGTTAAAATTGCGGGAGTATAGTTTGTCATTACTTTTGTAGTAATGGACTTACCAGAAGCGTCGAATGTCTACTATTGGGACATCCATGGTTATGAGTTGCGCAAGTAATTCATAACTGGGGTACTGGGAAAATTACTTTTGAAAATTGTGAACGTGCAGTCAAAGTTAATCCTGCAACTTGGACTATCAAACCAGTGGTTCAAAACAAGGATGATGATTCATCAACAACGGATCATACTTGTGACCGACCAGAGAAAAATTTGGGAGCTCATTACGATTCTCAAACGGACACTGTCAACTGGAATGAAACTCTTGCAATGATTGATTGTACAACTAGATATATGTGTCAACAAGATCATCAGTCAGATTTGAGTGAGATTTCATTATTAGATCAAACTTTGGATACACCGATTACGTTTCTGTTGAATGTGTTGAATGTAGCTTGGATATCAACGGAACCTATACCAAATCCGATTGAAGAAGACCTCATATCTGTGAGTCATGCCTTGACTTATGATGACAATGCAGAACTTACGGATGAACAGATTCTCAATCATATGGATCCGACCAGATTTGGAGTGCGTAATGTTCCTGATGAACCAACAATAAAACCACCCAAAGCAGTTATATTGAAGGAAGATAGGATCACATGATCAATGACAAAAAACAAGCCAAGCAACATTATAATACGGTCCTGAAATGGGAAAATCCTCCACAAAAGATTGATTCAAAGAATGTACCACCCTTAGATAAAGACAAGGGAAAAGTCGAGGATGATTCTACAAGTCATAATTCTAGCAAGACATCATCGTCTCGGAAGTCATCACCTCCACGATGAATTCCTAAGGCTAAGTGAAGATCCAAGACAAGTCCTTTCAAAAAAGAACAAGCAGATGTAGCCCAGCATGATTAATATTTCATTGGGAGAGTTCCTGAAGTTGGTGCCAAAAGCAAAAGAAGTCTTAGCGCAAAAGTTAGCTCAAGTAGAACTAGAAGTCCATCAAGAGCCACTTTTTTGTGCTGGATTTGTAGAATCTAATAAAGTACTCCATGTCGGAGCTGCTTGGGAAAGTGAACAAAAGAACATCACTCTGCCGATACAACATAGACAATTTTCTAAGGAAGCAGCTGTGATAGATGGCGGACGGATCAGGAGTTAACCTGATTTCTACAAAGCTATGTGCAAAATGGGGCCTTACCAAGATCAAGCCTGCGACTTTTGCCATTAAGCTAGCTAATCAAACGACAGTTCATCCATGAGAAATGGTTGAAGATATACCTGTCAGAATTGCTGGAGTATAGTTCGTCATTACTTTTGTAGCAATGGACTTACCAGAAGCGCCAAATGTCTACCGAGTCCTATTGGGACGTCCATGGTTACGAGTTGCGAAAGTAATTCATACTTGGGATACCGAGAAAATCACTTTTGAAAATCGTGAACGTGCAGTCAAAGTTGATCCTACAACTTGGACTATCAAACCAGTGGTTCAAAAAAAAAATGATGATTCACCAACAAAGGATCATACTTGCCAGTGATCGTCCAGAGAAAAATTTGGGTGTTCATTACGATTCTCAAACGGATACTATCAACTTGAATGAAGCTCTTGCAACGATTGATTGTACAGCATGATATATGTGTCAACAAGATAATCAATCAGATTTGAGTGAGATTTCATTATTAGATCAAACTTTGGATACACCAATCACGTTTCCATTGAATGTTCTGAATGTAGCCTGGATATCAACGGAACCTATACCAGATTCGATTGAAGAGGATCTCATTCCTGTAAGTCATGCCTTGACTTCTTATGACAATGCAAAACTCACAGATGAGCAGATTCCTGATCATATGGATCCGACCAGATTTGGAGTGCGTAATGTTCCTGATGAACCAACAATCAAACCGTCTAAAGTAGTTATATTGAAGGAAGATAGGATCACATGATCGATGATGAAAAAACAAGCCAAGCAACAATATAATATGATCCTGAAATGAAAAAATCCTCCTCAAAAGATTGATTCAGAGAATGTGCCACCCTTACTGGATAAAGACAAAGGAAAAGTCGAGGATGATTCTACAAGTCAGAATTCTAGCAAGACATCATCGTCTCGGAAGTTATCACCTCCATGGTCAATTCCTGCTAAGAAGGCTAAGCGAAGATCCAAGACAAGTCCTTTCGAAAAAGAACAAGCAGATGTAGTCCAGCATGATATGCCCGAGCATTTTAAACAATATACATTGGATGATGTGGTTATCATGTTACCTAAAGCACATCGTGAACCTCAAGAACACGTGCCAGACTCAAAAGATATTTACGATGGCCCAGCTAGGACACAACCAATGAATCTTGTCGAACCAGGAGAACCACATAAGATTGTATAAGTTGGATCACAACTTAATCCTGAATAGTATCAAGCACTCCGCATGTTACTTATTAAGTATCAAGATTGCTTTGCATGGACTTATCAAGATCTGAAGGGTATTCCGACGTCAGTTATTGAACATACCATACCTTTAGTACTTGATGCAGTTCCAAAGGTTACAAAGTTCTATCGTTGTAATCCTAATGTTGCAGATCTGATAAAGAAAGAACTTCAGAGACTGCTTGACACCGATTTCATTTATGAGATCAAGCATACTGAATGGATCTCACCGATTGTCATTGTTCCTAAGAAGAATGGGAAATTGAGAAGTTGTGTGAATCTCAAGGCGTTGAATAAAGTGACGTGGAAGGATCGCTTTTCGTTACCTTTTACTGAAAGCATTTTGGATCGCCTTGCTGGAGCGGAAGCTTATAGTTTCTTGGATGGATTTAGTGGTTACAACCAGGTTAAGATTGCACCTGCCGACCGCCACAAAACCACTTTTGCAACGGAATGGGGCACCTATGCTTACAAAGTAATGTCGTTTGGACTCTATAATGCACCAAGTTCATTCCAAAGAGTAATGCAATTTGCTTTTAAAGATTATCTACAGTAATTTCTTGAAATTTACTTGGATGACCTGGGAGTCCATAGTACAGATGCAGACCACCTGGATTGATTGGAAAAAGTATTTGAAAGATGCCGCAATTATCAAATTTCTCTAAATCCTAAAAAATGCCAGATATGGGTTTCCCACAGAGTTGTGCTTGGACATGTGATATTGAGACATGGTATTGCCACAGATTATTCTAAGATCAAGATTATTGTGGAATTGCCACCGCCAACAATAATTCGTGGAGTTTATGTGTCTATGGGTCATGCGAACTACTATCGAATTTTTATTATCTTCTTTGAGGATTTAGCACGACCTATATACACACTGGCTATTGTTCCTATTTGGACAGTAGAGGCATTAGAAGAGTGGACAATTGAATTTCATGTTCATACGGATGCCTCAAAATATGCCATTGGATCAGTTTTGACGCAACCAGGTGATTATAAGAAGGATTATCCTATACGATTTGCAAGTAGATAGCTTACTGATCCGGAGAAGAATTATTCAACAACAGAACATGAGGCGTTAGCCATGATTTTTTCTGTTCGGAAATTTCGTCACTATCTCATGGAAACGCACTTTGCATTTTATACGGATCACTAGTCGTTACTTTACTTGGTAAACAAGACATGCAATACAAGACGTATTGCAAGATGGTTACTATTATTGACTGAATTTGACTTTTGAGTTGTGGTTCAGAAAGGAAAGCAACATTATCTAGCCGATCACGTTTCGCGAATCAAATCCGTACCAGTTAATACTGAAGTGGATGATGAATTACCAGATGCTGCATTATTCTATGTCAAAGCAGTACCTGAGTGGGCAGCGGATATTGTTGTATATCTAATGCTAGGACAATCGAATGACTCTTTGACAAAAGTACAGAAGAGACAATCGATTCATAAGGCTCAACCTTATCAATTGATTGCAGGACAATTGTATCATCGTGGATCAGACAATATTCTACGGAGATGTGTTTTACCGCATGAAGTACCAGATTTAATCATGTTTTCACATGATGGTATGGGCAAAGGACACTTCTCTAAAGATATTATTGTTCGCAAAATTTTGCGATCAGGTTGTTGGTGGCCTATGCTTCATAAGGACACATATTATTTTATTCAGACATGTGATGTTTGTCAGCGAGCACGATGGCCTACTCAACAGAATTATGAACCCTTGTATCCGATTTTATCGCAAACACCATTTGAAAAATGGGGACTAGATTATGTTGGTCCTATTCATCTTGCCACACAAAGATCTCAGGCCAGATACGTTATCGTAGCAACTGATTATATGACCAAGTGGGTTGAAGCCAAAGTTGTCAAAGTTGCTGATGCGAAATCTATGGCCAAGTTTCTCTATGAAAATATAATAATCAGATTTGGATGTCCAATCGAGGTTGTCAGTGACCGGGATACACACTTTGTTAATCAAACAGTAAAGTGTTTATTGGAAGATCTTTTTGTTATACACAGATTTAGTACTCCTTACTATCCCAGAGGGAATGGCCAAGCTGAATCTTCCAATAAAATTCTCTGCACCATTATGACAAAGACAGTTGAAGCAAGTCGATCTGATTGGGAACATAAACTGTATGCAGCATTATGGGCAATCGGAACCGCTTACAAAAATAGTACAAATCAAACACCCTTTCAACTGGTTTATGATCAAGATGTTGTCATGTCGGCAGAGCAATCTTGTATCCATCATCTGTCCCATATTTACGCACAGAGATGAATTTGGCATTCATCTCTATCTTCTTGAGCAACCTTGTATCCATCATATGTCCCATCTTTACGCATAGTGGCAACAGAACGGTTAAATGATGATAAGTCTTTATAACTCCGTCATGAAGGTTGCACAAATTATGTAAAACTCGATTGATGGCAGTTCATGCATTAGTAGTAGAGAAAGCCCGCTGCAAGGCATGGCACGATCGTCGATTGCACAAAAAAGATCTGAAAGCAAGAGATCTTGCATTGATGTACAAAACCAAGCTGATCAAGAGAAAATTGAAGTTTACCAGTGAAGGCCCATATAAAGTGAAGGAAATCCTGAACTATGGCGCAGTAATTCTTGAGCACTTGGATGGAAAACGATTTGATACTCCGGTAAATGGCAACCAATTACGCAAGTTTTGACGACCTGCTTCGCCAAATCAACAAGCCTGATCTCAAGGATTTTTTGATTTTATTTGTTTTTCAATTTGTTGTTTTCAATATTTGATTGTTCAGATTTTTTGTAAAAAAGATAGTTAAAAAAAAAAAAATTAAAATGAGAAAAGACTGATGAGCAAAAGTCAAAAAAGTCATCAGCATTGGAAAAAGAAAGAACAGTATTTTTGCTGAAAAATGACTTAGAAAATCCTTGTTTTGGTCAGATTTGGCCTATACAATGTCAGAAACCTTTGCTGAGCTCTCAAACTGTACATCAACTTCAGATTTATCTAATTTTAAGTGGGCGAAGGTTCTTGTCCGAAAAAAAATCCATTTTTAAAGCTAGGTGAATGATCAGCAATATGCCATTTTGGGAACTTTCGTCGAGCACCTTACACTCGTTAGAAACCTTTGTCGACATGCTAGATGGTCTTAAAATGTCGTTCAAATTTTGGAAAAATGCATTTATGATAGTACCTGGGCGAAGGCTCATCTTTCGCCAGCCCTGAAAAACGTTCGCTTGATAGGTTTTGATCCCCAGAAACCAATCATAAGTACACAAGCCTCACTCAATCATAAGTAGGCCAAACAGGCCATCAAGCCTTACATCGACCTCACCAATGATTTTCACTGGACCAATGACGGATACCTCCTTGATGCCATCATTGAACCTTCCATCCACGCTGCTGCCCAGCTATTGAACAACTTCTTGATGGTTGCCAACCTTAGGAAAGACCGCATCACTTCACAGATCCTCCATAGGATAGTTGACTCCTATACCAAGATAGCCAAAGCCTCTCTTGAACCATATAATTGATTCAAGATTGTTTCTGATGAGCTCAAACGAGCTATTAAGAGCAATACTAAGCAGCAATTTGCTATTGGTTCCTTGTTGTCTCTTCTAGACGCCTCTCACCTAGAAAACAAAATCCATGGCTTCCACCTGGATTCTGTGCTTTCGGTCTATGAAGAAGCATCGGCCGAGTCGTCCCACCAGGCCTCTAGTTCACATAGTTGATGTCATCCACCCAGCGAGATCATCATTCTTGACTCGCCTTCCGTGTCACGACGTCGTACTAGGCATATAACGTCAGTTGTGCTTCCACCCCCTGCTATTGTTCACACTAAACTTCCTATTCCCCCCGCCTCTGATGCTTCTCTCGCCTTTGCTTCTACACAAGGACAGTCTGTGACTATTGGGGCTACCATTCCCATCATAGCTGCCCAGGCCGCCTCACCTCCGCACACCGAAGCTACTTCACCAAACACACAATATTTCATGGATATGTTCGATGATTCTGACCCCCTTGGGGCCACCGAAATTTTTGAAGTGCCCCAGAGCCCTGCGCCCTTTGAAATCCAATCCCCTGGAAGAGGATTCAAACAAATCCATGACACTACTATCGGTGTTGAAGACTCAAGCCAACAACTTCAAGCTGAAGACAGCCAACCACACTTCGGATTGCCCAAGCTGTGAAATCACTGAAGCAGTTCGACGCCACCATGCTTGAGGGTTTTGAGGAAGACGATGTTTCAGAAGAAGAAGTACTGGCATCTATTTCATGCCAACCAAGGATAGTACCATCAGGTCCTCCTGTTGTTGCCACCTCCACAACAGTAGATTCTGGTGATGCTCTTGGTTTGGTCTCAAGCCTTGCACAAGTGATCCAGTCTATGCTGCAGAAGAAAAAAAAAATGGAACAGAGAATCTCGAATATGGGATCCGAAAACACTCTCATCAGCCAAAAGATTGTCCAACTAGATCAAGAATTGAAGATCGCTAAGTAGCACGAAGACAAATCTGAAGCTGAAAAGAAGATGGCACAGCAATAGGCTGATCGCCTCGAAGGATACGTCAGCTCCCTGCAAAATGCCCTGACAACCGCACAGGATCAGTTGGATAAGGTCGTGCAGGAAGCAAAACAACAAGTGCAGCTGCTAAAGGGTCAATTGCAAATGGCGGAGCAGGATCGCACACGTCTCCAAGGTGAATTGGATGCGACCACTCTTAAGCGTGATGTGTATCGTCGGACGCAAATACCAGATCATCTGGTCACACCGACGAAGATCGCGTGTTTGTTCAAGAACGTGGAAATGTACAAAGTGACCCTTCAGGGATTCCAAGGCCGCTTTGACAGGTTCAAAGGAGCAGCTTCAACTGAGTTGGCAAAGGCTAAAAAAGCCATCAGTGCCTATGAAAAAACAGTCGCTTAGGTATTAGAAGTTGGACCACAAATCCACATCCCAGTCATGTATCCATGGATACAAGGCTGGATTCGGGCATGGACCAGGGGGGAGCTCCAGAAATATAAGACCAGCCGCCAGTTTTACCAGCAATGCAGTCGGGTCCATCCAAGGACCACACCACTATTCAGAAGGCCCATCAGCGTCGAAGACCAGATCCACAGTCTCTTATCACAACATCCACATGAGTCCTCACGTGATGGATGGGTCCTTAAGTTCAAGACCTCCAAGATAGAGATCGGCAAAGAGTTGGACAAAATATCTGCATTGGGAGAGCAGTCGGCATGGAGAATTACTGGTTTTGAGAAAACTCCGAAATCAATCAAGAGTTATGTGGCCAGCCCTCGCCAATTGCGGGTAGATCCCTATTATGTGCCAATGCTAAGAAGGAATAAATGGAAAGATTTGGGATTGGTTATGGACAAGATTACAATCCATACGCCCAATTGGCCAATTATCCATCAGCCCTACAACTGGACAATATCAGTGGATTTTCACTGGGCTTTACAAGCATACCAGCGAGAGTATGTCCACTCTCCAGATCCGACAGTGCGACAATCGGCACTATTTGCAAAAGATCTAACTCTGTTGGCATCAGTGACAACCAGATGGGACGATTGCCTCCCTCCTCACAGATCCTCCATAGGATAGTTGACTCCTATACCAAGATAGCCAAAGCCTCTCTTGAACCATATAACTGGTTCAAGACTGTTTCTGGTGAGCTCAAACGAGCTATTAAGAACAATACTAAGTAGCAATTCGTTGTTAGTTTCTTGTTGTCTCTTCTAGCCGCCTCTCACCTGGAAAACAAAATCCATGACTTCCACCTGGATTCTATGCTTTCGCCCCAGAGCCCTGCGCCCTTTGAACTCCAATCCCCTGGAAGAGAATTCGAACAAATTTATGACACTACTGTTGGTGTTTAAGACTCAAGCCAGCAACTTCAAGCTAAAGACAGCCCAACCACACTTCGGGTCAACCAAGCTACGAAGTCACCGAAGTAGTTCGACGCCACCGTGCTTGAGGGCTTTGAAGAAGAAGTACCGGCATCTATTTCATGCCAACAAAAGACAGTACCATCAGGTCCTTCTGTTGCTGCTGCCTCCACGACAGTAGGTTCTGGTGATGTTCTCGGTTTGGTCTCAATCCTTGCGCAAGTGATTCAGTCTATGCTTGACAAGAAAAAAAAAATGGAGCAGAGAATTTCAGATCTGGGATCGGAAAACACTCTCATTAGCCAGAAGATTGTCCAGCTGGATAGAGAATTGAAGACGCCAAGCAACACGAAGACAAATCTGAAGCTGAAAAGAAGATGGCACAGCAACACGTTGATCATCTCAAAGGACAAGTCAACTCCCTACAAAATGCCCTGACAACCGCACAGGATCAGGTGGACAAGACCGTGCAGGATGCAAAGCAACAGGTGCAGCTGCTAAAGGGTCAATTGCAGATGGCGGAACAGGATCGCACACATCTCCAAGGTGAATTGGATGTGACCACCCTTGAGCGTGATGCGTATCTTCAGACGCAAATACCAGATCATCCGGTCACTCCAACGAAGATCGTGCATTTGTTCAAGAACGTACAAAGTGGCCCTTCAGGGACTCCAAGGCCGCTTTGACAGGTTCAAAGGAGCAGCTTCAACTGAGTTGGCAAAGGCTGAAGAAACCATCAGTGCCTATGAAAAAGTAGTCGCTCAGGTGTTGGAAGCCGGACCACAAAAATGCGTACCGGTTAAGCCGCAATTCTCTCCTACACACCAAGAGGATGTACCAGTGGATACAGGACTGGATTCGGGCATAGACCAAGGAGAAGCTCCAGAAATACCAAAGCAACCGCTAATTTCACCGGCAATGCAGGTGGGTCCATCCTCATCAAGGACCACACTGCTATTCAGAAGGCCCATCAACGTCGAGGACCAGATCCAAAAGTTCTTAAAGCAACATCCGCATGAGTCCTCTCATGGTGGATGGGTCCTTAAGTTTAAGACCTTCGAGATAGAGGCCAACAAAAAAGTGGACAAAATACCTGCATTGGGAGAGCAGCCGGCATGGAGAATTACCATTTTTGAGAAAACTTCGGAATCAATCAAGAGTTATGTGGCTAGCCCTCGCCAATTGCGAGTAGATCCCTATTATGTGCCAATGTCGAGAAGGAATAAATGGAAAGATTTGGGATTGGCTATGGACAAGATTACAATCCATAAGCCCAATTGGCCAATCATCCTTCAGCCCTATAGCTGGACGACATCAGTGGATTTCCACCGGGCTTTACAAGCATACCAGCGAGAGTATGTCCACTCTTCAGATCCCACGATGCAACAATCGGCACTATTTGCAAAAGATCTAACTCTGTTGGCATCAGTGGCAACCAGATGGGACAATTGCCTCCCTCCTCTGGCATTCGATCCAAATAAGTCCATGGCCTCAGACAATATCAAAGATCAGTTGTCGATTGCTCATTTATATTTTCGTGCAGCAATGATGGGAGGCTCCTGGGAATCACGCTTCACATCTTGGACAACCTCAAAGTGGATTGCAGAAGCCCATTGTTGTTTTTTGCCCCATAATTTGGATTTTAATACTGCCCGTCTCGACTTAATGGAAAAGGTGCAGTACCATTTAATAAAGATTCGTCGCAAAGCTAATAAAAGTCCCCAATAACTGCATCTTGTAGGTGTCGTGGAACCGCCAATTTTGGTGGGGGATACTGTTGGAGGGTTTGCGGATCCCAAGGCAATCCTAACCCCAATTAATAAGTGAGAGGGATTTGGCACCCTTCGTGTCTAAGTCTAACGCGATGATCACATAATTATTTGGTTAGTTACAAGTCAATAAAAGAACTTTAGGTCTTTTTTGCGAGACTTTTGATGTCGCAGGGCCTAAATGTCAAGTTAGTAAATAAAGTTGGGTTTCCCTCCAATTTGGATGGTTCCCACTCTTTTTTAAATTTGAATAGTTAGGGAGGCAAAAATGGACCAATAGGATTCAGAGGCCAGGGTCCTCCTCTCTATTATAAAAAGAGACCAACTCGAGTTCCTACACATGTTCATTTCCTCATTTCAATAAAGCAGATTGGTTCTCTTCATAAATGGATTGATGAATGTCCTTGCTCTCTATCACTTTTCATCCATCCCTCATGCTTTCTTTGGTTTTTGCTGATTGTTGGATCTGAATGTTATTGGGATTGCAAGTTGTTATACTTTTTATGAGAGAGAAAGGGAGAGAGAGAAAGAGTAAGCTATCTTTGTTGTGGATGCGTAGTGTTAGTGGATCGTAGTGTTAATGGATGTAGTATTAATGTTTAGGGTTAATGGATGTTAGAGTTAGATGTGAATCCTCCATTCATGTTGAAATCTGAACTATACTATCGCTCTCATGGGAACGAACCTAGGCGTGACAACTAACTTTGTCTCTTGATGCTAGATTGACTAGATCTTGGATTCAGGTTAGGCAAGGAAAGAATCCCACTACATAGAACTTGTTCAAGTTATACTTAATGGCTTGTTGGATGATCATGCTAATCTTGTTCAAAGTTTTGCTATTCAAAATACTTTGCCAAGTATTGTGGATTTTCAAGAGATATTGGTGAATGAGGAGTATAGGCTTCAATCAAGAGGAGGTGGATCTACATCAACATCTCATTATGAAGAGGAGGCTATGTTCATCAAAGACAAGTTCAAGGGAAAAGACAAAGGCAAGTGGTCAAAAGGACAAGATCAAGATGAGACTTCCTCTTTTGGCAAAAAGAAAGATAAGGATAAGTTGAATTGCTTCTATTGTGGAATCAAAGGCCATTTTGCAAATGAATTTTTGAAGAAGCAAATCAACTTTACTACTAATGATGAGGATCTAGGTGGTGGTGATTCACTTTTGATGTGTTCTTCAAGTCCAATATCAAGTGAAGGTGACAAAGACTCATGGTGGATTGATAGTGGATCTAGTTCACACATGACTAGTCACAAGGAGTTCTTTACTTCTTTGGTCACTTATGATGGAGCCAAGAAAGCAATTCACATGGCCAATGGTGATGAGTGTGTGATTGAAGGTGTTGGTTCAATTCCTATTTGTCTCTCTACTAATAGAAAAGCAAGACTTGATGGTGTTCTTTACATTCCTTCACTTTCAAAAAATTTGCTAAGTGTTGGTCAAATGATAGAGAAATGATACATGGTAAAGTTTGGTGGTGATGCTTGTTTCATTACAAAGGAAGAAATATTGGTTGTTAGGGGCAATAGACAAGGTAGACTTTTCAAGCTTGATGCTTTTGTTATGGCTTACAAAAAGGATGGAATGGAAAAGAAGATTGGTCTCAACTTTCCAAAGTTCCCTTTGAGCATCAATAAGATTAGTGGATCTTATGCAAAGTCTAGAAAGCTTCCTTATGCTAGATTTAGGTCAAGATCTAAAATGCTTCTTGGAGATGTTCATCTTTGTGCTAACTTGGCTAGTCTTGAGGATAACAATGGTGTTTCAATGGTTCTTCATGGCAAGTGCAAGCATGAAAAAGGTAAGGAAAGATCTAACTTCATCAATGGAGGTGAAGGTTCTTCCTTGGAAAAGATTGCTGCTAATGATTTCTTTGATCATATGGAAAAGATCTTGCTATGTGCATTTATGAAGGAGGTGGTTCTTCTACATTCTTTTGTGATGAGGCCAAGAAATTCATTTTTGCAGCAAGTGGAGTCACATGTCTTCATAAAGAGAGTAGATCAAATGGTTCATCAAGAGACTTGGTGAGGGAGATAGCCACAAGTCAAGAAGAAGAGAAGTATGTGAAGAGTTCAAAGTACGATGTATTTTGAATGATGTCGTTGTGAATGATAGTGAGGAATAATCATTATCATTATTGTTGTGAATGATATTGAGGAATAATTATTATCATATGAGCCATTACCTAAAACATTGAGTAGAAGTTCTTGTTTGAAAAAAAGAGAGTACTTCAATCATCCTTATGTTGAAGGTACTAATCATTTTTTTGATGGCTTCTAATGTTTTTGAGGTTTCTACTTTTTATGATGCAATCACTAAGAGGGAGTCTTATGAAAGAAAGAGCAATGGAAGATTGGTTATTGGAAAGATCCAAGGCATGGATCTCACATCTCTTCATCAACCCAAAGGATTATATGATTGTGAATGGATCACTCATGATCGAGATGGCAAAAGGTTGGTTGGAGAAGACTACATGGAGCAAATCGAGAGGCAATTTTTTCAAGGAAAGGGAGATCTCATTGGTGAGCTTATTGAGGTTTGTTATGGACTCAAGAGGGCTGGATCTATTAGGTTTGATACTCAGCTTCACCTACTCTACTTCATGTTGGATGGAAAGTTCGGAATCTATCTTTTGATTTATGATGGTGGCATTGTTTTCACTAACCTTTGTGGAAATTCGAGATCAAGCATTGATGAGATCTTGTTGGATCTAGATCATATGTTTGAGAGGGAGTTTTTACATAGGGTCAGGTCTGAAGATATTCATATCTTTGATATCTTTGATGATCAAGAGAAAGGTAAGCAAGTGGAAGCGACTCACTTTGCTTTACTCACATGTTTTGAAGAATCTTCTTGTGTAGATGATGCTATGCAAGTGGATATTTATTCGCATGGTTTATCAGGTAATGGATTTGAAAAACAAAGTTTTCTCAATGACTTTGATGGTCAAGAGGAAGATCAAGAGGTTGGTGTCAAAGGGCTTCAACAATACAAAAGGAAAGGTGGCAATTTGGAGCTAGTTAAGAGCATCAAAGGAAGGTTATTTGGCAAAGATGTTATGGATCTGTTTTTGTAGGAGTATTTAAACTCAAGTAAGTCAAAGGAGAAGCAAGAAAGTGTTGTTCAAGTTTACTTTACTTGTTCTATCTCATGTTTGAGCTATTTCATATGAATGTGTGCAAATTGTCAAGATATGGACAAATTAGCTACATTGTCTTGCAATATCTTATTGTTGGAGTTGTACTAGCATTCTTGGCTGATTTTGCTTATGGAAATGAAGTCAATGAAGGTTCATTATATCACTCATCCATGATCAAGTTCTGAAGTGTTGAGCTACTTGATGCCAATGTTTGGAGATTGTCAATTTTTGGTGAATTCATAGTCATTTTCTTGTGTCAAGTAGATCTTGAAGATGGACTAGTGCAACCTACTTGGTTTATGGAGTCATGCGGTGCTGGATTTGCCTCATTAATGTACCCACCTACTCATGGATTTCCAAGGTTTGATGGTTTCTTGTGGCAAGATGGAGATGGAGGCTCATTCATGGTGTTTTACGGTGGAGACATATCAAGAAAGGACAAATATGGAGGATACAAGCAAGCATTGGATGATCACTCACATTTATTGTTTGGTTGCTGTAATTTTCCAGAGAGTTCAAAGTTTCAAACATGGAGGAGTCATTTCATTCACATTCTATTTGGTTCTTCATGTTCTATTTATATCTTGATGTGTAAAATTGATGTAAGAAATAGTGAAGCATCCAATTTGGATACTATTCCCTATATCAATTATGGAAACTACTTTAGAATGTTAGAAAAGATATCTATACTTAGGATGGAGATCATTCTAAAGTTGGATCAAAGTAGTATGGTTAAAACTATGCCAAAACTAGTTGGAGGAGTGTGAGAGATTTCAAATTTTAGTCATATTTTGGTAAATTGTCAATATGAGGCCAAAACTCATTTTAGACTTAGAGATAAACTTTTTCAAGTTATATTAGTTTAAAATACATTCAATAAACACTTTCTGAAAGTGTGGGAAAGTTGGTAGTCGCGTTTAAGAGAGATTCAAATTTGAATGTTGGGTACTTTGAATCTAGACCCAAAAATAGTAGGGTTAGCATTTTGGAGGGAAAGCCAAGTGGCCAAATAGGGCTTGGACCTGCTATAAAAGGAGGAAACTCGTGGAGAGACACATCTTCTCTCTTCTCTCTCTCATTTCATCATTATGCATGGTTCTCTTTGGGTTCTACTACTCATTGGTGCACTCTCATGATGTTATCTTGCAATTCTATGTGTAGAATGATCATTTATTTCTATTCTCGGTTTCACATGTGTGAAATATAGTAGGGTACTGTAATTGTACGGACAACAACTATATTTTTGGTTCTGGTTCATGTTTGATCAGTATCTCTTAGAGTTTGCATCTCATTTTGTATGTAGATGCTGATTTTTCTACATTGGTAGGATTGTTGGTCTGCTCCTTATTATAACCAAATATCAGGGACATGGATTGGATCTTGAATGATCTGAAATCCTTCATAGAAATTGGCCAATGGGATTTGAGGCCAAAGCCCTAAAATCCACTATAAATAGTGGTTGATTAGAATTATTTCTAAACACTCTCTTCATTTCAATACAAGCAGGTTGGCCCTCTTATGGAATGGATATGGAATGTCCTTGCTCTCCATCGTTCCTCCTCTAACTCTCATGTTTTCTTTGGATTTGTTAATTGTTGGATTTGATGCTTATTGGGATTGATCATTTTTATGCTTTTTGAAAGGGAGAGAGAGAAGAGTAAGTCTTTATCATTGTTGTGGATCTAGTGTTAATGGATGTAGTGTTATTGCTTAGTGTTAATGGATCTTAGTGTTAAATATGCATCATATGCATTTGCTGGATTATGAAATATGCTATCGCTCTCATGGGAACGAATCTACGTGTGACAACTAGTTAGTCCTCTTCATCTCCTTGATGCTTGTGTGCTTGGATCTAGGGTTGAGGGTGGATAGGAAATGCCCACTACAATTTCTAATTAACAAATTTTCACTAAACATTCCATGACAACACAATGCACTCTATAAAATTTTGAGTGTTTGTTCTTTGGAGTTCTTTAGGATTTGCTCAAGTGATAAGGTGAACTTTTTCTTCTTCTTTTGGATAGCCAACTAGATTTAAACAACCATTCTAAAACTTGGACTTGAAAATGGAAGAAAACACAATCAAAGCACTCATTGGAAAAAACAATTTCATTTGAGACAATGATTTTTTCCAATTCTTTTGCCCTAACAAAACCCTAGACTATTTTTGACATATTCAAAAACTTTTCAATTGGCTTTGTATATCTTAAATGGAGTTAAAATTTGTAGATGTTGACCTTGTTGGTACCAAACTGAGCTCGTATGGTGTCAGGCCGCAACATCTTGCACACTTGTGGATCAATTGGTCCACATAATTCTCGAACTACTTCTACAGGATTAGTATCTCCCTTCTTATTGCAAACTTCGCAAGCAAGGAATGGCCCTGAAGCTAGCTCATGCACCATTGCCTATCAAAAAACAAAAGGAACATGTGTGGTTTAAAAACCACTACTCAAGATCTAATTCAAACTAAAAGCAATTTTGATATAAGGAAATATGTCCTATTCACATATGTAAATTGTACATTTTCAAACTAGAAAATGATTGTGAAAGAGATAAAGCTTATGAAAATTGGTGGCTGACTCGACACACAAACAAATATTTGGGTTGTTTTTTAATGTTAAGTGTCAAAATGTCTAAATCAAGATATTGTCACCCAAAATAGAGAAAGTAAAAGCCTCGCAATTGTGAAGTTTGGCAATAACTTTTGGAGTAAGAACAAAAAAACAAAGAGAGTTAGATTAAGATAACATCTCAAACTTGTGGTTTTAAATTGAGGCTTACATGATAATCAGAGCAAACTCCCTTATAGATCTCATAGAAATCTGTAGCATTTGTGCGACTAAAAGTCAGAAGCTCCATGGCAGTTATATCGAAATTTTGCAGTATGAGATCCAAAATAGCTCCCATTGAACCTACACATTTTTTGCATCAAATTATTAAAGATGCCACAAATTTTACAAATAGCATGTCCTTATTCAAGAGCATGTTAAATTTATAGTCATACTCCATGTAATCACATCTATTTTCACATAATAAAGTTATATAAAAATTTGTCGATACTTTTTCCATATTGTTATTTTTCTAACTATAGCTAGTTGATGGTGAGGATAATTGTGGGTTCTACAAGAATAGTTGCATATCTAGAGGATTGTATTATATGTACCAAAATTTATAAGAATATCATTGTTTATCAACAAAATCCTAAAGTCAACTTGCATAATTTAGGTAGTTATGAGAAGAATAGGACATCAAACTAAATGTAGATAGAGAAGAGATTGTAATCGTGGGGACTAATCTTAGGTAAAACAAAATTCGAATGAAAAAAAAAAAGGTTGAGAGTAATTTGAAGCTAACTTTAAACTATGCTAAACCCATATAAAGTTACTCTTTACTCTAAGTTTTTGCACAAACATTCAACTAAAAATGAAGTTGTATGTACTATTTGTAACATCTAAGGTTCCATGCATTGGAGAAGGTATGTATTTAATAAGCACCTAATAATATAGTATCAATAATAAATAGAGGATTCAAACCATAGAATCTCTCAAAGACCAAGGAGGTGCATATAACTCTTCTTTTTAAAGACAATGTCCTCAATTGTCTTAATGTTACAACAACAACAACGAGAAAAATTTGAGATTTGCATGTTGAAGAAGTAGCTAGAAAATTGTAACAATGGCTTAATACTTTCTTATTGTGAATTACGATCCAAAATTGGCCCCAAGGTTGTCGAGCGAGGGCTTGAATATGAATCAAATGACTACAATAAGAATGTTGTTACACAAACATAACAACCATTTTGATGGACCATCTCGCCTGACTACACTCGTTACCATCTCGACCGAACGGCTCATCACCATCTCGACCAAAGGGTCTCCACTTCATCTCAACTAAGCCTCCTCTGCTCAGCACTCGACCAAATCATCTGCTCATCATCTCGCCCGACTACACTCGTTACCATCTCGACCGAACGGCTCATCACCATCTCAACCGAAGGGTCTCCACTTCATCTCGCCCGACTGCACTCGTTACCATCTTAATCGAACGACCCATCTCCCATCTCGACCGAAGGGTCTCCATTTCATCTCAACCGACGACTTAACGTTCGACCGAGTCTTTGGTCTTGACCTTGACCACGAGTCTCTGATCATGATCTCGACCAAATTTTTTGCTCACCATCTCGACCAACGCCACCTTTCAGATCTGGACCGACACCACCATTTAGATCCCGACCGACATTTTTTATCACCTGATCGTCATATATGAACGTCGCCATCTCGATCGAGAAAGGCCCCTAGACAACTCGACCGGGTCTGCACTTCGTATCTCGACCAAATCTGCGCTACATATCTCGACCGGGTCTGCACTTCAAGTCTCGACCGAGGCGTTCTCTCAAATCTCGACCGAGGCAGACAGTTGATATCTCAACCAAGCCACGGGGCTTAGCTTTCGACTGAGCCACAAGGCTCAAATAACACCACCAGAAGCCTCGGAGCTCGACCGAGGGCCCTGCATTTCAAATCTCAATCGTGCTCTCTTTGAGGAATTTCGCCCGCACCCTTGCTCAGATCTCGACCGAGTCTGGGACATCAAATCTCAATCGAATCTTGACCAGACCAAACAAGATCAAATCTCAACCGGATCAAGACCCATCAAATCTCGACCGGATAAACCAATGTCAAATCTCAACCAGATTTCGACCTTTCAAAATCTCAACTGGGTCCGCTAATTCAAAATCTTGACCGAGTCAAAAAACCACAAAATTTTGATACTTCGTTATTTTTTGCTACTTCATTAATTTTTTGAGCCTTCTCTAATTTTTTTTTGATACTTGTTAGTTTTTGAGACTTCATTACTTTTTTGAGCCTTTGTTCTTTTTCTGAGCCTTCAAGAATTTTTTTTGACACTTTGTACCAAATCAAAAAACAAAAATTTTCGACATAGTCTACATTTTTTCTTCTTTTCGACCCACTTCCGTTTTTCGACCCCGACTCCATTTCTTGAACATCCACTCTTTTGAACATCCATTTTTCGACTTTCAAAGTTTTTTTGAGTTATCTATTTTTTCGAGATATATTTTTTTGAGTCATCTTTTTCGAGTTATCTTTTTTCGATTTTTTTTTTTCGAGTCACAAATTTTTTCGAGTATCTTTTTCAAGTTCTCTTTTTCGAGTCATCTTTTTCGAGTTCTCTTTTTTTGAGTTATCTTTTTTTCGAGTCACAAATTTTTTCAAGTCACAAATTTTTTCGAGTTCCAATTTTTCGAGTTACCAATTTTTTCGAGTCGCCAATTTTTCGAGTCATCTTTTTTTCGAGCTCTCTTTTTTCGAGTTATCTTTTTGTCGAGTCACAAATTTTTTCAAGTTACGAACTTTTTTTAATCATAGTTTTTTTTTCGAGTCCTACCTTTTCCGATACATCAGTTTTTCGAGCCATCAATTTTTTCGCGTTTTTCGTCCTTTTTATCGTCTTTTTCGCGATTTATGCCCAAAACATTCGGGGTTTTCTCCAGTGTCTTCCAACTTTTTGCATGTTTTTCCATCACCCTCGCAATTTTTGTTTTTTTCCACCAGCCGAGACCTTCGCTTTCTTTGCTTTTTTCGTTTTTTCCAACCACAATCAATTTTTGTTTTTTTCGTCTAAACCCTAAACCTTCGCATTTTTTGTTTATTTTCCATAGCCCTGAAACTTTTGCTTTTCCATTTTTTTACCATTACACTCGACCTTCGAATTTTTCATTTTTAGAAACCTTCGGATTTTTCGTTTTTTGTAGAGTTTCGGTTTTCAGTTTTTCGCTTTTTTGAAGACCTTCGCGTTTTTCACCCTACACTGTCGCATTTTTTGCTTTTGTACCGAAGCCCTAAATTGTCTCGCTTTTTCGCCATGTTGCATTAACCCTAAATTTTTGCCAACTTCGCATTTTTCATTTTTTAGCATAACCCTAAATTGTCGCATTAACCCTAAATTTGTCGTGTTTTTCGCTTTTTCACAACCTTGAATCGTTCTTCGCTTTTTAACCACCCTAAACCTTCAAATTTTTCGTTTTTTGTCTACGCCTTCGGGTTTTTCGCTTTTTGTTATTTAAGTTGACATATTTTTCGTTTTTTGAAAATTTCTGATCTTCAAAAATTTTCGGATTCTAGCATGTTTTTGGTTTTCTTTTTCGAAACTTTTTCGTTTTCGAGAATTTATTGTTTTTTCAAGATTTTTGCAAAACTCACAAAAAAAAAAAATCCCATACAAAACAAACTACCGCACGGTTACAATGGACCACCAAATGCTGATCTTCATATACCTGATGATTATCCATACGAGATGACATCTCCTATAGGTGAACAATTCAGACGTCATAGGCTATCGAATTTGGTCCCAACTTCACGAGCAATCCACAAACCCATTCGAGGGACAAGAACCTAGTAGAGCTGAGTCTCCACGACCACGAGCCCATGTTCATTGGTGTTGAAGCATCACACACTAGAACACACTTGAATGGAGCTTCTGCCACTCACGGAGCCCATCTTGGAAGAAGAACACCCAAGTTAGATCTACCAAAGTTTGACGATAGTTCAGACCCTCAAATATTCTTGCAAATCTTTGAGAATGCGTGTGACGTTCACGGCAAAACATCTCCCGACGCTATGGTCCAACTATTTTTCATGACCATGATCGCTAAAGCATGAGACTGGTTTTTAACCTCGATCGTGAAGATAAATTGGATTGGTCTAATATGAAGGAGTCCTTTATCAAGCGTTTTAAACCATTTCATGTGATAGAGAGTCCTTTCAAATTGAGTAACATCAAAATGACAAAAGATGAATGCGTACGAGACTATTTGGAGCATTTCAAACGCCCCAAAAGTCAAGTACAAGAACAACCTACCGAACAGATGCTCATCATCTGGTTCCTAGTCGGACTTCCAAGATGGATTAGACGCGAGCTTAGATCCAATGACAAATATACGAGCCTCAAGTTAGCTATGTCTGATGCCATCAAGGAAGAAGATGACTCCGATGATGACGAACCTAGGAGAAGAAAAGCACCTCGTGCTTCTGTCCATGAGTCGAAGCCGATCAAAGACACCCGAGATCAGCTTTGAAAATCAGAGTTGGAGTTGCTTAATCGGCAATATTAACTACAGATGGAGAAACTCACCAATGAGTTTCAAACTACCCTAAATTCTATCCAACGCAGTATGTCTGGTCAGCCAAACCCTACACAGGTACCTTATAGACGAAAACCCATATGGTGCCCACATTGTTAAGCTATGCATCCTGTTGATGCTTGTCCTTCATATCAACATATCCAAGCACATTCCATCCAACAATATAAAGAACAACCGTCACAATTTGGACATTTCTCGTATTATCAAAAATACCCACTAGAAAGTCCAGAACCACTAGCCATACAAGACGACTATGTAGTTACGCAAGGGCCATTGAACAATAGATGTTTCATCTGTGGTGAAACAGGCCACTTTATGGTTGATTGTTCAGTCAAGACCAAGTACCATGCTGAGTGTCCCGACTGTGTTAGAAAACACAGTTTCAAATATTGTCCGAAACAACCAAGTAAGATCCTACCTGCCCATCACGTTAGTTATGAATCCAATTAGGATCTTCTGACAATACAACACGAGCACCATAGCACTCAACCGCTCAACCTGCTGCTCACTCGCAAAGATTCTTGCATACTTCTACATTACCACGCAATTCATCAGTTCCATAATGCAAAAAGACACTAATATGAAATGAGTCCTTGTAGGAAGAAAGTGAAACCGATATTCCGTCATCTGCTACAATGTCCAACCAAGAGCAACCTCCACAGGAAATTGACAGTTTTTCTCCCCTTTAGCAACCTCAAATCTATTTATCTTTCCACATGCTGATAAGATTTCCAATGTGCCAATACACAATAAATCTAGGAATCGGTTAAATCTAGATAGAGATTCGGTTCTGAATCTCTTGCTCAGAGAGGTACTCAGGACATAGTACCTCAACCATACCTGCATCTCAAGCTATATCTTACAACATCTGCTATCAACAATGGTAGATTCAATGTCACTATTCATGTCTTATTTTTGACAAGGGCTTATGAGAGTTCTTTCATTACTCTAAAAGATCAATAGAAAAATGAAATTGTCAAGGAGAATTATACATGTTGATGAATGCAAGTTTTGTTCAACAAGTGTTGTACAGTTCTCACTCTATGTACAGTTCATTTATTTCCTTGTTCCTCTTCGTTCTTAGTGTGTGATTGATTTTTGCATGAGAAATAGCTACTGCACGAGAGTCTTCCGTAGAGCATCTCAAGAACACATTTTCATTCATCTATCCATCTTCAGATCACCTTGTACAGAGTTTAGGATCTTTGTGAATACTTCAAATTTGAAAAATCCTTGTCACTTCAGAGTTAATTCTTGTATCTCATCGTCATAGTCATCTTTGAGTCAACTACAGCAAGATCAAAACAAATATAGTTAAAATTTGTTCAATCTTTAGTCCAGTCACATGTTCAACGTGTTTTTAACTACGTGGTCCACACGCCGGTCCAATCTTGAGCATGAACATTTACCAACAACAACATCCCCACCAACAAATTTTTTTTGGGGGAAGAGAGTGGATCTGCTTGGATCCACTGGAGCAGCCACATTGCCAACAACAACAACAGTAGAATCACCAGGCAAGCTCACAAATCAAAGATGAAAAAGACAAGACTAAAGAAGACAGATGGGAAATCCAAAGAGACTTAATCAGAAGAAGTACTCCAGTCACGACGAAGATCCTTCATCAGATAAGAAGCACAAGCTTTTTTATTCCTCGACAATGGTCCAATTTCCTAGAACAGTTGCAAGAAATTTTCACTAGCTCTATCTTCCACTGAATCAAAGTATATCGCAGCCTCTCAAGCTACAAAGGAAGCAATTTGGTTGAGGAACTTACTCTCAGATATCAATCTGAATCAATATGTTCCGACGACATTATTTTGTGATAATCAAAGTGCCATTGCCTTGTCAGCCAACCCTAGGTTTTATTTCAGAAGTAAGCACATTGAACTCAAGTATCACTTCGTCAGAAAAATTTCTCAACAAGGAGGTAGACTTGCAATCTTGTAGAACGCAAGATATGACATCAGATATTTTTACCAAAACATTATGTTTGGAAGCACACAGAAGGTTTTGTGTAGACCTAAGTTTGAAGGTCAAGGCATTCAAGGATTCAGATTAAGGGAAAGTGTTGGATTATTCTCTTTCCTACTAATCGACTAATCGGTTTTAATCCCCATCCATTATTTATCTAGTTCTGCGGATTTTCCCGTGTTTCTATACAGTCTACAAAACTACAAGTGTTTTTACACAGTCTGCAGAAATACACAAAGTTTGACAACATTGTCGCATTTTCTCTCTCTACAAACCCGACAGTGTCACTTGTTAAAAATTACAAGTAAAATTACAATGTCGCAATTATCATATTTTTGCGACACTGTCGCCTGTCAAGAATCTCATGTAAAAATGTTGTGTCAGCTTTTTCGCATTTTTCGCCTATCAGGAATTGCGTGTAAAAATGCAGTGTCGTCTTTTTTGCATTTTTTGTCTTTCAAAAATTACATGTCAAAATGCAGTGTCGTCGTTTTTGTATTTTTTGTCTTTTTGCGACACTGTCGCCTCTGACAGTTTACGTTCATTTCTGCAGAGTGACAGTTTAAGTTCATTTATGCAAATAGACTGTTTACGGCCAATTGTCACTCCTTATCAGCAATCAATTTTTGAGAAGGAATTGGATGAACGCCAACGAACTCCAGCCAGCTGGCAATCGCATTTGATGACCTAATTACTTAGTATAAATCAACTGTTCATACATCTCATTATTAATGATCAATCAACATTGTGAATTGTGAAGGAGTTGAGTGTTATTATACGACGCTTCTTGTGCTCTCATCAAGCATATTGTTCACAATCAGAAAGCTGCAAGCTGATCATGATGTGAGTGTTTTCTAGCTTGTCTTGAGATGTGAGGGGAGACCCTTCGGTCGAGATTGTGAGCTTTGACTCGGTCGAGATGAGACCAGTTTGCGACTCGGTCATGAGGGCTTATGGAGGGCTCGGTTGAGATGGCATTCAAGAGGCTTGGTCCAGAAGGCATTCAAGAAGGACTCGATTGAGATTTGCATATAAGACTCGATCCAGTTTTGAAATAAGCACGTGGTTGTAGATATATCCGGGAAGGTCAGGATGTGCAATAGCGCAGTTTTGCAGAGATGCAAATCGGTTTGATAGATCTAGATAGGTATAGCATTTTGGAATGGATCTGGTTGAGAAGAACGTTGCAGTAGGTATGTAGTAAAGGTGTGGATGTGCTCAAGCGACAACTTGGCCAAATGTTTATAGATATTCTACTTTAAAATCTGTTGGATTTTTTCTCTTTCTTGTTCTGATTCTTTCTTCTTGTTCCAGAACAACTTCAAGGTCGGTTATGCCTGTTATCAAGCTTCTTGGGCAATTTTTGGATGTTTCATATTGTTACATTGCCCAAAACCAGACAGAGTGGACTGATTTCAACGTTGTAGTATGTTTATCCTACCTGTCAGAGGACAACTCAAAGTCGTTCACTCTTGAACGCACTCACACTCTATCAGAAACGCAAGCCATAAACATTCATTTATAGATTAGCATGCAGCCCAAATGAACGTTCAACAGTTCCTACAGCTATCTACTCTAAAAATGATCAGGGAACAGTTATTGAAACTCCAATTGATCTACAGCATTAACAGAAAACAAAACAAGAAAACAAAGAGCTAATCTACAACATTTTAGAAGTCCAAGAATCAAGAAACCAACCAGTCTTTTGATTCTTGGACATCCCAAGAACATCAAGAACAGGGTTGTAAGGGGATATGCAAGAATTACATCACAAACCCAGTCTATTTAGTTTACCTGAATGCTGATTCCTACATTAATCCACAAACAAGAAACGAAATCTAATCCACTCTAGGAAAGCAGAAAAACTAATCCACTCTACTATCCACAATCACACACAAAGGATGGAAGGGCATGATCGTAGGAACATCACTCAAGAAAACCGCCATGACCAAGGAGCTTAGTGTTGTATCAAACTCGTGGATGCTCTTCTCATATGGACATGGAGTTGATACAATGCATAAAAAAGCTCCTCTTCTCAAAGAGAGAGTCTCTTAAATAAGTAAGAGAGCTCCTTAGGTGGCATCCTAGTGGAATTTCCACATTTTACAAATTACAAGTGGAATAATGCTCTCCACTAGAGGTCACCATCAAAAAGTGGCTCACTCTACTTTCTTTAAGAGGGGTCTACTTGCATTTATTACATTTGCCTAGAAATACAAGTTCCTACATGGTCATTCCATCTTTCGGGATTCACCATGAGGCTTACACAGTTTTACTTGACAATACTAACTAGCATTCTTCGGCTCTCAGTCTTCATTAGTTTCATCTTTTCAGAGACCTCCTCGATCTAAGGTGAGAGATGCTCTTGAGTTGCTCTGGTTGAGTATCTTGAGGATTCGTCAGAATCAGCCAACAACATGTGCGACACAGAATCACGCCGAAGAATCCTAGCCGATGTGTTAATGTTGGAGGAGTTCAACAAAGCATATCCACGTTTGGGAGGACAGAGGTGGGTACACTCTTTCCGATTTCATGAAAGTGTTTGCATTAGAGCTACAGCCTCAATGGCAACGATGTTGGAAAATGCACATGCTTTCAAGAGATACATCACGACACCAACTTATATGCGCGTCAATCCAACATATTGTCCAAGAAGGCATAGGGAAGAATTTGCACCAGAAAGGGCTCCTAATAAAATCTATTGGAAAATTCTACCTAAAAGAAACATACACAAAAAAAAAAACTCGTGGAACTCATTCCCTCCCTCGAGTAGATCAGTTTAGCTACATCAAAAGAAGATAGTAAGCTACAAATATAGAAACACTTAAAATGGATCAGTTCAGCTGCATGAAAAGAAGATAGTAAGCTACAAAGTTTATAAATAAGGGAATAGTAAGTTAGAAAAATTAAAAAAGCGAGAAAAAAAACGGCAATGGTGCCAATCTTATATGTTTCGCATCCTCCGTCGGCTATGGCTTCTCCAAGCAGAGGATGGGAAAGCACAATGAGCATAGGGTGAGTATTTGGTAGGATCCACTCTTCTCTCTTAACTCTCTTCTTGAAACTAACAAATGACGGCTTAACCTAAAATCAAACTTCACAAAGGCTTAACCTACTTGTGAAAGGCCCAACAAGAAAATAAAACTAATCAACTTGAAAGGGAGCTGAGATGTGTCGATAGTTGTGATCTGAAAAGTAGAAAGTATTGTGGAAGTGGTGGCGGTAGCGACAGTGGTGGGTGTAAGAAATGGTGTGGTGGTAGTAGGTGGCATGCTTAGTAGTGAAAGTGAGAATTCTTTGATGATGAAGGATGCCACGTATTGAGGATGCTCGTGCTTTTCTTCTAGTGAGGCGGCATCGTTTGGGTGTTGGCCTGCTTGTTTCCTCTGCCTCTTCCTCTTTTATCCTCTTGGACTGCTGAGCTCGTGCCGAGATGGTTTGTGGCACATCTGGATATTTCTCTTGCACGCGAGTAAAAATGCTAGGAAATTCATTCAAGTAACATTTGCTTACGAGCATATGCAGGAGATATCCGCACTTGGTGAGAGCTTTTATTGCTTTGAGCATCGCACATAATTTGATACTTGCCTTTTCTGCCTACACGAAATGGCGCGTAACAAGTTCCTTCAAGCCGAATGATAGGGCGAATAAAGTGTTGCCCAGAATCCTGTCAAATATTAACGATTGTACCTCAATGAGTAATGCAAGTGGTCCGTCGCTTCCCTAAGTCCTGGATCCGAGATGAATTTTATGGCATAATCGTCGTTGGTGTGGATGGAGGTATCACCATCTTCTATACAAAGTCACGCCAAGTAATTCTTATTGAAAGATTGCCCTCTGTTGTGCATAGGCTCTCCTTCATTCGAGAACCCCAAGTGGTTTAGGATATGTGGTGATATAGGAATTGGATCCTCATCATTGCGTATAGAGATCCTTTAACATCTGGAGCTCATCATCATATGTAGAATAAATCACACGCACCAAGCATTCATGTTGCACACTTGAGAAAAGTCGTGTGTCAAACTTTAGGCACTCCAAAAAAGGACAAAGTTGCTGCTAACTTCTCAACAAAGTCAGTAAATGAGACCAAGTGAATTTCTACGGTACACTTGCTGGTCTCATGTCTGAGAAAACACTTTCCCTAGTTTTGAGACTCCACTCTAGGTAAAATGATGTTTGGTAGCTTGTGTGAGTGGTCCTCTCCTTGTTTTCTCTTATTAGTGATTCATTCCTTGTAATGGACATGTGCATTGTGGATTGCACGGTGCCGCTTGCAAGAATAAGTGATGCTAGCTTCAAACCGTAAGATAATTCCTATTTTGGGACATGGTTATCATTGGTTATGCACGCTGTGATCTGGAACCTATACATTAGTGATCTAACATGAGGTAGATTTGTGAGAAATCAGACCTAAACTATCCTAAGAAGTGTTGATTGTTAGAGATGCAATTAATTCAACGGAAAAGCGTGTAAAAAATGAATTAAAACGAACATTATCACAGAACGATAGAAATTATAGACATGCATGAACACACACACAATACACAATCAAATAGTACATGTCTAAGGAATAGCAGGGCTCATGATATCGTCATAATCTACTCTTGTTCACTACCGTGTCTAGAGGGATTCCTTCGAGGGTCTTAAGTTTAGCGTAGCCCGAGGCAAAGATTTGATCAATGATATAGGGGCCTTGGCTAGTAAACTTAAGTTTGCCCTTATGTACTTTTGTCTAATAGAGAAGGACTCTATTTCCTTCTTTAAAATCCTTCAGATTATTATGGCGGTCATGCCAATCTTGTTGACATCTTTTGTGCACTTGTTGTGCGTGCACACTAATGAATCTTGTTTCGCAAAGCTTACAGAGGTGGAATAGCCTATGGGCAAGGATCTGACTTTCGTCCAATTTAAAATTGTAGGCTATCCATAAAGATAGGACGTAGAATTCTACAGGCATTGTGGCCTCTTGTCCATACGTGAGTTGGAATGGTGTCATGCCAGTGGCCTTCTTGGGTGTTGTCTGATATGCTCATAGAGCAGAATGTAATTTGAACTCCCATTCCGACCATCTGGCTTCCATCGTCTTTGTGAGAATTTCATATAGAACCTTATTCGTGGACTCAGCCTACATGTTACATCTTGGGCAATATGGGGCACTTTTGCGGTGAACAACTAGGAAGGTCGATAGCAAGTGTTCAATTACCTTGTTCAAAAAGTGCCTACCCCTATCACTGACAATTTCTAGTGGGCAACCAAATCGTACAATGACTTGCTCATAAAGAAACCGAGCAGTGGTCTTGGCATCGACATTCTTTACTGCACGAGCCTCTGCCCACTCTGTGCAATAATTTGTCGCCACGATCATATATCTTGCATGTGTGAATCATGCGGCAGGACTGATTGGTCCTACATAATCAATACCCATTTAAAAAATGTTTGTTCAGATAAGATTGGGATTAAAGACATATAATTTGAAAATTGTTTTGGCTCTTTGGCACACATCACAAGCCTTTACAAAGTTATGAGTGTCCTTGAATAGCGAGGGCCACCAATACCCAGCCAACAATATCTTCCTAGCTGTGTTTTCTGAGGCGAAATGTCCACCACCAACTCCTTTGTGTATCAAGAATATGATAGGAATAATCTCGCCCTCAGTCAAACATCATCTAATCACACCATCTGCACCCTTTCTATAAAGTTGCCCCGCTATAAGTGTATAGTGTGCCACCTTGTAGATAAGTGTGCATTGGGTGAGTTTCGACATCTTCGGATCTATCACCCCCATCGTTAAAAACTCTACAAAGAGGTGGATATTGTAACTTATCAAGGCAACGGATGCTAGGGTGTCTTCCCGCACACATAAAACTGGCATCGGTTGCGTAGCATACGCTATTGGTTGTGAATGATATTGAGTTTGACTGGGGTCGCATCCAGGTTGTGCCATCTCATAGGAGTAACTTGCCTCTGCTTGATAAACATTGGCATTTGGATCCTCTATGTAGTAGGTAGCAGGATCAACATAAGTAGTATCAACCATGTGAGCTTGTACATGTGGCACAGGCTGATTGACTACAAATGGTTGTCTGGGTTGATAAGGAACTGGGCCTATGGGCCTTGATTGGTATTGTCCTGGCCTGGCGCGGATGGATTTGGTGCGTAATTTTGAGGTCCAGGTGGCCTATAGGTCATGCCGCTTGTGGAAAATATGTTCGTATGTGTGGGCACTCATTGGCGGTGTAATTTTGAGAACAAAGAGGACACTACATGTTCTCATGGACAAGAAAGGTTTTTTCAACAACATCCTTCAATACCTTTTGGAATTCGGAGCTTAGTTTCTCCATCTGAACTTGTTGTGCTTTTTTCCAACCCTTGAATGATATTAACCTCGCTAGATGAGGATGATCCTTCCACCCATGAAGTCTCATGCTTAACTAGCCTCTTTCTTCTCTTGTCACGATAGTCATATTCCTCGTCAGCTCCTTCATCTTCTTCATGGATGGCGTCATCCATCACATCCTTTAACCATTCATAAGAGTCTGCGGGCTTGAGTTCTCATTTGATGGCCTTAAGTACACCGACTAACAAAAGTTTAATGGCCATTTTTTCAATTACGTTATCATCCACACTCTCTACTTTAAGATGCTTGAAACACTCGTTGTAGGTGCGTACTAACTCTTTGCTTCTCATCTTAATATGCATCAATTGGATGAAAGGGCTTTGAGTCAGTTCGGAGGGCTTAAACCTTTTGATGAGTGATACGGTGATGGTCTCCCAAGATGTGTTGTCCAGGCCTTTGAGGTTCAAAAACCATTCCTTGGCGTCGCCTTGAAGAATCATAGGAAACAGCCTCACCTTTTTGGTTTCAGAGCTGTTTCCATTAAACTTATAGTCGTTGTCAATATTCTAGAGGAATCTGACAAGGTCTGATTCTCTATCGTACTTTGGTGCATCAATTCGTGGTATTCTCCTCTCCACCTTGGGAGGAGTATCAGTTCATAGTGCTTTAACTAGGATTGAGATTTGCACGTGGGTGGAACTATGGATGAGGAAGGAATGGTAACTACTTCTCGAGGGTCTATGGCTCCCTGCTAGGTTATTGTCCCTACTAGAAATACCTAAGGCTCTTACTAGTTTGACGGCGCGAGAATGGATAGGTAGTGATGGATAACTATGTACAAGCCTGGGAAACAAAATCCTGGTAAAGATAGCAAGGGTGGTGACTGGTCTCATGTTCGCTTGGGAATTGATCTTAGGGCCAACTTTGGAAGAGCTCGCACACTAGGAATATGACTCACACAAAGGTCAATGTTCCAAAAATAGGTTGTGTGAGTACTATTGTTGTGAGTATTTCCTTGTAAATAAATATAATAGCCAGAAGTTGTAGAAGTAAGTTGCGAGGGCCGTGGCTTCCTGTGTGTATAAGCCCATAGCCCAATGAGCACTTGTAAATAATTTATTTTTGAGTAAACCAAACCTTGGGCCATGTGAATAAGATAATATCAGAAGGCCAAAGTTTAAGTTAACTTTATAATTAGTCAAAAGTCAAATGGTGGTAGGTGGTGTGTGCTTCTTCATACACCATAGATTAGTTTGTGTTTCTTTTGAAGGGCTAGGATTTCCATCCTACCTTCTTGGAAGTAGCCAATAGGAAACAAGGGGCAAGGGCCATCGCAAAGATAAAGAGGCACCTATTGTACACTATTTTACATGCTTATTGAGAGGAGAAAACTCTACCAAATTGGAGAGCAAGCATCCTTATGTACTAATCACTCTTGCTATTGCTTTTTGTTGTGTTGCTTATTGTTTACATTTCTATTGTTCTTGTTTTACTAGCTACTAGTCATGGCCTTTCCATTAGCATGCATATTCAGCACATGAGCTAACGTCCTCCATCTCAGCTCTTTTCTCTCTTCCTTTCACCTACTATCTTGATAAATGCTTGTGCGTAGTGCTGGTGAAAGTAGAGTTAAGTTGGGGTAGAGTTAGATTAAGTGTAAAAAGCATCCAAATTAACAACTAAGCATAGTTAGGAACCTATCCAAGTGTTCTAACACTTTTGACAAGGCAGAGGGCTGCTCACTGTGAAAAAAGTACAAAAAGGACCAAGAGTGGATCCTAATCTGATCCTCAAGAGGGATTGGTTGTCAGATTACTTGATCTATCAATCTACTTGAGATTAAGATCAATCTAGATCAATTCTAGACACAAAATCCTAACAAGAACAATCATTAATTGAAGGTAGGTGTACTTTCTGGTTTTCCACGTGTGAAACCTTGTCTGAGTACGGACTCCAACCTGAAAATCAAGTACACATTGATAGCACCTCAAAACAATCAAAACAAATGTAGACAAATGGAGAGAATCACTCAAAATTGCTTCCAAAACCAAGATTGGTGTCTCACTATGATTATGGCCAAATGTGACTCTATATATACAATAAGTGAGAGCTCGTGGTACTGATCATCCCTTTGATCCCACACGTGTGAAGGTGCTTTGTCATATGATGATTCATCATGCAAAACTGACACTTGGACAAAACCTTCTATTTTGAGCACTTTTGGTCCATTTTCCTTCTATATGGAGATCTACTTGAAAATCTTCTAGAAGTCAAAAATTCGTCTACTTCAGCTTATTCCACACATGTGAGTTGTCCTCTACACATGGGATGTGACACCTAATCAAAGGATGTGGCTCATGCAATCAATAGATTGATGCCATGTGCCATATATCTAGAAAACTAGTTTTTGGCCTTTTTAGCCACTAGAACTTGAATTAAATCATATGTACAACCTATATGATTATGGTACATGACAAGTACACTATTTTCACACGTGGTAACAGGCTCCACACATGTGTAATCATCCTATATACAAGATTTTTGGTCTCTACCAAGCTTATTTTTGCATTTTTCACACTCCTCAAAAATCTAGCTTGGTAAATCTAGCATAGATCTATCTATAACTCCAAGAGCCAATCTTAATTTTATAAATGGATCTTTAGGCAATGCCTTGGTGAGTATATCAGCAATGCAATCTGATGATGAAACATGAATAAGCTTGATCTCCTTTGCTTGCACTTTCTCCCTCACGAAATGATGTGCAATCTCGATGTGCTTTGTTCGAGCATGGAAGACTGGATTGTTTGCAAGTTGTTGAGCTGCTTGATTATCACAATATATGCATAGAATGTCTTCATCCTTGATCACATGTAGCTCCTCCAAAAGCCTTTTAAGCCAAAGAACCTCCTTTGTTGTTGTTGTCATAGCTTTATATTCGAATTCTGTTGATGAAAGAGAGATGGTATCTTGCTTTTTGGAAAGCCAAGATATAACTCCTCCACATAAGAATATAGCAAATGCACTTATGGATCTTCTATCCATCTTGTCACCTGCAAAACTTGAGTCCGAATATGCTCTCAAACAAATATTAGTCTTTTCATAAACTATGCCAAAGTCTTTTGTAGCCGAGATGTACCTTAACACCCTTTTTGCTCCTTTCCAATGACATATTAATGGACTTTGCATGTATTGACTCAACTTGCCAACACAAAAACTAAGATCTGGTCTAGTGATAGTTAAGTATATCAAGGAACCAATAAGCATTCTATAGGTAGTGATGTCCTCAAAGGATGCTTCATCACTTTCCTTAGAAACTTTTACACTTAGTTCCATAGGAGTTTCAACTCCTTTACAATCAATCATGCCAAATTTTGCTAAGATTGATCTAGCATACTTAGATTGACATATGAAGGTAAAATCATTACTTCTAGTGACTTCTATTCCAAGTATAACTTTAAGAAGTCCTAGATCTACCATCTTAAATTCACTAGACAAGGAAACTTTTACATTCTTAATGCCATCTAGATCATTTCCTGTGAGTATAATGTCATCAACATATAAAACTAAGATAATGATTACTGATCCTGCGACCTATTGTCATATGCTGGCCCTGTACCACCTGCCTGCGGCCTGTCTGCCCTATCTGCGGACTGCCTATCTGAGGTCTGCGACCTATCTGCTGGCTGCCTACAGCTCATCGCTGCCTTGCTTGCCCTGTGTTCTGCATTGCAGGCCCTGCGATCTGCCCATCTGTCCTCGTTGCCTCACCTATTGTCCGCTGCTCTGCTTCCCTTGCAATCTGGCTGCTACCTCTGCTCTCTGGGTGCTCGCTGGAGGCCACCTTCTCTACTTGTCTATTTGCGACCTACAAAGCCTGCCTGCCTACTGATTTTTCCAGTGCCCTATGGATCCTTCCAATGACTTGTGGTAAAGTTTTTGTTCTCTGATCTCGCTACATGTTCAAGTATCGGCAGAAAATGACAAGTGCAAACGACTCTCTGAAGAACAAAGGCAAAGCTACCTCAGACCAAAAGCGGCATTCATGACTAGTATTTCAACGATTTTCGGTCACCTATATTCACACTGAGGTATGGGTTTACCTCACATCGATTTTTATTCTCGTGTTTACTTGCTTTCAATTGGAATGTGGGTGCTTGACGTCCGTACTTGCTTTCGCTCATTGAATGAATGATAGGATACTGAGAATGCATTGTGTAACTATATGAGGACCTAATCATTTCAATAATTTCGCATTTGCCATGTCCCTATTGGGACCTAAATGATTGTTATCCTTTTCTTGAACAACTAGACATTGAAGTATCAGGTCTATGCGTATTTGTGGGTTTACCAGAAGTATGGACTCAGAAACACTTGCTTGCAATGGGAATGTTGTTTGCTTAAGTTCAGTAATTGCAATTACCTAACTAGTGAATGGATTGTCGTAGAGTACGGGTCGATTGTGTATTGTAGTAAATCGTTTTTGGCACAAATCCGAATTCAGTCCGAAATCATAATATTTTATAAGCATGCGGTATAAATTAATTAGAACGATGATTGCCTATGTCCAACTCGTTTAGTGAAAGTGTTAAGTAAATAACATTGTTTTGTACTGATTTAGAATGTGTTGTACGGAGAGAACGGTAGGCTGGGTAGTTAACATCTTGCTGAGTTAGATTTTAAACAGCGATATGAAATCATCAAGTTTTTGAAGTGTTTCTTATGTTTTTTCCATTACGAAGCGTGTTAATAGGACCCGACCTCTGTGAAACACCAGAGCGGGCCGTCAACCATCCGTGGTTGAAAAACACCACCTTGGTTAAAGCGTCACACTAGTCACACCCGTCGTCGGTACTGTCTAGCGAAATACCTAGACCCGACGGTCGGCGAAAATACCGCCGCTTAGCAAACAAAGCGGTGCGTATAACTTGCACCCCACGAGCACATCATAGACAGTAAATTGGTTTCCAGCCCATGTAAGATCTTTACCAACTGTAAGCCGAATTCAATGGGGAAAGAGAAATTAGCGATCAGAAGTTTTTACAGAACCATAATCATTGCACCAAAAGTACTAGCACCCCCTCCTTGCAACCGTATCTCTGAGAGCCTGGAAAACTCTCATCAGTTGGGGAGCACGGGGTAATAGAGGAAGCCCCCGGGATTGATGTGGCAGGACCTTCGTTACTCACGTAGGGCATAACCACCAACAGTAGTGGTGCCCCTTGACCCTTTTTGGACTTTTTGGCTAGGCCAATCCCCTGCCAAAAATGGCCCTAACATTGGTGCGTCTGCCGGGAGTCGAAAAATTTTCAGGAGATGTTGCTTGAAAGAGTAGTTATCCATATCGTTGTTCTACAAAGAACTAGTTGTCATACTACCAGAAGTCTACACGTTTCGTAGGTCCTAGATTGCGTGTGTTGAAAACAATTCCACTATCTAAACCGTCAGCCGCAAGCTAGTATAACCGTACAAGCGGCTAGTACCACGTTGATCATAGGACGAAGTGGTTAGCATCACACAGTCATGTGTGCTAATCCCACACCTAGAACATACATTATGAGTTCACAATCCAACCCTAGCTGCATGTGATCCGACTTCGACAAGGCCATTCTATTTCCAACAGTTTGGAATAGAGTTTGGACTAGAGACTGCATACAATTTTCATCAGCAGGGAGTTTAGGTTGTGATGCCAAGTACTAGAAATCTTTCATAGAGTGACGGGACAGGTCAGAGAATGGGGTTCTGTATGAAGCCTAGGGTGACAGAGCCCTGAGTTGAAAGTCATTACGTAGAGACGACACCTGGTACAAAGAGCCAAGAAAAATTGTACATGGGTATGGTTGGATTAGGATTGAGTAAAAAAATGACCAAGTAGAGTTAGTTAGGTCGTATGCAGTATTAGTGGACGAAGGATGGATGACCTATGGGATAACGCAGGAAAATCACAAAACGCATGTGCAACGACAGTTGATTGCTATCCGTAAGTGAGAAATCTATTATGCAGCAATCATTAGTGTCACCCTAGACAAGACATCATAGGTATACCAAGGAAACCTAGGTCTAAGGGAGCACCGCACGGAGAGACTTCAAATCCCTAGAGAGAGCGTTTAGGGCTTAGAAGAAGCAATCGTGGGTTTCTTGTCCCACCACTCTTGAATGATGAGTCTCACCCACCTATAATAGACTTGGATGATACGTTGGAACCTATAGAAGAACTACCAAAACTTGAGCCAACCGACGCTACAGAACCACCGTTAGTGAATGTAACACCTGCTGCTACAGAACCTGTTGTCAACAGAATGGCACGACGTTTGACTGAACCAATCGTAGTACCCCCGGAGACAGGAGGACTACCCAAGCTTACCAGATCCACTCCTGAGTTTCATGGAGCACCGTATGAAAGTGCCAAAAAGCATATTGATGCTTTTTGGACCACCTGCTTTACCAGTGCCATCACAAACCCACATCATGAAATGATGTTTTTTGCCACCACTTTATCTGGAACGGCTAGGCACTGGTATAATAGTCTGCAGAGAGGCTCAATTCACACCATTGAGGAGTTCCATAGACTGTTTCTAATTGAGTATGCTCCCCACCGAACGACTGATGGCCTACTGTTCACACTAACTTCCCTACAACAAGGAAGTAATGAAACCACCCGACAATATTGGCGTCGTTTGACATAGTTGTCACGCCAAGTGAAACCCACTGTGTTATTACCACCCCTATTACTACTGACCTTCTTTCTGCGAGGGCTCAAGAATGACATACAAATGATTGTACGTCAGAGTAACCCCCAGACATTGGCTGAGGCAGTAGAGAAGTCAATCGTGGTAGAAGACGCACAGATTGCGGTTGCCCACGCATCGCACCTATCGCAAGCAGTGAACAGCTTGAACCTAAGCCCAAAAACGTGGAGAGGAGGCCCAATCGCAGCTATAGGAGCACACCCCATAGTGGAACCCCGTCCCATACAGGCTATTGAACCTCGACAAGGCAGGAACGTGCAAACACAAGATGCACGAAGGCTCCAAGCACAGATGCCCGATAGAGGCTATGAGAGCACAGGCTCTAACGCAGAACTAGGCGATATGCAAGCCATGCTAAAGGGATACATGGACGTGATGAGTGAGAATATACAGACCTTAGCAGCAGATGTAAATTTTCTCAAACGGCACCAAAATTTGTTGGGTCAAGGACACTCCGTAGAAGGACCAAATCCCTTAGTGTGTAGACACTGTAGAGAGAATCATTTAAATCGAAACTATCCCAACCAAGTTTGCGGGTACTGCAAGAGGCCTGGACACTTGGAGGATAGATGTTGGATACGTAGAGACGCATTAAACATTGGGAATAGGATGCCTGGGCCAATGAACCATAGACCCCAGGAGGACAGAACGGCGTGGCCATCAAGGTCACCTCAATACATACAACGCGGACCCAGGATTAGCCAGGTGGATAAAGGGAAGGCATGCATAGAAGATGACCAGCCACTCGTGAACTTCATCACCATGGAGAGACTAGAGGAACCCACGGACAGGAAAGAGGTTTTAGTAGTGACCCGGAGTAACCTCCAGACGGAGCTACCTCCCAGGAAACCCAAGCCTACACCAAAACCACCAACGGAAGTAGATAACCCAGTGGTCATTGAGAAGCCAGTATTCGAACCTACACCCATCTACGAGGATCCACTGCCCAAAGAGCAAGGTGAGGTTAGCGTCTTGGAAGGGCGTAGACATCCCAGATTCCTAGGACCGAGAAAAAGAAGAATCGGCATAGAAACTAAGAGAACCATGACCCGAACGCGCAGGTTTAGGAAGGATATAGACCTAAACTTGAAGAGAGGGAATATTGACCTAGGTCAAGCCCTAGAGAATCTAAAATTGGAAATAGGGCTCTAGCAACTAGTACAGTTGTCACCCACTATTAAACGCACGGTCAAACGATTGATGAGACCACCCACGACCAGAACATTGGAGCCACCTACAACAGGGAAAGTAGATGCGGATTTGTTAGATCGCTACTGCCCTAAAGTAGATGTACTCATAGATGGCCTAGTCATTTCAGGGGCCGTAGTTGATGCAGGGTCGGCAGTTAACATCATAAGTCTAGAACTTTTAGACCGCCTTGGTTTTACTCTAGAACCCGCTACCTTGACAGCCCTAAAGCTAGCCAACAACTTTGTGATCAAACCAGAGGGCGAGCTTAAAAATGTACCCATTACCATGGCTAACAAGACCATTCAAGTGGACGTTTACGTCATGAGGATGTACGCCGGGAACCGGGGGTACCCTATATTGCTAGGATGGCCATGGCTCAGGCTTAGCAACTGCACAGTCGACATCGTTGCAGGAGTACTGATTTTTGGAAGGGGTAGAGAGTGTACCATAGTCGACGGTTATCCCGAGGTGCCTCAGTCAGAAAGAGCACCCATACCTTCGTCTGAGTGGGAGGAGGTCACGAGTAGGGAGGACGATGGTGAGTCCACTACGAGTGAAGATGAACCAGACCTGAGATCAGTACTGGACATAGAGTGGAACACTTTAGAAGAGCGGCCTCCCAAAGTTCGAGACACCGATATTTGCCTGATAAACCTAGGAACCCTAGAAGAGCCCAAGAACATCAAAATAGGTGCTTCCCTAGGCATTGGAGAAAAAAGAGAATATGAACGGCTGTGTAGAAAGTACCAGCATATTTTTGCCTGGGACTACTCAGATTTGAAGGGGATTCTACCCGATCTAGTGACTCATACAATACCCCTGAAGGAGGGATCCAAACCTATACGACAAAAACAACACCGACTACCCTACCACCTAAAGGAAGGAGTATACACTGAACTCGAGAGACTTCCAAATACTGGTTTGATATTTCCGGTAGAGAACACCGAGTGGTGCTCCCCAATAGTACCTCGCACCAAAAAGAACTCTACATGCCACTGTCACAGAACATCTCACCATGCTAGAAAAGTGTTTTCAGAAGTGCGCAGTAACCTGTATAGCCTTGAATGCTAATAAGTGCCTATTTGGAGTTCCTTACGGGGTACTGTTAGGACATGTCATTAGCAAATACGGCATGGCAACTGATCCAGAAAAAATAGCTATGCTCCTAGCCATGATGGCACCAACTATGGTGTCCCAACTTCAGACCTTCTTAGGCTCGAGCGGTTATTACAAAAGATATGTGATGGCCTATGCCACGCGTACTTACCAGATGACTGGCTTATTGAAAACCAACGTGGAGTGGACCTGGGACGAGGCATGTGAGAAGACTTTTCAGGAATTAAAAGTAGCTTTGGCTAACGCTCCAATATTGAAACCACCTATGTACGACAGGGAGTTCTTCGTTTTCACGAGCACCACGGACACGTGCATAAACTGTTGTCTGGCCCAGATTTGGGACAAAAAATATCACCCTATTCTTTTTATAGGGAGAAAACTGAACAAAGCTAAACTTAATTATAGTAAGGCTGAGAAAATTTGTTTGGGGATAGCTTACGCCGCCGCCAAACTAAGGCATTACCTATTGCATCGGAAAGTGACTGTCTTTACCAAGAGTACTGTAGTCACCTTGATGATGAATAAATTAGAACCTCCTGAGCGCTTAATGAAGTGGATAATTTCCCTTCAGAAGTTTGACTACACCCTCCAAAGCAAGCCGCCTAAGATGCAAGGGTTAAACGATTGTATTTGCGAGCTGGGAGGGGTTACTGAAACAGACGATGAGTGGGAGACTGATCACTTAAGAGAACTTTTGAGGGTACACGTTGACACAATTCCTGAGTGGTATACAGCTTTAGCAACCTACCTATCCACACTAGAGACACCCAGCAGTATGACGACTCCAGAAAAACGAAAGCTACGTCTACAAGCCCTAAAGTTCGCTTTAATAGGGGGCACACTGTATAGACGAGGTGTAGAAGGGTTGTATCGAAGATGCGTCACTCCTGAAGAAGCCAAATTTATACTAGAGGAGTGTCACGATTATGCCTGTAGGGGCCACTTTGCCGGCCAACTCACAGGGCAGAAAATTCTGAGGGCGGGTTACTGGTGGCCGACACTATTCCAAGATGCCCATTTACATGCCCGGAACTGCGACACCTGTCAACGAGTTGACAAGACGGATAACAGGGTGCGATCGTTAGTTCCAATACAGGCATGTCTCCCCTTTGAAAAATGGGACATCGACTTCGTTGGCCCAATACACCCAGCTTCATCTAGCCGAAAACATTATATCATAGTGGCCACTGACTATTTCACAAAGTGGGCTGAGGCACGGGCTGTGGCCAAAGACAATGCAAAAGAAACCGCTTGGTTCTTACTAGAACAGGTGATAGGCCAGTTCGGTACACCCAGAGAACTCATCTTTGACAGGGATACCCATTTTCTAAACAAAACTATCAAGGATTTGACCGATCAGTTGACGATCAAACACCGGAAAAGCACATCCTACCACCCGCAAGCCAACGGTCAGGCTGAAAGCACGAACAAACAACTAGTGGATATTCTAAGGAAAACCGTATCAGACCAAAAGAGGGATTGGAACAAAAAACTGTACTTGGCATTGTGGGCATATAATGCCACCTATAAGACCAATACCAACCACACATCCTTTTTTCTAATGTATGGCCAAGAATGTGTACTGCCAATAGAAATAGAGCTCCCATCCTTGCGGTTTGCCATGAAGCGTGACCTAGGAGAGAAAGAATCAATACAGCACCGACTGGACACTTTACAAAACTTGGACGAGCACCGAATAGTTGTCCTAAATCACCAAGAAACCCACAAAAGACGCATGAAGGAGATTCATGATAGGAACATGCGCGATTACCAGTTCAGACAGGGGCAGTTAGTGTTGTTCTATGATGCTAGACACGAGCTGATGCCTCAAAAGTTGGGGCCACGCTGGAACGGTCCATATGTAATAGTGAAACTGTATGAAAATAACACGGTTAAGCTAGCCGAGTTGAATGGTGAAATTTTTAAGCACCGAACCAACATAAATAAGATAAAAGCTTACCATCGTTAAAGAGAAGCCGAAGTCACCTGTACAGTATGTAACACCTTTTTCTGTTCACCTTTTCAGGTATCGGAGTGAATGACCTAGAAGCATCACGAATACTGGGAACACTCAGAGAATCAAAAGTAGCCCTAGTGACCTTGTACATATACGCTGAAAGGAAGGGTGCGAAAAACCAAAACAAAAATTCATAAAGTTAAGAAAAATACAAAAAAGATTATTGTTGTGATATGGAACTCACCCAGGAACTTGGGACATATACGTTCAAGGTAGACGGACCCTGCAGACATTCGAATAGAGAAGGTGCCATAGGAGCAGTATTGTAGAATCCCAATGGGACTGAATAGCCAGTATAGGAGTCCTATTAGGGAAAGGATTCACGAACAACACTGCAGAATACAAAGCCCTTCTAATCGGTCTGCAAATAACCATGCGAGTTGCACAAACTATAGGCAACCTCCGAATTATGGGGGATTCACAACTCCTAATCCGAAGTATGACTGGCGTATACCGACTCAAAAGCAGGATCTTACAGGCCTATGCAATTGCCATCAACGAATACACTAGAGAGTTTTCCCACATCGAATGGATGCATATTCCACGAGCATAGAACCAACGTGCTGATAGTCTAGCTGCGATAGCCTACAACCATGATCATTACTGGCAATGCAAGCTAGGTAGGGTAGTCATTTCGCCCATAACCATTGCTGCGGAGCTACGGACAATCCTAAAAGCCCAAGCATGGTATGGAGTTCGGTGGATCAGAAGTCTGATAAACCAAGTAGGTCTAGAGAATCCCCAACTCCTAGTCCCATTACATCAGTTAATGAGCCATGAACTATATAGAACTTGTTTTAGGTCACACCATAGTAGCATAACCCATGGGTTAATGCACACGGCCTAAGTACATAGTAAAACCCTGCCCTAGCATGAACCTGATAGATACACACGGAAAGGGAGAGGGGTGTAAAGGTTTAAAGATTTTGTTGTACGTTCAACACATTGTATATTCATGTATATAAATGCTAAAACACAGGTGATGGAATTCACTACTGAAAAGAGAATGGAAGACCCACAAAGCAATAATTAGCCCGACCAACGCCATAGAAAACTGATGAGGTTTCTACTGAAGGAAGGACAGAGGACCGACATAGAAATCCAACGTTTGAAAGAAGAATTGAAGAAATAAAAGAACCTACGAATCAGAGCCACTAACGAGCTGGTTAGCACCAATAAGGAGCGAGATACCTGGAAGCAGAAGTACAATGACCTCAAGAAGCTCGCACACCGAAGGCGTAGACAGAGGCTGCAACCAGTTATTTGTACTTCGTTTGGGATTTGCCTTGCTTATCGTAATGTTGCCCTTGCTGGTGTTGCATTCTCTTCGTCATGCAAATGGTGTGCTCATCATTCGAACCCTAATGCATGTAAATACACTCTTCTAACAAGCATTCAACTCATCCAATTCTACGAAGCAATGGCATGGTCCTTCACACATGCATCCTAATACGGAATGAACCAAGGAAAAATATTGTGAGTGCATTCACATCCAAACCAACTACTCAATAGTGCTCTCAATCCACATGCAAACCTTCTCTCCATCCACCTTACAACAAACGAGAGGGTAAACCCTTCACCCTCTCCCTCTCTCTAAGCAACGCATTCAATCTACAAGAAACCACACACCATGCTCATAACACTCAATCCACAATGCACTCATTCCAACCAACCATGAGCATCAATCAACCAACAATTCAAAACAAGGAGTAAGCATCCTCTAGATCTCTTCAAGCATTCAAACACTTTACATCTTATCAATGAGAGAAAGAGGGTAACCAACTATAAACAATGCTCAATAATGAAATCAAACACCACCTCCACACAATGTGAGATTGAAACAACCACAATCAAGGCATCACACTAAGCAATCAAGCAATCAAGCATTCACGCCTAACCACTAACATTACTCTCAAACCACTAACAACAACCACACCACACAACTACAATTCAAGACACTACCTCCAAGCAAATCACACTCATATGAGGCAAGACAACAAGGATACAAAAGCTCTAACATCCAAATACACTAACTCTCAACACACATACATGGCTCCTTTTTATAGGAAAACCCAAGTGTCCCCCTTCAAAATGAGTCTTTGCCAGCTTTCATGCCCTTCATGCCCTCTTTGCCATTTGTCCTCAACCCATTTGATAGTACACCTAGTGGCCTCCATAAGAGAGTGGGGGAGTGGTGCATTCAAGGCTCTCTTCCAAAACTAGCCAAGATGCCATTTTTGTCAAAGGCTAGGGAGGCCATTCAAGTTTTTCCTTTTGTACACCCTTGAAGCCCAAAATGTCAATGGCTAGTGGGTGTACCTCCCAGTTTTTATAGCCTCCAAGGTGTTTTGGCATTTAATATCCAAATTTTGGGTGAGGCCCTTTTTCAACCCCTATTTTTAGTAAGCGGCTTTCATTTTTTCTTTGGGTACTTTCGGTTTTGGCCTTTCTTCAATTTCAACAAGCTCGCCATTGCGAACATATCAAAACACTTGTTTGCATCATCATGAACTTCCATTACACATGGGAGAGCCTGAGGGTCCACAAACGGGAGTGCTCACAAGTCTACTGGCTAGCCATATGAACTTATCCCTCAAAGAGTTCCTGCGGATTGCACCTCAAGCAAAGAGCATTCTAGCTGAATGGATCAAATCAGAACTAGAACTAGCCGCATAAGATCCCTTGTATTGTGCAGGCTACGAAGGAACCAACAACGTCCTCCATATTGGAGCAGCATGGGATATTGAGCAACACAACATCACTCTGTCGATCAAGCACAAGAGGTACGAAGACGAAGCTGCAGTGGTAGATGGAGGATCAAGTGTCAATTTGCTCTCCACTACCTTATATCAAAAGTGGGATTTACAAGGATTGAAGCTAGCAAGATTTTTCATCAAACTAGCAGATCAGCCATGTGTGAAACCAAAAGGTGTAGTGAAAGATATCCCAGTAAAGATAGTGGGAGTGCAATTTATAATCACCTTTGTGGTGATGGACATTCCAGAGTCTCCTTCTTCCTATCGTGTTTTACTTGGAAGACCTTGGTTGAGAGTCACACAAGTGGTTCACAACTGGGGGACCAGAAAACTCACCTTCGAGAATAGAGGGCAGGCTGTAAAGGTCGATCCAACCACATGGGCAGTGAAACCGATTACGCCCAAGGCTGATGAGGGATCTTCCACCATAGATCACACCGTTTATCTCCCAAGGCAAGCCAAGGGGAGTCATTATGAGTCTCAAACAGATATTGTGCGATGTGGATGGACGTCTTAGCAACAGTTGATTGTATGGCTGGGCATGCATGTCAACCAGGTTCAGATCCAGAACCCAGCACATCATCACTGAAAGGTTACACCCTTGACACGCCAATAACTTTTGGGATCAACATGATCAACATGGCATGTTAGCAGCAGAGCTGATACTAGAGCAAGTCAAAGATGATTTAGTGCCTTGGCAGCATGCCTTTTCATATGATGAAGAAGTTGAGCTGACAGATGAATAGGTCCTGCAACACATGGATCTTGATCGATACAGAATGAGAAAAATACCATCTCAGCCTCCACAGAAAGCGCCAATAGCTAAGGTTTCCAAGGTAGACCCACCCAAGGCACCCACAAATAAGAAACATTATTTGAAATAGTGCTACAGTCAGGTGATCCGATGGAATGATCTACCAGAAGAAGCTATAGGTACAGTGGACATAGATGTTTGTAATCACGAAGCGAATACCCGACCAGTTCCCAAGAAGGATAACAAGGAGGTGTACAATTATGTTGATAAAAAAGAAAAGAATAAGATATTGAACTCCTTGAAATCTATCTGATTGGAGCCAGACATAGCGTCATCATCCTCTCAGATGATTGAAAATCCAAAGATTACGAGTCAGGCTAAGATCAACATGTTGAAGAAAGAATCTTGTCAGTTCACGAGATGTCAGAAACCTTCAAGAATTACACCTTAGAGGACGTAGTAATCATGATGTCTTAAGCGCAGAGAGAACATGATCAAAGTCAGGAACCAGCAAAACAAGTCTTTAAAGGACCTTCACGGACACAACCAATGAATCTAGTTGAGCCAAGCGAAGAAGTGAAACTTGTCTATGTGGGAGAACAGTTGAAACCCACATAGTTCACACAATTATGCACTCTGTTGGTGGAATGCAAGGATTGCTTCACATGGACCTACAAAGATTTGAAGGGTATACCACCAACAATAGTCCAACATACCAAACCCTTGGTGGAAGGAGCAATCTCCAAGGTGAGCCATTATTATTGCTGCAATCCTAATTATACGGAGCTAATCAAATAGGAGTTGCAGAAGCTTCTCGATGTCGAATTCATTTATGAAATCAAGCACACATAATGGGTATCACCTATAGTCATAGTACCCAAGAAGAACGACAAAATGCGAATCTGTGTAAATCTAAAGTGTTAAATGTGGTTACCAAGAAAGATCATATTCCCTTACCTTTCATGGAAAGTGTTTTGGATCGAGTAGCAGAAGCAGAGGCCTTAAGTTTCCTGGACGGCTTCATCGGCCAAGCCGACCCTCTCCTCGAAGCAATGGGCATTTTCCCAACGCTATTTACCTCCACCATCAACATGGACTTCATCCTCATGGCCTTCACCATGTGGGATGCGAAGAAAAACCATTTTTACATCCAGTACCATGATAAGACGTACCCCATGCGTGTGAATGCTAACTCCATGTCTACCATCAAGATTATTTTTGGTGATAGACCCCGTCCTACCCACCGCCGTGCTCCTACCCTCATCCAACCATACCTGACCCCTCCTACTCTTGAAACCATTTTGAAAACTAACAATGGTTATTTGATAGAGGCTATCAATAATCCCACCGTCCCCCCCCCCCCCACCTATCGAACAATTTTCTAGTCGTATCAAGTCTACAAAAGGATTGCATTCAATCCAGCCTCCTCATCCAAATTGTGAAATCCTACAGTGAATTCCCTAACCCCTCAGTTGGGCCCTATGATTGGCACTCCTTCACTATCAACGAATTGTACCTTGTCATAAAACCCAATGTGCACGACCGGATCACCGTGCAACCTCGCTGCTACCCTCCTTGAACAGAAAGTCTAGGATTTTAATTGCTCTGACGTCCTATTTTACCACCACCATTCCATACACTAGTCTTGTCCCTCCCACCACTACACCTACCACTACTCGCACTGCTTCGACTAACTCACCGGCCAGCAAACGTATGTGTGGCGCTGTCTCAAAGTCCGCAAGTCCGCCCAAACCATCCACTACTGCCATCGTCTCTATTCCTATCGCCCACATTCCTCCACCTTCCATACCCGTTCTCGCTTATTCCGCACCCTCCATCACCATCACATCTTCCATTCTTCCAACTCCTTATCTTGGAAACTAAAAATCAACGTCTAGGAGCGGAGGTGCAGAGCTTGCAAAATGAGAAGACCAATTGGTTAGCCCAACCAACCACTTCTAACCACCCTCTCAGTCAGAACAAGATGGCTTTATTAACAAAGTAGGTGGATATATATCACCAGACAGCTACCAAGAGGACTTCGATAATTATCAACATAGTGCAATCCGAGAGCTCCAACAAGCTAAAATGGCTTTCAAAGCCTGCCAAAGGCACATGGAACAACAACATCAGCCAACCACAGCCAACCATAGTGGTAATTCCAATGCCACCTATATTTGGAGCTGCACAGACTAGTACGGGCCAAGACAAAGGGAAAAGCGCAACGAAACTAGAGTTCCAAGACCAAGCATCCGATGCAGAATGCAGAACAAGGCCAAAGCCAGGCCTCGATAGAAGCCAAGGCACGGATCTAAGCCAAGGGCAAGACAGGGGGGAACAACAAGCCTCCACCTCCCAGGGCTCTCGCAGCATGTCTGTCAACCGCGCCTTTTGCAAACCAAAGTTAGTAGAAGATTAAATCAATGAGTTTTTAGTCAAATATCCCTACTAATCCTGACGCGGCAATTGGCATATTTCATTTTCGTCCCAGACTATCAAGGGAAATGAGCTAGGATGCCTTCCAGCATTACAACCCCAACGGGAATGGCGCCAGCAAATGTTCGAAAAAGACCCTATGGCCATCATGGCATACAAAGTCCACGACAACTACGCACCAACCCGCACTTCCTCCCCATCACACGACGATCCAAATGGGCGGAGTGTGGTATACCTCTGGACCAGATCACACTCAAAACTATGAATTGGCCAAGAATTTCATCGGAGCATGGATGGGAACGGATGTAGATGCCAAGAGAGTTCTCATCCATTTTTCGAAATCGTATATCAAACGTCCTGATCCCACGGTCCACGCGACAGCAACATTTGTCTGGGACTTAGAATTTCTGATGGGCGTCTCCACTAAATGGGATGACTTCTTACCCCCCCATCTTTTTTATCCTAACACAACCCTGGCGTCTGAAAAAGTTAAAGACCAACTCCCAGTGGCTCGAGTGGTACTATAGAGCGGCATTACTAGGCGATCCCTGGCCAAGCAGATTCCAAGTGTGGATTGACCAATTTTGGCTCACAGGCGTCCACAAGTCCAAAGATGTGAAAAGCACAAAAAGACTGGAATTCGTGGAATAGGTCTCGGGCTACCTCATCCAACAACGACGAGCAAAACGACACTACTAAACACCATAGTGCCGAGGTACCAGCACTACTTCAGGTTGGAGGCTCTGTTGTGAGTATTTTCATGTAAATAAATAAAATAGCCGAAAGTGGTAGAAATAAGTTGCACGGGCCGTGGCTTCCTGCATGTATAAGCCCATAGCCAAAGGAGCACTTGTAGATAATTTATTTTTTTAAAAACTAGACTTTGGGCCATGTGAATAAAGTAATATTAGAAGGCCAAAGTTTAAGTTAAGATCTCTAAGTTTTGTAACTAGTCAAAAGTCAAATGGTAGTAGGTGGGGTGTGCTTCTTTGTACACCATAGATTAGTTTGTGTTTCTTTTGAAGCATTAGGATTTCCATCCTACCTTCTTGCAAGTAGCCAATAGGAAGCAAGGGGCAAGAGCCACCCCAAAAATAAAGAGGCACCTATTGTACACTATTTTACATGCTTATTGAGAGGAGGAAACTCTACCAAATTGGAGAGCAAGCATCCTCATGTGCTGATCACTCTTGCTATTGATGTTTGTTGTGTTGCTTATTGTTTACATTTCTATTGTTCTTGTTTTACTAGTTATGGCTTTTCCTTTAGCATGCATATTGAGCACATGAGCTTACCTCCATCTCATCTCTTTTCTCTCTTCCTGTCACCTACTATGATGAATGCTTGTGCTTAGTGTTAGTGAAAGTAGAGTTAAGTTGGGGTAGAGTTAGATTGAGTGTAGAAAGCATCTAAACTAACAACTAAGCATAGTTAGGAACCTACCCAAGTGTTCTAACCCTTTTGATAGGCGGAGGGCTGCTCACCATCGAACCTATATATTTTCGTGTAAATAAATACAATAGACGGAAGTAGTAGAAATAAGTTGCCATGGCTTCCTACGTGTATAAGCCCATAGCCCAATGAGCACTTATAAATAATTTATTTCTGAATAGGCTAGACTTTGGGCCATGTGAATAAAATAATATCAGAAGGTCAAAGTTTAAGTTTAAGGTCTCTAAGTTTTGTGATTAGTCAAAAGTCAAATGGTAGTAGGTGGGGTGTGCTGCTTTGTACAACATAGATTAGTTTGTGTTTCTTTTGAAGGGTTAGGATTTCCATCCTACCTTCTTGGAAGTAGCCAATAGGAAACAAGGGGCAAGGGTCACCCCAAAGATTAAGAGGCACCTATTGTACACCATTTTACATGTTTATTGAGAGGAGGAAACTCTACCAAATTGGAGAGCAAGCATCCTCATGTGCTAATCACTCTTGCTATTGCTTTTTGTTGTGTTGCTTATTGTTTACATTTCTATTGTTCTTGTTTTACTAGCTATGGCTTTTCCATTAGCATGCAGATTGAGCACATGAGCTAGCCTCCATCTCATCTCTTTTCTCTCTTCCTTTCACCTACTATCTTGATGAATGCTCGTGCTTAGTGTTAGTGAAAGTAGAATTAAGTTGGTGTAGAGTTAGATTAAGTGTAGAAAGCATCTACACTAGAAACTAAGCACAGTTAGGAACCTATCCAAGTGTTCTAATCCTTTTGACAAGCGGAGGGCTGCTCACCATCGAACCTACACTCCCTACAACTATGCAGCTACTATTAATGAGAAAGGTAGGATTTTTTAATTGTTTTGAATGAAATCTGATGGATTTTCTCACCTTTCTGACTTTTGTTAAAAATTTTCATTGTCTTTGAGGATGCCTATGGGCTGTGCAAATACTGAAGAGCTACTCACACAACTATACGAGTATCGTCAGATCCTAGTTGACCCCACAAATGGCTCAAATTGTCAATTTGATGAGGGAACTGATCAAATCATGAGAGAAAGTATTCACACAGGGGTTTGTGGGGTAAAAATTTACCTTGGATGGATGTTTACAGGCTATGCGAGTGGTGAAGCTTTCCAAAGTCGTGTAGAGCTGACTTTGAAGGTCTTCTTGAGGAAGTTTCGCAAAGTTTGAACTTTTGAGAGCTCACACAGTGGATATTGATGGATCTTAACCTCTATTGATGGATCTGAACTACTATGGACGCTGAAAAACAGCTGTGCAAGTGGGAAATTCCAAAAAAAACAGTTATGCGAGTAATAAAAATAGTTGTGCGAGTGATAAATTCCAAGGAAAACACTTCAAAAGCCGTTAAGATCCTGTCCCCCCTACAAAAGATGATGAATAGAGTGGCAACTCAATGAAATCAGAGATGAGGAAGTTGCACAGGCTCAAAGATGTTATTGGCAAGTTGTCGGATACTCGCACATGCTTGAATACTCCAAAAATAACTCACACAAGAAAGCTTGATACTTGCATAGGCCTGAATACTTAAATGACTCGCACAAGAAATCTGGATACTCGCACAAGCTTGAATACTTCAAAAATGACTCGCACAACAGACTTCTGAGGGCGGATTCTACTGTAGAGCCAAAAAACTGAGGAGCTAGAAGAAACTAGTAAGAAACAGAAACTAGTAAGCTCTTTTGCAAATTTGCTTTGTTGGCTGGGCAAATGGATAAAAGCAAAGCTTGCTGCAGGTTGATCGTGCTGAGAGTGTTGTCTAGCTTGTCTCCTTCCAAATCTCGTTTGGCAGTCACGAACAGGCCCTCCCTCTAACGACTGAAAAGGCTGATCCTACACAAAAGAAACATACACAAAAAAACAAAAAATATCAGATGTTTAAAAGAAACATACACAAAAAACTCATGGAACGCATTCCCTCCCTCGAAATAGATCAGTTCAGCTGCATGAAAAGAAGATAGTAAGCTACAAATATAGAAACACTCGAAATGGATCAGTTCAGCTACATGAAAAGAAGATAGTAAGCTACAAAGATAGAAACAAGGGAATAGTAAATTAGAAAAATAAAGAAAGCGAGAAAAAGAGCGGCAACGACTTTTACGTTTCACATCCTCCGTCGGCTATGGCTTTTCCAACTAGCTTAAGCAAGAGGATGGGAAAGCACAATGAGCATAGGGTGAGTATTAGGTAAGATCCACTCTTCTCTCTTAAGCTCTTTTCTTGCAACTAACAACTGACGGCTTAACTTAAAAACCAACTTCACAAAGGCTTAACCTACTTGTGAAAGGCCCAACAAGAAAATAAAAGTAATTAACTTGGTTCACGAGAAGAAATATACACTACAATGCAAATATTCACAAGGGAAGATCCAACTTAGAAGATTAGACTTTTATTTCAAAATGAATTCTTAGCAAAATGAGCCAACCTCAGTTATATTTATACCAAAATGGGTGGTCGAATTTACAAAGATGGCCCCATGGGACAAACCCCCAATGGACTCTAACTTATCTTTTAACCTCCAAGCCGATAACTTAAAAATATTCAACTTGAACTTATTACAATATCAACTGACTAGAGGCTAGGACTTTGATTACGTTAAACTATTACAACATTGGCGTTGTAATGGCCTAAGGTCCGAACATCCAGTTCTATGCTCCAGTCTTATTCCAAAGGCAGATAGGATATTCCCAGGGGAATATCAGCATACAACTAGTGGTCCATTGGGCTCTCACTAGTGTATGCTTGATTTGATGATTAGTAGCTACATTCTGTTGGTATGACGCTTCTATCTCGTATGATTGATTGATTCATAGTTTTGGGGCTAGATCCGTATGATCTAGATTGGTTGGGTTGATTTTTTCACCATCGGATTCCCTTGTGTTGCTTTGTTGCGGCTTGCTTGGCTTTTATATCCTTCGTGAGGGACTTTATAGTGGTATCAAAGCCAAAGCTAAGTGGTTTTGCCGTTGTGGAAGTGCTCAAGAGGTGACCAAGAATATGGAGATGGATCTTCATGGTGGGATTATGATTCTTGGACTTTGTGAAGCCCAAGTTTTGTGCAAAAGCTAAATGGGTGATTCACATCTCACGAGTTTTCAAGAGAATATCGATTGTATGGTGGGTGCACTATCAAAAGTAGCAATGGATTTGATAAAATATGCTCTTGAATGGTGATTTTGAAGGGATTTTGATCCACCAATAACGTTAAGATTTTTGCAATCATTTTTGCCATTTGCTTTTTGACGATAGGCGAAATTTCAGCCTTTTGAAAGCCAAAATTCCATGCCTTTAAAAAGCCAAATTTCTAGAGTATTTGGTTGTTGGAAGAAGGAGAGTGTGTAAGTGTGAGAGACAAAAATAAATGGCTCGAAAAGAAAACGAACACAAAAAAAAGCGAACTCGAAACTCGAACGAGAAACAAACTCGAACGGAATGTGTTTGTGTGCAGCGAAATGAGCTATATTACTTATTCCCTAAGCATGACTACGCCTATCAGAAACGAACAGAACATTAGTGATAAAAATCACGGTCGTTCTGATTACGTAGCCAAACAGTAACAAAACACTAGAAGGATAATTTGTCGCGAACAACTAGACAAATTATATGTCGCGAATGATTCGCGAAGAGCTAGACTGAGCTCGACTGATAATCAGTCGTGAATGATTTGCGAAAGGCAAGATTAAATATTAGTCGTCAACAGCTAGACTAATGATAACTCGCTAAAACATATTATCAGATTGAGCAACAAGAAAATTCAAACAGAATGAAGAATGAGCATAGCAATGTTGACACAAATCTGAACGCAGAACAAAGAGCTATTAGTATAACAAATATACATGTCAATAATGCAGTAGGGCACAAAACAATAGCGGACGAAACCGCGTGCTCTACAAAGCTAATTCAATTTGTAAGAGGAATGAACCTTTTACTGACAAATAAATAATCAATGCGCAAGGCATCTACTTCGTCTATATCTCTGATAAGATTCTGATGCTATATTTACACACACTTGTTCTCTTGATCTCTCAATCTCTCGTCACACTGAATATGCAAATGGTATTCAATATATATGTACACAATGTTACAGGTGTGCAGATGAAGAAAGTACAAAGTGGATGTGTTGTATGTAGGAGATCATGGGTGGCTGTTGTTGTTGTCAAGTCTGTTAGCACAATTGCATGGGGTGAGCGTGAAAGGGTCGTGACGTCAGCTTTTGCTGAGATGAACGTTGGTGAAGATTTCGCCTTTTCATCGCCTGTGAGAATTTACTTGTATTTCTGCAGACAGTCGCGTTTTATTTGTCTGTCTTATTTTGCATGTAAATATACAGACTGTGTGACAATGTGAGTAAAATGCAGCATGAATGGAGGCAGATTAAAATGGGATTTAGGAGAGTAGAGGAGATAAATCTAAAATTGGCTACAAATTGACAAGAATGATTCAACTGGAAAATTCTAAGGTTGAATAAAGGTCATAGACAACTATGCATTGAATTAAATTCAACCCATTAGTAGAACAATTCTAAATTGAAACACCTTAGTCAAATTTGTTCTTGATTAGATTGAATTCCCACTCATTCCCATTTCTAAATTTGTTACTCAAGGAATATTAGGGTGAGACAGAGACCTACACTCCTTTGAGTGACTAGAAAGATTAAGAAAAGGAAAAGGAGAAATGTGAGGTGGAATTTGTACTCTGGAGTTGGAATTTGGTATTGGACTCAAAAGTTATATGAGTCATTTGTCAGATCTAGAGAATTTAAAAGTCTCTACGAGACAATTATATTTTAATAAAATCAATTGATTATTAGACGATTTGATTAGAAAGTGGATGATCTTGTTGGAGGAAGGACCTGTGGTATGGGGAGATGTGGGCCATTCCAAAAGGGAGATTTGAAAGTGACTGGATCGGATTGACCATAGTACAGTTGTAAATCTTGAATGATGCTAAATACTATTGGTCACAAGAGGGTGTTTTGTCAAAAATTAGAGATATTGGTCATGACCCCTTGTACAAACCTGGAAACCCTATGAGTTATTTCTTTATTCTGAGAATATATTCATGAATTTCTTGACATTCATCAACCCGATGTCATATTGGTTAATAAACATGTTTTCAAATATTCTTCCTTGAATAATTAATTGGATAAGTCATTTAGGAAAATGTGTTGGAAAATTAATTGTACTAAATTACATTAATGCAACACATATATCTGACTCTCGAGATTTTTCAAAGTTCTTTACCTAGGCATATCTAGATTGATATGTGCCTCTTGGAAACTCATGTAGTTTCCTATTAAAAGAGGGAGAAGTAGGTGATAGAAAGTTATCCAAGAGAAACCTCTATTGCACAGATTCCAGGAGGAATCTATAATATGTATAGATGAAAGACCTATTTCTAGAATAAAGATTGATAGGGTATTTTAGAATCTTTTAAAAATTATGGTGATATCTAGTTAGAAGATGTGAGAGAAGAGAAATTAGAAAACATTATTGTAGTAGAAAAAGTGTTGCTTACAAATCCGATTGATGTATATCAAAACTAGAGAGTTCTATTACAAGAAAGTGTTTGTGGAAACTTGTTCCTTGTAGGGTGTAATCAGTTTGGATCTTAGTAAGAACTAGGATCTGTGAGTTGATGCAAGGAATGAAATTCACTGCAACAATATATTCTTTTGAAATAATCTTCGGTTAAGATTTTGGATATGAAATAGCACTCTTTGAGAAATATTCTCTCTTAGAGTTAACCAAGTTATAGGATTCTTAAATGAAAAAGTATTGTGTGAAATTTGTAGGAATATGCTATGTAGTAAATCATTGTGAGATCATGATATCTTTGTGCAAGTTCTTAATCATATGGATCTGCCATGAGTTCCTTGGACTAATTTTATATGCATGCTAAACTAGTCGATAAAAACATAGGCATATTGATGAGAATTGTTTGAAGACAATTACTCGTAGATCAGTAATGATTGTTTGATGAGAATTACTTATTGACTTAGAAGGGATTTAGAATCAGATTGAATGTGGTCTTTAAATTGGGATCTCCACCTAAACATTCAAATATTTTTAAATTAGTTACAACTAACCGGATCAGGAGCATTACTCTTGAGTTGGTTGTTTCAAATTACAGAGTTTAGTGATACTATAGTTTATTTCTATTGCTTATGAGTCACATCCTTTATGAGTAGTTTTTTTATTCATTTAGAGGATTTTGTGCAATGGATACACGAAAGCTTTTGGTTGTAATATTTTCACAATTGGAAATAGATATGAAGCTATCCAAGAAAATCAGATAGTTGATGTAAGCCAAAGGTCAAAACTTCTCGTAAAGAAATTTTGATTAATCTTAAGTTATTCTAGATTAGAATTTAAGAGTAATAGAATCTAGGCGTATTCTAGATTGGACCCTAACTTTAGAATGACACTTCGTGCCATGTCTAGAGTAAGGGAATTTTGTGATTACAATTCTTATATATGCATCATAAGTGAGTTGGATAAGTCCGGAACTTTTCTTACAGAATGGATTTTTTAGAGCAATTCATGTGTCTTCTAAGAGTAGTAATTAAGAATCTGGTGAGTTGTGATTAATTATATACTTAATCAATAGGAGAGGACACCATTTGTGATTGCATTACTGCATATGAATACACATAATGATGCAATTTGGATAATGGTCGCCTGTCTTACCAAATTGTCTAAGTTTAGGCTTCTAATTTAACTCAGATATTTGTTGAACGTTTGTTTAGGCTTTACGGATTACCAAGGAACATTGTGAGCATTCGTGATCTGCAATTTACTAGTCACTTTTGGTCGGTCGTGTTTGCTAAACTAGAGACAACATTGAGCTTGAGTTTATCTTATCATCCCGAGATAGATGACCAAACGAAAAGAACAACTAAGTCAGTGGAACAAATGCTTCGATCATATGTTTTTTGATGGCAATCTCATTGAGAGAAGTATATGCTCTTGATTGAGTTTGCTTATAACAGTTGTAAGCATTCAGCTATTGATTATAGCCTATTCATGTCTATGTATGATTTTGAGCCTAGATCACCTGTCACAATTGAGACTCAATCGATCAAGTTTCAGAAAGTAAAGGATTTCCTACACAATGTGCAAGAAATTCTACAAATAGCACATGAGAATGATAGAGTACCTAGAATAGAGACAAACCTTATGCTAATTTGAAAAGATTGCCTCGAGACTTTCAAGTGGGGGATTGGGTGTATTTTTTAATCCTGATGGATTCTAGTGTAATGCGTACTGGCAAGCATTACAAATTGTCCGCCAGCTATAGGGGACCGTACCAAATCTTGAAATAGATTGGATCCTTGGCTCACCAATTGGACCTCCCTAAAAAATACAAGTGCGGATGGTTTTTCAAGTAAGTCAAATTAAGAAAAGTCTACGTGAAGGGAAACATCATGGTTCTGAAGACCAATGGGATCTAGTAGATGAATCATCAGGGGTGACTGACTTGAACCCAAAATGATCTTGGATACTAGAACTAAACGATGGAGAAATCATATAGTTCGATGGAAGGATTGTATAGACGATGATGATTCATGGGAACAAGAATGTAGCCTGAAAAGGAACTTCCCTAATTTTATAAGTTCTTAGGTCAGAACTTGAATAAGAGGGGAAGAATGTCATGCTCACGAATTTATTATCCCATTAGAGGTCAATAGGCCTACCTCAACCTATAAGTTAATTATGATTATGAGGGTTTTGGGGCCCTCAAGTGTATATGGTCATAATTAAAGATTGGAGGCCTAAACTCATGATAGTGACTATTTTAGCATAATCCAAGAACATCTTTGTTGATTGGTTATTCTATTTCAAACAATGAAACACTAACACTGAACCCAAACTGTAAACAGTTGACATCTTATAAAATATGTCCAAATTAAGAGAGTTGTGATAGAATTGTTGCAACTTCCTCAAGTATTATAAAGAAGTAGAACTTGCAAATATGCATTGCAGATTAAGGCATAGAGATGTTGAAATCAAGCAGCAAAAGGACACAAATTTTGGAATAGCTAGTAAAAGAAATGAGGTGTTGAAGGTCTAGAAAATCAACAAACTACTGCTAGGCCGACAACAATGACCTACTACAAGAAGATCATTATGCAATTTGATTTTGAGAAAAAGTATTGGGCAATGAATAAATGAAGATAAAAAAGGAACAATTTATAAATGATTCTTTGTAGAATTTCAAACAAGATCTTCAAGCTTGATTTTCTAGTATCAATGGCAAGCAAGGCTGAACGCCTTGTTAAAGTTTCAATCTTCTTTGCTATGAGTTGGAAGGGGGTGGGGGAGGTAACAACCCCAGTGCTTCCTTGGTTTGAGATACTTGGACCCGAGGGTGGTTGGTCTCAAATCAAGGACCTTGCCCTACACATTAAAACTTCGCCAAATTTTTTTGCCTCATCATTGGGGGCATTATAAGGCATAAATGTTGTTCTATTTGGAGTGTGGTGTGAATAAAGTGCACTATGATAAGAAAGCCCATGGGGAGCATAAAGGGCATAATGCAAGCTAAATTATGTTGTAAAAGGGTATTGTGGGCTCCAAAAGGCCCATGGTCTTTGAAGCATAAGAGGCATTATGCTCAAAAAGCCCATGGGCTATTAACATAAAGTGACCTACAAATGACATGTGTCTCATAATTGTTACTTGGGTGAATTTGCCTATGTGTCATATGTTGGTCTTTGTATGCTGGTTCCATGCCATATTATGAGACTTGATATTTTTAGAAACTTACTTACTTGGTTGCCTCCATGACAACCTACCTACTACCTATTTTTAGAAGATTAGACAATATGTCGGGTAGTGTGCGCGAGCAGGGGTACTTCAACCATAATGGTAGCTCTGCCTACCTTGCTGCTACCTAACACAAAAAGAGCTAAAAACAAGGTGTGCCCAAGATTTCACTAGAGCATACTTTATGGGTTTGTAGATCTAAAGGGTTCATAGAAATTTTGATATCCCTTTTCTATTATATAAGTATGAACTTTAGGCTCTATATTTTTTTTATCTTAAGAATATGTGGATATATAAACTTTGGGCTTTCACCAACTCTTTAATTCCTTTTTTATTTGTTAAGGTTAGACAGCTCAAATTTAATATGGCTGGTTGAGATGGAGTTTGCAATAATCTGACCCAATTTTGTCCTACATATATGGCTGGTTGTAATTCTTCGCCCTGAAAATACATAGCTCTTTATAGATTGATGAATTTCCCTCTCGAATAGAACCTAAAAATTTTGTCCTCTAATTGGATTACATGCACCAAACTTCATCTTTAGGTAGTAAGAGGGCTAACATTAATACCCATAATGTGTGTCTACTTAAATCTTACATGAATCCATGGTCCATATTGAGTTTGGGGACCACCATTAGCTAAGGGATAATATTGTGACCTCATTATTTTCTACAAATGTGTGTGGAAGTGATTTCAGCCCTCAAAATAAAAAATGCATTGAGATTAAAAAATACTTCATACTCATGTGGATGGAATCTAGAAAAATACATAGGCCTCATGGCTGGAATCTTGAAAATACTTGGCCATTTGAAATCATTAACAAAATCTTGAAAGTAATTTTTTTTCTTTTTTTTCTAAGATTTTCATGACCCACCTTACCATCCACTCACAAGTACATAATATGCCTATCAACACACTAGTTCATGAGCACTAGCACAAGCACAAGCACAACTCTTTGCAAGATAGAACTTGGAAGTAGATGATGTTCCCAACACAAACTTTTGATAGTTCAAATCAATCCCTTGTGTGTGTGTGTGTGTGTGTGTGTGTGCAACAAGGCTGAAGCTGATGCTTCTTTTGCCAACTAATTAGATCTATTACATCCTTTTTACATTCCAATTGAAGCTCATAGAGAAATCTAGTATTTTACCTTCCAAGAGTGCATGGGGCTTGATAATGCAGAGAGTACAGTTCCTCATCCTTGCACAGCTGCCAAGTGTTCTATCAACAAAAAAGAAAGCCAATTCCTGCAGATGAAGTTATATGCTTTATAAGGAACATGCTCCAGGTAATTTACCTTGGCAAAGATATGAATTTGGCATTCTGTTGTGTCAATATAACACTTCTAGTCCTCATAAGAAGCTCACATGTCAGCAAAAGTTCAGACAAGCCCATACTGATAGTTTGTAGTTGCTAACCATCAAAGTGCTTAATGCTTGGCAATAACTGTCTATAAGTATGCATGACTGCTGACCATTTGTGTCAAGAACTATGCAATTCTACACAACTCAATAACAGTATAGGTCTCCATGAATGCCATGAAATAAAACAGATGCATTGCAAAAGGTAGGTGGAAATGGATATCAGTAAAGAATCTTGACAAGCTTGAATGATTAAGACAAGTTTGATATAGAATTCGGGCTGCACAAACTACTGCTTGTTGGACTTCGTGAAGGAAGTGTTACTATTTAGCTTAGGGTTGTCTAGGCACTGGCGGTCATAGTTTTGTGATTCTACTCACGAAAATTTCACGCTTTCTTTTCAGTCAAAAAAGAGAGCAATACTTATGTTACCAGCTTTGCTGTTTCAGTAGAATCAGATCCATGGCAAGCATTTTTGGTGCCATCAGTTCCGAATTGTGCACGCAACGAGCTAGGAGCAATCACTTTTGCTTTTTCAGTGCAAGTAGGTCCTGAAAAACACAGCGTTGTTAGCAAAGTAGATCCTGAAAAGTATAGCCTTTTTGGCAATCATACAAATAAACCATATATAAACATTGCTATAAGTGGTAACAAGCGTTTGAAATTAGTATGATCAACTAAATATGAAATTCTGTCGTCTCATTCTACCACTTTTCACTTGAGTACATCATATTATCTAAGTAAATTATCCAAGATATCATGCAGTGTGGATATGATTACCAAAAGACTACTTCTTCCGTTAATGCCTTACGGTACTCTTTCAAATGAATAACCTCACAGTGGCATATATGAAAGCCTCAACGAGCTTCATGTAGCAGAATTGTAACGGATGGTCAAACTTTGCAATATTGCTTCCCAATCTATAGCATTATTTGCTGATTTTACCAGTCTGAATGTATGAAAAGCCTCTCTTAAATCTTGCTACTGAATAATGCTTTAGAATTGTGGTGATTTAGTTCAACAAAAAGAGCACACAGCAAATGTCTTTCATGAATCTTATTCAGACGTTAGATTACTCTATAGACAACCCTAAAAAATAGAAGCTGCAAAGTCTTGTTACCAAGAAGGAGTCGCCATCTCTTTATTGCATCCTCTGCAACGAGCTCCATAGCCACACATGGTCCACTTGACATGAAGGTAGTAAGAGCTCTGCAATCAGCATCAAGGGCCTTTCAACCTGACAGTCTTGGAGCTAAATAAGCCAAGAACAGCATTTTGGATGTCAAAGATATTTTAGAAACATATGGGCACCGTTTGAGCAATTTAAATGGATGCAAATATAACTTTTGAAATTTTCTTTGTGTGCTGAAGCTTCAATAACAAGAACAGTTTGAAACAGATGAATGTGGGTCAATTTGGTATTCGAACAAAAGTTCTCATAGAAGTTTTGAAATGAGTTGGACTCACGGGGAGCTAATAAATTTTGGATATATTTTTTATGAAGACTTCAGACAATATAGATTGTTTCAACTGAAAAAAACACCTATCACGAGATGGAGCTAAAACCAAAAGCTTGTAAGTTTAGATTAATACATCAGGGTCAAGATACAATGTCAGCTTCAAAGTTGAATAGAACAAACATGCAGGCACAGCATAGAGGATCATTAGAAAAGCTAGCTGTTGAAAATTAAGGATGAAGTGCTTCTGATAAGCCAACAGCTTAGTGGACATAACTGCTGCAAATTTATCATATGTGACTTATTGGTTACATTTCTTTTTCCAACAATGGATGCAAACAGTGTGGTCATCAGCCTTTTGAAAACTGTAGGTGTATGCGACTGAGAAGATGTCAGTAATCGAAAAGTACTGTCAACATATCATAACAGCCATGTGAAATCATCTGCAAAAGACAAGATGCTGCAAATTATGAAGAAAAAGGTATTAATGTCTGTTGACCAACACTCGTCAAATATTCCCATTATGCCGAGATCAGTAGTCACTCAAAACCTCAGGACTCCAACTTTCAAGATCAGCTTAATCTGTATACAAGGCCTTAATAATCATCAAAATTCCTTTGTTTGGTTCATGCTCTTACAGCAGTATGTTGGCTTCAAGTGTCTGTGGATGCATGAACTTTATGACAACAGAGACACTACTGGCGGCAGAGAAATACAAGCTAAAAGATCAGTAACCATGACGGACTTTCATAGTGTTTGTCATGTTGCTTGTTTCCATGGATTTACTGAAGTGAGATACATCAAGATATCAATATGAGAGTCGTAGTTCTACTAGTCTTACATACAGTTTTCTAATTGTAGTGATTCTGAAGTACTTCAGGATCTTTTCCACTGGTAACATTCGATCAAAAGTCTCGACAGCTCCAATTTCTAAGTGTCTCTGAATCATGAATATGAAGGTTGTTTCTTCCATTATTTTTTAGACAAGCATAAGTTACCCATAAAAAGGCTTCCCGGAATGTGCCTTGTAGAAAGTCTGTGCATCTTGGGTCGTTAACTGACACATCCGTAGCTGCTTGATGACGAACCCATTACAGTGAACTGAATTAATGATCTGACCCATCTGCTGAATTGCGTCAGGCTTTATCAACGCAAGAGTCCTGTTTCCAGCAAAGACTACAGATCCATCAAATGTGCAACCAATTAGTGTAATGAGCTTACCAGTTAAGGGAGCTCAAAGAGCAATAGCAAATGTTCGTTCGGCATTAAACAACGAAAAGCACAAAGATTAGCTTGTTAAACATTAATCATAACCACATACGTCTCCTGGAGATTTTGCAGGTGTTTGCGTGTAAATTCATCCCCATAGTCCTCAATTACAAGCTGTCTAGAGTACAAAGTGACTGAGGCACCAAGATAAAGGTGTTCCAGATGAACCTCTGGATGGCTGACCCTCTTTAGAAATATCCTTTGATTCTTTATTTCGTACTGTGATGGGCAGCACATCAGAGTACCAAAGTAAGGTTCGCATGCTAATTTCTCATGCTAGTGGAATTGACAATGAATTCTAGTTAGTCCAATATCAGAATCAGGGTGTTAAAAAGTGCTTTTCCGCCTTTAAAAACAACATTAATAAATGCCTGAAAATACAATAAAGTCTCGGTAGCAATCTGTTGGGTTTGCTTCAGGTCCTAATCTATAACATGGAAACATAAACATGAAGGAAACGGTGACCTAGCATCGGTGACTGGCAAGCATTCATCATATCCAGCACTAGATCACTGTTATCCGATGCTTTTAATTACAAAAAACCATAACAGACCTGCAAATTTTAAAAAAGAACTCAATTCTTGAAGTGGTAAAATACTTGGAGGATGGTGAAAGACTCAGCCACTACTTATTTGGGTATTATCAACAACATCGTCAAGCTGCAAGGTGGGTATTTCGTTAATCTTTATAAAAGTCTTATTTCTTGTGATATTTGGTTTTTTAACGCTCCTTGTCTACACTGGAGGATTGATCAGCAACTAGCCTACAAGAAGTTGAATACCCAATTGAAGTAAAATTATCACAAAGAAGCAGAAATCCCCAGGTGAATGAACTGCACAAAACTCCCCACATTGATGGACACTCGGGCTCTTGTACTGCAGATACCTCACAACCAGCCTTGAGCTTCTAATACAACCGCATTCGCAGACTGTGCCAAGAGGAAACAGCAACAAAACAACTCTGCACTAGACAGAAACCGTGATATATTACGCGTAACATTGTTTCTATCTCGATGCATTGTCAGTGAATAGTGAGAGGAAGAAATGAGCTCACCATCTCAATGGAGTTATCCCCTGTGTAATAGAAAAGCTGATACCTCCAAACGAGACAAGTTTGTGGGTCTAGCCATTTCACAATAAAACAGTATCTCACTCCATCACTACTCATCTTGCCTTGCCTCTCCAACCCAGACTTCACCTCTCCTGGTTTTTCAGCTCACTCATCACCTTCACCTCCACCTCCACCCACCCCATCTCTCTCTCTCTCTCTCTCTCTCTCTCTCTCTCTCTCTCTCTCTCGTTCTTGTCAACGATAACGGCCAACTTCTCTCGATTGTCTTGGGCTGAGCTTTACCCATCCACCCACCATCTATTGATATATTTGTATCTATATATGGCTTGCAATGCAAAGTAGTTTAATGAACCTAGGCCACAAATATGTGTAGATGTTCTCCAACTAATGTAGGAGAGGCTAAAGAGCAAAGGATAGATCCCTTGATATGTGGCAATGTCATGTACTTTAAATGTAGGAGAGGCTAAAGAGCAAAGGATTGATCCCTTGTACTTTAAATTCATTTGGAAAAGCGATACGGTTGCAAGCCTTACAAACAAGCTAGTGGTGTGACATAAAAACTTTTGTAATGACTTAAAAGCTACAGCAATGATTAGGCTAGGTCATGAGTGGCAAGGATCCAAGGTGGGGGGTGGGGGCCAAGAGGGACATGTACACATGTGTGCACCCACACGAACTGCCATTTTAGGTGCATCAATCATCCTTACATAAGAGAATGAATTTTCCAATGACCATTCAAGTGCCACTTTCATGGCTTGATTCTTGAGTGGAAAGGTCTCTCACTAATTCTTTCCCCAATATAGAAAGGATAAGCTCAATATGTAGTGATCAGTTTTGAAGTGCATTGATTGTGCAAAGATTTGTATTCTCGTGAATTAAAATACAACAAGGCTCAACATATTCCATGGATCTTCCCTCCCACTGGAAAACAACATTACCTAGCCGATCATATTAGATATTACCTACCAAGAAAAAAGTAGCAGTAGATGATGAATTACTCGATGTGCAAATATTTACACAGTGGACTAATGGAATTGTCAAATATCTCACACGAGAAAGATCGAATGCTATGCTATGTGTCCAATGCAAGTTTGTTGGATTATTCTCCTACTAATCGACTAATCGACTTTTTAATTTTCATCCAACTTTTATCCAGACCTGCAGATATCTTCGTGTTTTTACACAATCTGCATAACTACTCGGAAACGGCTCACAATGTCGGCATTTTCGGGATTTGCGTCTTTTGGGAGTTTTCTCTCACTTCAACTTTTTCGCAAAATGCCAGATGCCTCAAATGTTAGGGAAATGACATTGGCGAAGACTTTCGCATTTTTCGCATAGTGACAATTTACGTTCAAATCTGTACACATATTGTTTATGGCCAAAGCCACCGACTTGCATTAATTCATCAGCAAGTAATTTTTGAGAAGTCCTAACTGGATGGACAAGCACATCACAGCCAACTAGATGACGCATTTGATGACCTAATTGCTTAATATAAATAGCTGTTCATATTCCTACATCTTAAGCATTGAAGCATGAAGATCAATTATCAACTATTGACTAGTTAGCATTCTCTCTCTCAAGCCTGCGAGCTTGAACACTCTTGAGCATTCTAGCTCAGTTCCTTAGAGTTGATTAGAGATTGCTATTGCGCTTACTGCTTACCAGTAGTTGTACTTAATTCAGACATATATTTAGTCGCTCAGAGATAGCTTAAAGTATGCGGCTTCGATCCGCAAACTTGTTGTACTCATTTACATTTGTTTCGGTTTTCATACTGAATCAATACTATCTTCTTATTGCATTCAGATTCGTTTCAAAATGTATGCGTTTCTATAATTCTTCATGACTGATTATTTGTCTGATAATTCAATGCTTTAATGTTTGGCTACGTAATCACTATAGTACTAATGATTTCAAAGTTAGTTACTATAAGATTGAACGTGATTTCTATCACTATTGTTTTTGTTTGAAATTGATAGGCGTAGTCATGCATAGAGCAAGAGGAAAATAGTTTATTCCGCTGCGTACGATAAGTTTTAATTCTTGTCATTCGAATTCTTTTTATTCAATTCTATTCGACCTATCTTCTATTCACCTCTTTCCAACAAGTTGATCATTAAGGTGGCATTACAGAGCCTTATTGTTGGACACCTATATCAGATCAAGATATATCACATCTTTTGTCAATGCCTAATAAGTCATGAGGTATGATCAATCATTAGTGCCACCTATGAGGGTATTGAGGGCGGCCATTTCAAAACCAAAGCCACAATTAGAAAAGTTTTACACTTGAAGGTTTTTGGTGGCCAATGATGTACAAGGATATCCATGTCTAAGTGAAGCACTGTGATGTATGCCAACAAGCCACCAAACCCAAAAAAGAAAAGCTATTTCAACCAGAGTGAAGATATGAAGATATTGCTTTAACATATAGATTTTCAATATAGTAAGGATGTTTCAAAAGAAAATTATTTTTTAAGCATATATAAATGATCAACGTATATTCACTAATTATTTTATTTGGTCAATCAATTTTTGCTAGATCTTTAGTAAGATATAGATTGCAATGAAAGCATTTGATTTCAAATGAATCAGAAGTGATTGCCAGATAGAACTCAAGATGAACTTGAAAAATACAAGAATCTATATTCAGGTATCAAACCATCATTGTCATGAACAATATCCACTTTTAAGGTATTACATAATATGCTTGTGGATACATTACAGATTTGATTTGAAAATTTTAATTTATAAAATAGACACATTTTAGAATCAAATTTTATGTAAAAGTATTATTTCAGATTATTTTTTTGTAGCCTCCTCACATAGCACGCAAATGTGCTAAGTGAAATAGCTAGAAAAAAAAAATTGCAGCCTTCAAAACTCCACTTTTTGAGTAGGTGTTTTCATAGTTTCATAGCATATAGAACTACAATTTATTAGCAAACATTGATTTGTCCCATTGCATGTCAAAAGATGAAGCCATGTACACGTAGAACCAAATTGAAGTAGAAAATGTAATCACCACAACGCTACATGTGAAAATGGAGGCACGCCAAACCACAAAACCAACTATGGAACAAATTTGGCCAAGTGTGTATATGCATGGACTTGAAACTTGGATTTTCCTTTTAGAAAGCAAGACACTAATTAATTGGGCTACCAAGGGACACTTTGACAAATTAATGATGTGGCATTTGAGTATTTGATTATACCTAATATACATATTATTGTGTAGGATATAGAAATATCACACTAACAACACATTACTTGATGCCCATCCATGTCCTTGTAATCCCATGAAACACATTTGAAATTCTGTCATGTCTTACCAATGCGACTCGAACCTACGTAACTATTGCACAATAAACGTTGCTCACAAAAATATTGCAAACCCATATTTGTAAACATATTGAGGGAAGTTTGGTGTCAAGTAGACATACCCCATCCATGTATAAGAACAATCTTGTCAGCTAGGATGCCACGTTGGTTGATAAATCTCACCTTATTTGCAAGGTAGAGCTAGCCAATCAGAGCAATTTACTAATACAAGATAACACATATACTTATACAAGAAAAACTACAACAATCTGTTTGGGTTGTATGCCACTCACCACCATTCCTATGTGAACCGAGCTGTGAAGACATGAAAATTTAGTCCGTTGATGGTGTCGATGCCAATGCAATAAATTGAAGAGTGGTGCATCGTGAAGATTTCCTTGTGTCCTAATGCCAAGTGTTCATTTTTCCATTAAATTTTACTTCCACGTCAAATACCAAGATTTAACCTATGCTTGCAAGGGAGTAAAACCTCTACCATGACTTCAATGGCTAAACGAGACATACCTCTTGAACCTTCCAAGTGCTAGGTCTCATTTAGGTAACGTTGGCAAGTTCAAGTGCTAGGTGTCATTCATCATTGGTTGTTCACATGAAAACAAAAGATGCCTCCTACAATCTATCGCCTTTCACTAGAATACACACAGGTAGTACATACCAAGTGACACTCTCTCACTAAAGGTGAATCGTTGGATGAGCACTTGGCATTAATTGCCTGTGCGTTTTTCATCCTCAGGCCTATCTATCAATTGATCATAGAAGCTCCTTGACAAACACTCCTTGAATATAATTTGTTAACAAAAGCTGAATAACAAAGAGTTTAATCAAAAGAGTGTTACTGTTTGGCCATGTTGAGCTAATACACCGGTAGTGCCTCCAAGATGCGGTCCCCAACCCCCTTGCATCTTGTAGGCATTGCCCAGCTTTGGCCCCAACTCAATCACAACCACACATTTTTTAAAAAATTTTAAAAAATCAAATTTTTATTCCTAAAAGCCTGCCCAACGTTTTTGCCCAAGTTTCTCTGATTGCCATGTGTTTTGATATTCCATAAGCATTTTGCATTTCATATAGATTATTCATATATAGTAAAACAACACATTACCTTCTAATGTGTGTGCCTGCTCGTGAGAATTGGGAGATACACCAAATTTCTTTTGTGCCCATGTGCCTGTGTGGGCATTTTGAAATCCTCCAAAAATATTCAGGTGCTCGTGCCTGTGCTTATGCGCGTGCAAGTTTGCACATGAGATCGCCAAAAATCTCAGATGCTCTCATGGTTGAAACATATAATATTTTATGATGCCCAATATTCAAATACTTGAGGCCTGAAAAATTGGTGGCAGAAGCCCCCCCAACACCACCCCCCCACCCCCCCCCCCAAAAAAAAAAAAAACAAAACAACGTTTGCTTTCCTTCGCGCTTCTCTCCTCCCCTTGTATGCAAGACTGGATTTTCACGATGGCGACGCCAGACTAACAACGTTCATATATCTATTTCGAATTTGCTTCAAAAAATCTTCCATGGATCAAGACGCATCAGCAGCAGCAGCAACAGCAGCAAAAGCACCATCCAATCTCTCAATGTCTTCTTCACATTCCCGGGTATGAATTTGCCACAACCCTGCCATGTTCATACACTCCCAGCAGTACAGTATTACCTGGACATCCTTTTTTACTTTGCTCTGTTTGAATATGCAAAAGTCGAACTTATTTGCCTCCCAGTGCGTTTCTATCAGTTCTGCAAATCAATTTGCTAGCTAGCTTTTGTGGGTATGAGATTTTCTCTTTGCAAGGCTTTCGGGCTAAAGCAATAAAATTTTATGGAGCCCAAGAAGGTGAGTCAATTGACCATCTTCTAAATGTGCTGATCGACACTGCGTGTACAAGTGAGAAAACCGTCGTCTATGCAGAGAACTTCCTATCTGACTGCGTCATTGCTGGCATAGGATCATCTGTCTCACCAAAATGCCTTGGTGGCCTAAGAAATGTACACACCCTTAAATTTCGTTATGTTATGAACCACTTAAAAGTGCATCATCGTACACGCATTTTGTTGATAATATCATCACAAATGGTCATCATCAAAGGAAAATTATTGCGGGGAATAGAACAGAGCAAGCAATGCATCTTATAATGGTGAATCTTTGCTCGTAGACCTTCCCACTAACAACACAACCCTCAAGGGAGCTAACATTTAAGTGTAGTTTCTTCTATATAGTTGCTATTCCTCTCTAAAGATATGTGAATGATGGAAATATTTTGGAGCTCGTCAACAAGTTGAAGTAATCTAAGGGTGGTTTCAGACTGGGGACTAGTCCTTTTGCCTAGCCCTTTGACTTGCAGCCCATTTTTTGAATTTTTGCAAGCGAGTTGATGGACCACCCCATTTCCAGACTTGGTTGGCAAATGCCAAATGAAGGGCCACAATTTGATTGGCCAGTTTGAACCCCTACAATCTGATGGATCCATTTTTGTGCAGTTGCCCCTGGCCACTCGACATGCCAGGCAATGTCCCATGCCCAATATACGAGCTTGAGTTGCCCCCTACGTGGCATGGGTCCCGTGTCACGTCATCTGCCACATGGTGGTAACTCAAGCTAAGTCTGAAAGGGGGGGGACCCATTTTTCCTTCCTGGACCAATGGGAGGCTCCATTTTAAATTAGGACTTGCCAAGCAATGTAGTGTGAAACCACCCTAAGAGTGTGTTGGTCAACTGGAGTTTGTAGCTCTTTGGTCACTTTCATGCATAGTTATGGGGAAGCATGTTTCCCTAGCTTTTTTTCATGGGGAGAGGTATTTCCCCCAACTATATGTTTCCCCCACTAGGAAAACATTTTGGAAAAATATTATGGCGAAACACATCAGGAAAGGTTATGGCAAGCACGCCATTCTCAAAGGCATATCTTTTTTTTAAACGCCAGAATTTTCCTTTTCTAGCAATTATAGGAGTTTTGTTGACTTTATTTCAACATACTTTATCATGTTCCATGTTTGGCGGCCAGATGGTCGGACACTGTATTCAGACCATTTTACATCCTATATGCAGTGTTGGACGTACTTTATTTGCTGCACATTGTGTATTTGTCAATTTGTAAATGTGATGCTCTGTTTTCAATTTTATTTCGAATTGTATGTGCGTGTGTGAATCATATTTTCAATTAGTTTCAACTGCAGAGATTGATGGCAGATGCACTTCACAGAAATACACCCCCCCGATAGCATTTCATAAACACATACATTACATTGCATTACAACAGGCACGCGTTGCACAAAAAACACATTGTACATTAATTCAACAGATGTATCAAATTAACAATACGTATCCCGCCATATACGGCTGGGGCTGTTCTTTACACTATGTTAGACACTAAATGCTGCCTCATCTACTGCCAAAAATCACATAACAACAGTCAGCCACATACGGCTAGACTCTATCTATTCTAAACATTCCTACGAATCCTCCACTGACTCCTCGCCCTCGTTAGGTGCATTGTTCTGTCGCTCTCGCTCTGCCTCCCGGTTAGCCCGATCTGCCGCCCTTTCCCTGACCATGGGGTCGGACGCTTCCGGGTCCGGACGCTGGACGCGGACGCGAAAAGGCCGGACCCTCATCCCTGTATAATATATATGTGTATATGTGTATGTATATTTATGTATGTATCTATCATAGATGCATCCGTAATATATCCCACTAGCGATTCATAATGGGCAAGTTGTAAGTAACTTGTATTTACTATTATGTAACTAGTAACTATTAACTAGTAAGTTGTAGCTACTAACTACTAACTAGTAGCTTCTAAGTTCTAATAGTCTTGAGCCGTGAGTCAGGAGTTAGGACTTCTGACTCAGGAATCAGGAGGAGTCAGGACTCAGGAGGAGTCAGGAGTTAGGACTCAGTTGAAAGTTCGAACTCAATAGCAGTTGAGACGACACCGATAGTCCACTCGGAGATAGAGGTCCGTGACACATTCAGCTATAGTTTCACAACATACTATACACCATTTTTTTCAGGCTGATGGACATTTATTATACCAGACTGTTGGGCTGTGATTGTGCCAGTCATCTCACTATATATAGTTTTTGAGTTTGCAGCTATTGTTTTTCTAAGCTAGTTTAGCTTTTAAGCTCCTATATGTGCACACTTGACATGTGACTTTTTTTAGTCCTATGTACCTTACGGTATTTCAAGGACATTAATAAAGATCTCTCTCTCTCTCTCTCTCTGATTAGAACTTAGTGGAGCACACAATGCACAATCAAACTGGCAATAATAAGACTCAAAATTTAAAGCATCATGGTTCACAATGCATAACATGATAAGTCAAAATGTTAAAACTTAAAATTGATATTAGATACTCATTGCTCAAATTTCAATGATGTCAATCTTCAGAATCCATATGTTTGATGATAACATCATGATATGTAAACAGTGAACAGTGAACACGGAACAATAATATTTATCATGATCAATGTCAAATGATCATAAATAGTAACATGTTATGACTCATGAGTACTTTCTAAGCTCTCCTGGCTTTGAGCCTCCTCCGAAGGTGCTACCAAGCCTAGTGTAGTCTCCTCTCGAACATCAAGGACTAGTGTCCTCATCAAAGGCCGAGGCAGGATGCCCCTCATCCTCACCCTTATCCTCACGATCAGTCTCCTCAGACCCTCCTCTACACACTCCTCCTCTGAGGACTCTGACTTTGATGATGCCTTAGGCTCAGACTCATCATCAGGGCATGAGCACGAGAGCTCGTACCCTCTTCTGCCCTCCTCCTACGCGCTACATCTGCTCGAGTGACAGGTCCGGCACACAAGGATTTACAAATGTATTATTGCCCACAAATCACAATAATCAATTCAATAGTGTATTTCAAGTATGAAGCGTCAACCAAGTAGTAAATAGGAAGGACTAACTTTTAAGAACATCGAAATAACCTACTAGGTAGGTACCAGCCTACCAGGCCAGTGCTGAGTGATCTGGGATTTGATATTTATAATGATTCAAATTTCATCAAAAACTGGCTATCAAAGCAAGTATTTTTTGTAAGTAATAAAATGCAACTAGTAACAATGGAAAATTGCAATGATCATCCCAAATGGATTGCATTGTGTAATACATTACCCTCTCTCAAATGCGCGGGCCTAGTGGAGAACTTCATGGTCTCTTGCCTGAATATCTGGAGCTCATCCAAGAGCTCATCCTGTTTATATACATCAGGATATACTCGGGAGACATAGGCATTCCAGCCATCCTGGAGCTCCCTATCAACATATTGCTGCTCACTCCTCCATAATGGATGGATGTGGGCCATAGCATGCAAGGGCTGATGAAACCACTCCCACCTTCTTTACCAAAGACGTTGGATCTCCTCAAGCCTGTAAGATAACAGATTTGAATGTTCAATGATGAGCCCTCAACCATATGGCATAGAATCTAGATAACTGAAAACTCAACTAAGGATTCATCATTTCAGATTTCAACACATAGACGTTTAACTGCCAAAATACAAAGGAAGGAGTCAAGATAGTATAGAGCTAACAATAGTAAGTACTATAATGTGGTATACCTCTTTGGGCCAATGGTCGTACAAAGACGCAGCTGCTCGCCCAACCTATCCATGAACTCATATAAAAGGCCCAATGTGCAGCCCTCTCAATCTGTAAGGTGAAGGACAATGTAGATAGGCTGCAGGCCCACGACAATGGATTGTGCCTCATCTCAAAATGAAGATGAGAGCACGATCAGCTTGAACCTCCTACCCTTGAGCTGCTGTGATGGCCCCTATTGCACCCAGTGCCCACTCATTTGAAATGACCATTTGCCTCAAGTTTGCATGAACTTTTCAACAGTCGTTCCAAGACTAGGAACATAAATGGGAACTTGCAGTGCATCTAGAGTTTGCATTAATACAATGATGATCATCAAGGTTTCAAAGTTGAAAACTTCACACTTCAAAGCATTAGTAAATACACAATGGCAAATTTCAAGTTTGAAGTGGCAATTAGCAAATGTAGTGATCAATTATCACATATTCTTAGTGCTCACAATAGTGATTATTGCACATTGAGTTACAAACTTGGTGGGGGTAGGTCTCAAGACATCCAGGGTGGAGTGTCTCCTGAACATGCCCAAGGCCCTCGGCCTCTTGGTGATGAATCTCACCAAGGACCCCGTCCTGTGTCTACACCTCCCTAACCCATTGCATTTTGGCTACATCCTCGACCAAGAGGTCTAGACAATGTGCAGCACAAGGTGTCCAAAAAATGTGGGGGTAGGTCTCATTAACGAGCCTACCCATGACAACGCAATTCGTTGCATTGTCCATGACAATTGATTGGTCATTGATCATTTAAATTTCAATTGTGAACATTGTACATAGCGCATAGTACATACTATAAGTATTAAGCATTGAGCACAATGCATCAGAATCTTAGTTCAGAGTTCCAAATTGGAAACATAAGAAACTTAATCTACTATCTAGGTTTGTGCAAACCCTTGAGAGCCTAGCTGCTAAACCTTCTGAGTAGTTATAAATCATAATGTTAAATGGTTTGATTGATCATTATACCTGTACAACATGCTGTGGCCCCACCTCCTCAATGGCAGCATTATATGTGTGGTAATCGCCTTTCACTGCCACCCTAGAGGTGTCGATGGATCTCAAAAACATTGTCCCCATGTAGGAAGACACCAAGATATTCAATATGTGGTACTTCCTTGCATCACTCCAACCATCAGATATGATGGTGCAGCCATACCTAGTTCACAGGTAATTGCAATGATCAATCATGATTCCAATTTTCTTATTATTGAGAGTTGAAAGTTAAACGTGAATATGACATGCCACATAATACATATGTCAGCAATTTGCAAAGTTGACAGCTTTGTAATGACTTGTACTTTTTTTTCTCTTGCATGTCTATCTCCCTCTATGCATGGAATCTAATATAGCATAATATAAGGTGCTAACTTATAACAAAGTTATTTTTCTTTGTTAAATGCCAGGGACCTAGTCATCCAAGTATCACAAGATATTTGATCGAGGACTTTAGGGTTATGTCTTCCAAGATATATTGTTGTGCATTCATGCTTTCTTGCATCTTTAGCTCACATTTAAGGCTAAGGGATATATTTTAAGGCAAGATATATTTTTTTGCTGCCAGCCTGCATTGCTTTCAAGCTTAAGCTTTTATGCTTGTAAATTAAGAAGAATTGGGCTTTGTACTGGCATATTTTTGGTGTGTTGGGAAGGTTAATGATGGAATATTTTTTCACTAGTTTGTTTCTTGTGGTTGGCACTACAACACCAGGTTATTAAGCCCCTGTAGATGCCTTGCAAGGTAAAATACTATGTTGAAGACTGAAGTGGCATTTTGCAGGAAAAAGTAGGGGTTTTACTTGCTTTGGACGACAATGGTAGTGAAAATGTCTCAGTTCCACCGATCGAGATTTACAAGGGCTTCAATGTAGTAGGGAGAAATGATTTTCCAAATGAAGTCAAGCAAATCAGTCGCAAACATATTTCCCTGTTGTGCTCATCTGACAACGCTCTTGAGATTTATGTGGTAAATGATTATCAATTGATAAGACACATGCAATAAGTCTTTGTTCAACTTCAATGTTTGTTTGGTCAGCTTAAGTAAACATGTCAAATGTGTGAAATCTTTTAAACATGAAGGTTCTTTTGTGCAAATACATTTAGAGCAATTACTCTTGATTGTCGTAATCAAGATCAAGCTTTGATACTTTCCAATAACAATTTTAAAATGGTGGCACACTTTGAGCATTTACGATAAAATAACTTTATATTAGCTACTTGTCTACTGTGTTCTTTTGATGCACTAAGGATGCTTATAAAGTGCAAACATTGTATAGGCTACAAGAAACATGCAACATGTAACTAAATCTCTTTTGGATTGCTTGAAGTTCTTGTATGTTGTGAATGGTTAAATTTGTTAAGGATGTAATTGAAGGCTACAAGTTTGTTGATGGAGGGCCTGAGATTTTGGGTCCCTAAAACAATTAGCCCTTATTTTTCAGTTGGCTCATGGGCCTTGTTATCATTGAAAATCACTTCGTCTTGTATGACTTGGCATTTGGATTGGCTTGCTCAATCTTATCAAGTTCTAGCCTTGACTTTCTAGACCTTATACTTAGTTATGAATAGGCACCTCATGTGGTAGATCAGTGAATAGGCACCTCATGGTGTAGATCAATTGTTAGGATAGTAATTCTTAGCTTAGCTTGGCATAATCTTAGTTTTGCTATAGCTCACATTTACATGTAGATGGGCTTGTCCTTATCATTATTCCTATGGAGATTATCATATTTCCATTGTCTCAAATGATTGATCACTCTCTTTGCAATATTTCTCTCTATTTCATGCACTTTATTTTGGTCGTAAGTTGATATTAGAATGGAGATTGGGCTCCACATTCTACAACGATTGGATCTCTTCTCTTACCATGGGTGCTAGAAAATCTATAGGCTTGTCAATTTTTTGAGTAGAAAATCCCAATTCCAAAAACCTTATTCAAGTCTGTTCTCTCTCTCTCTCTCTCTCTCTCTCTCTCTCTCTCTATTAGGATCTCAGATGTGTCGGCCTTTTACTACGAGAGATGCTTATGTTGACAGCCTCTTTGCTACCATCGAAGAGTATTACTGATTTGGGCCAGCATCTCATTACTAGCTTCTTTCAGAAGCGGGAGCGCGATGACCTATCAGATGATGAGACACTCATACCGGTGAGGGCGAAGGCCCAGCGTGCCCAGCCACCACCTCTTGTCAGATCTACACGCGCCTCCAGACCTACCAGAGCTCCTTGACCACAGATCACATCTTCTATGAGTATCAGACATTTTTCTCGAGATTGATATTTTACTCTTCCTTTTCCTTTCCTCAGCAGAGCAGGCGGTTAAGCTCTTGCACCTGTACCCTCTTCAGAGCTGGAGGTTAAGCTCTTGTATATTTGCTCTTATTTGCTTTTTATGACTCTATGTTAGATGTGTCTTTAACTGACTAGAGAGAGTTCTATATTGTCTTTTCCTCTTAGACTAGTGATTTTTTTTTTTATGTTGTCCGACATGGACAATGATCCTATGAGATATGTACTTATTTACTCTGTCTTATGTGCCCTTGGGCACTCAACAGACATTATTACATTTCTTTCTATCTTTCTCTCTCTCTCTCTCTCTCTCTCTCTCTCTCTCTCTCTCTCTCCTGTCCCGCTATGGTGGCGCCCTCCTGTCCCGCCCTCCTGTCCCTCGCTGCATATCCCTCTCTGCCTTTTCCTTGTTGACCATCGCTCCTCGCTGCCTGTCCATCGCTCCCTGTCCCTCGCTGCTTGACCCTCGTTGACCATCGCTCCTCGCTGCCTGTCCATCTCTCCCTGTCCCTTGCTGCATGACCATCAATCCCTGTCCTGTCCCTCACTGTCCCTCGCTGATCCCATCCCTCGTGCTTGTCCTTCACTGACCCTCACATCCTCGCTACCTGTCCCTTGCTGCCCTCGTTGACCACCGCTCCCTGTCCCTTGTCCCTCGCTGATCCTATCCCTCCATCGCTGTCCCTCTCTCCTGTCCCTCCATCACTGTCCTTCCCTCTCTCTTCTGGCCCATCATTGTACCTTCCTTCTTGACCATTATGGCTGATTGGCAATCAGTAAATCGGAAGGGGAAAAAGAAAACCCCTCCCCCTTCTCCCTTTGTTTTCTCAGCCATCCCTGCTACGGCTCCAAATCCCTTTACTTTGACTAAACCCCCTCCCTCTCCTGCTTCCCCTCATAAATCTTCCTCTCCCTCACCCCTACCCTCCACTCCCACAACCTCTACCTCTTCCCCTACTGCCACCACCCCCTCTACTCTTTCTTCCTCCTCTCCCTCTTTCACCCCTTCATCTTCATCCTTTTTCTCCCCGCCTCTTTCAGCTGATTCTTTGTTTGGTTTCCCTCGCTTTATTGAGTCTCTTCATGAGACCAATGCATCCTTGCTTGCGTCAAGCAACAAGCATTCCAAATTGCCACTCTGGAGAATACGGTTTTGGCCCTCCAGGGCAAAGTTGGCATTCTCGAGGTTGATGTTACTTACCTCCAGAATGAATCGGAATCAGATGAAGAAGAAGAAGAAGAAAGTGGCAATGCAGATTCAGAAGACGTGGCAAAGCAGCTTCAAGAGTGGGTTCACTCCTTGGAGCAGCAATTTCAGCAATCAAAGAGTTCTTGGGCCGACGTGCTCAAGGGATCTAAGCAGGTTATTTCTGAATCTATTCAAGAATATCAAAAAAGAGATCTCAAGGCCCTTAATGTCAGAGTTAGGGGAGCTTCTTTTGCGGGTAAGGACCTCGTGGCTGAGGCAAACGCTTTCATTCATTCCACCTTTGGTCTCAAAGAGGATGTCATATTTGCTGCTTGGGTGGGTAAGCTCCAATCCACCACCGTGTTTTTGCGTTTTCTACGTAAAAGAGGTTGCCTGAAGGGATCTACTATTTTTATGGATGAAGACTTGACGCCCATTCAATGGGCTGAGAGAAAGAAAATTATCGCAGATGTTAAGGCCAACGGTTTCTAGGCTCTCTTTCGAGACGGACGCCCGGTCTTGGTTAAAATTGCTGAGCTTAAAATTTCAGATTCTTCTCCCTCTCCTACGTGAGAGATATTTGAGCTACGTTCATTTATTTCCTCTCCTGCGTGAGAGATGAGCTTTTTTACATAGCGAATTACGTTTTAGTTTAGTTTTCTGTTGACGACATTGTTCCGTCTGAGTTCCATTTAATATGTTGTACTCCTTTTCGTCTTATACACCTTTTGGCATGGAAAAGACGTTAATAAGGCTTTCTTCTTTCTTTCTCTCTCTCTCTCTCTCTCTCTCTCCTCTCTCTCTCTCTCTCTCTCCAAATCATCTACATACAAGGCGAATAGAGTAGTGGACAAGGGACAACCTTGCTTAACACCAACAGTGCTGCGGATAGTAGTTGACAAATTAGACCCTTGTCGAATCCTTGCTAGAACCCTCTCATACAAGGTAATAATCGCTACAAGCATAGAGTCAGGAATATGAAGCTGTCGTAACCTGCGAAGAAGAAGATCTCGGGGAACTGAATCAAAATTGGTTCTCCCTTGCATTCTTGAACTTGACAAAGACATCATACACTTCATCCTTGCTCTTTAGTAGATAGATCCAACAAAATCTACTAAAATCATCAATGAATGTTACATACATCTTAGCTCCACTATTGCTAGTTGTAGTAAATCCATGAATATCCGAATGTACAAGTTGAAAAGGCTTTGTAGATCTAGAAATAGATCTAGTATAAGGTAGTCTATGTGACTTAGACAAAGCACAAGACTCACAAACATGCTTTCTGTAGGTTGACGAAGCAAGCAAAAATTTTGCGGCCTCAGGAGATGTTGTAATTGTATTTGCTTGTTGATTAGGTTGCTTGGCTGCATTCTTCGCTTTGAGATGCTGCGCAGGGTGAGCACGTGATCAAGGGTGCAGTAACCACGGCGAAAGCCCGCCTGTCCTGTAGCATAGAGTCCACGTGAATCCGCCTCCATAGAAAGCAGGCGATGAAGGACGGCGCCAAAGACTTTAGTGACTGTGTGGCTGATCATGATGGTCCGGTAGTTGTCAACTTGCATTGCATCGCCTTTTTTCAAAATGGGGCGAAGGAGGTTGGTTGCCCAGGACATAGGAAGACCATCGGTAACAGAGCGATTGAAGCAATGTGCGAGAAGAGGGGAAGCAAGTTGGGCCATGGGTTTGATGAGTTCAGCAGAAAGGAAATTGACATCAATTGAGAACGATGGTTGTGGAGTTGACGAATAACATCTTCAACGATATGGGGATTGAAAAGGTCACAATGAAGTGGGCGGGGAGACAAAAGGAGTGGGGGGTGTTGGGTGGTATCAATCCAGGATTGGAGAGGGATGGGAGGAATGGTGCGAGACTTAGGAAGACAAGCCCTCCAAAAGGCAGCGGAGGAGGCTGAGTGTAAGTTGGGAAGTGGTCGGCAAAGGAAAGGTACAACATAGAGTGGTAAGAAAGAACTGAGGGAGAAATAGTGAAAGATTGCAAGTGGGGAAGCATAGCAGGTGATGCAAAATAATAATTGACAACACTGTGTCCACCGCCAAAAGGATGGCATGTATACCCAGAGGAAGACGGCCATTGAGGAAGACCGTTGAGGAAAATGAGCCCATGTGCCTGTGCCAGCAGTAAAAGCTGCTCCCCATGTGTGGTGACACTGGTTGTTCTGGAAGAAAGAACAGTCGTTGTCATACCATTTATTATGGGTACGACGATGAGAAGAGAAGTGGCGAGGGGGTGCAATGGCATGAGCGGTGGTAGTCAAGGCTTGTGTCAAGAAGGCGGCTTGGGTAGTGACATCAGAGGAGGAAGGAAAGTGGTCCAGAAGACGAGAGACGTGGCAACATAGGCTTGGGATTGATGAGGAGGTATACGATAGCGTATGAGGCGAACAAAGACGGAAGGTGGAGGAGAAGGCGGACTTGGCGCTGGGGAGAAGGAGAGGTAGAGCAGAGAGTGATCAGCGAGCACCGAGGTAGAGATGGTGAAGGATGCCAGGCGGGGCAATAAAGCAGGAGATGCAATGAAATAGTCCACTAAGTTGTGACCGCCACAGTGTAGAGAGAGAAAGAAAGAAAGAAAGAAAGCTTTATTAATGTCTTTTCCATGCCAAAAGGCATATAACACTGAAGAGGTCTTACAACAGAGTAAATGGAACTCGGACGGGACAGTGCTGTCAACAGAAAACTAGACTAAAACTAAAACGTAAAACGTAAAGCGCTATGTAAAGAAAGCTCATCTCTCACGCAGGAGAGGAAATAAATGGCCGTATAGCTCAAAACATCTCTCACGTAGGAGAGGGAGAAGAATCTAAGATTTTAAGTTCTGCAATTTTAACCAAGACCGGGCGTCCGTCTCGAAAGAGAGTCCGAAAACCATTGGCCTTAGCATCTGCGATAATTTTCCTAGAGAGAGAGAGAGAGAGAGAGAGAGAGAGAGAGAGAGAGAGAGAGAGAGAGAGAGAGAGAGAGAGCTTTCTCAATGTCTTTTGCATGCCAAAAGGCATATAAGATGAAAAAGTACATGTGAACTAGGTGGTATTTGTGGGAGCGTATGCAGTATCTTTGAAAGAATAAAGAAAAAGCACATGTAGATCTAACTACTAAGAAATTGGATGAGGTTTACAATGGAAACATGTGTGTTGCCACAAATAATGACATACGGGTATAGCGCTATCATAAGGGTATAATGCTGAGAAGGGTGTAACAGGTGTTGCTGCAGGAGGTGGTGGGCAACAATCTGGCATCAAGGAAGCCAAAAAGAAATGAAAAGAGCAACAAAAGGAATGCCCTGTCTATTCCAATAATGAAAATGAATGTGAGACCTATTTACATGAAGTATGGAGGGTGAGTTTCCTTTCCAAATCATAACCTAATGTGAGAGTATAATCTCTAATCCTAGCCTTATATTGCCACCAATGGTCGAGATGAGACATTGGTAAATGTAGCTAATAAAATGACGTAACTTGTGTAGCACTCTAAAAACTTGAGTTGACGCTCAAATTTTAGCCTACTATAGGCTGGATTTCACACATGTGACCCAATAACACATGGATTATCTTCCTAAGTTGGCCTCTCATTTTGGCCTATTTGGCCATTTGCATAATTTTGACAATACATTGGCCTAAGTTGGCATTTTCATAACTATAAATATGAATCACCACAACTAAAACTTATAAATATGACTATTGTAACCAGTGCTCATAAAATATTCTAGTTAGCAGATTAGCTTCCATGGGTGTAGAAATTGACTTAGAATCAAGCATGTAGAATCTTTCCAAGAGTTCTTTTACATATTTTGCTCGAGCAAGAAACAAACTATCTTGTTGACACCAATTGGATGTAAGTGGGTCTGCAAGACCAAGTTCATTGCCCAAGGCACTATTGACAAACACAAGTCAAGGCTAGTTGTAAAAGGCTATGCACAACGAGAAGGTATCGACTATAAGGAGACCTTTGCTCCCGTAGCAAAAATGACTACTATTAGACTTATACTTTCAATTGCAACATTCTTTGGTTGGAGCATTCATCAAATGGATGTTAAAGGAACATTTCTCAATGGTCACATACAACAAGAAATCTATATGCAATCATCATATGCAGATTGATTCAACCATCTTTGAGATGAGGAGGTGGTGCCCATGGCTAACTCTCAATTTCGATCTTCATCCACAATGGTGGCAGCTTTGTGAGGAGATCCAATGCTACAAGGAGTAGAGCTGTGCTGCATGAGGAGACTATGAAGCCCGCCTCAGTTCTCAGAGGTTTAGGATCATTCTGTTTGCTGGAAGGAATTTGAATATACACAGAGCAGATTGTGGAAGGTTGTTGTAGGACAACAAAGTGTGGAGTGTCAAGAAAAAGATCAGATTCAGATCTGCAGGGTAGAGCATCGGAAAGATCCAAGGAACACTGGCCATGAATTGCTAGTGTTGGAGTGCTATCGCAACAAACTATAGACCAGAAAATTGTTGGAGACAGGTCGCTATTGATCAGAACATTGTTGGAGAGCCATCGCTGCATAAGTTGACGGAGGATAGTTGAAGAGACTGATTGATGAGTAAGGAATTTGCAGAGTGCAACATATGACAGGATGGCTATTGCTTTTGCAATTAACAATCAATACAAGACAATTAATGCCGAAGTTTGCTTCTGAATTATATCATTAACAGCTGGAAATTCGTGTTGTTAAAGTACTGCTCAGATCGTTGAAAATAAGAAGTTTCAGATTGTTGTTGCTAATTCAGTGATTTGCAAGTTGGGAAGATCATACAGGGAGATTGCTGGTAGTGATTAGAATCATTGTTGTCTGTTTTTTTGTTGCAGATCGCAACTGCTTTTCGCACTAGTTGAATCACTGTTGGAAATCCTATAGATGCTACAAGGACAAGAAGATTGCTGAAAGGACAACATCATCCTTTTTAAAAGTATGTTACAGTTCAAGAGATTGCTATGATTGTTCATAAAGTCCCTGCAAGGTGATCTTGACATGTCGTTGAAGGACACGTAGGCTGATTGGTGCAGCTACAAGGCAAAGTGGAAGGGTCGACTCACATGAAAAGGAAAACGATGTGGAACAAGAGAAGGCGAAGGAGATAGCAGGGGTTGACAATCAGCGATCATGGTGTCACTGAAGCTGCAGAAGTAGCTAGTAGCTAGCATGCTGAAGTGGAGGCAGCACAAGGTGTGGCTGGATCCAAATGAAGTCGATGAGATTTCTATGGCAACTTCCCGTCACTTTTTTCTGTGCTAAGATTGTCTCCTCATGGACGGAACATCTCTAAATTGCATGAAGAGGATTGGTTCAAGAGCAGCATGCGAGAAAATCATCCACAGTCTATTGGATTGAGAACACTTGCCTTTCCAAATTATGCTAAATCATGCTTGTTGGCCATCATTGTGGACAACAAGGCCATATTGAAAGAAACTACTGCAACAGCCCAAGGCCATCCAGCAGATTACATTTATCACATTTTCTGTCAAGGTCGCCTTCTCATATTCATAGTCGCAGCTACAGTCGGTACAGGGCATTGGAACCCTAAAAGTTAGCTGGAGCAAAAGTTTGACTTAGTCAAACTTGGTCAAAGGTCAAGCTATCTATGAAGGATACGCACGGTCAAAGGTCAAGAATACACACGGTCAGGTTATCTACGAAGGATACATCAAGTTTAAGGGCAATAACAATTGTAAGCCAATTAACTTGTGGAGGAGAAAATTTTTGTTAAGGTACCAAAGAGTTGATTTAAATCACCATTGTTATTTTAACAACATTACCTGATTAGGGTTTCGGCAGATTGTTAGGTCAACTGTAGACCTACAAGTTAGGGCACCAACACGAAGTAGTGAATTTGCTATTGAGGGCTATATTTTTGGTTAAGGAATTTTACTCTAAAAGTTAGGGTTGAGCAAAGTTAAAGATCAGGGTATGCAAATTGAGTCAATTTTCGATCAAAGGTATGGAGACAAACCAAAATGTCAAGTGAACTTAGTTGGGTTTGCATACAGATGTGCATGTGGTTGACTGAGGTTATTGATGGATATTTCTAAGAAGACCGTAAACCTAGTTAAGGTTGCATGCATGAACGTATGTTATTGGCTGCGGATGGTTGGAGATTTCTATGAGAAATCTGTAGCATATTCAATTGAATGGTCCAAGCACTACTGAAGTTGATAGCTACTTCAAAAGGTAAAATTAACGAAACTTTCAAGAGGGTGTCAGTGTCGATTGTATTGGAAAAGTACTAGGAGAATTGAAGTGGATTCAAGTCAAGGATTCAACATAGGCATTGGTGAGATCCTTACAAGTTTATGATAGCTTGGAAGATGTTCAAAGAGACCAAGGGGAGTTCATCTTCAAGCGACAAAGTTCTCAAAGTTATGGCAAAGGTTATGATGTCTACATTATTTGACTCAATGGAGTGAAGTTGTTTTATTCAAAGGAAGTAAAAGGGTGATATGTTGCACTCATGGAGGCCACACGTATGCACTAAGGGACATGAAGACAAAAGAAAGACATTGGGAAGTCATATGAAGCAGGTTCATATGAAAAGAATCAACATACGAAGGAAGTTCTACATTGAGTAATGAAGACATTGAGATCATAATTGATCGTGGATTCTACATCAGAATTGAAGATCTTCATTCCAAGTGCATCTTGGAGGATATACATGCATACTTATGCGATGCATAGTTCTTGTTATTAACAATGTAAATATCAAGGGGGACTTTTACAGTTAATGTTCACATTATTACTCTTAATGTTGTTGTCTAGGATTATTTAGAATTATTGGGCCATGCCTGTTGGCTATTACTAGGGACCTTTACCCATATTTAGTAAAGTCAAGTTAGACTTTAGTTAGACTCAAGTGGGACATGCTAGTGATTAATCTTTAATCTCTACTTTTGTTTATCATCATGGGTGATTTTGGTGTAGAGGATTTGGAAAAAGATTCAGGATAATCGTTTTATGATGGAGATGTTTTAATCTCTTAATTGGCAAGAAGATGGACATACATCAGTTAGAAAGTTTGCATATGTATTTGACATAGTCAAAAGACACTCTTGATGAATTTGTCGTAAGTGGTGATAAAATAGATGTCATGTTGAGGGTGCTTTTTAAGCTGGAAAGTTGTATTGAGGCAAGTGACTCTATCTGTGATATAGAGGCATGAGATTCCAAGGAGAACATAGTCTTAAGTAGTTTGTGTGAGAAGGTATTTAAGGGGGAAGTAGCAATCACTTTATGTGAGGAAGTATTGCATACGTTTTATCTTTCTATTGGGGACGCTCTATTACTTGCATATTTTGTTTGATTCATGGATGACATCCGATTTGTATCAAAGTTGGAGAGTGGTTGGAATGCAAACATGAAGTGTTATCAATGGTTTTCAAGATGAACATCCAGGGGGAGTAGGTCAGCTAAGTCCATCACAAGTGGTAACTTATGAGAGTACCAAGAGAATGTTAGAGTTAATGTTGACATGTCACCTTAATGTTGTTGTCTAGGATTATTTAGAATTATTGGGCCATGCCTGTGTGTTGTTACTAGGGGCCTTTGCCTATATTTAGTAAAGTCAAGGTAGACTTAGTAGACTCAAGAACGAGATTCTAGTGCTTGATTTGGAGCACATGTTTTGTTACAGATAGGTGTTGGGGTCTTTTACTAGATTTAGAGACATCTTTTAGGAAATTTCTTATAAGCTGCTTTTTTATTATTGGCATAGAGACTTGATGCCACTGTCTTTAAGTATGTAGTGCGCCCGCTCCTAGTCCATTGCTATGTCCCATAGTTGGAGTACATCTCATCATTATGCATCATCATGTGTTCTCTTTCATGTGTATGACTATTGTCTAACAACAATAAGAATCTTATCCTGGTTACTTGTATGAGCAAGTCGGTTTTCTAATAGTATGCTCAAGAGATCCTCAAAAGGTTCAATATGCAAGAATGTAAGCCAATCTCAACTCACTCGATTCTAGTGAAAATATATCTATCTAGATATGCAACTCTTTATAGGCAACTTATTGGTAGTTTAGTCTAGTTAACTACAACAAGACCCGACGTTGTATATGCAGTTGGAGTTATAAGTCAATTCATGGATCAACCTAAAGAGGTCCTTTGGAAAGCTTCACAAAGAATTTTGTGGTATGTCAAAGAAAGATACAAATTTAGCAGTATAACACAGTTTGTTTCTAAGAAAGCATTCCCAACTCTTTCTGAGAAATCAGCAATAAATGTGATGTAGTAAGACCCAACCCTTGATATTGTCTGCATTGGAAACTTTGATGTTCCTCTAGGATCAATTCTTTGATATGTACTTCTATTGCTATTTATCGATGGTTTTGGATGTTTTTAATTAATTCATATTGTGGTTGTACATATGTTTCTCTCTCACTATCACCAGCGTTCTCCTGCTTTGTTGCTATTAGGACTTTGCAATCCAATTTTGAATGTATTTTCATCTTTTCATTCTTTTCTGTTGGCAGTTTTGGATAGATTCAGTAATATTGCTACTACCAATAGCATACTCGTAGGTATGACTTTTAAGTGGAACACTCCTTTCAAGTTTCCACAAACTATCTTTGTCACTAGAAACTGTGGATTTTCAGCTTCATCGTGTACAAGCTAAGACGCTCTTTTTTGTTATGTAGTCCATGATATTGTTGCAATAGAATTTAAAGGTACAATTTGGTTTGTACCAATCCAGCATATCCTAAGAATTTCAAGAATATGCTGATTTATGCGATTTGCCAAGTTTTTATGCTTTTAATACTCATGCACATCTTTCACTCTTAGGCGGGTCAAAATCCTGTTGTTGTGCGATCTGGTGTAGAAAGGGTGAAAATTTCTCCTCAATGTAAGGCTATGCTGCAAAGTGGTGATGTCATTGAGCTGCTCCCAGGAAAATTACCATTTAAGTATGTCAGAGTACCTCTTCCAATCCCAAGTGCTGAAGAGTTCTTAAAAGATTCCAATGCATCACAGTCAGTTGAGGGATCAGTTGACACGGATGAGAATATTAAAGTGGAGGAATCTTTAAGAAAACGACGGCGACAAATAGAAGAAGATGAGGCATTTGCAATGGCTTTACAAGTAAGCCCCAAAATTTTGCTACAAGAAAGGTTTTTCTCTTTTTATTATATGCTACATGGGAGAAATCTATGTGAAACAAGGTGTAGCAAAATATAGTCACCGTTAACCTTGATTTGACATTGGTAGTGTACCTTGCCTTCCTTCAATATAGTGAAGAATATTCTAGTTTGAAAATGCTAATCCAACCTTCATGCTCTTATGGAATATCTTTTGTAACATCTAGTAATCGACATGAGTTTTTTAAAGACAATTATCAGTTAGCCAAAAGCTGCCAAAATAGGGCCAAACTAACTCCAAATGGGGTTGGAAAATTTGTAAAATATAGGCCAAAATTGCCACCAAACGTGGCTGGAAAATCTGCAAAAGGTATGTAAAAACTGCAGCTAAATAGGAGGGTACAGTTTGTTGGAACTACTACCAAAGTAGCTACTAAAACTGCCACCAAATGTAGCAGAGATTCGCTAATTTTCTTTTTGGCGAAAGTGGCTGTTAAGTTTTGCGAAAGTGTTATGTCCATGTCCCTATCCAAGATTTGGAATAATCCTTGATGTAGATATTCGGCATTCCAGTGTTCGAGTTTATTGGTTATGCCGTGATATTCTGTTGCAGGCTAGAAATGTAATTAACCTTGAGAGGGCCCAGGCACTCCAATTATGACTTGTGGAGCTTTGCATGGTGTTTGACATGGTCATATGCATGCAAAGGAGTATCAATAGTCATTGCCTTTGAGTTTAGCAATGGATTGGGATCTGGAAGGAATATTCGTAAAGGTTCATGGGGTTTATATATACCTATAGAAACTCACCCTATCCACTTCCAAATTTTGGTTTGTAGCTACCAGAATCCTCTCCTCTCTTGTGTTCATTCACCGTGGCTCGGGGGTGAAGTTGTCAAGGGTTGGTCTTCAATTTCTCATTGGTTGGGTGGTTTGGCACCACATTCAACTTTTTGGTGTTTTGCAATAGGAGCTTAAGGATCTATAGGAGTTGATCTTCACAGTGGTACCAGAGTAAGGTCTTGCATTAATTAGGAGGAGGAATTTTGGCTTTTGTTAGTTTTTGGTAGTATCTCTCTACTCCCAATGGTGGAATTGACCTTAAAGTAAGCGTTTCCCAGGATCTTGATTGTGCCTAGCTTGGGAATCAGTGTTATAGAGCTTGGATTTCCCTTAACATACTATATGTTAGCCGGCTGTTGTCAGTCATTTACCATGATTCTAATGATTGCATGCCAGTTATGCAATGCATACAATATTTAGACTGTGTTTTATGGTCAAAATTAGTCAAATTAATTTTTTTTTTTGGCTATAAATGATTGGAAAGAGTGGGTGGAGTCAATTTCTATGCTGTAAACTTTGTATGCACACTCTGAGGTACTTAGAGGTGGTTTAGTAGATGTGGACAATTTACATGAGTTGTAGAGGTTGAATGATGTCGTGAATAGTGTACATGAGCTATAGAGCTGGACACGAGCTGTAGTGTTTTCTATGATTTTTTGGATGTTTGGTGTGTCAAATCTGCTGGAGGGAGTCTATGCAAGTCATTTCATGAGCCTTTAAACCTCTGAAACAAGCTATCAAACTCCCGTTATGATTGCTTGAGGCTTGTGCACAAAATCAATGAAGTTGCATGCATGGGCGTCCTCCCAAAAGTTGATTTTTGCTTGTCCTGACTGTATGCTACAAATCTGAACCTGATAAAGTCTTCTTTGGTCCCTACTGAGTGTTTAGAAGCTATTGATGATAGCTCTCTTTGTCCATGTGAAGCATACAAGTCGTTTTCAACTTGTGCCTCTAGTAAAAGTGTGCCCTCCTATTGATCTTTTGTGCATTAATGCTCACACGTGTGGATGGTACGGTCTCTGATGATGTGCCAAGCCTCTTGTTGACCTCACCCTCCTCTGTATTGTGCTTTACATTGTCTAAATTGGTGCACTATAGCCAAAGATATCATCGTCGGAAGTTCGGAGAAAAAATTGGCAAATTCTCAAAGATGTTCTGATTGCATGTTGGAAAGTGAACAATAGGTTGTTTTTTCTGTTAAAAATTTTTATTAACTTTTTGTCGACAATGGTTAGTGATCCACTTTGTTGTTGGATTGATTAGCCATGCATATGATTAGTTACATAATACTTGTTATGTTAGCATTTACTGCACTGTAATGTACTTGAATTGTACTCATTAATGTAATAAATGACTCAAGTATTATGTTGATTGGGAATCCAAGACCATGAATATCGATAAGTGGAATTACCAGTGATTTGTTTCCAAAAAAAATGAAAAGAAAAAACCATAGGCCCAAGTACCATAGGTAATGTAATTAATGTGGTTTTGTCCCTTTTATGTGTAAAAGTTCCTAGATACTAGTGGACTAGATGTGTAAGACCAAAATAGTTACTTAATCTCTCTCTTGGATCATCCTCACTTGGATTATTATGCTCTCTCCAACGCAAGCTTTGGTGTTCTCTCTGCATCTTTCTCTTCATGGCTTGAATGCTTACAACATGCTTAGATTTCTAACATTTGTAATTGATCGTTGACTGAAGGATAGTGCCAAAAAGTTTTGCGATGGCATGTCCAATCATGATAGTACGGTAGATACCAGGATTCATGGGGTCACCATTTTTGTGAATGGGATGAATGATATTAGTGCACCAGAATTGGGGGAAATCAGAGACGATAGCTCGATTAAACAGGGTGGCTAGGATAGGTGAAAGTATATCCGCAACATGGATAAACAGCTCTGACTCAAGGTCCTCTATGTATCTAGTACGACGAGTCTTCACACTCTTAATGGACTCTAGGACCAAGTCAGAGATGAAGAAGGTGAACTCACATGGACGGGGGGAGATGGAAATGGGCGAGTCAATGTGTATGGTGTATAGTGAGGTAGCATATGTGGACCAGATTCGCAATGAGAAGGGGTGGAGCATGAGGGATAAATGCATGCATGGAGAGAGAGAGAGAGAGAGAGAGAGAGAGAGAGAGAGAGAGAGAGACAAGAAAGAAGAAAGCTTTATTAATGTCTTTTCCATAACAAAAGGTATATAAGGCTAAAAGATACATGTCAAGTGTGGTAACAGAGGGAGCGTGTGTAAGAACTCCAAGTAATACGGAATAAAAAGTACATGTAGAGAAACTAATGTGCTCTGATTGTAAATGACTAGCATGAGTACTTTGACCGCAGTATGAATGTAACAAGAAGGTCTGAAAGACCCAGGTCAAATGTGGATCGTGAAAAAGGATGTGATAGGCATAGCTGCTGTATGGATGGCTGAATGCTGTCTCTGGTGTCGACGCGGAGAAGTAGGGCCTCGCATAATGGGACGTGTAACTCTCGTGGTCGCCTGACGCTGGGTGGTGCGTTGTCTCTGCGTCCTAGGTCTGGGATTGTCGTCGCAATCGCTGTCAGTCATGTCTGCATCAGAACGTGATCTTCTTCGACATGTAATCTGAGACTGTGTGGCTGGATAAGTATGCTGAGCTGTCTGAGAGAGAGAGAGAGAGAGAGAGAGAGAGAGAGAGAGAGAGAGAGAGAGAGAGAGAGAGAGAGAGAGAGATCATTGATTTGTTATTGGACAGAATTTGGAGAGCGATAAAAGTTTAGACAAGGTTTTGAAGGATGAAACTGCCTCATCATCTGATACAGTAAGCAAGATTAGTACAGGTCAGAAACGAGAGCTCCTGGGAGACTGCAATTCCTTGGATCCACCTGCAAGTTCTGGAAACATTGATTCTTGCTCATCCAGTTTTCGCCTGGTGCAAGTTCAAGGGATTCCTGATTGGGCAAATGCCAGATGTGTCGACATTCAGGAACTAATTCAGGTAAGAAATTCCACTTAGCTGTTCAGTTACTTACCACTTTATTAATAGCTGGTGTGTAATACTTGCTCTGTTAATTTTTGTTAGAATGGAAAGTCTAGAAAGCTATGACTTCTGATTGGGACAAAAGCTGCTAGCATTCCTGACTTCACCATATAATTGTACTCTTTTTGTGGAGAGCATTTGTTGATTGCTGATGTTTCAATTGCTGGTGGATTATACTTAAACCTTGCAATTCACCCCCAGTGTCAACAAGCAAGAATTTGTCCATTACAGAGTCCTGAAAAACACACAGAAATCGATATAAGGTGGTTATGGCTTCTGAATGCTTGCTGGTTGATCATAAGCTAGGGAGTAGGACAACTCAAATTCAGAGTCCAAAAACGTTTTTCTAATTTTTTGGTAAACAGGCTAGAAAGTAGGTTTGCAACTTTTCTTAGTACCACAACAACAATGAGAGTGACTATGTAGTACAACCATAGAACTCACGGTTCTCAGAACCGTGGGATGAATCGTACCATGAACCGTGGTACGGTTCCTCTATTTGATTAATTAATTAATTACCCATTTCCCCCCAAAACCCCTCCCAAGGCATTTTTGGTCCTCATTTCACAGATTTCAGGTATTTTTTTGGCTACTGTACTTTGTTTGCTATTTTGGTCGGAACGGGCTTCTAAGGTTTGTGCATGGCACCTGAACCTACTCTAGGGCACTAACAATGTGAGGAGGGATCTCGTAGCATCTGGTCCATTCTATGTTTGATGAAGTTGATGGTCTTAGAATTTGTGGTTGGACTCTATAGGGTTGAAGATTGCATGTCCTTTGTTATTTTAAATCTTATCCTAGATATTGATATATCTAAGAAAATTAGTTTTCTTGTTTCTTGCTCACAAGGCACTTGGAGTTGTCCATTTTCAGGTTGGAGACTGGTGAGTTTTCCAACATTTTATCTTTGCAGTGAGACCAAAAATTTTATCACATTGATGAAGCAACAGTAGGTTGAGGAATTTACACAAAAAGATTTTAACCACGCAAAATTTCTTTTGGACTGTAACGAATGTGCTTGCACAAACCAGCTATTCTTGTTTGATTTACTTTATATTTGAAGCAGGACACTTAATACATTAGATACCAGTTCTTAGGAGCTAAATGTCATTTGGGTGCTGCTATTTGAAAAATTATTGTTGCAAATGTCTCCGATTTTGGACACAAGATAGTTATGTTTCTCTGCCTAAACTTCGAGGCAGGTTACTGGCATGAAAAGAATGTGGCTAAACTCTTCCGGTTGCTCCAGTTTTGATGAACCTGCAGCTGCCCAATAATGTAAAGCGATAGACGAGATAATGTAAAGTCAATTTTTTTCTTCTTGACAAATCATCTTCTTCCCAATAGGAAAAGCCTTGATATATGATGATTTACTGACAATAAGCAAATTCTTACCTGCCTAGTGCTCAAAAGAACACGATATTACTGCATAGTACAAATAATACTCATGAAAAATAAGATTAGGATTTAAGTGGAACATGACTTCAAAAATGGATATAATGTATTGTGCAAGGAGTGCAAGTTTGGTCGAGGCCTCTGCAAAGAGGTCAATCATGAAAGTGATGCTTATTATCGCCTAACATCTCGTAAGTGTGTCAGAAGACGAGTAACAGGACTCTGCTGGTTGAAATTGCTGAGCATCTGATGCATTTCCCTAGAATCACTTTCTAGCATCACATGATATCATTTGCTTCACATTCCCTATCGATCAAGTTTCCACTTTAATTATGCTTCAAAAGTAGAAGCACTATGGCATGTTGATCTGTAGTTTTGTTTCTTCTGCCAGGGTAATATTTTGGTAGCAATACTCTCCAACTATATGGTAGACATTGACTGGCTTCTCTCTGGTAAGTTTAACTTACCTTGCTTTTATTGATCCATAGTTTTAGTTTTTCTTGATGAAAATTTATTTTGATCCGTAACACCTTTCACTGCAAAAGGCTGCTAATCTTCATTTCACCTTTACAAAGTGTGCTGATACAAGTATTAGGCGAAGTGATTCCGGTTTTGTGGACTTGCTTGAAACTTTGCCAGTTTGTCCACATCTTAAATCCATTCCGCGTGTGGTCATGATCCATGGAGAGAGTGGCTTGGCTTTGGAGCACTTGCAGGTACGGTCATCAAACATAAATATCAAAGTTTGAAATCTCACTTCATTTCAAGCAGTTAGTTTATGCATACTATCTATAATTCTGTTTCACTTGCTACGTAATATTCAATAGTTTTTCAAGGAAAGATGTGCACTTGACTAACATGAAGTCATTTAAGGCAAATTCATATTTGCTCTTTGTTTCTCGTCAAGGTGCAACTTGAAAGCTGAAACGTTGTGTGGAGTGTGAAGTGCATTTGGAACTTTTGCATCTGTAAAAAGTCAAGAAAACATTTTGGGCCTTTGTCATTGTCATGTGTGAGAGTTGTAACCAACGTTTTTTTTTCAACAACACAAGGTTATCCTACAGATTGTACATATGACTTATTAGGAAAGTTGCCTAAGACTAGATGATTCGTACTCTGATAACCCTCCTTTTTTTTGAATGTGACAAATCTATTGTGCAGTTGATGAAACTATTCTACTTTGTATCATAATAATAGTTTAGACAAGCATCATGAAAATTATCTCAAGCATTTACTTTGACAGTCACACACCTTTATGTTCAACTATAAGAGCTTTGACAATCGAGCCAAATGTTGCACACAAGAACTTATAACATTAAGCTTGCAATCCCTCGATATCCTGAGATTTGCATAAGAATTTGTGATTGGTTGCATTTGTAGGTGACTCGGTGAGTACGCATATGACTCCACCACTTGTGCAGTGAGGCATGTAGATCCGACGTGAAATTGACCAAGTCAACCAGTGGCGTCGACGGACAGTGACTGAGGTTAGCTGGTTGGAGGCTGGAGTGGATCAAAGGGCTATTTAGCACGACAGAGCATGGGGGTGGCAATTTGTCTTGGCCATTACACCTATCTAGTGTGTTCTGGCCAGGGCTAGGGGAGGATGAGGCCATAACACTCCCCAACTTTAAAAACATCGTCCTCAATGCTGAGCTTTTATAAAAGATTGCTGAACCCTAAAAAGTAAAAGAAAGGCCCGAAGCAATAGTTATGGTAATAGCCAATTTTGAACAATTGTGAAAGTAAAACTATCAAAACATGCATGCACCAATGGAGAAGTAGATAACTCATCACAACGAGTATTCCAAAAGCAACACACAAAAATTCCCTAAGCATAGTACATCAATTGTAAAACATGGCCCTCAAAGTCGGAGTATAAAATTGAAACCGAAATAAATGTATCTCCGATGTAGCAACAAATATCATGAAACGAAGATCATGAAACTAGGGGAAACAACAAAAACAATTGCTATAAGCTGATGTAGATGCATAATGTAATCCAAGAATGAATGAGAAAATGGCTTATAGGAAAATAAGAAATTAGTGCCTACCCACTTGCTCAGGAATGTTACAATGTTATGAACTCAATCATATATATTCATATCAATGAATAACAATGGCTAAAGCCCTACAAGCAATAGCTAGGCATAGGCATGAGATGTCCCACGAAAAGCCCAAGCAATACTTTTAGAAGAGAATACAATAATGTACTTGATGACTAAATGATAGCCCTCAAGTATCAGAGATAATATGACAAACATTGTTGTTATGCTACTTTTGTTGTCATCAACATGTATATGTTCGTCCGTTTTCTACTCGTCTTATAGCCCTTTCAAAGTTATCAGAGTCCGTATTGCTATTACTTACGAGCTCAAGCTAGAGGTCATTCCCAAAGTTGATCCCTTTCATGTAGCCTATTTTGGCCATCGTTGCAGAGTTGGATGTTTTTTATCTTTTTTTTCCTGCTCATGACAATTTCAATCCTTGCATTCCAGTGGCTTCTTTCCAAGTACAGGTTTGACGACATTGCTGCTATCCTATTGTTGAGTTTTGGTGTAGTGAAAAGTTAAACCTTATGATTTAGGCCCTGAGGACCCCCATTTATTATTTATTATGTGATCGTGTATGAGTTGTGGACTCGGCTGGCCTTGGGCCCTATTTGGTCACATTTTTAGGACTTGGTCATATTGATTTGGAGTGGGGGTCCTCCTATTGGGGGGGCAAACTATTTTCCCTCCAAATCTTCTGCCTCCCTTTATTTTTGAATTCCTACTTTGGGGTTCATTGGTAGGGTATATACAGGGTAGCATTGTAGTCTTTTATTTAGTTAGCCTTATTAAATATTCTCTCTTTCATGCTTTCTAGCCTAAGTCCTGCTTTCTAACACAGCTAGTGAATTTTAGCTTGTAACTTGGTATCAGAGCACTTTCCTTGGCATAAGGTTGGTGCATATTTTCAGATTTGATTTTCTCCAAGAGGGCGCCCATCTGTAGCCTACATTTTCAGCCTGCAGATCTAGCTTTTTGCAAGCTTTTGACGTTGTTTGGAAGAGGATCAACGCCCATTTTCAGCCCATCTGCATCTGCTTTTTACTTGTCTTTTGTTGTTGTTTGGAGGACAAGTGCCGATTTTCAGCTAGTTCATTGCCCATTTCCAGCAATTTCCAGTGCCCATTCCAGCCCATTTCCAGCTTGTTTTGACAGGATTTCGGTGGCTGGTTGGCACCTATATTGGTTTCATCATCTTCAGCTTTTCACCTATCTTGTTGGCACTACTGTTCGGCACCCACCTAAGTACTTTGCTTGCTTTTTTGCTTTCCTTGCACACTTTCTTGTAGTCCCTTTTTACCATTTTTTCAGCACCCATTTGTTGCCATTTCTAGCACCCATCTCCTGCTATTTCTAGCGCCCATTTGCACCTACTTTTTGCACCCATTCGCTACCATTTTTGGTGCCTATCTACTGCTATTTCCAGCGCCCTAGTCCCTCCTCATTTTTGCCATTTTGTTGTCCCAAAAACCAGCCTTTTTGCCTCTTTTCCAGCACCCTCTTACCTCTTCACTTTTGCCCAGTTGCTGACCAAATTTTTAGCCCATTTCCAGCCTTTTTCCAGCCCCTTATTTGGCTGTCCTAGTCCATCTTTCTTGGCTGTATTTGTACCATTTCGGTGATTTTTGGAAGATAGACTAAGTTGGGGTGACGACGAACGTCCTCTCCCTTAGGTTTTGTCTTTTCCTTATCACCTATGGCTACTTCTTTAGCAAAAGATCCACCCTAGAGCTCTTTAGATGATTGTTTTACACACATTGATGCTCGCATGTATCATTTTGAGAGTTGTATCGATCGTGTCCTTTCTAACCTTGAGACCGTTTTGCCCCGAGGGGATACCACACTGCCAGAGACCCTTCATCGTCCTGGCAAAGCCCCCTTGAGACCGTTTTGCCCCGAGGGGATACCACACTGCCAGAGACCCTTCATCGTCCTGGCAAAGCCCCTTTATTCCCCATACCGAGTTCGACTACTACCTCTCTCTCTTCATCTTCAGGAGATGCTTTTGGTAGTACGTTTGGTCAGTCTTCATATGGTGGTAGTCTTTTTGGCTCTTCTTATGGGTCTCCCACACCACTACTTGGATTTCCCTCAGTACCACTGGGTTTTCCCGTTCCTACTTTTCCTGCAAGTCAGGAGCCACATTTTGCTCGTGATTTTCGTGATCGCATCCAGCTTACCACTTATTCTGGCTCGTCTGATGGAAATATTTTGGAGAATTGGTTCTCTAAATTAGAGACCTATTTTCTTATGTATTCCAAGACTGAAACCCAGAAGGTCCAGTTGGCTGCATTACATTTAGATAGTCGAGCTCAGACTTGGTGGCGTGTTTACTGTTCTGAGCTTGCTCGTGAGGGGTTGCATATATGGCCTACCTTTCGTCATGACCTTCGTATGGCTATGATTGACCTCCAGTGGCTTGTTCGCCAGCATGATTTGTTTCGCAGCCTTACCCATACTGGTGAGTTGACTGCTTATATTGACCAGTTTACTGAGCTTTCTTACCTTTTTGGTGATCTCCACCCTACTGAGCTTATTTCATGCTTTATTGCTGGTCTTTGAGGTTCTTTACGATATGATGTGTCATCTTTCCTACCTCCTACCCCCTCTGATGCTATTTCCTTGGCCACTACCTTGTAGCATAAGTACCTTGAGTTATCCACTTCCTCTTGTTTTTCCCGCCCTCGTTTAGGGACGCCTACTATTTCGGCTGCTTCTCCTGCCCCGACTTCTACTACTGTTGTTCTTGCTCGCCCTCTTGCACCCCACTCCGCCTTTGTTCGTCGCTATTCCGCCGTAGAGTTCGCCGAGATTCAGCATAAGCGTCTCTGTTATTGCCCCGGACCACATGGCCCGTGACTGTCGTCAAACTCATGGCCCTACTACAACTGTGTTTTACCATGAGGCCATTACTTTGGATGATTCTAACATCCAGATTCTTGATACTTCTGAACCACCTCCTGATGATGTGCCAATTGACCCGCTTCCTACTGATCCTTCTCCTGCCGCTTGCCATGCGCAACTTGCTTATGCTACTTGGGCTGGGCGGCCTGGTCTCGTTCTATTTGGTTACGTGTCCACATCTTGTGCGAGGGTTTATTGCTTTGGTAGATACAGGCAGTACACAATCATTTATTAGCAGTTACATTTCCACTAGGATTCGTGCTACACCTGTTCTTGCTTCCTAGCCTCTCAGTGTTGAGGTTGCTAGCTCCCATTCCTTTCTCAGTTCTTAGATGTTTCAGGGCTTGGATTATCGCATTGGTGACTTTTCTGGTCAGACAGAATTCTACATCATTCCTTTGGAGCACTATGACATTATTTTTGGTGCAGACTGGTTCTCCTCACTTGGTATTGTTGTTGTGGATCTATCTCAGTAGACACTTTTCTTTACTCATGTTGGTCAACATCATTCACTTGCTGGCCTGGGTGACTATCAGTTGGTTACCGGGAAGCAGTATATGCGTAGCCTGCCAAAGGCTCAAGGTGCAACTCTTCTTTCCATTCAGAGTACATCAGTTGCTGCTTCTCTTTCACCATCCATGGGTCCTCTTCCCCAGGTGATTTTTGACTTATTGGATAGGTATTCTGTTGTCTTTTCAAAACCTACGTCTCTGCCACCATTATGTGATGTCAACCACCATATAGATCTTATTTCTGGTGTCACCCCACCTTCTCGTGCACCATATCGTATGTCTAAAGTTGAACATGATGAGGTTCAGCTCCAGGTTGCTTCTCTTTTACGTCAGGGCCTCATTGTACATAGTCATAGTCCCTTTAGTGCCCCTGTCCTTGTTGCTAAAAAAGATGGGGCCAAACGCCTTTGCATTGACTACCTTGCCTTGAACAAGCTTACTATTCGTAATCAGTATCCTATTCCTCATATGGATGACCTTTTTGGCAGCTTGGCACTTCTTCTATCTTTTCCAAGATTGACCTTTGTTCTGGATACTATCAGAGTATGATGCATCCTTCTGATGAGCATAAGACTGTGTTTCGTACTCACTAGGTTTGTACGAGTTTCGTGTTCTTCCCTTTGGTGTTCAGAATGGTCCACCCACGTTCCAGAATGCTATGAATAATGTTTTACGTCCTCTCTTGGTGTTTGTGCTTTAGTTTATTTTGATGAAATTCTTGTTTTTAGTACCTCTTTGTCTGACCATGTGTTGCATCTCTCGTCTGTGTTTGAGTTACTTGTTAAGCATCAGTTGTTTGCTAAATTGTCGAAATGTTCCTTGGCTGTTGTTGAGATTGAGTTTTTGGGTTTCCTTGATGGTCGTATTCGTCTTGATCCTTGGAAGGTCAAGGCTATTGAGGATTGGCCCGTTCCAACCGAAGTTCATTCTATATGTGTTTGCCACAGTTTAATTAGAGGTTTATTGTTGAGACTGATGCTAGTTCTGTTGGTCTAGGTGCTCTTCTTCGTCAGTCTTTGCGTGACATCATTTTGTTCAGGGCCACACTTCTACTGAGAAGCTTGCACCACACTACCACGGATATCATTGTAGATGTTCCCTCTACCTCATGATTCGGCTAGCCATGGCTATTTCTGTTTTGTACATCACATTACTATAGTAGTTGCTTAGTACTTGCTTTAGACTAGTATGCCACTTGTGGGGTATCTGTTGTGACGACTTGTCCTTTCCATTAGTATTTCCATTAGTTCATGCTTTTTCAGTATTTAGCGTACTTACATTGTTGTTTTTGAGATAGTCATGATGCTTGCTAGCCGGTGGAGGGCTTTGTTTTTTTGCAGGGGAGAGTTATGGACTCGGCTCATTACATTCATTTATTCTTTATTATTCATAAGGCCTATAGGCCCTTTTAATTCATGTACTGGCCTTGGGCCCTAGTTGGTCACATTTTTAGGACTTGGTCATATTGATTTGGAGTGGGGGTCCTCCTATTGGGGGGCGCACTATTTTCCCTCCAAATCTTCTACCTCCCTTAATTTTTGAATTCCTACTTTGGGGTTCATTGGTAGGGTATATAGAATGCCTTTTTGTGCTATTTTGATAATGATTGAGGATAGAGAAGAGGGCATGATTGTTCAAATAATTTTGTAAAGTAGGTGGTTATACGTAGACATCGTAGTCCATTGGAACACTTTAACAAGCTGAATTAAAGTAACAAAATTAATAAATTCCCAGCATGCATAGGCTATGTGAAATTTGAATGCAACTTTAGGAGTCTAGAATTTTGCAGTATGTGAAAGATGGAGCTATTTGATCTTCGTGGACATGTGATCCCCTGTGTTTTCTTCTCGAGTAGGATGGATGATCAATTATTCATGCTTACCAAGTCTAGATGGTTATTTTGGTGAAAAAGCATTCACCTTACATATAATATACAAATCCATGTGAATCTACAAACCATGGGTCACGACTAAAGCATCAAGGAACGAGATAGTAGGATCTCTAAGGATAGTCAATGAAGTTTGTGCAAATAAATACCTGTGATCATTCTACAGCTAGAAACTGATGCTTTAACAAGCATTCAAATGTAGGATCTCTATTATCCTTAAGCACACTCACTGTAAAGTTAATGTACATTGGAAACTTTTTTTTAGCTGATTTGGGATTAAAAGGATCTTTGTGCTCCCAAACTGCTGGCAATGATTGCACATTTTGCAATTTAATTTTTCTGCCAACTTGCAAAAAATAAGCCTATATGTTCTTTTACATTTTGCAGGTTGCAAAACCCAGTAATTGGCTTCTGTATAAGCCTCCATTGCGTTTATCATATGGAACACATCACTCGAAGGCTATGTTTCTAATTTTCACAACAGGTGTACGTGTCATTGTGCACACATCAAATCTGATCTATGTTGACTGGAATAATAAGACCCAAGGTTTATGGATGCAAGATTTTCCATTCAAAGGTTCAACACAAATCGGCACAACTTCACCTTTTGAGAATGATTTAGTGGAATACTTGCAAGGGCTTGAGGTATGCATATACTCTTGCATTGTGCCTCTTCTCATGTTTATTAAGCATTTAAACTCAGCTATTTGACAAAGTTTGGTGCAAGGTGAGGAAGAATTGGAGGCCAAGACATCTGCAATCTTAAAAAAAATGAAAGACATTAACTTCCTAAAAACTTTATAAATTTCAAAAAGTCTGAAACATTCGAAAGCACAGCATGCTTATGCCAGACTCACAACACAAAGGTAAAAGGACTCTTGGATCTACCAGCAGGTCTAAATGAGGCATTATGCCTTTGGATAATCCTGCAATCAAGAGCAATCCTCCTTATGATGTGAGGTAGTCTAACTATGCACTAAACTCAAAACAAAGGTTATAGGTATACCTTAGTAAATGACATTTTGATTAATAATGAATGGACCAAATGAATAAAGCTTCAATATTTGTGCAAGTCTTAATCATACATCCGTGGCAACTATATGGTTCATGAATTTTTGCTTTATTGAATCTTTTTATGTGAAGTCTAGTGTGACCTTTGGAAAAGGTATTGATTTCTCTTGCTGAATCCTTCATGGAACTTAAGTGTTTATCATACATTAGATTTGCAAATGTGTTTCTTCTTTTATTTAAGTAATATGCTACTAAGATACCACTTGCTTGAGAGACTTGAAATATTGTGAGTACAAACTTACCCATATATCAATTTTTTTTTCACAAAACACATCGTCTAGATGTAAAAGATGTTGTGAATGAAATGGAGTAATTGCCATGCCAACTAGTTAGTGATGCATTAGGTGCTTGCTCCGAATTATCTCAATGCAAAGATGATGGCATCCTTTAAAGTGCCACATTTTTGCTAGAATGCACTTACTGACCAAGTGTTGCTCATTTGTAAAAGACCACCTTTCATTATTTATTTCAGAATTTTATTTCTATTCAATACTTAGCTCTACATATGCATACTTATGTAAAGAATATAAGCTACATAGCTTATGCTATTTTTTAGCATAATTGAGATGTAGATATAGATGAAATCTAGTTGAAGGTCTTTTTTCATTTATTGTTAAAGAGGTTGGCCTTCCTATGTCTAGTAGATATTTTGATGGATACCAAACTATAATAGGTAGTGTTGCTTTTGGGACGTCATTGCAAATCTTAAATCCTCTTATTCTTACACTTTTCTTTTGAAATTATCTACCTTTTTTAGTTGTGGACTCAAATTTGAGATTAGCTTTTTAATCTTTTTAAATGTGCGATTCCTCATGAACTTTTCATGTTCCTATAGACAAGTTGTGCCACATCTTGGTATGTTCCTTTTGTGAGAGCATTTGCTAGTTTGTGATTTCCATTTTTGGGTAGATAGGTTTCCAATTTGAGATATGAAATGGTGTAATATCGTGGAACTAGGAAAATCATGTTTCACTTCGAAGAGCATTAATCTAACGTCTACTTTTATGTGATGTCATTTTAGTGGACTGGATGTATGGTTGATACACCCGAAGCTGGCAAGATGAAGATAAATGCTCAATATTTTCGAAAATTTGACTATGCTAATGCTTCTGTATGTCTTCTTCCACATGCATCTATTTACTATTCCAATCATTGCAAGTTTTTGTGTTTGTTCCAATTGAAAACAATGTTATGCATACGTAAATAAGTTTTTGGTATTGTAAGCTTAGTTTGTGTTAGGTATAGAGTTTCTAGTGTTAGTTCGAATGAGAAAATTTGTAGACATTGTGTTTAGGTGCATGCATGTGACAATTGAGTGGCAAATGCATGGGATAGGGGAGAATGTGGACACCATTATGGTTTTAATTTCATTTGTGCAACTCTTACCTGTATGATGGAATTGCATTTATTTGCAACACATGAGCTAAAATGAACTAGGTGCATTGGTTTTTTGGTTTTGAATAGTTGACAACAACTGAATCAAGCCATGGATGATAAGTTTGTTCTACAAAATGCAAATTATTACGGGGTACCATTTTTCACATAATTCATTAAAACCAATGCCATATATATGATGCTTCATAGTCAAAATGAATCATGATTTAAATGTCTTGGAATTTATTTGAATTATTCTTGATTCTGTTTAAAATTTTTGCAAAAAAGTGGTCTCGTTTTTTGTTTTCCAAAAAATCTTAAACCCAAATTTCATTGGGTGGTACAATGAAAAGGGTTGCTAAGAACTGGTGTTATTATACGTTGAAAAAGTGATTTGAATTCTTAAAGCGGTGATTAGCATCATCACAGGTTCAAGTATCTCCCATCTCCCATCTCCCATCTGTATCTCTATTTAGTATTATTATTAATCAGTGTTGTAGCAGATCCATTGAAAAACATTCTAAAACATCAACAATCCGCGACCCGGATAGCCCAATTTTTTTGTTTTTTTTTGGATAGTTCAGTTAGTGTTAAATGAACTGGAAAATCATCAATGAACACATCAAAAGAACAACGTATTGATCAATCGGAAAGAGGCAAAAATAACATTGCATAGAGGCAAGAGCTATATTGATCTGGTCAATTACAGATAGAGATCCATTGCAAACCAAAAAGATGTTGGAGTGAAAATAGTCAATGTTACAAGCTTACTCAATCCAACTAAATGGGAAGGCACCTAAGATTATAGAAACTTTTGATGCTTGATTAACACATAGGAGAAGACCAGAGAGTGCCATAGCAACAAATGTTTTGCCTTGATAGCACAGGTCTATAGGCCTTTATAGAATGGTTTTGGGAGCTCAAGTGAATCTTGTTAAGGAATGGAAACAAAAAAGCGCGAAAAGATGGAGTCTCAAAAACTTGTACAAATTGGAAAATCATTGAATGAACTTCTATGCATTCAATTTAGCTGATATGAAGTTTGGGTTGTAAAATCTACTAGAAGTGCCCTACTGTAGAAAGAACAGTGGTGCAAGCACATTTTGAAAGGTACACATAAAAGCACAAAAAGGTGAAGTGCCAAAAATTGGAAGAAACTTAAAATTTAGATAGAAGTTGATGATTGGGTATATCTTAGCATTCCAAAAGATTCTAGGACTATCTGTATTAGGAAGCATTATAAGTTGTCTACCACTTCCAGTGCTTCATGTAAGCTGGTTGAAATGAAGTTTACATGAAGGCGATACAATTGGATCTGATGAAGATCTTACGAATTTGGAAGATTTATCACTTAATGTACCTTTGGAACCAGAAAGAGTTCTGAGAACTAGAGATAAACAATTGAAAAATCATTCTATCTCTAATTGCTTGATTTGACATGGACACACTAAGGATGATGATTCGTGGGAAAGAGTTGAAAGCATAAAGAAGAATTTACCTAAGTTTCACTTTTGAGGACAAAAGTAGTTCAAGGGGGGAAGAATGTTACGTCCATGTCCGGTTCAGAGGATTTGGAATAATCCTTGACGTGGATATTTGGCACTGTAGTGTATCAGTTTATTAATTATTCCAAACTAGGCCAGAAATGTAATTAATAACCTTGTGAGGTACTCCAATTAGGACATGTGGAGTAGTGCATCGTGATTGACGCCTCTATGCATACATGTGAGTATCAATAGTAGTTGAATATGAGTTTAGTATAGGATTAGGGTTCTGGAAGTTAGGCTCCAAAATTTATATATACCTATGGAAACACGCCCTACTCCTTTCAGATCCCGGTATTCAGTTGCTAGAAACCCCTCCTCTTTTGTGTTTAGTCGCTGTGGCTCAGGGGTGAAGTTGATTGAGGTTTGATCATCAGTTTCTCTGTGGTTGGGTGGTTTGGCTCCACGGTTCTCCTTTTGGTGTTTGCAACATGATCTAAAGGAAACATGTATTATCGCATACAATTCTTGCTCATGTGTGTGGTATCTTTGTTGAGCAGGCACGACTTTCCCGCTCTCAAAAGCAATTCTGCCTACCACTTGCATCATTCTCAAGGGTCCACAATTTTGAGCACTGATGAAGTAGCAATTGCCTCCTCTGTGAGTTTTCATCCCAACTCACCTGTAGGTCTTGTCCACATAACTAGTTTGTTGAAGCAATAGCTAGCCTGGAGAAGGTCTGCACAAAGTTGCGATTAAAATTGTAGAATCCTAGGAATGACTAGTTTGTGTAGGCCTAGGCTAGTTAATACTATAGCCACCTTGGCTAGGTCCATAGAAATTCCCTCTGCCGTCATATATGACATAGGTACTCCACACAAATATGATAGAACTTGGTTTTCTTAGCATGAGCATACAACACATGGTGTTATAGCTCTTTGAAGTTCGAAGATGCTCTCCATGTTGCTCTATTGTCTCATTATGCACGAGGATGTCGTCAATAAAATTCACCACAAACTTTCCCATATACTTTATGAAAATATCATTCATGAGCATCATGAATGTGGCAGGCATGGGAGCCCCAATAGCATCTCCACATTTAGCTAGGAGTCACACCAAAAAGACTCTCCTACATTAACATAGTCATAAAATCTTGCCTAATTGACTCATTTAGATTGTTTAATTCTTGTGATTGTAAATGAATTGTTGATGCCAAAGAATCACATGATGTAGATTGTTGTACAAGACTAGTATCATGCTTATCTACCATCATTGGATTAACCAAGACATCTCTAGGGTTTGTGTCCTTGTTTATTTCAACGACATCGTAGTTTATGGTTTTGACATGGTTTTTCATACTTTTCTTTGAAGTTTGTTTAACGTGAACTTTTGCCAAGTGGTCTATATGTACTTTTTGTTGTTTTCCATATTAAAATTTCTAGAGTTTATTCTGTGTAATGTTATTTCTTCTCTTGATCCCACTAAAGTTCGAGCTATTTTCCATTGGCCTAACCCTACTAATTTCCATGTTGTATGTATATTTGAGGCCTTGCGTCTATTGCACTGCCTTTAAGGGTGACCAATTTTCATGGTCCACTTCTGGCAAGGAAGCTTTTTCTTGGCACCAAGCATTTACTTGCCTATGCACCTGTTTTTGCCTTGGTAGATTTTGTTCATTGCTTTATTGTTGAGATAGATACTAGTGCCATAGGTATTGATGCTCTTTTTTGATAGGGTTCCAATGTTATTGCATATAAGTCTCACCAATTGTGCTCCTATGAGGCTTGTTATTTCACTCGCAAAAAAGAACTTAGGGCCATTTTCCATTCACTCACTAATGGCAACATCATCTCAAACTTGTGCCTTTTGATTTGTACACTAACCATCAATATGTACGCGACCTTGAGATTCAAAAGACTCTCAGTGACCATCGACAATTTCGATTGATGCAATTTCTTGATTGCTTCAATTATCAGTTGCACTATTAGCCTAGCAAAAGTAATGTTGGTGCAAACACTTTATCTAGATTGTTGCCTTTGCTTTGTGCCCGCTTGTTGGGCTTGGTGCTTTGCCTATTGCTTACTTCGGTTGTTCTAATTTTAGTGATATTTATGCTAATTCTCAATCTCCTTGTGCTATTCGCCATCAAGTTTATTCCCATGTGGACTACTGACTTTATCATTATGGGGCCATCTATATCCCTACCACTTTGGACGTACTATTCAAAATTTTATCGGATGCTCACTATATGAACACAATCTATAGATTTTGATATCAAATTAAGCATGCAGACCTTATCTTGGATAGCTATGACATGGGAGACATCTTGAGAATCATTTAGTGGATACATAGCATGAATGCCTCAACAAAAATATAACAATGAGGGTAAGCATCTCGTTGATATTTAGCTCTATTTCGAAACAAAAAACAACCATCTCGATCATCATAGCATCACAATCAAGATAGGTCTAAGAAAAGCTACTAGTGCTTTCAATCAATTTGCCAATTAGTGTTGCCAAAGAACCCATATAAAGGGAGAGAAGAAAGAATTGACACCAATTTAACGAGGAATATTCCGTGGGAAAGGTAAGGGAAATTGCAAAGTTTCGTAAATTGTGCCAAAGTGCAACTAGTGAAGAAGTATGGAAGAAGAAGCTATTGGAGTAGACTCTTGTTGTCGCCCCAAGTAGATCTTAGGTTTTAGTGTGAAAGAGATGGATGCAAAGTTAGTAAGCAAGAGTGTACCCAAAAATGTCGAATAAAATTCACCAAAATGGGTGCAAGTGGACCTAAAGTGTTGTCCACATGTTGTAGGGTTACATCCAAACTCGTTTGAAACTTTGAAATTCAAACTCAAATTTATTTGGCCATAAGGCCCCATAACAAAGGCCAACAAATCATTGTGTCAACTTAAAATAAATTGTTGCTTGAGCACTTTTGACCTCCTGTGCACATTTAAATAGATGACTAGAAAACTTTTTGCACAAGATTGTGACCTTTGTTAATCATACTAGTTTTGTTTAGTTAAGATGCTCATTTAACCAATTTATGATATGTTTGACCTTCCAACTCTTAAATAAGCACCTGGATGGTCGAAACCCTAAAAAAAACACCATAATGAAACTCAACAATGTTTCAAACAACTGGAACTTTGTTTAGATATTATCAAACACGTCTCAAACGTCTGATGCTACATTGGTGTTGTAAACATCAACAAGCAACAATTAATGAAAAAGGTGTAAAACAGCCCTACAAAAATATGTTGCCAACTTTAAATAAAGGTTGTCCAATATTGTTGTCAAAAATCAGCAAGCCACGGATGAAGAAGAGCTCCAGAATATCGCAAAAGAGATGCAAAAAGCAAAGAATGATGAAGTTAAAAAAAAAAAGTCTAAAGAAACTTGAAAAGGGGAAAGTAAACTTTTTATTGAAGTGCATGAGAAGCTAGGAAGAACAATTATGTAAGATCCCAAAAAACCGACACAAAAACGTATGATAGTGAAAACACCGACAGAAAGTAATGTTGAAACTTTTTGATGCAAGAAATTCGAAGCGTAATATTTTGAGAAAGAGGCCTCCAGTTCATGACCTGTATAGTGTTTCCACCCTATTCAAAATCGAACTTTTCAAAATCGGCATGAATTGTGTTCTGAACTGGGTCCCTCTAGAAAGAATCGAAAATAATCGACAAATTTTTTATCTGGTTTTTGCATTTTTTAAATATAATGCTAGAAAATATCTATTGTGATATGTATATCATTTCTACAATGTTTCTGAAATCTTATAGATATTAGATTGCTATTGAATACATACATTTGAAAGTTTGTTGTTACTTGTAGAAAGCTAAAGCTTGAGGCTAAAATGTAATCAATGCTCACAAAAATTAGAATATAGAATCACAAGTGCACATGACATTGTTGAATGGACATTGGACACAAATCACAAATCAAATGTGTTAGTAGCTACTTCATAAACAATAAATTGGATTCCATGTCCCAACTTCCACTCACCAATGAATATTGTAAATTTGTAATTTATGATTTATCCATGTGGCCACTAGCATGATAAATCGTCGTCGATCGAACTTCGAAGACTAAATGAAGGTTCGAGTAGTAAAACATCCATCACACACTAGCGAGTAGTAACTTGTAAGTACATTGGATATACATTTAAATAGAAATTTCAAACTTGAGTTGAAAAGCAAAATCAAATGGCAGTAAAGCGTGAAGAATTATCAATGAACTATAATATATATAGTGAATAGCTTGTCTCAAAATATACACCTCATCAAAATGAGCTGAATTCTAAATCTTGATGTCATGACTCTTGAGAGACCAAGTTAACTGTCATAATAATGTAGATGAAATAATGACCTAGATTTAGATTATGAACTATATCAATGTCTTGCTAGTCCTCCTAGAGGGGGGTGGCCTCATAGCCTCCTCATGATGATGATGATGATGATGATGATGATGATCAACATCATCATCATCCCACCCTTTGAGGCCTCGTAAGACGGAGACTCTTTACACTCCTCAGTCTCCTTCGCAGAGCTATTGAAGTTGCTCTATGAATATTGTTGAGCAGGTTGAGCTCGTGATGTAGATCAAGTCACAGGTCCTGCATGTAGAAATTTGCAGCTATTAGAAAGTACCCAAGATTGAAGACTCAAAAAGTAACCTAGATAGTAGATAGTAGTAAGTACAATCATGATTGAAATACAAGTAATACATGATTCAATAATGACTAGCGAAGTGTGCCCGTCGTTGACGGGCGGGGGCGGACGATTTGGGTGTCGGCCGATGATTAGGATGGCGGCCGATGGTTTAGGAAGAAAGCCGATGGTCGTTGACGGGGGTGGCCGATGTATGTGTGTGTATGTACGTGGCCAAAGTGTGTCCGCCGATGTATGTGTATGTATGTACGTGGCAGGTGTGTGTGTGTGTGAGCGTGATGCGTAAAGAGAAGGGTGTCATTATTATACTCCATAACGAAATTATCTTGAAACTTAGGTGAATCAACAATTGGTAATCGACGCATGAGGTAATCGACTGATTTCGAATAGGAAGGAAACTTTAATCAAATTGATTTTAAACCCCTATTCGACCATGTCGATTTATCTTGTCCTCATTTGGGACAAATGGAGCAACACAGCTCACCTGCCAATGCCTTTTCCTTGCACACCAATCGCCAGCAGGAGGCAGTGAGAGCAGCAAGAGCTTGTGACAAACCAGAGAGTGTTTCCAAGCCACTGCAACACAGCTCTCTGTCGGGATCTGGATCCGGGTTGGCGAAGGCAAAAACGGGGTCAATGTTGCAGTAGCAAGCAATTCCATACAGCCGAAAGCTAATCAAGAAGGGCAAGAAAATGCCAAAGGCAGGCTAAACTGCCTGTTCAAGATCCACAACACAAGACAGCAGGGGATTGCTAGAGCAAGGAGGAGGCATCTCCTCCACGCTTCATTGCATCATCCAAAAAAGAAAAAGACAGGTGCAAAGAACATGGATAGAGTTCGATTATGCTATTTCATTCCACAATTGAAGCACCATTTCCTTTCGAACAAACAGACAACTGAGCTAATTTGGGGATAACCATACTACCTCCTAATCTAGCATGATCGAATGAAACCTAGGTCTATAGCAGTGCACTTTTTGATTACCCTTACAGAAGCAGAACTCCAAGTGGCCCCTCACCCCCATTTTTCTCAATACAAAGCATTATGGTCATTGTTCTAAAAAAAATTGCTTTTCACCCACTTAAAAGTGGGAAAAATGTTCCGAATGTTTGGAGGATTTTCCAAAACGTTTGAAACAGGGAACGTTTGGACATTTTGAATGTTTGGTTGCAACTGTGGATAAATCTATCATGAAGTGAAATTACTGAACATTGGCCTGGTCTTTGATCACTGAACAGTTTCTTGGTCTTCGATAGAAAAAGTCCATATAAAATAGCTTCAAACTTATTAAGTATCACAACTGACTATATGCTACAAAAGAATACAAATCAACTGCACAAAAGGATATTTCAGTGAGAACACATACCGACATGTCATATGGAAACAGCCTTCGGCAAGCTTAATCATACGACGACATTCTTTGCAACGCTTCCAGTTCTACCATCTAGATACGACCAACCCACCTAGAGTCCATAATCTGGGATTCTGGGTCCTAGAGCTGAGACTGAGAGTTACATCGTGGAAACACTATTGCGATTATTGAATTTGGCAGTAATTTAATTGGGCCTCGCATACTACTTAAGGAGTTCTTGAGGCCATAGACATTTAATTGAGGACATTAGACTCTATAAATGTCATCATGAGATAGAGTGACCTGAAGAGAATGTTACACACGTTTGGGTCAATTAAATCAAATTTGGGGTTTCAGAAGAAGTTGCAAGCCTTATTTGATGAGGAAATTATTCACGAGCTAAGTTCAGGATACTTGATTTCTTTCATTGCAGAGCTTTTAATAGAATAGATGTGTGAGCATAAATCTGATAAAAAACGTTGGTAGAATCATTTTCACGCAAGAAATTTGACGTGATAGGAACAAAAAATTAAACACGTTGAGAAAGCAAAGCGAGAATCACAACTACAACAATAGACAAAACAATAAATCACGTTGACAAAGCAAAAGTTTCATGACAGCTAAAATGTGAAACGAAATGATCGAAGGTTTTCTTCAACCAAATTCCTTACTATTGATGAGCATCAGTTGTCGAGAAGCAGAAAAACAATCTTAGATCATATTATACAGTTGAAAACAAAACAGAAGAGCTTCAATTCTAGTTCTAGTTGCAGCTAGCGAGTGCTTTTAATAAAGGATCTCTCGAAAAAGGCGCCACGTAACTCACTATTTCAATACAACTTTCACGATTTGGCAAAGAAAGGATGGGATGAATCAAACAAGAATTAATAATAGTGTGTATGTGAATAAGTCTACGGAGTAATATTGTTTTAATTGAAATCAAAACGAAAGAATACTGAAAATTATGAGCAGAGAGGATAATAATGGCCAGAGTTGTGTAGTAAGACATATCAGGACACCACTGCCTGTAATGTTAAAAAATAGTGTAAGCATCTTCAATTTCAAAGGAACCTGACAAAAAATTAGCAGTTTTTAGCAATAAATCGACTTTATTTGGAAGTTATTATTCATCTCTCAAACACAAAAACCAAACACAAGGCAACTTGGACCATTATTTCGTTTCAAATCAGTAACGATTAAGTGCAAAAACCTGCTTAAGCTTTGTCACTCATGCTAATAGAAGCTAACAACAAAAGTTAGATGACAAATCTTGATATTTGGAAACAGATATTCACTGCAAATAAGGTAGACTTTTATTGTGCCAGGTAAACTGGAATAGTTGCCATTCAATGTCCAATGCAGTCCATACTTTTCCCACCCAAGACACGGACCGCAAGTGGCCTTCTCTATCTTGGTCATGAGCCTCTGATATGTGAGGTGGTCTCTTAGAAAAATCATGAGTTTGCAGGCCAGTAATGACTTGCTCAACATTGTGAGGCCGGAGGCCCCACATCCTCGGTGGCTTGCTTGATGTGTGAGTAGATATACTTGCCTATAACGACAAGCATTGAGCATCGGATTTTTATAGTAGCATGTTTAAAACTGTATTTGAGCATTGACTCTTGAGCGACGAGCATCAAAATGATAAATAATCTGATTGGAAAGGAGCAATGAGCATTGAAATCTGACACATGTAATGAACTCATTAGTGGTTACTCACTTGAAATGATGGTGCTAGGTGCCGATGTGTTGATGGCCCTCAAGAACATGGTGCCAGTAAGATATTAATGATATGTTGCCTCCTGTTGTCACTCCAATCATCAGTCATGATGGTGCACCCGAGTTGTTTCCATGATTCACGAATGAGCTCTAGTTCGTTGCCTACGTCTTGAAATCAATGTTTCTCAACATGTCTCATTTGACCATTGTTTTTTTGCATCCTTTTGGATCACCAGTCTTAGGGGTCCACATGTTCTTTTGATTTCAGTAAGATTGAGTTTCTAGGATTCTATGCCTTATGGCATGGAAAAGACGTTAATAAATCTTTCTTTCTCTCTCTTTAGCAATTGATCTCTCTTTAGCAACCGTCAACTTCATCGGCTTCCTAGCAATAGGGCCCCCGTAGAATAGGGATTCTAGTTTCTCAAAGTTGGTTGTTTTTTGAAAACCCTAATTTTCAACTTTTGGGAGAGTTTCACATTAACGGAGCAATACATCAAAAGATCTTGCAGAACTATGTTTTTGGTCAATAGAGTTCTTTTTTAATTTTATGTTTCGCAGTCTTTTCTTATGTATGTGATTGGATCTTGTTCTTTCCTATTGGTCCTTGATCCTCTTGATCCTCGAGATCGAATTTTTTATCCATTTTTCCCTTCTGAAATTTTTGCAAAGTCAAACTTTGATGAAATTAGAATATTTCGTTTTGTTGTAAAGATTTCTGTTTTTGGATCTTTACATCGTTTATTACTCTAGCAAGCTCATTGCACTTTACAGGTCTAGTGTTTCCATAAATTGCGATTTGTCATTGACACAATCGGTCCCAATTTGAATGAAAAGGAGTCGGGATTGGAAAAATCATTTAGAGCAGGGTCTTGGATCCCGAATTAATGGTGATTCAATATAAGGGCTTTGTGCAATGTGCACTTGTTTTCAAGGGAAAGAGAGGAGAAACATAAGGAGAGGAGAAAAGGGAGGAGAGAGGAGAGAGTAATTGATTACTATAGGGGGTAGTTGGAAAATAGTAGTGTTAGAACTAATAGAAATGAACTTTGAAGGAGAGAAATTAGATTTTGCAAACAGGAGAAAAAAGTTCCCAAAAGGAATAGGAAGCTCTATAAGAGCTTGTTGGAATAATTGTAAACGGGAGAGAGAAGCGATATCACAAGACATATGAAAAGTTTGATGGACACAGTAAAATACGCAATTAAGACGTAAAACAAAAGTATTGCAAAATAAAAATGGAAATGAGAAGCAAGCAAGAAATGAACAAACGAAAAAGTGAACTGGTAAAGAAATGGACAGATGGGCGTTAATGAACAAATGAATAGAAATAGGTAATAAATGAAGCACAAGGTAAGGAAAATAAAGTACAGAAGATTATAAAAAGAACCATAAATGAAATAAGTCAAATGGACTTTAACAAAACGAATGTTTCTCCCTTTTTTTTTGTTTTTTCCCAACAAAACAGAACATAGGTGAAATCGTAAAGAAACAAGCGAAATTTTTTTTTCTTTTGTAAAACAAAATGTAAAAAAAATATTGTAAATAGCCAAGAAGAAAAGTGAACTAGACAAAACAAAACGAAGTAAAATTACAGGGTAGGTCAAGCAAGGCACAAAGATTGGGCAAGTACCAAGCAAAGGAACTAGAAACAGTAGCCAATAGAAGGCTATCACCGGAAGATAAGAGAAAGCACAAGCGCAGTGTCTGGTCTTGTATCTATGGACTAGGAAGATCTAGGAAAAGTCAAATCTTTTGAGAAGATTTAGCTGTTGATTGATTCACACACATATGCACTGAAGGGACATGAAGACAAAAGCAAGACATTGCGAAGTCGGTTCATGTGGAAAGGATCGATATACAAAGGAAGTTTTCATCATCATACGGAGGAAGTTCTACATTGAGCAACAAAGACATTGAGATAAGAGTTGATCGTGGATTCTACATCAGAATTAAGAACCTTCATTACATGGACGTCATGGAGCATATACATGCATACTTCTGCTCTGTATAGTTCTTGTTATTAACAATGTAAACATTAAGGGACAGTGTTAGAGTTAATGTTCACATTGTTACCCCTAATTTGTTGTCATCTAGGATTAATTAGGACTATTGGGCGATTCCTGCATGCTAATTCTAGGGGCCTTTATCTATATTTAGTAAGATCAAGTTAGAATTTAGTTAGACTCAAGTTCGAGATTCTAGTGCTTGATTTGGAGCACAAGTTTTGCTATAGATAGGTGTTGGGTGCTTTTACCTTATATAGAGACATCAATTAGGCAATTGCTTTTACGTTGTTTTAAGGTTGCTTTTGCTTTTCGGCATAGACTATTGTTTATAAGTATGTACTGCACACTAGTCCATTTGCAATCATTGTTGTTTGTTTTCTCTCTCATGTGTATGACTATTGTCGAACAACAATAGGAATCTTGTCTTAAGTCACTTGTATGAGCAAGTTGGTTTTCTAATAGAGGCAGCAATGGAGAACCAGTGCTGGAGAGAAAAGACAGCCAGATCCAGATCCTTCGTTGAAGTTCTTCCAACCTGCAAAGAGAAGAGAGACGAGATGGCAGATCGTAGGCCCTGTCAAGGAAGATCTTGCAGCCTGCAAAGAAAAACCACAACAAGAAATTCAAAGATCCAAACAGTCTTTATGAAGCTCTCCAATGCTGTGACTCTTTTAGGTTTTTTATTTCAGTCAGGGAAAATGTACTGTAGAGTTTCAAGGTTCTAATATGTCAGGTTCTAACTTTTAAACGACAATCTAGTAATTTCTCTTAGAATCATGATACATATGGAACCTTTATATCAATGTGTACACATTCAGCAATGTATTATGATGACTTTCTTAGGTACTGTGCTTGGTGAGGTTTGTGTGCGTGAATGTCTCTCTGCGGGGCTGGATAGGTTGTGAGGACTGATATCTTATCTTTTAGCTGTTAAGGTAGAAGTTTAGAATATTGCTGCATCAATCTACCTGAGGCTAGCAGCTTATTGTTCAGGAATTCGTGGTTCAGAAGATGACATGTAACTGTGAAAATAGGTTAGGCTGGTGGCATCTATTCCTGGTTACCATCAAGGTCAGCACTTGACCAAGTGGGGACACATGAAGCTTCGATCCATTTTACAGGATCAAGTTTTTGAGGAGCAATTTCGAAATTCTCCTCTTGTCTATCAGGTTGCAAATTCCTACCTTGATCCTTGTTAAAGACTTGATTCAGTTGCTGTATCTAAGCTCAACTATAATCTGTTCATATGATGCATAGAAACATGCCATTTTTTAGACCCTGGTTTAATGTTATGCAGTTCTCATCAATTGGTTCTTTGGATGAGAAGTGGATGGGTGAATTTGCTTCTTCAACATGCGCTGGATCAATGCCTAACAAGGAGCTATTGGGTCCTGGAGAGGTGCAGATTGTATGGCCAACTGTTGAAGATGTGCGCTGGTCTCTTGAGGTCATAATTTTCTTACATGATGTTTTCTTTTCCGACTTGATTGTACATCAGGACAGTTATGTAAATGCTCTCTCTAGGTATGGAAGAGAACGAGTTTACGACTACAGTACTCTTGTGCTCCTACTATACTCTATCATTGCATTATGTAGCAGCGATATTACTTAGCTAATCTGCTAATGTGGATTTTTTGCAGGGATATGCTGCGGGAAATGCAATTCCAAGCCCAGCAAAGAATGTTGACAAAAATTTTCTCTCCAAATATTGGGCTCATTGGCAAGCCGAACATACTGGACGAAGGTAGGTTCTAGAAAGCCAGACGTACAAAGGAATTTTCAGGTTTAGGGTTAGGGGATTGCACCTTTCTCTTAGGTAATTCAATGATCTTTAACATAGTATAGCATAAGGCAGGTTAGAGCTTAAGCAAGCCAGCTAGGCTTAGGGTTTTTGTGGAGAACCTTTATGCATGTATTTACTGCAAGCTCCTGTGATGACTTTCTCATCGTTACATCACACTTACTCTTTGTATTTTCTTTGTCTATCTTTCTGTCTCCCTCTCTTGTTTACTTGCCTTCTGGAGCTGAGCCACCAATACATCCACCTGCATCTGTAGAACAACCATATAGAGGGTATGGGCTCGTCACTTCAAATTCGACTCAGATGTTTTACAGACATAATTCTATCATATCATGAACATGGAAAGATTTAGCACCAACTATTGCATGCTGAAAATAATATTTTATACAAGATTCCATATCATGTGGCACTCCATTCACTTTCCTGGGAGCTCTAAGAACCTAGAGTCTCTGCTTATTAGCGTTAAGTGGAGACATGAAAATTCCAAGGGGTTGCTAGATAGGATACATCATCATCGGCAGGAAATTTTGCTGATTTTATTAGCAAATGTGACATTTTGTTGTTGGCTGAAACCCATGAGTCCTTATATCATCCTCTCCCACATATACATGATTACTCTTGGCATTATGTTTTTCGCCCATTTGTGCGAGGAAAAACTTGTCGAGTATCTGGCGGAGTAGCTTGTTTATACAGAGACACCGTAGTTAAGATGGTTAAACAAGATCCATACGCTCGCTATATCTGGCTACACATTATTGGGTCACTATTGGGATTACCTCCTCCTTTTTCTGGAAGCACTTCACCAGACACTCTTCGACATTAGCCCCCATAGCCCTCAAATCCTGGATCGAATATGCCATGAAACTCTATACCATGGACTCTCCTCCTACCTTACTCTCACCACAACCTGCCCACTGCTCGCTTTTTACTCCACACATGGTTGAAAACGCCATTAAACATGCCAAACTTCATAAAGCCACTGATTATGACTCTTTAAACATAGACTTCCTAAAGCCTATAGCACACCTTATCTCTCCCTACATTGCTCACGTTTTTTAACACAGCTGTCACTTCTGGTTTTCCCACGACATGGTGTACTAATATCCTTCATCCCATCCTCAAGGCAGGTGATCCCATGAATGTAGAAAACTATCGCACCATCATGATTGGTCACACTCTGGCTAAGATTTATGCTTCTATATTGCAAACGGTTATTGGATCTTTTGCTGAGATTGAGGAGTTACACACTATGGGTCAGGCTGGGGATACTCTACCTCAGATTAGATCTTCATTTTGAGATGCATTATTGAGGGGGCACGACATCGGAAACAGAGAGTTTATTGCTGCTTTGTGGACTTTCGCAAAGCTTTTGACTCTATTCCGAGACATCTCCTTTTCTAGAGGTTATCTTCACTGGGCTTTACAGAGGAGACTATTGCTGCGATCATTACTTTATCTGATCGAGTTTTGGCGCCTTTCAGAGATGGTAGTGGCTAGTCCCCACTGATACATTCTACCATTGGAGTGAAGCAGGGTTGTCCCTTATCACCCACTCTCTTTGCATTATATATTGATGATCTCGAGCGGATTATTCGCGAGGAAGGTGGAGAGGGCTGTCCCTCAGCGGACATTATTATCCCCATTCTCTTATATGTTGATGATGTGGTTCTTCTCTCATCCTTTGCAGCTGGTTTATAGAGACACCTTTCTGCTGTACATCACTTTTGTTAGCTTTGGAGATTGACGGCTAACACTAAGAAGACCAAGATTATGGTGTTCAACAGTAATAGATAGCATATGAGAGATGTGGTATTCTACTATGATGGGCTACGAATTGAGATTGTGACCTCTTACTCCTTTTCTTTGGTCCACTACTCACATTTCGACCAGCAGCCCTCACCAGGCTCCGTAAGGAGCATACCGCTCTTGTTCATATGGAGAGATTCTGTTCCACATACTATGTGCAGGACCTTGCTACGAGATGCTTACTATTTTCTGCTACTGTCTCCCCAGTTGTTTTATGCTCTGCTGAGACTTGGTGCCCTGATTTATCATGCGATACATGGAGGGATCTTACTCGTATCCAGATTCTCATGCTCAGCAGGATGATCCGGGCTAAGCCCTCGGTGCCACATGATATCATACTAGCAGACTTTGCTTCCCCTCCCTTGGTTATCGGTGCTATGTTTCAGATCATTACCTTTCTTTCACAGGGTATCAGATTTAGATATTTCCAGATACATTATTGTTGCTCTCAATTCATCCCGTACCATTGCTGAACAGGGAGCCAAGCATTCTTGGTATAGCAGCGTCTCAACCCTTCTTCAGACTTGGGGGTTATCTGCACTTGATCTTCCGAGCGGGACCCATGCTTATATCAGACATCAGATTTATCGAAGCTACATACGCACTATATGGTCACAGCCTGATCCTGATAGGGTCAAGATCCATTTTTACGGCACACATCTATTACGGCTGGATGCTACGGGCATTCCTATCCTTCCAGCATATCTTACACAACTGCTATCTTTTGGTCTGAGATACCGTATGGGACAGCTTGGAGTCTCTTCTCACCAGCTTGCTATCGAGACAAGTAGATACACGGACACTCCTAGATTTCAGAGGATATGTCAGCTTTGCTCTCTTCAGGAGGTGGAGGATGAGGTTCATTTCATCTTTCGCTGTCCAATATATATGAGATCAGAGGGCGATACCATTGTTTATACATAGATACTCCTCTCACACTGAGATCCTTCCTCGAGTATCCAGACCCCAGATGTGTAGGTCTTCTATTGAGAGAGATGTATACTCTACAAGCTTCACTTCTACCTACGCTCTCAGATATGGATCACAGTCAGGCTCATATGACCCAGTTCTTCTAGAAGTGAGACAGAGAGGATATTTTAGTTGAGGATTTTGAAGTCTCCGTTCGAAGATCGAAGACACAGAGAGTTTCATATGCTTCCTCTAGATCCAGTGCTACCAGGTCTTCACGTGCTCTCCGCCAGCCTACGTCATGCTCCACTACTACCATCACTCATTACTTTCAGCTCGCTCGTAGCTAGTCTCCTCCGCAGAGCAAGTGGTTAAGCTCTTGTGTTGTATCCTCACAAGCTGGTGGTCAAGTTTTGATACTTTTTCTTAGAGATAGAGAGGTAGATATACTAGTTCTTTTCTTTTCATCGTATGCGGACAATGCTCCTCACGCTTGTACTCTCTTTTGTCTTATGTACCTTTGGATACCAAAAGACGTTAATAATAATAATTCTAATTCTAATTCTCTCCCTCTCTCTCTCTCTCTCTCTCTCTCTCTCTCTCTCTCTCTCTCTCTCTCTCTCCCCCCCCCTCGCGATGGTGATGGCTGCGGCTGCCTCGCGATGGTGATGGCTGCGGCTGCCCTGTCCTAGCTCGCCCTACCCTGGATTACCCCCCTCGCTCTCCCTCTCCTCTCTCTCTCTCTGATCGCGATGGATGGTGCTGATCGCGATGGTGGCTCCCCCTCGCTGAACCTCCACCTCCACCGTGTCCATCGCTTTCATCCTGTCCACCGCTGCCAGCCCTTCATCCATCGCTGTCAGCCATCTCCCTCCATGGCCCCTCCTTGTGCTGCCTGTAGGACGGTCCTACCCCCTCGCCCTTCTACCTCACCTCCTCCCCTCGCTACCTCACTCACCCCCCTCGCTACCTCACCCACCACCTCCCTCGCTGCTACACCACCCACTACGTCACCCATCCCCCTCGCTACCTCACCCATCCCCTCACCCAGCCCCCTCGTTACATCCCCCACCCCCCCCTCACTGCTATATCACCCATCCCCCTCGCTGCTCCCCTCGCTACATCACCCACCCCCTCCCTCGCTGATACTCACCCACCCCCTCCCTCGTTGATACCTCACCCACCCCCTCACTCGCTGCTATTTCACTTCCCCCCCTCGCTACCTCACCCACCCCCCCCTCGCTACCTCACCCATCTCCCTCCACGCCGTTGCTGCCACCTCAATAGTACTCCTTGCTGCGGCTGCCAAGAACGATGCTTCTGCCAAAAATGGCACCCTCGCTGATGAGATGCTTGCTGTTGCAGCTGACATGGCACCCCCCTCCACCTCGTCCCTCTTCTCTTCTTCTTCTTCTTCTTTCACTCCTTCTCTCACTACTGCTCCCCTCTCTCTTTCATCCTCCTTCTGCACTGTCCTCACACCAATCCACAGCTCCTGCCACCGCACCCATTCTTTACACTCCCTCCAAATCAGTTGAACTCTTTTCCTCTTGGGAAGCTGACCAAATGAGAGCAGATTTTCAGCTCTTGAAGCAAGAACTTACACAGTTGAAAGAAGTAGTGGTCTCCTTAGTAAAGGTAAAGAACCTGTTGCAGTCTAAAGTCGCCTCAATGGAGCACATGATTAACAATAGGCAAGTTGCAGCCTCGGAAACGCACACCACCATGATACGGGAGCTCGAACACAAAATTGAACAGCATAAAGATTCATGGGCAGCAGTCTTGATGAAAGGCACCAAACCTAGCGCCCCCATTTCCTCAGTTATCTCATCCACCATCTCGGAAGAGCGGTCAAGGGAGCAAAAAGCTCATAACATCAGGGTTCGTGGGATACCGGACACACAGGATGCCATGGACGAAGCTACGAGTTTTCTCGAGACCACTCTAGGACATGTGACAGATGGACTCGATACAGCTTGATCATCCGCTTCACATCCCTAGACAGCCGCAGAGAGGCCTTACGCTGTAGAGCCCAGTTACGTGGCACTGCCATATTTATGGATGACGATCTTACCTACATCCAGGTGGAGGAGAGGCGTAAAGCCTTCCAGGCGGCTCGAGAGACTGGTAGACGAGTCATATATCGAGATGGTCAGATACGATTTGTTGTTGGCACCCCTAGCCGTTCCCAGAGCTAGGAATTCGGGGCCCCCGGGATTGGTTGGAGCATCCCGGGGCCCCATCCATACCATCTTCAGATTGGGGTATGGAATTGTGATGGCATCCACTCATCCTCTACAGCAGGTGATCTGATTGACTTTATCACTGGACGAGACCTATTGTTTTTTATGGAGACTCACGAGAGCCAGGTGCGCGGTTTACCAGCCTTCCCGGGATACAGATGGGATTCAGTATACAGATCTGAGACTAGATCAGCCAGTGGCCGTGGTTCGGGAGGAGTGGCTTGTCTCTATAGAGAGTCCCTTCATCAGATGTTTGAGTTCGTCAGGCATGATGAGCATGCACGGTATATTTGGCTTTGTATCACAGGACGAGCGCTTGGTTTGGATAGGGACGTCTTCATTGCTGCCTGGTATTTTCCTCCAGAGTCCTCCTCCTTTGCTGAGGGTGTTGGCTCACCTTACTTGGACCTTTCGGTGGATATCATTAGATTTGCAGAGTAGGGGCATATTTTTCTCACTGGGGATTTTAATGCCCGGACAGCTTCACGACAGACAGAGTTCCATGATGCTACAGATCAGTTGCGAGTTCATGCCCTGGATAGTGACAGCTTGGGGATCACCAGGATCTCCGATGATGGACTGGGACCTATTACTTCATCTGGTGAGTACCTGTTGCAGTTTGGTGAGGCACATGAGTTAGCCATTTATAATGGGCCTAACTCGGGCAGCTATACGTGTCACCCTCACAGTGGCGGTCATAGTGTGGTTGATTACCTCATGGGGTCATCGTCATCCATTCCTCTCATTCACAGCTTCCGTATCTCCCATACCACCGTCTCTGATCATTCGTTCCTATCCTTCGCTACTGGCCACCTTCCACCACCACAACATCAACACCAGTCCACCATCCTTCCCCGTGCACCCAAATACACCTTCCATCCCCTCTCTATCCCACTCTACCAGGAATCCCTCACCTCCTTACTTCACTCTTTTCCACACAATGAATCACTAGAATCACAAGCCGCCTTCCTCACCACCTGTCTCCACTCTGTAGCTACTTTGGCTTTCCCCTCTAAACCTCATAAACACAAACCAGTCCATCCTCGATCATTACAACCTTTCCACCCACCGTGGTATGACGCGGAATGCCGATCCCTTCACCACTCTGTCACACATGCTTGTTTCCACGCTTGCCATCTCCTCCGCTCTTCACGACAATTGTACAACCGCACACTCCGCCACAAAAATCGTGCCTATGACGACTCCGAAGGAAACCGTCTTGTGAACCTCCTTCACAGCTCCTCCTCTGGTGCCTTTTGGCGTGAGTTTATCCCTCGTGCCCCTCCCCCTCTTCTAGACGATTTACATATTTGGACCGACTATGCTACCCAGCTTTACACTATACCCACTGATACGCCCATCTCCATCTCTCCTCAACCTTCAGACTTCACCTTCTTCACCCCTGACTTGGTTCGGGCAGCAATTAAAAAGCTGAAAACCCACCGCACCAGAGACATTGAAGATCTTGAGTCTGAGCTACTGATTCACGCCCCCGATACCCTTGCCCCTACATTATCCACTCTCCTTAACCATGCTATTGTTGAGGGCTTCCCATCCTCATGGTGCACCAACATCATACATCCTATCCATAAAAACGGTGACCCCATGGTACCTGGTAATTACTGCACTATTATGATTGGCATGTCCTCGCGAAGATATATGGCGTCATCCTCCAGTCTGCAGTTAGCTCAGAAGCTGAGTCCAGGAGATTACATGCTTTGGGTCAGGCAGGGTTCCGCGCTCATTATTCCACTACAGATCACAGGCACACTCCGCACCATCATTGAGGAAGCTAGACACAGGAAAGAAAAGGTTTACTGTTGTTCTGTGGACTTCGAGAAAGCCTTTGATTCTGTTCCACGCTCTTTACTTATCCAGAGACTTCGAGACCTAGGTTTCTCTACAGATATTATTCTAGTCGTCATGGCTCTCTATGAGAGAGTTTTGGGTTGCTTTCGTCATGGTAGTGGCATTTCTGAGCAAATCTGGAGTACTATTGGGGTTAGGCAGGGATGCTCTCTCTCACCAGTTCTCTTTGGATTATATATTGACGAGCTAGAGCAGGTCATCTCTCAGTGTGGTGGGGACGGGTGTCGGCTGGGAGACGTTTTGATTGCCATCCTTCTCTATGCGGATGATGTGGACTATCACACGGTCTCCATTTCACTTTGGGACAGTTCAGAGTCTCCTCACATCAGTTGGCTATTGAGACAGGCAGATTCCAGGGTACACCACGAGAGGAGAGACTATGCCTGCTGTGTCCCCTACATGAGATAGAGTCCGAGGAGCATTTCATCTTCAGATGCCCCATATATTATGAGATTAGAGGGAGATATCATTGTTTATTCCGTGACATGCCTACTACACTTAGAGCATTAATGGGATATGAGGACTCGCTGTGTTGTACTTATGCTACGAGAGATGGTCTTGTTGTGCCAGGATATGTACCAGACAGCTCACCAGCCACATCCTAGCCCTTAGGCTCAGATTACGTCTTTCTTCACCAGGAGACGGACACGGTCCGATGACGATGACGACGACATACCACCTCACCGATGTCAGAGACAGTGTATCACTCATAGTCATGCAGCAGTTCAGACTTCTCACCTTGTTATGAGAGTGCACAGTTTTCACCCTCCTAGACGACGTCAGCGACGGCCCATACCTCCTGATACTGCTCGTATTACGTCTTTTTTCAGCAGCAGTAGTATCTAACACTATCTGATACTACTCTACTCTACTCTACTCATGGCACCTACTCTTGCTCCCACTTATGGACAGTTGGCAGTTTGTAGTTTACAGCTATATTACTCATTTTTCTTTTATGCATAGTTTTTTTTTGGAGACGTTTATATACGCTCCCATGGTTTTCACATACTTGACATGTACACCTTTTGGTCTTATATGCCTTTTGGCATGGAAAAGACATTAATAAAGCTTTCTTTCTTTCTTCTCTCTCTCTCTCTCTCTCTCTCTCTCTCTCTCTCTCTCTCTCTCATGGCCTTGGTCTAGCGCCCTGATCTAGCGTCATCTTCCCTCCACCTCCTCGCTGCCATGGGCCCCCCCCAAAAAGGGGGGAGCTCGCACCCCCCACTCCCTACCCACCAAACAGCCACCTGAGGTAGCTGTGTTGCCTGAGGCAGCAACGCTGCTGCCTCAGGTAGATGTTGGCATGTCTGAGGCTGTAACGTTGCCTCAGGCAAGGCCAGTAACCGAGACAGTAGTGCCTAAGGATACTGATCCCCCTTCGCCCCCGCCAATCTTTTTTCTACTACAGTTTATACTCCATCCCAAGCGTTTGAAGACTTCTTGGCTTACGAAGTGAAAGTGCTAAAAACAGAGATGAAATCACTGAAGGAGGGGATCAAGCTACTCCGGGAGGAAAACAGATAGTTGTTTGCAACTTACAAAGAGGGGATCCAGATCCAAGGTGAAACATTTGCTATGACGATGAAAATCTAGGCCTTGGAACAAGACCAAGGGGTATTGTAGACACACAAGATGCCATTAAAGAAGCAACCAGATTTTTGGAAACCACATTAGGGCACAACAATCAAGGAATGGAAAGAGCCTGGCGGACCAATAAAGACAAGGCCACATTAATCATTCGCTTTAAAACACTTGAAGAGACGGTTTTGTGTGGTGGGATGGTGGCAGGTACCAGCTGGATGTCTTGAAATATGTTTTGCTTTACGGTGGTTTCTAGTACTGTATGCTTTTCAGCCATGTTTTTTCTGGTTGGTTTATGAATAAAGGGTGTTAAAAGGTTCTGGTCTTGACTTGTCAAGAGGAGCTTTGATCTATTTATCTCTCTCTATGCATCCTTGAGGTGTAAATCCGACTATCCTTTGGTCGGGATAGTATCAAAACCTTTACCTTACTTGGATTCATAAGCTAATATAGGTCTTTTTTGCTATGTTTAGCCCTTAGGATGGTATCAGGACGCTGTTGACTTGGGTTATGGGGAGCCCCTTCCTCCCCCTAATCTATTCATTCAAACTTTGATTATTTGCATGAAAAGAGCGGTCATGTTGCATAGTTTTATTACTGAAACAGATCGTGCTACCTGTAATGCTGCTGATAAGGTTGTCTGTATTACTGACCTTTTGGATATCTACATTGGGTGAAGATTGCCATGGATTACGGTAAAAACAAGATCGATCCCTTGGGTATCATTGAAAACTTTGCTGCTGATTTGGCTGGGTTTGTTGAGAAGTATGAAAGGGAAGAAAGATTTTATAATTATCATATTAGAAAAGTTTTTTCTTGCCTTGAAAAAGAAAACGACCTTTCTGCTGAACCCGCTCTTGTTTTACCTGATTCTCCTCCTTCACCACATCCTCTCAATGGATGCATCTATCATGCCAATACATGATAGATGCATCCATTGAGCTTGCTGCAAATCCTTCTGCCAAACTCCTTGCAACTCTAGGCGATGCTGAAAATATTAGAGGGATTGAACGCTTGCTCAAAAGACCTAGCTTTTCCACACTGCAAGACAAATTCTTTCAAAACTCCAATAAAAACGGGCACTTTTAACCTCAACAACCCAAGCTCCGTTATCTCTGGCCAGGGTGGGGGTAAAAGAAGGAAATTCACAGGATTCAAAGGAAAGGAAGGGCAAGGAAGTGCGGCAAAGAACGAATTACCGGTCAAGAGGCTGAACTTTTATAGGGATTGATATGCTTGCGGGATGACGAGATTTTGGATAGGAGGGAATTGATCAGGAATATGACGAATCGCCTATAGCTCATTACGCATGATACGAAGGGAACACTCTTTCTACATTTACTTTACCGAAATAGGATGTTTGAGACCTTTCATGTGAAGAAGTTCTATGCTCGCATTTTATTACAATTATTCGGCTTAATACATGAGTCCTTCGGTGATATTGTTTTTGGTTGGTCATACATGCCGAATGTCAAAATGGATTGGTATCTGCCTTATGAAGTCTTTTGTAACTTTCAAATTGAAAATCTTCAAGCTTGTTCATATACTACTTTGAAACGTTTTAAAGGCTCAAAAAAGTTTGGTCATCTTCTGACATAAGATTGCAATATAATCAATAGCAAGGTCCTTAAATGCTCCTTGGAAAAAGGACTTAATCATATTGATCTACAACACACTAATATCCAAGTATTGCTTCTGAATTACATGATGGTTGGCTGAAACTCATGAGACTTCTACCTGCATATTCAAGTTTAGACAATGATAAGCATGCTGATTTTTGTAGAACAAGCGCCTCGAACTTCTAAAAAACAAAAAATGGATTCAAGGTAACACTGTCCCACTCCGAAAAAAAGAAGATGCCAGCAATGAACGCAAATGGATCACCAAGCATTTATACATCAATGGAATTGACAAGGCTCAACATAACCCTTGTTTCATGTGCATACATCTAGTACAAAAACTTGCTTTAGAAAGACTTGATAGCCCAGACTTTACACCTTTTCCTGATCTTATAAATAATCTCGTCGCAAGTTCCATGGAATATGTAAACAACTCTATGAGCGAATTGCTACCTCATGACTTCATCTATTCTAGGGAATTACCTTACTTACTATGCATTTATAAAGCGCATAAAGATACGTTCAGATGGATCATGAATGCACACGATTGCTGCTTTTCTAGACTTGCTAAATTCCTGACAGGTGCTCTTGGTATGCTGTATCCTTTCATTATGAAAGGTGCAATCCTTAAGGCAAATACATAGAAGAGCGTCCTAAATGGGGATACATCATTTTACGCTACTTGGAGTCATAGGCTTTGTAAGATATATGATACCCCCAAAAAAAAGGTTTTGGTTTTGGTGGGAAATGTTTAAACCTCCATTTTGCATTTATGACTACTTTAACGGTCATGATCGACTTTGCTTCATCCTACGGCTACTATTGAAGGCTTCTTCTACAAATGATATCACCTATAAAGAAGGTGGCATGTCTCCTCTTCCCCTCCCACGCTCTCTCTCTTTTCTCCTTCTCCTCATGGCAGTAGAGCTCTGGATTTGCAGCGCCCATCCTCCTACAATCGGAGTGTGATCCACACTATCAACAGTAAGTGCATTTTTTGCCTATCTTTTCTTGCTTTGGGATTGCTTTAAGGTAATACATGATAGTGCATGATACACACTTTTGATAGGCGCTCTAGCGCTGCCTACTACATTGCGATTCTAGCATGATATGTGGTGGTTTGATTACATAAAGCATTAGCAATTAATCGCTGTCCATCGCTGCTCATAATGGAAGAATTGTGGATACACACTACATTTGTCCACAGATATGTTGGCAATCCATCGCTGGCCAAATGCCATTACACTTTGTGTTTGCATACCACTCTATGTAGTGCGGCCTACTGCATCGTGATTCTAGCAATACATATGGTTGTTTGCTTTCTTAAAGCACTAGTAATTGATCACTGTCCATCGCTGCTCAGAATGTAAGAAATGTGGATACACTACATCTGTCCACAAATTTGTTGACAAGCAATCGCTGGCCAGAAGCCATCGCACCTTTTGTTTGCACACCACTCTATGATGCATAAACTTTCTGTCCAACGATGAGACACCATTGCCATATTCTGTCCAGCGATGAGCCTCATATTGTTTCTTAAAGGAATGAAAGCTTGTAAGAGCATTCAAAAAGTGTATATGCTTTGACGACACTACCATCTATGTCTTTTCACAGTATAGCAACGAAGTAGCACATATATTAGGCTCATACCAGTGGTTCCTGGTATACAGCAAGAGAAGGTATGCATACTGCTCTGTAGCTTTGTTTTCATAAACTATGCAAGAAGCTATACTGTAGCACACCATTGCAAAAGCTTTAAGAATGAGTTTTTGGACGTTACGGATTATAACAATTAAACGTCTGTTGTGCGGTTGACTATGTAATGTTGTACATAGAACTGGAAACGGATTGTTAACGTGTCTCAAAGACATTCAAAAGAAAACATGACCACCTCACAAGAGTCATTAGCGTCTACCATTCAAGTTGGTGCCTCTCACAAATCTCGGTGGTTATTTCAAGTAAACTTCAAAGGAATATTTCGGCAACGTAAGACATTATCAATCATTATACGTTTAAGAAGAGGGGGATGATTCTTAAACCAATTTGTTGCATATCTTTTTACGTAAGCAAACAGTATACTGAATCATTGCTTAGCATAAATGGTAACCCTTATTTACTTCTTGAATACATGGTTACAAACTTTTTTTATGAATACATACTGGTATTGTGTTTTGACTATATTTTAAGTCACGATAATGGTTTAAATGTAATACAACGGTATGTTAGCTTGCGGACTCTTGTATAGCATGGATTTGCTCAAGAAGTTACGAGTAACATACATTACCTGTGTACAGGTAGGAATGCTGGTCTGGCATGGATATGCCCTGCACTTCATGTTTCGGTCCAAGCTAACTGCTCGTTTGGTTCTGCTTTTACAAATCTCGTACAGCTTGCTTTTTGCAAGATATTTTGCAGCGCTCTAGGCCACACGTTTCAGGTGGCAGCTTATTCCGGTTGAGAGGGTGCACTTGCAAGGACTAGAAGCAGCAGATTGCCAAACTCTTCCACACATTTTTTGTGACAAATTGGGAGCATTTTATTGCAGTTCTGTCCAGCACATTTCTAGCCAGATTTTTCAAATCATTTTTTGGATGAACAGGGCACTGCTTTCTGCCCAATCAGCACTTTGATTTTAGCTTGACCAACACACTTTCACATGCAAAAAACATTGCTTGGATTCTGATCCCTGTTTCTAGTTATTTTGGGGTCTTGTCAGCGCATTTTTCTTGCTAGTTTTGCAAGTCCTGTCTGATTCTCCCTCCAATGCTGGAAATAATGGAACCAAAAGACCTTGATACACCCTCAGCTCTTCCTCCTCCTTCACTTAATCTCTCTACTCCTCCGTTTGTGATATCTAAAGCCTCACCTGTCACTATACCCCGCTCTATCCTACCGGAAGACATTCACTATCATGTAGGGCACTTGTATGCACTATTTTCAGAATTGTAGTGCAAAGTGAAAACGCAACACTAAAATTGGAGGTCAAAACGTTGCGGGATGAGATCAACCAGCTACGAACATCCATACCTTCATCTACTACGATCTTGCAGAAACTTCTAACAAGATTTCCAACCTCGAAAAATAAGTGGAAGAGACAAAAATATGGGCAGCACTGTTCAAGAACGATAATGGTATGGTAGATTTGCCTTCGAATGTTTCAATTGACTCAAGACTAGAAAGCGTGTTTTCGGAGCAAGAAAAAGAGCCAAAAAAGCTCTTAATGTTAGATTGAGAGGCATGCTGAATGTTGGAAAACTGCTAGAGGAGGCCAGGGATTTACTTGTCAATAAGCTTTCACACAATTGAAGGGTTTGAAACTGCTTGGAGAGGCAAATATGATGAGAATGTTTTATTTATTAAATTCCAGTCTCTCGTACATCGTAATGCTGCCTTGAAACTTAGAGCCAAGCTGAAAGGGACCTTTATTTGTAGATGATGATTTAACTCATACCCAATGGCTAGCAAGGAAAAAAATCATGCAAGCATTGTACATTGATGATCTAGAGCGGATCATGAAGGAGGAGGGTGGTGATGGATGTCCACTTGCTGATGTTATTATTCCTATCCTACTGTACGCGGACGATGTGGCATTGCTATCCTCTTCAGCCTCTGGGTTACAGCGACATCTTGATGCTCTCTATGGCTTTTGCTTAGTGTGGGGCCTGACCGTGAATATTGCTAAGACCAAGGTCATGGTGCTTAACACTAACCGGCAGCATATGAGAGATGACACATTCTATTATGATGGACAGCCGCTAGAGATTGTTACCTCATACACCTATGTAGGTGTACTATTCACCGGTCCCTTACTCACTTTCCGCTCTACTGCTCTATCTCGCCTGCGTAAGGGGCATGCTGCCTTAGTACATATGGAGAGAGTGTGTACTACTTACCATATTCATGAGCCTACTTCTAGAGACCACCTTTTCTCTACCGCGGTCTTGCCAGTGGCTATGCACTCGGCGGAGGTTTGGTGCCCAAGATTATCTCAGGGTACCTGGAGAAATATCACTCGCCTGCAGATCACCATGTGAGGATGATTCGTGCGAAGCCATCAGTTCCTCATGAGATCCTTTTGTCGGAGTTCGCCTCACTTCCCATGGTGGTAGAGGCTTTGTTTCAGATTGTTACCTTTCTACATCGACTTGAGACCATGGATACTCACAGATACGCGATGGCAGCGCTTACCTCTTCTCGAGCTATAGCTGGACAGCAAGCTAGATCTTCCTGGTATGGTGATGTGGCTACCTTCTTTCAGGCATGGGGCTTCTCGATGCTGGAACTCATGCATTTATTAGACAACAGTTGTATCGTAGCTATTGCCACATAGTATGAGATCGTCCTAATCATGACAGGGTCAAGCTTATCTTTTATGGCGCACATATCTTACGCAAAGACATTCTGGGACTTCCTGTTAGACCTTTATATTTATCTCTTCCTCTTTCTTTTGGGATCCGATATAGGTTGGAACAGCTACGAGTCTCTTCGCACCAGCTTGCTATTGAGACAGGTAGATATTCAGGCATTTCAAGAGAGCATCGGATCTGCCAGATATGCACATTGGGTGTAGTGGAGGATGAGTTCCATTTTATCTTCACATGCCCTACATACTATGAGATATGTGGTCGATATCATTGTTTATACCGGGACACCCCCATTACCCTCAGTACCTTTTTGGAGTATCAGGATCCCAGATGTGTTGGCCTTTTACTACGAGAGATGCTTACGTTGAGAGCCTCTTTGATACCTTCAGAGGATACTACTGATGATGGCCAGCCTCTTATCACTAGCTTCTTTCAGAAGCGTGAGCGCGATGACCGATCAGATGATGAGGCAGTCATACTGGTGAGGGCGAAGGCCCAACGTACTGCCAGATCTACACGAGCCTCCAGAGCTACCAGAGCTCCTCGACACTAGCCACGGATCACAGCTTCTATGGGTATCAGACATTTTTTCAGAGATTGATATTTTATTCTTCCTTTTTACTTCCTCAGTAGAGCAGGTGGTTAAGCTCTTGCACATGTACCCTCTTTAGAGCTGGAGGTTAAGCTCTTATATGTTTTTTATGACTAGGTTTTTATGATGACATGGACAATGTTCCTACGAGATATGTACTTATTTCTTCTGTCTTATGTGCCCTTGGGCACCCAACAGACATTAATAATAATTTCTTCTTCTTCTTCTCTCTCTCTCTCTCTCTCTCTCTCTCTCTCTCTCTCTCTCTCTCTCTCTCTCTCTCTCTCTCTCTCTTCTTCATTAGTATTTTGAAATTGTTTTATATGCTCCCATGGTTACTACACACTTGACATGTATCTTTCGTCTTATATACCTTTGGCATGGAAAAAACATTATTAAATCTCTTTTTCTTTCTCTACCAAGTGTTGATTGACCAAACACTTAATGTATTTGCTAAAAACAATCGCTACCAAGGGCTGCTTGTGCATGTTGCCAAAGTATGCTACCAACATTGCTTGATTGCAAGTTTTTTGGGAGAATTTTTCTTGGCCACCATTGTTGGACCTAGTCATTTTTGCAACTTAGGAGGACAATAAGTACTTGCGCTTGTTCATCATATCATCAAATCTCTTAATCTCTATTGTGTGGTCACTGGGTCCTTGATGCCCGTCCAACTTCTTTAGCATATGTGTTTTTACAACTTTTTCAATATATGCATTTTTGTTAGTGTTGCCCTTGCCCTTTTGCAGCATTAGCATCTTTACTCTTCCAGCTCCAACATTTTCATTTTGTGGTTGTAGCAATTTTGCTATATAACACTCAAGATTGTCTTTTGGTGACGGGGCAAAGTTACAAGCCAAATTATCAATTGACGGAGACATCTATATGGACCACATATCCACACTTATCATTTAGACCGATTGAACCATATACTTTGGGGCCTAAGGTTCTTCATTTATTAGTAGCAATTCTGAGAATCAACTATGAGTCATATGTTCATCATTGGGCCTCAAGCCTTAGCTAGTAGGCCCTAGAGAAGATTGAAAACTTACAAACATTTTTTTTCCCCATTTTGCTTATGGCACGTACATACATGAAAGAAAACTCTCTCCTCTCCACTTTTTTTAATCCTTTGTGGAACCATGCAAGATGCAAAAGAAAATGGATGAAATGGCTCAAGGCTTGCAACATAGGAGTCTAGGCATGCCATGCCTAGATAATGCAAGTGCACGTGAGGCTGGAAGGGTGGGTCATTGTCCTGTGTAAAATATGCTCCTGGTTGTAAGGGGAAACCGATGGAGTAGGAACTTTGAATCCTCGATTATAAGAAATATTTGATTAGAATTATGTGGCTCATTCATATCAGAAGATAAGAGAAGGTATTTTGGCTCCAACCTTCTTATGATGTTTGAACATCTCTCTTATACCATATGGTTCATTTTTGTCATTCAAGGTTTTCTCAAGTGCAGAAGGTCTAGTATTTTACCTACTCATGCTTAGATCCTCCATCCATGGTCATTTCAAGCCTATTCGTGCCTGCTATCAACAGCTAGTTGGAGCATGATCATTGCACTTGCCATGAATGATCTCGTGTTGATTTGAGTAATGATCATTTGCTTCCTTTACTATTGAATTTGGAGCCTAATTGCACATGCCATCAAAGACTGTTTGGAGCTTGATCATCATCATCAACGACCTCCTATTTCTCATGTGGTTGATCAGCTCACCTCTTGTTTCTCATGTCATCAATTAGTGTTGTTCATGTCATCCTATAAATTATGGATAGATGCTTATTGTTGTCACCATCTTATGCCATCATGGACTACCACCACTCAAGTGAAACTAAAAGGGTAGACATTTTCGAGGTTTGTAGGAGAGTAGGAGATAGGATTTTAGACGACTAAACCATGTTCAAATTGCATGTTGAGTGACCCCTCTCCCCTCCCTACTTTGAAGCATTATCATCATGGAGTAAACTAGAGTAATAGATAATGTTACATGTTTTTTAAGGTGGGTGTTCTACATGTAATCAAAGAGTTCAAAAAGAACTTTATTTGAATTAGACATGTAGTAAATTGTTGCATTAATAGGATGTACATTGTCACACATTTTAAGTCTAATAGGTTCTTTCATTTTTAGCGTAGTCTGGAATTCCAATTGCAATGTTTCCTTTAGGATAGATTTAGTGATGATAGTTCCTCTTGTTTGTGTTTGATACTAGGTAAGCCCTTGGAGTAGAAGATTGTTGTAAGAACATCATGTGTAAAATGTCTTGATGATTAAGCTTTCTATTTGGATGGAAGGAATCATGTCAAGTAATTATTATGAAAAATCATGCAATTGGCTCATGTTATCCTTTTGAGCATACATTGTATACATATTCTTGTGTTCTTGGCTTGTGCAACTTACCATGGATGCCTTGAACTGTCACAGTCGTGCAATGCCCCATATCAAGACCTACGTGCGCTACAAGGAGCAATGTCTTGCGTAAGCCCAATGAATTTTGCTCTTAATGCTTGAGTTCTCCATTTCTTGCATTTTTGTTTAGGTCATGGTGGGCGGGGTGTGGGGGCTATCTTCATTTGCTAAGTTCCATCCCTATAAGTGATTGCATTTCCTCCATGGTTTCATGATTTTGAGCCTTCATTTTTTGTACTTTTGAATGATAGCGTTAAGTTTCTTGTAATGGCTACTAACAACAAACCATGGGATTGTATTTGCGTTGGCAAATACATGCATCCGAATAGAATAGAATAGAAAGACTAGGTGATAATTCATGTCCACAAGAATTGACAATTCGTGTAAAGTATCAACAAAGCTTAATATTATCTCATTGATTTTAAATAACAAAGCTTAACATCTATGCTACGCATGTAGAAGACTCTAAGAAAATATTCTTCTTAATGTCAAGCCCCTAAGTACGTTTCATCCTCTTGGCGAAGATTTAAAGGGGTTGTGTATTGACCTGAAAAAGAAATTCTTGTGAAAGTGCTTGTAGGGTGTGGCAATTAATGAGATAGAAGCACGCCATATTGATTTGATCAGTCTAAATGTTACGTATAAGATGAAAGAACTACTCCCAAATTCCAATACAATTTTGGTCTACAACAGCTTTGGGATTCTTTGGCCATCCATTTTACTAGATTCTCCGTAGTAGATCTAGTCATCAATGTCAATCCACCGTCACATATCAATTTTGAGATGTTTTTTTGAATCTGAACTTCCACTATTAGAAGTTCCTCCTTTTTGCATATCTACTACCTATTGATGTGATGAATCACTCTAAGCATGGCTATGACTTCTCCTGACAAACAACTAAGTCACTGGCCTGTGGAGACAATTGTAAATTGTAAATATCAGTTGTAGTGACTAATTCAAGGATGGCTAAGGTGATACTGAGTCCCATGAGAGTCTGTTGGACTAACCTCCTAAAAAGTAGGCAGTTGACCAATCAACGTGGCACGTGTCATACGCTCGTTGGTACACTTGGTCTAGTGCATGAGTGACTTGTTGGACGGTGAGCGTACGGGTCAACAGGACGTGTCATATCATTGGGACACTTGTCGACTATGCATGGAGTTTGCCATGTGTCGATGTTAGAATGTGCCAGGGTTAAGGGGTGCTTGAGGGGATATAGTGTGAGACTTGTCAAGCATTCCCGATCTTATTCCTATGCGGCTATGGTTGTGGAGGAGACTTGCAACAGACCCCTCGTGGGTATGAGTAGTTAGAACTTGGCTATAGAAGGTCTATTCTATCCAATTCTTCTAGGAATTCAGGTTAATCTATTTGTATAGTGATTGGAGGTGCTGAGAGCTTGTTCTTGCTTTGTTTCAAGAACTTTGATTGTTTGATTTTGCATAGTTTTTTGTACAATGTTTTGCTTCTGCTACCTATTTTTCTACTATGGCATTCGCAAGCAACACCGGTCAGGATTCACATAGGTTAGATGCAATATGTCCAAGGTGGATGCTATCAAAGCCACTCTTAAGCTGATTTTGGAGCAACTCAAAGATAAAGGGGCTAGTATTCCTGAGAGATTAGTGGTACGACTATGGAAGTAGAGAGAACATTGTGAACGGGAGATCATTCTTGTAAAAAAGGATGGATCATGGCGTATGTGTGTGGATTATCGAGGTTTGCACAAGATAATGGTTAAACATCGATATCCTATGCCATGTATAGATGATCTGCTTGATGCCTTGTCAAGTGCCACTGTGTTCAGTAAAATAGACCTAAAGAGTGGATACCATCAAGTTAGAGTTCGTGAAGAGGATGTACACAAGATTGCCTTCAGAACTGTCACTATGAGTATCTTGTGATGCCATTTGGGTTGACAAATGCCCCAGCTACATTCATGATGAGGATGAATGATTTGCTCATACCGTATATGGGTAAGTTTGTCATAAACTTTGTTGATGACATTTTCACTTATAGTGTAGGTGAGGTCAAGCATATGACTCACCTTAGAATTGTGTTCCTATGTTATAGATACGGATGCGAGTGACATTGTTGTGGGAGCAGTTTTGATGCAAGAGGGTAGGCACTGTGGCCTTTGAGAGCAAGAAGGTCAACCTTGCACAAAAAAATAATCCAACTCGTGAAAAGGAGTTGTATGCCATAGTTCATGCATTAAAGGCGCGGAGGCAATATTTGTATCGATTGGAATTTGATGTATTCACTGATCATCATACCTTGAGACACTTATGTAAGTAGCTAGACCTGAAAGGCTGGCATGCCAGATGGTCTCTTGCAGGAATTCCTAATGGAGATTTGGTCCAAGAAGGGTGCCAAGAATCATGTGGCCGATGCACTATCTCATGTAGTGTATCGAATGTCATTTGTAGTCAATGAAATGACTTACTGTTAGATATAAGAAAGGCTCAGTAGGACGATCCTCACTATAAGAAAGTGGAACAGGAGGTTAATCATGGCCATGCAAAGTCTCAAGAGGAGAGCTCTTCTACCTTGGTTTGCACTTATCTTAAGTATTCCATAGAAGATGGAATAGTGATGAGAAATGGCAAGGCTCTTATTCGAGCTTGTGAGGTGCTGCCAAAGAGGATCTTACATCTCTATCACGATAGCCCTAGTGTGGTCATCCTGGTGTGGATAGGACCTATGAGTTGATACGACGTAACTTTTGGTGGTCTAGACTTAAGAAAGAAGTAAACCATTATGTGACACATTTTAAGTGTCATGTTAATAAGGTTGAAAGGATTAAAGTGCCTGGATTATTACCCCCGTGACCTATACTAGAAGGGAGATGGGAGAGTATTTCCATGGACTTTATTACATGTTTACCACATACGTAGCAGCAACATAATGCCATCCTAGTTGTGGTTGATAGGCTCCCTAAAATGGCTCATTTTATCCCAACTAATCATAAGATTCATGCACCTGGTACAGCTGATTTGTTATACAGCATGTATTCAGACTTCATGGATTACGTAGATCCATTGTGTTTGATAGAGAGTCTCGTTTTATTGGCAGTTTTTGGACTGCAATATTTGAGAAGTTAGAGGTGCTGCTAGGAATGAGTAGTTCTGATCATCTTGAAACGGATGGAGAAACTAAGAGAGTTAATCAACTGTGGAAGACATGGGCGTATGCGAATGAAAAGCAAACACAATGGGAGCGTTACCGACCATTGTTGGAGTTTGCCTATAATGATAAAAAGAATGCATCTATGAAGATGAGTCCTTTCGAGCTAAACTATGGATTTAAACTAGCCAGTCCAGTTGCTATAGGTATGCCTCATAAGACACCTAGTGCTATGGAATTTTTAACTCACATGCAACAGATGTTGGAGTTAGCAAAGGAAAATGTAAGAGCGGCAATGGACAAAGACTTATGTCAATCTGGATCGTATGCCAAGAGACTTCGAGAAAGGAGACATGGTGTTTCTCACGATTCCAAAGGACTCGAAAACTCTGAAGACAGGGAAGTGTTATAACTTGTCACCTAGATATTGTGGACCTTGGGAAAATTGTTAGAAAGATTAAAAGTTCTTATGAATCGGATTTGCTTGTTGATTGTAAGGTTCATCTTGTTTTTCATTTGTTATGCTTAAGAAAGGTTTTACGTAACGGTGACTTGTTGGCTGATGGCCTTGAATTGTTTTAGGAGCATGGGGAGGTGATGCATACCTGCATGAGTATTTGACCGGAGGCAGAGACGATTGCGGAATCATTTGCTCCATGAGGTTGCATGGCATGGACAACCTCTCAATGATGCTACCTGGGAGATTGCGCATGCGTTGCATGCATAGTATTTATACTTTGCCAACGAGGACATTCTCATCTGAAGAGGCAAAGGATTTCACATGTACTTTGGATCCCTTTGCCTAATGTAAATTGTAAATTGTAATTATTGAATCGCTAAGTCACCGCCTATGGAGACAATTGTGAAATTGCAATGTCAATAGTAGTTATAGTGACCATCTATAGTGAGTGGAACTCTACCACGACCACTATGGATCCATTGGAAGGTTTAGTACCAAGATATTGAGGATTGAGGAAGTTTCAGGTTGACGCTATGAAAATGGTTCTACAACAAGAAGTTGGCAAGATCCCCACAGGAACCTGAAAAAGTCAGTGGAATGGCTATGGTAGCCGCTGAACCTGTGACCGTTGACAAAGAGTCCGAACTCCCATCGAAAACAAGGAAATTGCCTTCAATCAAGAATCTTGAGCTGCCAAAGTTCACTGGTGCAATTGCAGTCCGCAACATAGATGCAGTTGAAAACTAGATTCAAAAGTGGGAGAAAGCATTTCAGACCTGAACATCTTTTCCACAAAAAGCTGAGCAAGTTCAGAAGCTTTGACAGACTGCCTGGCTAGAATGAATTGCGCCATTTTGGTTAGTCTGTCAACTATAACCCAGATAGCATCATTCTGCTTCCCCGTCCGAGGTAGCCCAACCACAAAATCCACGGAAATACTTTCCCATTTTCTTTCAGGAATTAAAGGAAGTAACAAACCAGCTGCCTTAAGTCTTTCAGCTTTATTTAGTTGGCATCAAACGTATGCCTCCCTTTTATATTTGGCCAATAAAAGTTCCTTTTTATTAGGTCAAGCGTTCTTTGTGAACTAGAGTGCCCCGCACATGGGCTGTCATGACATTCATGCAGGATTTGCCCGTATATCATCGTTTTTTGGCACACAAACTTTCCCATTCTGGAAAACTAACCCATTCCTTATGGAATAGTCCCTTAATATCTTGTCTTGAGGAGAAATCTTGGAATCCTGCATTCCAAAGTCACCATTAGATCTAGAGGTTCCTGCCAGGACATCTAGCCAAATACGACCGAAGTACCTATTGGTCTTACACAAATCTCTTAAGGACAGATATAACTCAGATTGGATCTCAGAAAATCTTAACTGATTTACCTCTCCAATCCGGCTTAAGGCATCCACGACACTATTAGAAGTACCCTTCCGGTACTCAATGTCATATTGAAATTCTTGGAGCATTTCCGACCATCTGGTTTTACGACCCCTAAGGTCAACCGCATTGTTAATATACTTTAACACTTGATGGTCTATTACTATAGTAAGCCATACAAATAATGTTTCCACACTTTCAAAGCATGAATAACTGCAAAAAGCTCCTTACCATAGGTGGAATACCGCCTTTGAGTAGGATCTAGGTTCTTGCTCTCAAAAGCAACCGGTCTACCATCCTAATACAGGACCGTACCTATAGCATAGTCACTGGCATCCGTTTCAAGTACATACGCCTTGTTAGGATCGACTATGTGTAAAATAGGTGCTGTAGACACACAATATTTGAGATTTTCGAAGCTCTGATTCATCTCTTCAGTCCAAGTAACCGGAGGATTGTATTTACTGTGTCGGCTAGTTCTTTTCGCCCCTTTGAGGACATTTGTCAAAAGTGCAATTGTCGCATAACCCATGATAAATCTATGAGAAAACCCGTAAAGCCCAACAAACCCAGCAAAAAAGGAGCTAACCTCCTAAATGGTTTGAGGAATTGGCCATTCACGAACCCGACGGACTTTATTTGGGTCAATTTCCAACCCATGGTCCAAAATAATGTGACCGAGATAAACCAATTCTCTTCTGAAGAAAACACCTTTGGGTTCCTTGGCAAAGAGTTTCTCCTGTCTAAGTAACTGTAAGACAGTCCTAAGATGCTCCTCATGCTCCTCCAAGTCTTACTATAGATGAGAATATCGTCTAAGTAAACTATGACGAACTTTCTCAAATATGGACGAAGAAGATCGTTCATCATCTGTTGGAAAGTCGCTGGAGCATTTGTGAAGCCAATGGTAAAACCAGAAACTCATAATGGCTATACCTAGTCCTAAACCCGGCTTTTCCAACATCCTCACTCTTTATTCGAATCTAATGATACCCTGATCTCAAATCAATTGTGGTAAAGTACTTTGCACCATGTAATCGATCAACCAGGGGTAACGGTTTTTAATCGTTAATTTATTTAGCTTTTTAAAGTCTACACACAGACGAGTACTTCCGTCTTTTTCATCAACTAAACTAACTGGAGCCCCCCAAGGGGACTTACTAGACCTTACATGGCCCAACTCAAGGTAGTTTTGCAGTTGCCTGTAAACTTCATCCTCTTCGGTAGTACTCATCCTGTAAGGATACATGGATACATGCGAGCTACAAGGAAGGAGTTTAATACCATGGTCGACTCCCCTAGAGGGGGGAAAGACCCTCAAGAAGTTGTTCTAGAAAAACATCGTTAAATTCTTGTTACGACTCATTGTTGGAAGTATTCCCAACGAATTGTAAATAAATAAAATCGACCAATAAAATGTGTTGCGAGGGCATGGCATCCTGCGCGTGTAAGCCCATGGCCCAATGAGCACGCAAGCTTAAGTGTAAATAAAATAAAATAGACTCGGGCCTTTGAATTAAAATAAAACTAGAGGCCCAAAATTATTTTTAAACTTAGAGATTACTTTTTAGAGTTGGGTCCAAATTGGGACTCACATGAATCTTGTGAACTTCTATGTACTTTTTGTGGACCCTTGGATCAAGTTGGGTCCAAGATGAATGGATAGGATCAATGTAAATATTAGCCAATAGGATTTTGGAGCAAGGGCCTTCCACATTTTATAAAAAAGGCACCATTTGTACACTATTTTCATGCTTAATAGAGAGGAGGAGACTATCATTTTGAGAGCTCAAGCATCCTCATTTGCTAATCACTCTTGCTTATGCTATTGTTGTGATTGCTTGTTATTTCCATTTCTCATGCTTTTTGGTTTATGCTAGTTAAGGTTTTTCCATAAGCAATGAAATTGAGCATTTGAGCTAACCTCCATCTCATCTCTCTCTCTCTCTCTCTCTCTCTCTCTCTTTCTCTCTTCTCCTCCTTCTTCCTCTTCTATTCTATCCTCTCTCTTCACACAAAATCATGATGAAGTTAGTTAGGGGAGTAGAGTTAGTGTGAGTAGTGTTAGTGGAGGTAGAGTTAGATGCAAAGTAGGAAACTAACTAAAAATAGCATCTATGCATAGTTAGGTGCCTATCCAGTGAACTAACCCTTGTTGACAGGCGGGAGGGCTATACTACGCAAGATCTTCGACCCTACAGTGGCGTCGTTGCCGGGGATAGGTTTCCACTAACTAGTGTAGCTGCATTTTAGCTATTTTCTTGCTATTAGAGTAGTTTTAGGAAGATTTTTGGGAGTTTAGAGTTAGTTTTCTGTTTTTTTTTTGTGTTTGGATTGTTCACAGCTAGCGGAGGAGGTGTGAGAGGGTAGAGGAGGCCCTGAACAGCCTCTAAGGGCTTGAAACCCAAACCAACCAGCCAAAAAACCCAAAAAACACACCAATCTGCATTTTGGAGGGAAAAAGAGTCTAAAATCTCATCAGATTTTTATATCTCCAAAACCAGTTTGAATTAACCCTTGCATGACTAGCAGCAGCTCCAGGGTACTGTCCCAGACCTGCATAGAAGCCTGCAAGAGTTAATTCCAAGCAGATTGCAAAATCAGAGAAAAATCATAAAAAATTCAAAAAACCTTTGAAAAAATCCAAAAAAATTCAAAACTTCACCAGAACTCTCGCAGACCCCTCTGAAGTTCCATCTCAAAGAGACCAGGACACAGAGAAGCTTGCGAGAGTTAGTTTGATGTCTGAGTGCCTGTGCGAGAGTTCCCAATAAAAGAAAAGGCGAGAAAGTACCTGAGAACCCTCGCAGACACCAAAATTTTCAGTTCTAGTGGGCAAGAACTCTTGCAGAAGATTCTGAAGTTCCATCTCAGAGAGACAAGGACGCAGAATAGCCTGCGAGAGTTAGTTTAATTCCAGTGAGCAGAAAATTGAGTTTGAGTGCAAAAAAATCACTAAAAAGTGAAGATCCAGCAAAACCTTCCAGTAAGAACTCTCGCAGACCCTCTCAATCAATTCAGAATGATAAATTCCATCAGTGATGAAGCTTGCGAGAGTTAGTTTTGAGATTTGGTGAAGATCAAGCCAAAATAAAGGTTCAGAACCCTCGCATACAGTGAAATTTTCACTTCTTGCGAGAGTTAACTCTCACAGAGAATTCCATAGTGAGATCTGACCCAGATCCAGCTACTGTGATCCTTGAGACAGTTACTTCCCAAAGATCTAAGAGATATCAAGTTTTTAATCTGCAAAAACAGCTAAAGAACCCTCACACAGCCAACCCTCGCACAAGAGAACCCTTGCAGACTAGATCAATGGAAAGATCTGCATCAGATCCAGCTACTGTCAAAATCTCAGGTCAATCAGTGCAAGGAGTAAGAAGTTATCAAGGAAAAACCACCGTAAAGGGCCTAAAATTCACTTCCGGCCGATCAGATTGATCAGATCTTGAAGATCCAGACTGCATTCCACTGTACAAGCAACATCCACTGAAACCCACCATCGGATGAATCTGAGATCGGGACGATCAATAGCAAGAAGGATAGCAAATCAAGCACCACACCTTCCCAGATTAGCAGCTGTGCAACAAGAGGCAGAAACCGGAACCAGCACCAATGGATCCAATGGGCCAACTCGTACCTGTCGCTCCCTTGCAAGCAATCCAGAGAGCACCTCGGATGGAAATACCAAAATACGACGGATCATCAGATCCCATCCGATTCCTCCAGATCTACGAGCAAGCTTGTGAAATCTATGGCGAACGGACACCTGCGGAAAAGCTGATGCTGTTCCCCATGTCCTTATTGGTAGTGGCTCAGGATTGGTTTTTCAACCTCTCAGAGGAAGAAAAATCCACCTGGGAAGCGGTTAAAGCGGCTCTCATTACGCGCTTTAAACCAAGAAAGTTCCTGGAAGACCCATTTCTCCTACTGAGTAAAGTCAAGATGGGAAAACGAGAAAGGGTCAGGGACTATATTGAACGGGTCAAACACCTACGATCCGAGTGCAGTGCAGCCCCTAACTCCCGATCATGCGGTGATCATGTGGTTCCGAGCCGGACTACCACGAAGCATCAGAAGAGAACTAAAACGATGGGAGCAGTACGCTATTCTGCAAGAAGCTATGGAAGATGCTATCAGGGAAGAGGACGAGGGATCTGACGACGAATATCCATCCACCCACACTCCTACTCCCTCGTTAGCATCGTCATCATCCAACGCATCCGCTCTATCCACAGAACTGTTGTTGGAGCAAATGACAAAATTACACAAACAGCAGATGGAGCAACTTATGACGCAATTTGACCAGAAACTGAAAGCCTTACAGGGAGCTGTAGCAGTAACGCCACATCAACCGGAACCAAACCAGCTACAGTATCCACGACGGGAGAATGTATGGTGTTCAGTGTGCATGCAAAACCATATAGCGAACGAGTCTCTAGTCCTAAAGCAAAATCTGAGACTGACACATAGATTCTGCCATCTGTGCAATGCAACATCGCACGATACGACATTTTGCCCGTTTAACCCCCGGATTGTTCAACAGAAGAGAAGTCCTTATCAGACTTCTTATCCATACCATCAAGGGGCACCCAACGCGGCACCAAGGTACGGCGCACCGAATCAACAACAGTGTATGGCCTTACCTGCACCACCAGGGCCAGACAATCAACAAGTGGCCCATGCAAACCTGACAGCAGCGGAACCAGAGATGCAAATGCCACCTCAACCTGATCCGCAGCAATGGTACGGACCAGATGAACCATATATGGATCCTGCCATAAATGAATATGTTGCAGCCTATGCAGCTCAAACTCAGCGTCAAGGCGGGAGGAACTACGGCTGCTACGGATGCGGCAAAGGACACAGAATTGCGGAATATCCCTACAAGGGACAATATACATCCTTCTGTCGAGAATGCGGTTATGGACACTATTTCAAGAATTGTCCATTTAAACCTGGAACCAGTGCACCTCTCAACTTCATTGCGATACAACAACCAGCAGTTCCAGCAGGGATGCCATCGGAAAGACACCAATTCCACGCTCCTGTGTTAGCCGTCACGCGAGCACAGAAGAGGAAGGAAGTGGCTCCCTCACCACCACCCTCGGTCACTGACGACCAACCTCCAACTTCAGCGCCATATCCGAATGTGAGGGAAGAAAGAAGACAGTACTAGAAAATAAGACACTGGGTACAGAAGGCACAAGCGGAGGAGAAAGAGCAAGAAAGGGATAATCCCACGGAACCTCCAGTTGGCGGCGAACGGGAACCGCGAGCGGGCTCACCACTGCGCACTGATTAGAATGATCGGTTGCACCAACACGAACCACCTTTTTACATGGCGGAGCCCGAGGAACCACACACTGAAAGGCTCACACTTTTACTGGCAAGCCGTGTTAGTTTACCACTCGGAGAACTACTGCAGATTGCACCACAAGCGAAAAGCCTTCTAGCTGAATGGGCCAAAGCGGATGAGGAGCCAGTAGCACCTGAGCCCATATATTGTACGGGCTATGAAGAAACGAGTAACGTCCTCCACATCGGGGCAGCATGGGAAAGTGAGGAACACAACATCACTTTGCCAATCAAACACAAGAGATACGAGGACGAGGCAATAGTAGTAGATGGAGGATCAGGTGTTAATTTGATCTCCACTACTTTGTATGAAAAGTGGGGTTTACAAGGGTTGAAGCCAGCAAGATTCGCCATCAAGCCGGTGAATCAATCCTATGTGAAATCAAAAGGTGTAGTTGCCGATATCCCTGTAAAAATAGCAAGCATGCAGTTCGTGATCACTTTTGTAGTCATGGATATACCTGAATCTCCAACTGCATACCGTGTGTTACTGGGAAGACCATGGTTGAGGACTGCGCAAGTAGTAGACAACTGGGGCACGGGGAAACTCACCTTCGAAAAGAGAGAGCAGGCTGTGAAGGTTGATCCAACCACATGGGCGGTGAAACCTATTGCACCCAGGGCTGATGACGGATCATCTACAACAGATCACACGATTGATCGTCCAAGGCCAGCCAAGGAGGTCACTATGATTCAGAGACGGATGTCGTGAGATGGACGGATGCATTAGCAACTATTGACTGTCGGGCATGTCAATATGAATCGGATCCTGAACCCAGTACATCTTCACCCAAGTGTTACACTATGGACACACCAATCACATTTGGGGTGAATATGATAAACGTAGCATGGCTGTCAGCGAAACCTATTGAGAACCCAATGGACGATGATTTAGTCCCTTGGCAACATGCTCTAACTTATAATAAGGAGATTGAGCTGACTGATGAGCAGGTCCTACACCACATGGACCCAGATCGCTACAGAATCAAGAAAGTACCAGCTCAACCACCGCAAAAGTCTGCTATGGCGAAAGTCTCATGGATCGATCCACCCAAGGCGCCTGCGAATAAGAAGAATCAGCTGAAGCAATGCTATAACCAGGTGATCCGATGGAGTGATCTACCCGAAGAGGCGATAGCTACAGTGGATGTCGATATTCGCAACCACGAGGCGAATGTCGCGGTAGTTCCGATGAAAGACAACAAGGACGAATCCACCAAAATGACAAAAAAGAGCAAAAAGAAAGTGTTGGATTCCTTGAAGTCAATCAAGATGGACTCAGATACAGCGTCATCGTCTACACAGGTGTCAGAAAACCAAAAGACAACCAGTCGGGCTAAGATCAATATGCTGAACGAGGAATCTCGACGAGCTCCAGTTCACGAGATGCCTGAAACTTTCAAGAATTATACCTTGGACGACGTGGTAATTATGATGCCGCAAGCTCAACGAGAACCTGATCAAAGTCAGGCACCAGCGGAACATGTCTTCGAGGGACCTGCGCGAACACAGCCGATGAACCTTGTCGAGCCAGGAGAAGAAGAAAAGATAGTGCATGTGGGAGAGCAGTTAACGCCCACATAGCTCAAGAGACTACGATCCTTGTTGGTGGAATATAAAGATTGTTTTGCCTGGAGTTATAGTGATCTTAAGGGCATTCCACCAACAGTAGTCCAACACACCATACCCTTGGTGGACGGAGCAGTCCCCAAGGTAAGCCGTTACTACCGCTGCAACCCGAATTATACAGAGCTGATCAAGCAGGAGTTGCAGAAGCTGATGGATGCAGATTTCATCTATGAAATCGAGCACACGGAATGGGTATCGCCAATAGTTATAGTACCCAAGAAGAACGGCAAAATGCGGATTTGTGTGAATCTGAAGGCGCTAAATGCAGTCACCAAAAAGGATCATTTTCCTTTACCATTTACGGAAAGTGTCCTCGACAGAGTAGCTGGCGCCGAAGCCTACAGTTTTCTAAATGGCTTCAGCAGCTACAACCAGGTGAAGATAGCCCCCCAAGACCAACACAAGACAACGTTTGCCACGGAATGGGGAACCTATGCCTATAAAGTGATGCCATTCGGACTTTGCAATGCCCCAAGCACCTTCCAGCGAGTCATGCAGGTGACATTCAAGGATTATTTGCAAAAAATTTTGGAAATTTTCTTGGACGATCTGTGCGTGCATGGACCAGACTCAGAACACTTATCCAATTTGGAGAAAGTGTTACAGAAATGCCGCAACTTCCAGATCTCCCTGAATCCAGAAAAATGTCAATTCTGGGTGACACATGGCTTGATTCTCGGCCATATAGTGTCAAGACACGGGATCGTTACAGATCTATCAAAGATCAGGATCATTGTTGATCTACCACCGCCGGGGACGATCCGCGAAGTCTACATCTTCATGGGTCATGCTAACTATTATAGGATCTTCATTTTGGATTTTGCGAAGTTAGCCCGACCAATTTACAAGCTCACAACGGAACCACATTGGAACAAGGAAGCCCTAAAGGCTTTCCAAAAGCTTAAGGATGCATTGGTTTCAGCACCAATCTTACGCCCACCCAATCGATCCATTGAGTTTCATGTGCATACGGACGCATCGAAGTATGCAGTTGGAGCAGTCTTAACCCAGCCAGGTGAACACAAAAAGGATTTTCCAATCCGATTTGCAAGTCGACAGCTCAGTGATATAGAATTGAATTATTCAACCACAGAGCGGGAAGCACTGGCAATTATCTATGCGGTTAAGAAATTTCGGCACTACCTGATGGCCACTTATTTCGCTTTTTATACGGACCATCAACCCTTGCTCTATCTCGTTAACAAAACTTGCAACACCGGGAGAATCACCAGATGGCTACTTCTATTGTTGGAGTTTGATTTTTGGATAGTAGTTCGCAAGGGAAAACAACACTACATGGCAGATCATGTGTCGCGAATCAAGGGAAAGGAGATTGCAACCCAACCCGACGATGAGCTGGCCGATGCTACCTTATTTTACGTGGACACAGTACCAGAATGGGCTGCCGACATTGTTGAATATCTAATGCGGGGCCAACCAGACAAGTCACTACCAAAGGTGGAACAGCGGAAGTTGATCTTGAAGGCTAGACCTTTTCAGCTGATTGCCGGCCAGTTGTATCGAAGAGGTCCAGACGGGATTCTTCGGCGGTGTATTCTCCCTCATGAGGCCACCCAGATCATTTCACTTTCACATGAAGGCATGGGTGGAGGAGTTACGAATAGAGCCACAGCTGATCTAGAGCTAAGCTATGGAAGCATCACATAAGCAAGACTTAAGCTATGAAAGCAGCACATAAGCAAGACTTAACCCTAGAAAGCAGGAAAGAGAGAGATTAAGGAGGCTAAAGAGAGAGACTGCCCACTTTAGAAACATTGTCTTCAATGCTAGCCCCAAGCAACAGTTGTGGTAATAGCCAATTATAAAACCCATCTCAAAATAATCTAAGAGAAATATGAACCAATGGAAATACTGAAGGAGAGGACATAAGTCGTCACAATTAGTCCAAAAGAAACATACAAAAAAAAATCCCAAAGCATAGTACATCAATCGTAAATCATGTCATAAATGTATCTTTTATGTAATCAACAACATGATGCTACTGTAAATCAGCTCAAGGTTGAAAGTTGCTCAAGGCACTCAATAGCCCAAGAAAGCCATAAGAAAATGTTAACGACGACTAAGATATCCAAGGCTAGCTGAATAGTCCAAGAATACCACCGAAAGATGACAACTCAACAACGATAGCAACTTGGCAACAACATCGGAGCCATGCGATATGTAGCAACCATGAATGCCAAGGAACCTAAGGTAGATCACCCTGACAAACAACTACTGGAATGGACACATGTGCAACAATCGAATGTATCCGCAATGCCCAAGAAGATACAGCAGTATCTAGGAAAACAAAGTCAACACTCCAAGGGATCCATAAGTACAACATCAGCATCGACTACAACAACGTCATATATAAAAGCACAAGAACATTGAAGGATACATGCATACTCATCTAGAAGGATCTCACCAAAATAAGCTGACAATTGGATTGAGATTCATATAATTCCTTCCAGTGTAGAGCTCTGTTCTGAAGGACTGTTATAATTATATGAAATTGTATTGGGCCTATAAGATTTTTGAATATGGCTCGGAACTTAGGTTTCCTGAACCCTAACATGAGTCTCTATTTGATAGTTGATTATTGAGAGATAATATTTCTATCATTCGGGATAAGATATTCTATGATTCTGAGGAAAAAGTCCTGTTTATAATAGTATTGGATACTCATTACTGACTTTTTTAAATTTTTTGATTGGGAATTTTTAAATCAAAATAATGGAATTTCTTTTTTAAAAAGGGGGAAAGAAAAGATAGGAATAAGTCTTTCGAGGAATCAGCCAGTTGCATTGATTTTGGAAAAAAAAAATTCTTGTATGTGTGCAAAGGTAGAACTATCCAAGTTGAAATAGACAAACTCTCTAAGTGATCATTTTGAGTAATCTGGAACTAGAGGAGTTTTGGGGTTATCGAGCTGTGAGATATTCATTAATATGGGAAGTAGTGGTAAAGATACAACCAAACCATCATGAAATGTAAAACCATCTGTCATATGTAGATCTACTAGAGGACTAACCTAGGGAAAGGATCATAACAATGTGTGACTCTCTCACACACTGTGATACAGAATCGGCCTTGTGTATCTCTCTCAGCGTGTGATACTATCAATATCTGACCCACACTATGGCTCTAGAGAGACATCCTGATCAACTGCTGCATCTGGAACAACCTGAGAATCATTAAGTAGTGGATCCATATAAAAAATAAGATCATGTACAAAGGCATCATAATCAGAAGCGGAATCATGGGGTCGAAATGTCTGCCCACCAAGAGGTGGCTCATCCTCTAAATTCTGACGTAGCCAATGCAATCATATCAGCATCAGATTGTGGATAGGTCTCAAAATAAGAAGCTAGTGTATTCAACCAATTTGCTAAGTCAATGTCCCTAGAGTACCCATAATACAATGGAATGGAAATAAATGCCAATCAATTCTTGTCATAAGGGATACCAAATATCCATGATGAGGCATATGGAAAAGAAAGTATGCAAAACACATGGGATAAGAGATGTGAGTGAAACGAAAGAAACGTAGAATACTTGGCATACAACTTTGCAGAAGTAGTTCATCGGCATAGTTGATGTTTGTGGGACATGTTTCACCAAGGAGAACAGAGTAACATGTTGCAGTAACATGAAACATCCTTGTTGATAGTTTTGCTCTTTCTTTTGCTCATCATGCATACTAACTCAAAGAAGTCCTTAGAAAGCTATCTTTGTCCAGGTGGTTTCTTTTGACATCTGCAAATTTGAGCAAGGCTGCATGGGGAGCTTTACAAAAAAATGGATCTCAACTCATGATTCGCTCATATGAGGTTTTTTCAAAATGCTTTCTTTTGCAACATCAAAGTGGTTTCCTCTAAAAGATGCTAATCATCATTAGCAGTTAGACTTCATGAGATTGATAAGGTATTTCAACTTTGACTTGAAAATGTATAGTTTCAAATAACATCTGCATTCAAGATGGATGGTAATATTCATGTCTTATGAGGAAAAAGTGTTCATTAAAAAAGATTCGACTATAAAGTTTTGTTTTCATAAGTCGGGTTTATCTGGTTGTTGATGCTCAAGATCTAAGTTGCAGCTGAACTTTCGTTTTGATAAGCTAGGTCTATTTGGTTGTTGATGCTAAAGGTTTAAGTTTCATCCAAAAAAATTCTCGTTGACAACAAGTTTAGTCATGCTAAATGTTGAAAAATCTCTATGATCATTGATGTGATTAAAACACCTAATTTATATGATATTTTAGCTAGAAAGTCTTCCTCATTCCAATAACTTGGTAGCTACTTGTTACATTAGCTTCTTGAGTCATACACTTTTTGGTGCATATAGATGTAGTGACCTTATTTTTTCCCAAATTGAACCTAGATCAATGTAAGGCTAAATGCACTTTAGATCTAGGCTCCAACCTACAAGCAACTTGAATTGTGAATGTCAAGTTTATACTAGTACAAGATTGAACTTTCACAAATTGCGTTCTTCTTATCATGTGGATGTTCAAGCACTTAGACCTTAGCATTCATGTCTTCCATAGTCTCTCTTTCAAAGAGGGCCTCTTTGACTGCCTAACATGGAGGATGCTAGTTTTGTAGGTAACTTCAACTTACATTCGCACAATTGTTGGGTTTTATGTATGTAAACTCTTTCACAACTTAATCTATGAGCTGACATATAAACTGGGATAAAGAAATTGAGATGCTGAAATTTTAGTTCGAGAAATTATGACAAGAAAATAAGTAGATGACTATTGTTGTGTATCTCCTTGGGGTTTGGGGAACTCCACAATAATATGCATTCTAACGTGGTCCCAATGGTGGTTTGTGGTTCATAATAGTGGAGGCGCTCTTTATATTATATTTGCAAGCCCTAGAACATTATTTTACATGGTTCCTAGTATGGGCCCTAATATTTGAATTTTCATACTTTCCTCCAAGTTAATTTAAGGACGGTACCTTTTGCTTAGTATAATTAGCCACTAAGGCTATTCATTTGTTAGTTATGAGTTTGGAGTGTTGAGCTCTTTGTAGGGAGTTCCATCTCTATATTGGAGATCTGCCTAAGCTATCAGCAGACATTGATTTTATTATTCTTCTTTGTTGGAGAATGCTTACGAATGCTTGTTTGCTGATTATATGAATGCTATTTGCTATCTTTCTGTTCTGTAGATGTGTTCTTAACATGCTATCCAACCACTTTATTGAGCAATTGGAAGGGTGTTGATTTTTTCTGTCTAGTCATTTTTTCTATCATTTTCCTACTCATTGTTGCCCTACACACTGTTTTCTTTCTCCTCCCCTGACCTCCATCATGGCTCCCACTTGTTTGAAGTCTTCACCTCCAAGCTGATGATCATTCCATCATACTCCAAAGCCATACCACCTTGTTGAATTGTTGTCAAACCCAACTTACTTTGCAAGCTCTCACTGAATCCATTTTCCTCTGTCTTCCTTCACTTCCTGCCCATACCCTTTCCCTCCCAATCCTCCACCTAATCCTTCATCTACCATCAATACTACCTTCTTGACACCGCCTCGGCTCTCCCATATTGCTCGTGATTTTCATGACAGGGTTTTTTCTAATGGTTCTATTATGGGTCTTCTGATGGTACAAAACTCCAGAATTGGTTCCTTTCAACTAGAAACCTTTTTTCGATCAATCTCTTGTACACATAACCAGCAAATTCAGCTAGTTGCGCTCCATCTTTTTGGACTTGGTGGCATACACATCAAACTCTCCTTGCTACTTCGGCTGATTGGGCTAAGTTCGAGGTCGCCATCCACTTTGCTATGTTCAACCCCACGTGACTTCGGTCTCAATTTGACCAAACAAGCAGGTATACTGTAAGACTATAATGAAAAGTTTGTTGAGTATTCTTATGTTTTCTTTGATCTTCCGCTTGCTAGGGTTATTGATTGTTTTATAGTTGGTTTACGTGGTGCCTTAGCAGCCGTCATTTTAGTCTTGCCCTTTCTTTCGTCCTCCTATTTCTTGTTCCATTGCCCCTTTTATATCATTGCCTCTTGTTTCTCAATCTTCTCCAAGTCTCTCCTTCATTTCGTCCTCGCTCATTGGGACACTTGCTCCAATGCATGAGTGACACTTGTCGAACAATCAACAGACAGTCAACAAGACGTATCATATGCTCATTGGGACACTTGGTCCAATGCATAAGTGACACATGTCAAACAATCTACCCACTAGCTTGCCTATGTGTCAAGGTCTTCCACGTGGCAAGTGTCGACTGTGCATGGAGTTTGCCATGTGTCGACGTTAGGATGTGTCAGGGCTAAGGCGTGCTTGAGGGGATATAGTGTGAGCCTTGCCAAGGCATTCCCTATCTTATTCTTATGTAGCTATGGTTGAGAGGAGACTTGCAGTAGAGCTCTCATGTTTGCTTGTTGATCTATGTACAGCTTCTTGAGATTAATAAAGTGATGAATTTGTTGGGTATTTTTGTGTATTTACTTAGGATTTCGTGAGCTTGTGTGCAACATTTGGTATCAGAGCGGTTGCTTGTTGGGCAAATTTGGAGCCCATAAGGTAGCAAATTGAAGCCCTATGGTGCATTGCTAATCTTCTAGCAGCCTTTGGGCATCTTCTACTACTTGGGTTGTTTATTCTCTTTGCTTTTGTGAAAATCCAGCCACATAGGATTTGTGAAATTGTTTTTAACTTCTCCAATGCTCAGTATTTTTCAGATCTATTAGTTTCAATAGGCTTTCTGTGGTGGGTCGCTGGTAGGGTAGAGCTTTTGGTCTTTTGATTCGGTGATCATCCCTTGGTTTTGCCAATTGTTAGTTTGAAACCCTAGTTTGCTGATTTTTGGAGAAGAAGAGTCTATGAGTAGTGAGAACTTGGCTATAGGAGGTCTATTCTATCCAATTCTTCTAGGAATTCAGGGTAATCTATTTGTATGGTGATTTGAGGTGCTGAGAGCTTGTTCTTGCTTTGTTTCAAGAACTTTACTTGTTTGATTTTGAATAGTTTTTGTACACTGCTTTATTTCTGCGACTTATTCTTCTGCTATGGCATCCGCAAGCAACATTGGTCAGGATACACAGAGATTAGGTGCAGTATGTTCCAAGGTAGATGCTATCTAAGCCACTTTTAATCTAATTTTGGAGCAACTAAAAGGTGAAGGGGCTAGTATTCCTAAGAGAGTCAGTGGTACGACTATGGAAGTATAGAGAACACTGTCAACAGGCCATGAAGCTGAGTTGGGATTTCGAAAGAGGAAGCTACCTACTATCAAGGATCTAAAACCTCCGAAGTTCACTAGAGCAGTGTCTATGAGGACCACAGATGTCGTTGAGAACTGGTTGCAAAAATGGGAGAAAGCATCCCAGATGTGTGGCATAGATGATGAAACTGAGATGATTGTTGAAGCCACATATCATTTTCAAGAGTCAACACAAAGGTGGTGGAGGAAGGTGGAAATGGATAACTCTGGGAGGCATTCCGGCAAATTTTTACGCAAAATTGAGTGCCTATGGATGAAAATAATAGAGCCTTGCAGCAATGGTCATTGTGTCTTGGTTTATTTTGATGATATTCTTATTTTTCGCCAATCTCTTGCTGAGCATGTTTCCCACCTTTCCTCTGTTTTTCAATTACTTGTACATCACCAGTTATTTGCTAAGTTGTCTATATGTTCTTTTGTTGTTGTTGAGATCGAGTTTCTTGGTTTTCTTGTTTGTGATGGGCACATTCGTCTGGACCCTCATAAGGTTCTCTCGTTTGTGATGGGCACATTCGTCTGGACCCTCATAAGGTTCAAGCCATCCAGGATTGGCCTATTCTGACTGATGTTCATCATGTTCGTATGTTGCTTGGGTTAGCCACTCACCTTCGTCGTCCCGTCCCTCATTTTGCCACTGTAGCTCCTCTTCATGCACTTTTGAAGAAGTCTCGTACTTTTCTTTTGACTTCTAATTGTCAGTCAGCATTTGATACTCTTCGTCGTGCTGTTGATGATGTCGCCGTTATGTGTTTACCCCAGTTTGAACAGAAGTTTATTGTTGAGACTGATGCTAGTAATGTTGGTTTGGGTGCTTTGCTTCGCCAGTCACAGTGCATTACTGCTTATGAGTCGCGTCGTCTTCGCTCTTATGAGCAACGTTATTCTGTGCATGAGAAAGAGCTTCTTGCTATTATCTATGCTCTTAAGAAGTGGCACCATTATCTTTATCGAGTTCCGTTTGACATTGTTATTGATCACTAGTCTTTATGTTATCTCTTTTCTCAGCGTGATCTTAGTGATCATCAGTTTCGTTGGTTGCAGTTTTTATAGTCTTTTGATTTTTCTATTTTTTATCGTCCTGGTCGTGCTAACACTGTTGCCGATGCAGTGTCTTGTCTTCCCGCTTTGTTGAATACACTTGTTGCTACTGTTCCTACATTGTTTGATGATCTACCCGCCGCATACCTTACATGTTCTGATTTTCGTGATGTTTATAGTTCTGCTCCACCTGTTTCGTCTCATCCTCATCAGGTTTACTCCATTGTTTACCACTGTCTTTCTCGTTATGGTTCTCTTTGTATTTCTAGTTCCTTGGGTATCCGTTCCCAATTGTTGTCGGATGCTCATTCGTCCCCTGTTGGGGGTCACTTTGGTTTTCAGAAGTCTTATGCTCGTCTCAAGGACCATTTCTATTGGCCCTCTCTTTGATCTGAGCTTGTTGTACTTATTCGTACCTGCCCTTTCTATCTTCGTAATAAGTACTCTCGTGCTAAGTCTGCTGGCTTGCTTCAGATTTGGCCTATTCCTCATCGCCAGTGGACTGATATATCTATGGACTTTATCCTTGGCCTTCCTCGTACCCAGCGTGGTCAAGATTCATGTATGGTGGTAGTTGACAAGTTCTCGAAATAGGCTTTTTTTCCATACCAGTTCGCAGTACTATCACAGCAGAGCAGTGTGCACATTTGTTCCTATCAGAGATTTTCCGCCTGCATAGGTTTCCTCGTACTATCCTTTCTAATTGGGATAGTGAGTTTACATCCATATTCTGGACAGAGCTTATGCATATCTTGGATGTACAGCTCTTTATGGGCTGCTTATCACTCTACTTCTGATGGGCAGTCTGAGGTCCTTAATAGGATCCTTGAGGATTATTTACACCATTTTGTTACTCCTTCTGGGAAGGATTGGGATCAGCATTTATGTTTAGCAGACTATAGCTATAATAGCTTTGTAAGTACCAGCACAAGCATCTCACCATTTTTATTATCTCATGGTTATGCACCTCTTTTACCTGGCATTCCTCACACCTGTGACACTTGCATCATTTCTATCAGGTGCCCATGAGCTTATTACCCGGGCCAATTCTCATTTACAACATGCTCAGCAGCGTTATCAGACCTCAATTGATCGTCATTGCCGCCATGTTGAGTTTCAGATTGGAGATATGGTTTATCTACGCCTACGGTTTGCACGTCATCATTTTATCCAGGGCCATGCTTCTACTGAGAAGATTGCACCATGTTATTATGGGCCTTATCGCATTGTCCAGTTACATATAGCTTACAGCTTCATGCTTCCACATGTGCCTGTGATGTATTCCATGTCAGTTTATTACATGCTGCTATTGAGGATGACGCTCCTTCTGATGCTGAGTTTCCTACTACCCTAGAGTTGTTTCCATTTTTACCTGTTGTTATATTACAGGTTCGTCTGCATCATAGTCGATGCCGCCGACAGATTCAATTTGTGGTCCAGTGGGATGGTCATCCTGTTGAGGAGACCACATGGGAGCCTATTGATGTCTTTTATCATACACCATCACTTGCGGATCAGGCTCGTGCTCTTGCTGCACTTGTTGATTCCTCTACATCAGAAGCTGCTCTAGCTGTTGATCCACCAGGGCTTGCTATTGTTTGATCCAGTTTCTTTTCGGCAGTTGAGTGTAATTTTTTGTGTCGAGGAGAGTTATGGACTCGGCTCATTACATTCGTCACATCCATTTACATTTACTTTACTTTATGCATAAGCAGGCCTTGGACCCTCTTTTATTCATTAGTGACACTTAGACTATATGGCTGGCCTTAGACCCTATTCACATTTTTAGGACTTGGTCATATTGATTTGGAGTGGGGGTCCTCCTATTGGGGGGGCGCACTATTTTCTCTCCAAATCTTCTGCCTCCCTCTATTTTTGAATTCCTACTTTAGGGTTCATTGGTAGGGCGTATATAGGGCAGCATTGTAGTCTTTTATATAGCTGATGATATTAGTCTCCTTAATCTCTCTCTTACATGCTTTCTAGGGTTAAGCCTTGCTTATGTGATGCTTTCATAGCTTAGCTCTAGATCAATTGTGGCTTCATTCTTAACTCGGAAGGAGCAATCTCATGATTTGCAGAGAGCCATACAGATGGCTTTGTATTATGAAGATATCCTGATGAGTACCTTAGGGGAGCTCTGTAATGTAGATACCAAATGACTCAAGGAGGAAGTGGGATGCCTGGGAGAACCACGACAGTCGATAGCCCTGGTCATGAAGTGAGTGTGAGGAAACAAGTGCTGTCTGTGTATATCTCATATCTGCATCGGGTAGAGCCTGGACTCTCTGAATATATGCGATAAGCTGTAAAGCGGCATCTATCTGAATGGGTGGAACGGCAAACTCTGCAAGAAGGATCTCATCCAGAACCGAGGGCTTCGCCCGAATCATACGAGCTAACATAGTGGTCTGTAGTCGTGAAATGCTGGCCCAGTGTGATGACGAGAGACCAATACACCATGTCTCTGCTGCATACATGGCAGTGGGGGTGACAATAGTATCAAAAAGTCTACACTTACTACGAGCATCTCTGATGAGCTTCCTGAAGCAGAACCGCTGCCCCTTCCCAAGTCGGGTGGTGGCCGCCTGTCGCATGCTAAAGGTAGGACCAGAAAAGAGTATTCCCAAATAAGTATAAGAGGAAACTACCTCTAAGGCCTACCCATCTAGGGTGAACTCCTGGCGCTGCATGAAAGCTCGAGAAGTGTTGAAGAACATAACTTTGGTCTTCGTAGTGTTCACCCCCAATCCCCATCTGGTACAAAATCCCTGTAAACAATCCAGCTGCCTCTGTAATCCCTCTCTGGTCGGGGGTACAAGTACCACATCATCCGCATAGAGGAGAATAGCAACCAAGTCTACATCCAGCCCCGCCACACTGTGAGATGACTCGCTCTAACTCATCAATGTATAATCCAAAGAGAACCGGTGAAAGAGAACATCCTTGTTTCACCCCAATGGTGCTCCAAATGTGATCAGATAGGCCACTGTCATGTCGGAAACATCCCAAGACCTTCTCATAAAGAGCCATCACTGCTAGAACAATATCTGTGGAGAAACCAAGGTCACGAAGTCTCTGAATGAGTAGGGAGCGTGGTACAGAATCAAAGGCTTTCTTGAAGTCCACAAAACAACAGTAAACCCTCTCTTTCCTATACTTAGCTTCCTCAATCAAAGCTCGGAGTGTGAAGATATGGTCAGTGGTAGAATAATGAGATCTTAAACCTGCCTGCCCCAATGCATGTAATCTCCTGTTTTCCGCCTCTGAACTCACTGCAGACTTGACGGCATAGCTACGAGCTATGAAAAAAGATAATGATGCCTTGGAAAGCAAGAGAACTAAACTAAACTGATGAGGAACACCAAACATGAAGGAATGTATGTACCAGCTCCTTCCCCTAGGCATCTACTAGCTGGCTGGCTGCCTCATAGTTATGGACTTGGCTCATTACATTCGCCGCGTCCATTCTTTTATAGTTATTATGCATAAGCAGGCCTAAGGGCCCTTTTTATTCATATACTGGCCTTGGGCCCTATTTGGTTATATTTTTAGAACTTGGTCACATTCATTTGGAGTGGGGGTCCTCATATTGGGAGGGCGCACTATTTTCCCTCCAAATCCTTTTCCTTCCCTTTTTTGAATCCTCCATTTGATTCAGGGAGAGGGTATAAGTAGGGTAGCATTGTATTCCTTTATTCAGTTTATGATGATTGCTCCTCTTTATCCTCCTTAAGCATTCTCTTCCTGCTTTCTAGCTTAAGTTCTGCTTTCTAGCATAGCTAGTGAATCTTAGCTTGTAACTTGGTATCAGAGCACTTTCCTGCAGATTGGTGGAGGCTGTCCAGTGCCCTACCACCCATCACTTTCATCGATTTTTCTCCGTCAACCTTCTTGCAGATTGGTGGAGGCTGTCCAGCACCCTACCACCCACACTTTCATCGATTTTTCTCCATCATTTTTTGCAGATTGGTGGTGGCTGTCCAACGCTCTACTGCCCATCACTTTCGACGATTTCTTCATCATTTTTTGCAGTTTTGGTGGAGGCTGTCCAGCGCCCTGCTAACCCATCACTTTCGTCGATTTTTTTCGGCAGATTTTCATTGTTTTTGCAGATTTGGTAGCTATTGCCCAGCGCCCTACTACCTCATCATTTTTTGACACTTTTCGTCACGGATTTGCTGTCCATTTTTTATATTGATTGGAGGCTGTCCAGCGCCCTACTACCGTCTCATTTTCAGCGGTAACCCATCACTTTCGTCGATTTTTTCGGCAGATTTTCATTGTTTTTGCAGATTTGGTAGCTATTGCCCAGCGCCCTACTACCTCATCATTTCGACACTTTTTGTCACCGATTTGTTGTCCATTTTTTATATTGATTGGAGGCTGTCCAGCGCCCTACTACCGTCTCATTTTCAGCGGTTCTTTTCACTGACTTGCTATCCGTTTCGGCTATTGATTGGAGGCTGTTCTCGCGCCTTACTTCAGCACCTTTTTTCAACCTATTCTTCAGCATATTGTGGATCTTGGTAGTTGTTGCCTAGTGCCCTATTATCTTCAGCTTTTACCTCTCTTTGTTGGCACTATCGAGTGAACGATGGATCAGCACCCACTTTGCACTTCCTTTTTGCACCTACTTGCTATCTTTTCTGCTCACACCCCCTATTCCTATTCATATTTGTTGCCTCACACCCTCCTCTTTCCATTTTTCCATTTTGTTAGAATCCTTCTACTTTCTCAGCCCCTTATTTTCTGATTATTATCCATCTTGATTGACTGTTTATGTGCCATTTTTTAGACTTAGTTGGGGTGACGACAAACGTCCTCTCCCTCAGGTTTTTGTCTCTTCCTTAGTCCCTATGGCGACTTCTTCATCAGAAGACCCTCCGCAGAGCTCTTTAGATGATCGTTTTACACATATTGATTCCCGCATGGATCATCTTGAGAGTCGTATTGATCGTATACTTTCTAGCCTTGAGACTATCCTACCACGAGGGGATACCACCCCCCAAGACATTCTTCATTGTCCTGGTAAAGCACCTTCATTTCCTATTTTGAGTACGCCCGCTCCTGCTCCATCTCCATCTTCAGGAGGTGCTTTTGGTAGTACGTTTGGTCTCCCTTCATATAGTGCTAGTTCTTATGGGTCTCCTTTTGGGTCTTTTGTACCACCACCTGGATTTTTTCCGCACCACCAGGATTTCCTTCTTCTACTTTTTCAGGTAATCTTGAGCCTCATTTTGCTCGTGATTTTCGTGATCGCATCCAGCTTACTACTTATTATGGTTCATCTGATGGGAATATCTTGGAAAATTGGTTCTCTAAGAGACCTATTTTCTTATGTATCCCAAGACTGGAACCCAGAAAGTGCAGTTGGCTGCATTACATTTAGGTGGTTGAGCTCAGACTTGGTGGCGTGTCTATCGCTCTAAGCCTACTCGCGAGGGATTACATATATGGCCTACTTTTCGGCATGATCTTCGTATGGCTATGATTGACCCACAGTGGTTGGTTCGCCAACGTGATCTGTTTCGTAGCCTTCGCCATACTAGTCATTTGACTGCTTATATTGATCAGTGTACTGAGCTTTCTTACCTTTTTACTGATCTTCATCCTATAGAGCTTATTTCATGTTTTATTGCTGGTCTTAGAGGCTCCTTACGTTATGATGTTTCCTTTTTTCGACCTTCTACTCTCTCAGATGCTATCTCCGCGGCTACTACCCTGCAGCACAAGTATCCTGAGTTGTCCACTTCTTCTCGTTTTTCTTGCCCTCTTTCCACTGCTTCTCCTACTTTGGCTTCTTCTACTACCGCTCCTCCTCGCCCTTCTACACCTCGCCTTGCCTTTGTTGGCCGTTATTCAACCGCAAAGATCGCTGAGATAGCGCCTCTGTTATCACTGTAAGAGTCCATATCATCTTGCCTGTGATTCGCGACAGTCTCCTGGTCCTCCTACCGCTGTTGTTTACCATGAGGCTCTTACTCCTGATGATTCTGATGTTTATATCCAGATTCTTGATACTCCTGACTCACATTGTGTTGATGAGCCGGCTAACCCGCTTCCTAAAGATCCTGCTTCTGCCACTTGCCATGCGTAGCTTGCTTATGCTACTTGGGCTGGGCGTCCTGGTCCTCGTTCTATTCGGTTACGTATTCACATTTTGGGGTGAGAGTATATTGCATTGGTGGATACGGGCAGTACACACTCATTTATTAGCAATTACATTTCCACCAAGATTCGTGCTACACCTATTTCTGCTACACAGTCTCTCAATGTCGAGGTTGGTAGCTCACATACTTTTATCAGTTCTCAGATGTTTCAGGGCTTGGACTATAGCAGTGGTGACTTCTCTGGACATGCAGATTTCTATATTATTCCTCTGGAGCACTATGACATTATTCTTGGTGCAGATTGGTTTTCATCCCTTGGTACTGTTGATGTGGATCTTTCTCAGCAGACATTGTCTTTTACACATGCTGGTCAACATCATTTACTTTCTCGTATTGATTCCCAGGGTGACTATTAGTTGGTCACCGGGAAGCAGTTTATGCGTAGCCTGCCAAAGGCTCAGGGTGCAGCTCTTTTTATCATTTAGAGTACATCGGTTGCTGCTCCTCCTGCTCCATCCATGGGTCCTCTTCCTCAGGTGATTTCTGACTTATTGCATCGGTATTCTGTGGTCTTTTCAGAACCTACGTCTCTGCCACCATTACGAGATGTCACCCACCATATTGATCTTATTCCTGGTGCTACACCACCCTCTCGTGCTCCATATCATATGTCTAAAGATGAACGTGATGAGGTTCAGCTCCAAATTACTTCCCTTTTACGTCAGGGCCTCATTGTTCCTAGCCATAGTGATCTGATAGTCATGTTCTGAGTATGTGCAAGTACATGATGAGACCAACTCGAAGGGCCAATCACCCATGGGAACGGAGTGTATATGCTCAAAGGACCTTGACGTGCTAAAGTCCATCACGTTGGTCATTTTAACATTCACCTCCAAACCTCTCTCTGTAAAACGCTGAGCAGCATATTGATGTGCTGTTGTTGACATTCTTGGAGGATAAGGTAAGAATTACATAAATTGCATACAACAAAATGACAATTCAAGATGTGTCAAGACTCAACAGTCCTTTCCTCCCCCTTGTAATGCACACTGTCTCTAGCTCATCAATGCCAAATAGGAAAGAGTCAGGGACTGTGAACATGCCTGCTTAAGTCCAACAACTCTAACCACCTCCTCTGAGATACCCTTTCTTTAATTTCTCAAGATCAATATGGCCGTGATTTAATCTAGAATCGGTTTATGACTTGCTATATGAATGTTGGATGATAAGTCCACCTACTCTTGTACCATTGGCAACCACATGAACTATTAAGACACAGAATTGACATCAAACATCTCAGAAAAGCATCCGGATTTTGTAATTATCTCCAATCCTATTAGGATCGACCTCAACTGGAAAGCCCCATATCTTTTCTATGACTTTAGATTCTTATGAGTTGGAGAAGGAAGAGAAATAGTTACTGCATGATAATGGGTGATCCAAAGGGACTAAAAGTGGAGGAGAGGTTCATGTGCATGAGAGGACAGCAGAAAGGAATTCTAGGCCCATCCCTTGGGCATAATGGTCATCTGTCATTTGTTAGGGTTCAGGTCTTCGTAAGTCTTTCAGACCCATTTTAGATCCATGAAAGCTAGGGACTATCCTGCCAAAACTCACTAGGACCTGATTGCATGGGGGTAAGTTTCCGTATTGTAGTACATAAAGATCAGGTTAATATCCATTCACTCCCTGGATTCCTCCTCATGAGATATCTCGGCATGGCAATAGTCAACAATTTGTATGCAGCTGATATTTCAGAATATCCACTGCATCATACAGATTTTCAAGGTGAGTGATCAAGTGGCATGGTGAGAATGATATGTCCAGACTCTATGTTTGGTTTTTGTTGTGTGAGTGAGCATTGCAATAAAAAATTTATGATCTTCCTGAAACTTAAGTTTGATTGTGTGACGTTTCATAGCTCTTCATTTCACTATTGAAAGTTGTGCACAGAGTCGTTTTCAGATTGTGAAGGGCCATGGCTTTGTCTTAGAATAAGCGTATGTAGATGAACTTTTCAATTTACACTCATATGCAATCCATTCAAAGAACAAAGGTCTGCTGATATTTTGTTGTTCAAGGTCTACAATACTTGATATTCTAACAATATTTGGCTTAATTCAGGAATATCCCTGTTGAAGCTTTTAGTAGTTTAATATCACTTACCTTTAAGCAGAGCCTCTATCTATGTTTTTTTAAGTGAATTACCAGTTTGCAACCTACAACTGCTTTCCTGTCTCAGCAAAAGCTACACTACTGGAAATACCAATACCTGAAAAAACTTTACAGAGAACAAAACAAGATGCATAATGTGCTATGCCGCTCAAGATTTTCAACCAAGAGCCTTATTACTGTGATTGTTGATGACCTACACAGCTGGGAGTCTGCTTCTTGCCATCGTTGGTAAAGGTTCCTGCAACACCTTTCTCGTGCGTAGAAAAGGCATGTACAGCTGAAGCTTTTCTCAGGATTCTTGCTCTAGGAAGAAGGAAAATGATTGCAAGTTTTGGGCTGAAGTTCCTGAGCATTGGTTGCATCTTTAGTTGAACTAAGTGAATCGAGCGTCCGGTCACATGCTATTAATAGTCTTCATATGATTATAAATCGCTTCAAAATCTTTCTGTTCATGGAAGCTAGTAGTATTCTTTTGTTAGCCTCTCAGCTTCTGTTTGCTTCTACAGTACATATTATAAAACTAGATCCCTATCAGGAATCCATTGCATTCTGATCTATGTTTCTCATGGCTCCAGTATTTTTACACATTGAGGTAGAGCATAATTGTACTGAATGTAGTAGCATTTTAGCTGAAGCTTACAATGTGATGATGCAAACAGAAATATGACCAATTAAAGGCCATATGGTTTTGGGCCATGAAAACAGACATAGTGTGTTATCAAAACATGTAACTTTTACAAATTTCAAATTGATGATACACCGAAGCAAATTGTAAAAATCTTCCATAATCCATACTCAAACTAGTACGAAGAAACAAACATCAAGGGAGATCTGCGTGGATCTGCTAATTACTATCCCATATCGATCCTAAGTGATGAAAGCTACATAAAGGAAAGATTAGTAATGCCATCAACATACATATTTTACGTATTCTACTTCATCGTTCTCAATCTTGTCTCACACCTCATCCTCCTATTCCACAACTACAAAGGCCAAACAGCCATCTCTCACCAATACAAATTGCCTTTCACCATATATCACTTGCATTTCATGACACCAATTTTCATCCCATCCACCTCTACATGTTCTAAACCGTTATAGTGCAAGACATCTTCATCACCTTTTTGGAAGCAATTACTAAGAACCAAATAATGAGAAGTAGCAGTGGTTTGCAAAGAAAAGCTTCTCTAACATTTCCACTTGCTCAATTTGTTAGAATATGAATCGAGTTAAAGTTTGTGTTTGAAAGTAGTGGGATGAGATTACAAAGAAGGCAACTCAGTCATATGATCATTGGATGCTTCTATAAACATGGAAAAAGAGAAACTTACTATGATTCCTTGTGACCTGTGGTCCATGGAGTGGTTACCTATGTGAAGAGCATTCATATAGTCTTGTTTGAAAGAGCTGAAAACAGGGTAGAGGCCTAATGTAAGAGCGAGAATAATACTCATGTGATTGAATCTTGATAGATGTCTTCATGGTCGTGATGAAGAGATGAATTTTGGTGGTCATAACAATGACAATTGTGGCTATAGGGATCTGACTATGCCAATTGTGATGCGGTAGTTGCAATGAATTCAGTAACAATCTTTGAAATGGTTTTGATTTTCAACATTGCTACTTCCAATGTAATCAGCTTTCCAACACCCTTGGTACTCACTGAAATGAATTGTCTACAAGTACCCACACCACTATTATGTGATACGTATAGGATGAGTTATCCATTAGTACCTAGGGTATTGTTATGCTTGAAGTAACATACTTGATATACTTAACATGGCATGTGTGCATTTTCTTCAAACGGTAGTTTTTCTCAAGAACATTCTAAGTATTCAATTTAACAAATCACTATATTCATCAAGTAGGATTATCTATGGTTTGTCAAATGATATGACCCAATTGACATACTAATTTTCAAAGTTGTTTAAATGTCATCAGAAGAGAAAGAGCCTTGTGTCAAAGGGAAGCACGATTGTAAATACTCATCCTTTTGCTCAAAATGTGAAGTTATTCTCCTTGAAATGGCATGTTAAGGATGATGAATCGCATCAAACACATGTCATCCTGCCTGTTCCTTACATGCTGCCTCCACCAAAGTACGGCCCCCATGGTGAGTTATTTTCAGTTTTCAGATTAAGTATGAGTTTAGAGTCACATAATTACTTTTATTGTATTACTAGTCCTTGCACTTAACCGGTATAAATCGATAAGTTTGTTCTCGGTATGAAATATCGTTAATGAATAAAATATTGTACTTTTCTGTAAAGCCAACCAAAAGCTGTTTTGAGATACTACAATGAGAAATGATTGCCAATTGCCAAATTTATATCAATTAATGGATTGAACTGACTATTGTTTTATTGATTTTCTTTTGGAATTATCAAAAACTGCCTCTTGTAGCTCTTTAATAAGCAAGTATTTCTCTTTCCACTTGATGAAGAAAAATATTTAAGTCCTTTATCATCTGTTGACTTCATTCTTGGTATGCATTCAATGGCATTTTGTGTAATTAAATACATAGATACTTGACAAAATGAAATTCGAGGTTACATCAGTGGCAACCTCATACTAACGTTCACACATTCTTTGTAGTTCTTTTTTGAAGGCATGCTTTGTATCTTGGTTTCACTGCACAGTACTTCAAACTCTCAAAAATCTTGGTAAATCAACTTTAAGTATTGCCAATATTTATAATGAAAGGCCTGAATTGCATTGAAAACTAGCCTACGCCCTGCTCAACAAGGCTGGGAGGGGCAAAGGGTGCAAGATTGAGTGATTAAGGTAGGAAATATTGCAGGAGCAGCCACCAATCAAGACTAGAAAAAAAAATTGAGTGGTAGCCATGAATGTGACGGAGTATGGAGAGAGAAATGACCAGATGAAGAACTTGAACTTACTTTTGCTTCTAGGTTTGATGTTTCTAACGTTTTAGCGATCTAGGTTCAACATTCACTATGCTTAGGCTAGGAAGAGTCTTATGTAGTTTTCTTGAGGTTTTATTTGCCTAGTTTTAGTGAAAGGTTATGAGCTAGTCTTAGGGATATATAGCAGTTCAATTTGTGGTTGTTCTCATCGAAGTCGAAATCTTCTCATTCTTTTGTGTATTGCTCCATAGCTTTTTGTGTTTTAACTTTCTAGTTTCCATTTCTTTGCACTTCTTGCATCAATAAGAGTTCGGCTACCGTGTCATTATAGGTAGGCGATATTTGCTAGCTAGGTGGATCCTATTTAGGGGAATAATGGCCATCAACAAACTTTAGAGCAAAAATATGATATTTCTTGTGTGTCGACTTGTTACTTCCAACAATCTCATGAGAGTGAAGACACGTGCCTGCTTACAAAGCTTAATAGCAAGATGCACACTATTGTAGTGTATATTAAGCTTAATGATCAAAGCTAAGAGAGTTTGTTGTATATGGCATGATGGTGGATTTACAATGTTAGGTGCAAGGCCTTCATATGCAACAATTGTTTGGTTGTCCAGGTTTTTGTCTTTGGGTACTTATGTGGGGCCCTTAAAGACATCAACTAAATGGTGCAACACCTTGTCGGCCAACTAATCTAGCTACATCTACAACTAGGCCTACCCTACCTTTGCAACCATGAGGTTGCACTAGCCTTCTTCTTCAAATAAAATGGCCCCTAGGTCATCAAATGTCAAGGACGTCGTAAAAAAGTTTCATGCATGAGCATGAGGCTTCAAGAACCAGAGGCAGTCCAGCAACAACAACAATATAGTCAACATTTAGATCTTGCACATGGCAAGCGACTTCACATGATTCAATTGGTCAAGAGGAGAAAACAAACCTTGCCTTCTATGTGGCAACGTACCAACACAAGAAGGCCACAAAGTTGATAGCTCAATAACTCTATTCTAAGTACTTATTGTATTCATTGGAGACACCCATATTTGGATAGTGGATGAAGTTAGTGTTATGTCATGTTTTTTGAATACTTCTTGAGGCATTGTGCACCCTTCTATTGAAGAGAGAGAATAAGTTGCTTACGTAGGAGTTGAATCGCGTGCAAGATGGTTCGACAAAGGTTTGAACTTTGGGGGAGCCTATTATTATTAACATTTTGGTTTGACTTTGCATGGTCACAATGTTCTTGCAAGTGGTTGATGCATCACATGGTGGAAAAGTATTAACAAGTGAGTTCATGTTGAGCATTTTGTGTAGTAGTATTAGAGGTGAGTGTAGAGAATGTGATTAAGTTAAGGACATTCTTACAAAAAGATTGGGCCTGTTTTGGACCCAAGGACATTATTTGGCGCATAAACCCATCTATTATTTTAATAGTCCCTATTATTATTTTTCATGCACATGCTCTTGCTACCTTCTAGCAACTTGCATCTAAGACTCATTTGATGTCTAGTTCGATGGGCATGGGTGATGTTAGTCCTAACTATTATAAGTAAGGAGCAGTTCGGGGCCTCTTTCTAGAGCATTGCGGTTGAGTTTATGGAACTAAAATGGTATCCACTCTTCAGCTACAACAAAGGATTTCAGAGATTTTTGTGCTAATGGCGATATCTTACTATTCATTGAGACACGTGAAAGTCCTGAGAGTGGACTATTGGCCATTGAGGGTTTTTGTTGGTACTCTGCACATCGGAGGGCGATGAGAGCTTTGACAGATCGAGGTTCAGGTGGGGTGGCCTGCTTGATCCGAGACTTTCTTCAGCCTTGGGTCAAGTTGGCACATAATGATGAGCGGGCGCACTATATTAGGGGTTATATCGCCAAAGGTGGATAGTACAATTGGAGTTAGGCAGGGATGTCCACTTTCTCCTACACTCTTTGGTTTATACATAGATGAGCTTGAGTAAATTATACAAAGTGCTAGAGAGGAGGGATGTACATTGGGTAACCTGATTATTGCTATCCTATTATATGCGAATGATGTGGTTTTACTTTCGAGGTCGAGGGAAGGCCTGCAGCGGCATCTGGATGCGCTTCCTTCTTTTTTGTATACAGTGGTGGTTGTCAGTGAATGTGGCTAAGAACAAGGTTAAGGTGTTTACACCTCACCTCCAGACGAGAAAATGTAAAGTGTGAAGGAAAACGAACAGGAAATGTGACAAATGATCCAATTTTTTTTTTGTAATACCAACATTGGAATGTGGAAGACGCACAAACCCTGAGGGAGAGGACACTAGTTGACTTTTCAAAACGTCACTGTTAAAAGGTCAAAAATGGATACAAAATGGATCTTAAGAATCAAGGAAGGATAGATCATAGGAGAGAACAAGATCCAATCACATTTGGAAAACTTTGCAAGATCTATGGATGTAGAACTCCGTTTGACATGAAACCTGGATAAATGGTCTTGTCTCAGCCTAGCACCCTCATCCATATGATTATTTTGAACTTCTATCGCAAAAAAGGACAAAAAACATGAGTTTGTCCAAAAACTTAAAATTAGGGTTTCCAAAAAACGGCTAGCAATAGGTGCTGACTTGATACAACACCAATGCACCTAACAAAACGCAAGTCTAATCACAAACAAAAAAGTTATGACAAAAAATGTGAAAAACTTTCTAGAGAGTAAAACAGCCAAAATTCACCAAATGATGAAGATCCAACTAGAGAGAGATGAAGAGAGAAAAAAGATAGCAGATCTTAGTCCGTCAATGAAGATCCTGAAACGTGCAAAGAAAATCACAAAAACAAACATAAGATCCAAAAACCTACCAAGAAAAAAAAAAACACAAAAAACACTCCCAATCGCTTAAGAAAGTGCTCTGATACCATGTTACGAACAGAATCACAGATATTGATATCAAATGAAGAACAATGGCTAAAGCCCTACAAGCAATAGCTAATCATAGAAAAGAGATCTCCCAAGAAGAGCCCAAGCAATACCTATTGGTTAGGAAATATACAAAAAATGAATGTGCATCTAATGTCTATAGCCCTATATATACTATCTAGAGGCCCTTAGTGGAACCTTCTAGAAATTAGGGTAACTAAGGGTACTTGGGTCCCATAAGGACATGCCCTTAATGGTAATGGCCTAGTACCTAAAGAGATCCCAATCAGGGCAACTTAGTAAGTAGGGTTAGCTTAGGTGAGTCCATAACATGCAATGCCACATGCCAGAGGGAATGAATGTGAAAGACCACAAGTGCTATAACCAAGGGAATCCAAGTGAATGTTGGCCGGAAAAAGTTCAGTGATGGAACTCTAGGTGCAGTGTAAAATGCAAAAATCACCACAGACATTTCATACCTGCCGAGCACATTGCCTCCATTATGACCACTAAGCACCATGCATTGCTCTGAGCGTCAGTCATCAGGATCAGTTACTGATTGTTTCAACATGATCTCATTGTGCCAGGTTGTTAGAAATCCATAAATCATAATATGGATGGACGGACTAGGATTCGAACCCAGGACCTCCCTCATACCGGATGGGATGCTCTACCACTGAGCTATCTGCCATGTTTGATAGTTCTCTCTAGAGTGTGGATTGATATTCCAACACCCCCCCTCAAGCCACACTTGGTTGGGGTCCTAGCTGTCACCTGCCCCACAACTTGGGCCACCTAACCATGGCTTTGACACCATGAACTGTTAGGTCTAACTTGGCTCTGATACCATGTTAGAAATCCATAAATCATAATATGGATGGACAGACTAGGATTCGAACCCAGGACCTCTCTCATACCGGATGGGATGCTCTACCACTGAGCTATCCGCCCTGTTTGATAGTTCTCTCTAGAGTGTGGATTGATATTCCAACACAGGTAAAGTCCACTTGCTCCTCTACTTTTATTGGTTCATAAGAAGGATGGCACCAAGGGGTTGGGAAATTTATGATTGAGCTTTGAGTAATGGAATCTTCAAGAGTCAATATCATGTGTCATGCAAGGATTGGGCAGAGTCACAATTCTGTCCAGGTTGATTTAACTTTTGACACTATTTTCTCCAGGATTGATTTGCACTTTGACTCTCATCAGAGTTATTCATTCAACACATAAATACAATACTTTTTATAGTCACTAATGGTCCACCTATATTTCAAATTATCATAAATATTTATTTTCTTCTGTCCTGGTCAATCTTGAGGAAATTTTGATGTGCTGTTTATCTCTGTCTGACCCCGCTTTGGCCATCTTGAGTCTGTCTTGAAACCTGTCTTTTTGCCAGTTATATGCCAGCATTTAGGTGTCCCTTTGTTGTCTTTGAATTTAATTTCTTAAATTCCTTACCTGTCTCCAATGGTATTGTCGAGCTTGATCATGATAATGTTTGTGATGTTTAGCGTTGCCATTTGCATTCACCCTCCTTCCTTTCGAGGCTCTGAAATCTTAGTTTTTATTAAGTTGAGCTCAATTTTAATCATTGAGCTAGCTTTCAAATCTCAATGCCATTAGGTATAGCACCCACTCTATTTTGTAAGCAAGAAGACTGGCTCACTGATTCCTCTCCTTTCTATGAGACCTCAAATGAAATAACTGTGAATATTTCTATTTGTCTTGCAAAGTGTTGTAAGCTAAAATCCCATTCACAAAAAAAACGTGCAAATTAGAACAAGAAAATGGCAATGATTCTTCTATGAAGACATTCAGAGTAGAATCTCAGTAAATGAACAAGCTGCCTAGTGGGGCCTCTACGAGGAACATGGAAGCGCATCTCTGATATCTCCCTAGAAGAAGCTCACAGTATCTAGGCAAAAGCCACCAAAATATCATCTACTGGCTGGGGGATATCTACTCTCCAATTTAGGGTTTTGAAACTCTCATTGGGGTGGGGCGCCCAACTATTATGTCTCATTCCTAGAAATGCAGTTGGATCCTTGACCCTGGAGTAGATCGTCTAAATACAACTGGTATGGGTTTTGAGGTTTAGATGTATGTTATAAGACATTGTCGAAAATCCAAATGATATGGAGCATAGTACTGTATGAGATCAGACATAAGCTCTGCCTGGAGTCTGCTAACAATTACAGACCAAAGGAGGCTGACAAGTGTCTTGCTTCACATTGTTGTGATGCAACAAATTTTCTTTTGCTGTCAAAAGGACCTACATAGGACGTTGAGAACGACACTCAAATTTCTTTCTGAACTGTAGAACTCTGCATGTCATAAACTTGTACATCTTGGTAATGGATGTGTTGAAGATGTGTGTTGATGCAGATAAACCATGGTCATGGGACAAGCATTATTATCAGGCAGATGTTTTTGGAAAGCTATGGCCACGCTCTGTCCAGCTCTACAGTAATTTAAGTCTGGTGAAAAAAACCGAAGACTGAGATGTATTACTTATTTGGAACATTCTAAAAACCGCAATTTGGAGTTATCTGATATTTGATCTATAATTTAGGGGTCTCTGGAGCAGTGGTCACTCACAGACTGTATAGAAGTTACCAGTGAGATAAGCATTTCATTGTTCTTGACTTTCACACTCTTGGGCCGATAGCTTTGTCATAAACTAGCACCCATTGCTGCTGCAATTTTGTAGCCTGTACTTCTGGTATACCTCTGTAACATGAATGAATAGTCAATATTGGAGAGGCACAGTAAGTTTTCTGCGACTGGTTAAGCATGTTACATAAAAGATTCAGCTGTATGGGGTTTAAAGGCTCATACACAATATGCTGCGTTTTTAAGCATGTCCTGAGCCACCATTATCAGTGCTGATCCTGTATATCTTTCAAAAACAAATCAAGGTATAAGTTATTGTGGAAGGATGGGCTACACAAACATAGCACAACTTTGATTGCGTGTTTGTTATTCTTGATGTCAAATTTTTGTATCGCTTTTAAAACCTTCCAAGCAGTCTGGTTGCTTGGTAATTAATTTAAAGATAAATCGCTCTCTTGTAAAGTAAATTTCTGCAATGAATTTTGGATGTAATTTTTGGCAGAAGATATGTTTTGAAGGTTGGTAAGGATGCCTGCTGATCGACATCACTTGATTTCAAAACAAAATTGTGATTTGCATGGCTTTTCCAAATCTTTGATATCCAACAGATCGTATTTTCATTTATCAACTTCTCTTTCAGTTAAGCTCTATTCTTGTGTTCTTGTATGGCATAAAACATCACAGATTGCTTATAGTGATTAATAAAGAGTTAAAGTTGGTAAAGGATGCACACTCACTACCTAATTTTCCTGGTTTTCCAATCTCTTTTCTGGCCTACAAGTGGCATTTTCTTCTCCTCTACATTATTCAACGCCAAGAACTTTCATGAGTCATTAGAGAGAAGAAAGGAGTTGTAAGATATGCTATGAACACAAAACTACCACTATCAGCCATGATCTTATCTTTATGCCCTTATTTTTTTCAAAGTGACTAGCTTGTAGTTGAGTCACAACAAAGTAGATTTCAGGTCTAGCACAGCTCTCTAGCTCCCTGGCAATTAGATGATGCTATAAGATCAAGATCTTGATAAAATAAGGAGGGGTCATATTGACAAGATGTTCAATGTTCATAATTGTCTTAGACGTTTTATTTTTTTAATGCCCGTGTGTCATCTTTGAATTTTCCAATAAAAAAGTGCATAATAAATTTGAAGAAAATCAAGAGGAAACATCTTCATAGTAACAACATTAGTAGCTACGTAATTCATCTATCATACAAAGCATACAGGATATAGGAATGAGCCCATCATTAAGCATTTGTGCACTTGGTTTTGATGAAATAACATGTAGCAAAAGACATTCTCATGAACACTCTTATGTCAAGATTATAAATAAAGCTCAACTTTTTCATAATTTGAGATTGTCATCAAGAAAGTTGCATGCATATTGTTAGTTGGCATGTGCTTCTTGTGGCTGAACAAGCTACCCAAAACGACCTCACTTGGGTAGAAGACTCGGACAATGTTGGATATAGCAGGGTTTGTGCAAATCATGTTGACCTATGGTTAGATGACCATTTGATACCTTGAAGCTCTAAACAAATAATTAGTATTTTAATTTGATTGAGCACAAATCAATAATACTTTAGCAATTGCTATTCCATGACGTCTATTGCAAATTCAAGCCAAGAAGTTTTGTTATTGGAGCCATGGTGAGACCAAAGAGACCAAGATCCTCAATTGACATGACACTATAATTTTTTATAATGAGAAGAATGTTGATGGAACACTTGGATAGCTCATAAATATCTCACAACTTCTTGGGTGTTGGTGCACCCATCAATGAGAGGAACTATTTCTCAAAAGAAAAGGACAATTCACATTCAAATCTTACTAAAAAGCCAGAATTCTTGATTCTAGAGCATCCTTGGGAGGACAATCCATTTCATAGGTGTTAGTTCAACATGTTTATATGCATTTGGATATGAATATGCACTCTATGCATTCATATGATAATAAATGCAACTATGTGTCTACTAGGATTTTAATGCATCTAATATTTTTCATCATAACTATCTCATGCTTATGAATTATAGTGAATGACTGTATTAAAATTTATATCCATCAAATGTCAATGAATGGGAATCTATGCAATCACTTGAAGGTATACCAGATGTTTTTCATTCAAAAATAAAAATGCAATAATAATAAAAATTTGTAGACTCTTAGTTATTATTTTTTAAGCTGTATATATTCTTGATTTGAATGGAGCAAGAAAATTTGTGCCAATTCCAACTTTAGAGTAACATGGATTGCTCCTCTTTGTCATATTTTGGTCAACTTTGACAAATTTTAGAGTGACATATGGATTGCTCAACTTTACAGTGACATGGAAATAAAGCTCATCTTTGACCAATGTTTTTTGGACAGATTATTTCGTTCTAATGATAGCCAATTCTCTTCAAAAATGTCTAGCGAAAAATGAATCTCATGACCACTCATGTATCGGCAGTCCAGTTGCCTATAGGGAAGACAACTATATTTTGCAAATCTTGGAATCTCATTGATTCTTCAAATTCATGCATTTGCGCTTGAAAATCCCAATTCTTGAGTAAGCAGCTTGATTTTTTTACTTGTTGAAAAATTTGTGTTTTTTTTTTGTTTGTTGTTATTTGACCTATTTCTAATGACTTCTTAGGTGTCAAGTTTGAATTGCAAGGTGGCTCTATTTCTCATGTGGCATAGGTGTTGTTTTCAAGGAAAACATTGTTTTTGTTCTTGAATGGTTGCAATACAACAAGTGTAGTGCAACATGGGGTGCAACAAGTGTGCAAGAAATTGATACAACATCATGTGTCTAGGCCATTTTTGGCACAACATAGTAGGGCCCAAGGGGTAGGTAGTCGAAAGGTGCCTTTTTTGGTGTTGGGATTGAATTTGAATTGGTTTGACAACAAACTATGTCCTAGATTTTCACCAATCTTGACTAGCTTGAACAATTTGAAGAAATTGACATCTAGATATTTACCAAGATTGTACACTCAAATATGGATGACTCCTTGTTCTAGACACCCAATGGGATCACAACTTGACCCTCACACTCTCACAAAGAAAGCTTGACTATAATCAATTTGAGCTTCATACAATCATGTCAATTCTACACACACAATTTTCTTGTACACAAAGTGCACACGTGTGAAAGGACTCTAATAATAACTTTGTGACCTCCAAACAACTAGATTTGAACAGAATTCAAAGTATTAGCAAGATCTCCCAAGATCTAGATCACAAACCCTAGACACCTAAATCTAGTCAATTGGAAATTAGACCTTGCTTTGATCACCAAGATGAAAGCACAACAAATTTGAACAAATCACACCAAAATCAAATCCAATCACCCCTATTGGACTCAACAAAGACCAATGACTCTATCTATTAAGAGTTGGAATGTATTTGAAAAGATTTGATTGCAAACAATGTCCTAGATTTCCTTATCACTTGACTAGCTTGATCAAATCTCTTAAGATCCAATTGAAGGGATGCTACTGATCTGAAATCCACCAGGTAGGCACCTCTACCTACTCTCAAAGATCAGATCCAAACTCCACCCTAGCTCTTATCAAAAAGTGGTCAATTGGCCTCTATGGATCAAAAACAAGATTGGCACACTAAATCAAAGTGGATGCAACTTGCACATGGTTTGTGCACTCCACATAGCAAAAGGTACCTATTGATAGAAAAAAAATCACCCAAACATAGCTTTCATTGAGCAATTTGAAGCTATGAACCAATTGAGACACAAAAGCACTCCCAAATCTTGATTTTTTTACTCAACTTTGATTGCAATGATCTACCTTCAAGGATGCATGGATCTAGCTTTGATACCATGTTAAAAATTTACATTTGAGGACCTTGCAAAGATCTACCATGACCTACATGCATGAGAGTTTGCACACTACCAAATCTATCTTGATCAACTCGGATTTTAGTGAGCTTTCAAACAAGATTTGGATTTAAGCAAGAGCTCTTGGACACAAGAGGTAAGCATCCATCAAAGACAAGCCATTTCCATGCACATCCATGAAAAAACTAAGTATTCAAGATTTTAGAGAGAGAAATACCAAGAGCACTCGAGTAGAGAGAGAATATAACAAGAGATTTGACACCAAAATCATTCTCTCTCAAAAGTTCACCAGAAAATACAATGAGATTCCACATCCATATAGTGGTAGCTCAACTTACTACTCAATTAAGCATGTGGTGACCTTTAAAAATGATTGGATCCATGATTTGCACCTCTCAATTTGATTTGACCTCAATAGCCAATAGGATGAGGACTTTGACTTATGGTGCACCACTTGCAATTTTGCACTCCTACACTCTAGGACATGTGTCAACACCTCTATTTATTTGCCTATCCTAATCATGCATTTTGATTTGCACAAGTCATGAGGAGATTGAGGCCCAACCTCATGATGACACTTGGCATGATTCTACTTGACTATCTTTTGCCTACTTTCACATTGCTTTGTAAAACAAGCTATTCTAAGGCATGAATTAGCTAAATTAAATGCAAATAGGCCTACTACTCGCACATGGGAACATGCTCCTCACACGTGTGATTTACATATGTACATGAAAATGTAAAATAATCAAGCTAAATTTTGCATATTTTTCATATTGAGCCTACCTTCGTATGCACGAGCGAATGTTCAATGTATACACCATTGGCTTCCTACATGTGGGCTATCTCCCTTGCCCTCTCTTTTCAATCCCACCTCTCTATTCTAGCTAATCATTGAGGTGATGGGTGCACACAAGGTGGCGCCAACTTATGAACTTGTGATCAAGACAAATATATGCTCCTTCATACATCCAATAGGTGTGGACATGTCTACTTCCATTGGTAACGGTGAACTTAGGCATCTTCATGGTGGCAAGACCTCCTGATTAAGCCGAGGATAAGAACTTCTCTAGGACAAAGGCTCAAAAGAAGATTTTATATTTTATGTATCAGAAGCTTAGTCGTATCATGAGGAATTGCTTGAATCGAAAAAAAAAAAAAAAAAAAAAAAACAAAACAAAACAAAACAAAACAAAAAACTCGACAATGGCAATTCTTACTAACATACTTGGAGTACCTGAAGGTAAAACATCTTCTATTAAGATCAATTTGATTCTTGTCATTGTGAGGACTCTTACAATAGGAATTCTTTTGGACCAAATGAATTATTTGGTTGAGGAGAAATCTTAGGTATTGAAGGTAACTTGTTATTGGATACATGTTCTACTCAAATTTTTATGATTCTCATTTGATATAGAGGCCGAAGGTACCCACCATAGCAAGTGACCATGAGTGTGTCTGGTTAGACTGGCTTCTTGAGTAGATACAGAGGTTTGGGATTGGAAAGTCCTAAATCAAGAGTTACATTTGCACAAGGTTTTGAATAAAAACCTCAATTTTCATGTTATGAATTTGGATAACTAATATAAATATAAGTTACGAATGGTTTTATAGGAAACTTTATTAATTAGTTGTAAGACTCGTCATTTACAATTTTTTTATAGCAATAAAGTAGTTAAGTTATCTTGTGATGTGATTACTACACCCAAAATTATGGTTTCTATTGTGGAGGTAATGAAAACAAAATTCATTTCTAATTATGCAACTTTTGTATTTAAGCGTAGTCTACATTGTATACTTTTTATTTGGTTGACATTAATCATTTATATGTTACGACTCCTAAAATTGGATCAAGAAAAACTATAATCGCAAAACTATTTTCCCATATGAGTTACCCCATGGACTATCTCCATCTAGGTCATATGATCATAGAATTGAACTTTACTTGGTAGTAAACATGTCTTTAGCCAACTCTACAAGTTTAACCAAAAAGAAAAAGATGAGGTTGTGTTAGAATCCCCATCGTCATGCCAGTCATTGCTTAAGTACAAACAAGTGACGAACGCTACGTTACCACCCAACCATAGAGGTACTGCCACCTCACCCCCGTGCACTGGAGCTACAGACCGCCATCAAGCAAGCTCGGATCTTGTGTAAGCCATGGTGTCCCATACCACCATGCCTTACCCTCGACCCTCACCTACCTACATCCTGAGGCCTAGATACTCGTCCTGACCTGACCACTAGTGGAAGAGCTCTTCATTCTCCAGGAGAGAATGAATACCCAGCTCATGGAGATCCACCTCTATATACATAGTCCAGGTGGGTCATCTCCCTCCCTAGGAGTCACGCATGACTAACGACATGCGGCAGTTGTGCACACTAACATGGGTCCATAACAACGAGTCACTGCGTGCCAATGACACATTGACACGTGGCACCCAAAAGACCTATAGCTCCATATCAGCGTTCCGTCCCATAACTGAGACCGTCACCTCAAGTTTCCTGTTGCGTACCCTTATGGGTACGTAACATTCCCTCCCCCTTTAAGAGTATCCTCCTAATGGGAGCAAGCCAGGGAAGTTCAGTCTTAAATAGTCCTCTCTCTCCCAGGTGTCCTTGTCATCTCTCTTACCTTACCAGCGTACGAGAAATTCAGAAACCAAACAGTTTCTCAATTGGTGACGACGAACGTCCACAACTTTTTCAGGTACATTAGTCTCGAGCTCAACTAGTTCACCTTCCGGAATTAGGGAATCCTTCCTACTAAGTCGTTCTTTTAAATGACTTACATGGAAAACAGGATGAACCCCAACCCCAATCGGAAGATCTAGCTGATACGCGACCGGGTTGATTTTCTTTACAACCTTATAAGGTCCGCTATATCGAGGAGATAGCTTATGGCATTTTCCCGTCCGGAGTACCTTTGAATCCTTAGGGATTTTAAGATACACCCAGGTTCTAACCTCAATATCCCGAGGTGATCGGCCGTGGTTAGCATAAAACTGAGCCCTATCCTGAGCGGTTTTCATGCTTTCTTTGGCCACTAGCAGCATTTCTTGTATATCTTGCAGGAAATCTACTGCAGCTTGCACCTTGAGACCTTTGAGACCGACAAAAGCTGGAGAACGCGGCTGAAAGCCATACATCAGCATAAAAGGACTGAATCCGGTGGCAGAATGCTTAGCACTATTGTGCGCGAACTCAACCAAAGGGAGATACTTTTCCCAATCAGACTGTCGATGAGAAACATATGCTCTAAGCATATCCTCCAACGTCTGGTTGACTCGTTCTGTCTGCCCATCAGATTCTGGGTGATCCGAAGAACTAAGACTAAGGGTTGTTTTAAGTTTTTCAAAAACTGCTTGCCAGAACTTGCCAGTGAACTTGGAGTCGCGATCACTAACAATATCATTCGGCAAACCATGCAATCTGAACAACTTTTCAATGAAAAGCTGGGCTAGTTTAGATGCCTTGACAGTTAATTTAGTTGGTATAAATTGCACCATCTTGGTTAGCCTGTCAACTACCACCCAAATGGCATCGTGATCACTCCAGGTTTTAGGGAGTCCAACCACATAAATTGCGCCATCTTGGTTAGCATGTCACCTACCACCCAAATGGCATCGTGATCACTCCGAGTTTTAGGGAGTCCAACCAGAAAATCCATTGAAATACTTTCCCATTTCTTATTGGGAATTTCCAAGGGATGTAAAAGACCCACAACTTTGAGTATTTCTGCTTTGTTTTGTTGGCATTGTTCACAACTTTGAACGTATGCCTCCACATGACCTTTCATCTTTGGCTAGAAGAAATTCTGCCTAATAAGGTCAAGTGTCCTCTGTATGCCTGGGTGACCAGCACAAGGGTTGTCATGACACTGCTGCAGGATTTGGGCCCGCAAGTCTTCCCTATCCGGCACACAAACCTTTCCCTTTCGGAAAAGCAGGCCATTCCTTATGGAATAGTCTTCAAGTAGCTTATCATTACGGGATTGCTTGGGATCCTGCATCCCAAGGTCATCACTAGATCTAGAATTTCCTGTCATGACATCTAGCCAGATGCGACCAAAAAACCTATCGGTTCGACAAAGATCCTATAGTGAAAGATACAAATCAGATTGGATCTCAGCAAAGCATAACTGATTAATCTCTCCAATCCGGCTCAAGACATCGGCAACACAGTTCGACGTACCTTTACGATACTTAATGTTGAACACAAACTCGTGAATGAGTTCCGACCATCTAGCCTTACGGCCACGAAGGTCCTTAGCATCACAGATATACTTAAGGGATTGGTGATCAGTCATTACCATAAATCTAGCACCATAAAGATAATGTCTCCAGATTTTTAACGCGTGAATGACTGCAAAAAGCTCCTTCTCATAAGTAGAATACCTAGTCTGATCAGGATCCAGCTTCTTGCTTTCAAAAGCAACTGGTCTACCATCCTGATAAAGGATTGCTCCGACAGCAAAGTCGCTAGCATCTGTATCGACCACAAAGGGCCGGTTAGGATCGACAATATGCAAAATTGGCGCCGTAGAAACACAGTGCTTGAGAGTCTCAAAATTCTCATTCATTTCATCCATCCACATTATCAATGGACTTTTTCTGCGGCTACATTTTTTCTTCACCCCCTTAAGAACGTTCGTCAAGGGCAATGCTATCAAGGCATAGTCCAAAATGAACCTGTGAAAGAATCCTGTGAAGCCCAAAAAGGATTTCACATCACGAATTGTCAAAGGTCTCGGCCATTCTCGCACCTTGCGGACTTTGTCATAATCGATTTCAAGACCTTTATCTGATATGACATAGCCCAGGTATTTGAGTTTAGTTTGAAAGAACTCACACTTCGACTCCTTAGCATAGAGCTTTTCTTGCCTTAGAAGATCTAAGGCAATACGAAGATGCTCTTCATGCTCCTCAAGGGTCCGACTATAAATTAATATGTCGTCCAAATACACCACCACAAACTTTCCTAGATATGGACGAAGAATATCGTTCATTATCTGTTGGAAAGTGGCAGGCACATACGTGAGTCCAAAGGGTAACACTAAAAACTCATAATGGCCATATCTGGATCGAAATCCAGTCTTAAAAACATCTTCGTTCCTAATCCTTATCTGATGGTATCCTGATCTAAGATCAATCTTGGAGAAATACTTAGCCCCATTCAGACGATCCATAAGATCATCCATCCTAGGTAAGGGATATTTGTTTTTGATGGTTAAATCACTTAACTTTTTAAAGTCACCACACAAACGTGTGCCGCCATCCTTTTTACTAACTAAAAGGATTGGTGCTCCCCAAGGGGACTTACTAGGCCGTATGTTGTAGATTTCACACGTGTGGAGTGTCCACAACATGTAGTTGTGATCTCCTAAGGTGTATAGATGCACCAAGATCAAAACTAGATTGAGATTCAAGATCTATCTTTGATTCTATGGCAAAAACACACTACTACATGCATTCAATCACTTCCAACTCTCACTCACATGTATGGGAAGTATTCAAAAATTATTCTAAGTAAAAACAAGCTGCTCTCCTCGGGTAGAGAGAGAAAATCATCATGAGCTCTCGGGTAGAGAGAGAAAGCTAGAAATCCAATAACACTCAAAATCCACACAATCTCCAAATCAATTAGATCCAAAATGAGGAGTACAATGATACTAGTAGATCCACGAGCTACCACTATGCTTAACTATGATTGGACCACATTTTGTCACCTCTTAATCCTATTGGACCATTGATCCATGCACCTCTTAATTCTATTGGACTATATTCAAGCAAACCTCAAATTCCTATTGGACCTCACATGGTTCCACCTCTAAATCCTATTGGACCTCTTAGAATTCATCAAACAAAAGCATTACACTTGTCTACACTCTAATTGGCACGAGTTTAGCCTCTTACTCTATTTTGGCTCAATAGTGGCATTACAAGTGGAAATGCATAATTTGTCTTTCCTATCAACATCCTACACCTAGATGCTTGATATAAAAACGTAAGACCCCTATATCTAACATAGATAATCTTTCTCAATTCTTCACACTCCTCATAAGAAAATATCTATGAAGATTTAAGCATTGATCTTGATATAACTCCAAGATTAGATCTATGCTTGATGAAAGCACTTTTGCTCAAAGGCTTGGTGAGTAGATCGGCAATACAAGAGGACGAGTTGACATGCTCCAAATAGATTTCTCCTCCAATAAGCTTTTCTCTCACAAAATGGTGTGCCACTTCTATGTGCTTGCTTCTTGCATGAAATATGGGATTATTGGCAAGAGCTTGGGCCGAGATGTTATCACACTTGATCATTGGTAGATCATCTTCCTTAATGCACTTTAGCTCCATTAATAACCTCTTGATCCAAAGCACCTCTTTGGTAGTTGTAGTGAGTGCTTTGTACTCGGCCTCACATGAAGAGAGAGATATAGTATCTTGCTTTTTGGAAAGCCAAGATATTAGATTGCCACCAAGAAAGATAGTGTATGCACTAATAGACTTTCGATCCATCTTGTCACTTGCAAAGTCCGAATCCGAGTAGCCAACAATGGATAGATCTTCACTTTTATAAAGTAGACCATAATCACAAGATGAAGATACATATCTTAGAATCCTCTTGGCCATCTTCCAATGATGGATCTTAGGATCTTGCATAAATTGACTCAATTTGTGCACACAAAAACTTAGATCGGGCCTAGTAATGGTAAGCCAAATCAAGGAGCCTACAAGACTTCTAAAAAGTGTGATGTCCTCAAAGGATCTTTCATCACCTTTATTAGGAACTTTTACAATTTGCTCCATTGGAGTATCCATGCTCTTAGAATTTTCCATATGGAATTTTTTCAACATAGAGTGAGCATATCTAGATTGGCATATAAAGACATGATTTTCATAAAAATCAATTTCTAGGCCTAGGATGTAATGTATCTCTCCTAGATCTTGCATTTTAAACTCACATCGAAGTGCTAGCTTAGTTTCATCAACTAGCTTGATACAACTTCCACAAAGAATAATGTCATCAACATAAATTAGAAGAATGAACATGGAAGGATCATAGTCACTACGAGTAAATCCTAGTGATAAGCAAAGAATTAAGTCTTGAATACCATGATCTTGGTGCTTGCTTGAGTCCATAAAGACGTTTGAAGAGCAAGCACACTTTGGACTCATCCTTGATGAATCCTTGAGGTTGTTCCATAAAGATCTCCTCCTCAAGATAACCATTTAGAAAAGCATTGGATACATCTAATTGGAACACCTTCCACTTAAAGAAACAAGCAAGAGAAATAAGAATTCTTATTGTCACCATCTTTGCAACGGGTGCAAAGGTCTCCTCATAATCAAGGCCATGGATTTGAGCAAATCCTTTGGCACATAATCTTGCTTTATACTTGTTGATGGTGCCATCATGATTGAACTTGATCCGAAGTACCCACTTGCAACCAATCACATGCTTGTTGGATGGAGGATCCACAAGCTCCCAAGTATTATTGGTGATCAATGCATCATACTCTTGCTTCATGGCATCATACCACTCCTTGGTATTGAGTGCCTCTTGTACATTCTTTGGCTCTTCATGAGAGACATAAAAAACATAATTAGTGGAATCAAGATCCACTTGTTTGCCTTTGTCAACATATGAGAGCCTCTTAGGCTCGGATCTATCTCTCATGGATCTTCTTGGTGAGAAAATCCGAGGAGAGTCTTCTTCAAATCTCGACCCCATCACATCATGGTTGTCATCAAATCAATAATTGGTGATGCATCCATAGACTTCTTGATCTCGGCCTCTTCAAAAGATGAGTGTTGATCTTCATGAAAGACAACATCTCTACTTTCAATAACTTGAGAAGTAGAGAGTACAAAGACTCTATAGGCCTTCTTGGTGGATGAGTATCCAACCATGATCCCTTTGCATGCACTAGGATCTTCCTTCTTCCTTGTTTCCAAGGGAATATGGGCAAAGCATATGCATCCAAAAACTCTAAGGTGATCAACCTTAGGCTTCTTCAAATATAAGATTTCATATGGTGACTTTCCTCCAAGAGCTATATGTGGGAGCCTATTGCAAAGATAATTTGCACAATTAATGGCTTCTCCCCAAAAATCTTTGGGCAAAGATGCCTCAATTCTCATAGATCTTGCACATTCACATAGAGATCTATTCTTTCTCTCGGCCACTCCATTTTGAGATGGAGAGTAGGCACAAGAGAACTCTCTTTTGATCTCTTCAAGCTCACAAAATTCATGAAATTTATTGGAGATATATTCACCACCTCCATCACTTCTAAGAGCTTTAATCTTGAATGAGAATTGCTTCTCTACATTAGCTTTGAGAATAAGGAAATGATCAAACACCATAGATTTAGAAGCAAGAAGATATATCCAAGTGAATCTTGTGAAATCATCAATGAAAGTAACAAAACAAGTGGCTCCTCCCTTGCTTATAGTTGATGAGAAATGCACATCCGAGAGGATTAACTCCAAAGGATGCTTGCTTTTGATAGAAGATCTTGTAAATGGCTTTTTGTGAGATTTAGCAATAGCACAAGCCTCACAAAGCTTGATCTTCTTGGAGAATGACTTTGGCAAGCCAATAGCTTTGGCCTCTTTGATCATAGAGAGCATGGATTTGTAGTTGGGATGTCCCAACCTCCTATGCCATAATTCCTCCATAGAGAGCTTTTTCACAAGAGCAACATTACAAGCATTCACATACTCATTTGGATCTAATTTATAGATGCCTCCAAATCTAGATCCTAATGCAAGTATCTCATCATTCTTCTTGATGGTGCAAGTATCAACATTGAATTTTACATCAAGGCCATTATCAAGCAATTGGCCAACACTAATAAGATTCTTAGTAAGCTTAGGTACATAAAAAACTTTAGAGAGAGAAAGAACTTTAGAGGATGCAAGCTTCAAGGGATGTTTCCTATGCCTTCAATAGGACATTCAAAATCATTTGCAGTGTATATTGATTTCTTGACTCCATCATAAGGTGCAATAGAAGAGACAGAGTCCTTGGAGCTACACATATGTGAAGAGGCTCCATTATCAATATACCATAGGCCGTCCTTCTTGAAAGGAGTAGATGAGAAACTAGAGACCATAAGAGATCCCTTTCCATCACTTGTAATAATGTCTTCCTTCTCATTGGTAATGTTGGCTTGCTTGAGTTGATTCTTCTTCTTGAAGCAATTGGTGGCATAATGGCCTTTCTTGACACAATAAAAGCACTTGATCTTGTTCTTCTTGATCTTGGATGATGAAGCATTAGAGGAATCATCTTCCTCCTCATCTTTGTCTTTGGACTTGACTTTGTCCTTCCTTGAGGATTGTTGATGTTGGTTCTTGCTCCTCCATTTGTGCTTATCCTTGGCAAAGAGAGCTTTGCCATTATTATGAGTGAGAGAAAGCTTGTCCATCCTCAGAGCTTGTACTCTAGTCTTGAAAGCATTACACTTGTCTACACTCTAATTGGCATGAGTTTAGCCTCTTACTCTATTTTGGCTCAATAGTGGCATTACAAGTGGAAATGCATAATTTGCCATCTATGCCAAATTTGTTCCTATCAACATCCTACACCTAGATGCTTGATATAAAAACATAAGGCCCCTATATCTAACATAATCTTTTTCAATTCTTCACATATGTGGCCCATCCTAAGGAGTTCTTGTAACTGCTTAGAAATTTTATCCTCTTCCTTGATGCTAACCCTATATGGAAAAAGAGATACATGTTGGCTTCTAGGAAGCAACTCTATCTGATGGTCAACACTCCTTTGGGGAGGTAGGCCATCAGAGAGTTTATCAGGAAAAACATCGCTATATTCTTGCCTAAGTTTGTTAAATATTATTCCTTCATGTGAGTTAACACTTAAGGAATTATTTACAGGCACATTCAAAGGCAAATGCGATAAATCAATATCTAGACTCTGGACTGCATGGTCATCCACATAAATTTCATCTTTCAAAAAACAAAGATAAACTTTATTACCATAATCTTTCAAATATTCTACAACTTCTAAAGCAGATACCAAAGGATCAAAAGGTCTATTTACATCGCCTTTTAGCTCAACCAACGAGCCTTTATGCAAAAAAGAAATACTATGAGTAACATAATCTTTTCTTAAAGACTCGTTTTTAGAATAAAACCATTCTTTTCCTAAGATTATGTCTACGCTATCCAAGTTCATAATATGAAAACCTAGCAGTTCAACATAATCTTGAATTTGAAACGACAGCTGAGGAACAAGCTGATCCCAAGCTTGTCGATCTTCCCCCGACGCCACATACAAGTGATTACTTGGCGTGGTAGCCGCCCTGAGCTTCTGCACCAGTTTAGCATTTATAAAGTTATGTGTGGAACCATCATCAAACAGAGCAGTCACAGCTTGGCGTCCTACAATTTCATTCATACGAATGAGATCATGGGGGCCAAAAACAGCTGTATTAAAACAACAATTCTTACAAATAGTGCCATCCTTAAAGGATAAATCAACAAAAGAAATACTAGAATTACCTGGCGCTTTAAAAGATTTAGGTTGCCCGCCAGATTTCTTTTGCTTTTTCTTTGGGCAATCTTTTGAAAGATGTCCCTTCTCCATGCAGGAGAAATACAACCCGCCGGTTCTCACCTTGTCGTAGTCGGCGCATTCGAATTTGACACGCTTTTTCCCGCCTTGGAAACCGGTGTCCACCGTCTTGTCTTTGTCCGGATTCTTGAAAAATTTTCTTTTCTTTCTGTTCAGCCTTGGGCAAAGCCTGCTCCTTACGAGAGGCAAAATGGAAGTCATCGAAGATTTTCGCAAAGCAAACCGCATCTTCGATTGTCTACGGTTGGTTACGCCACACTTCTAGCTGAAATTCCTTTGGAAGCCCCAAGATGAAATGTAACTTTAACATGATAGGATCGATTCGCGAGGCGAATCGAGACAAATTTTCTTGGACCTGGATATAGGCATCTAACGACCTAGTACCCATCTGCATTGTGGCAAAACGCCGCCAATGCTCAAAATCATCCAACACCGGAAGAAAAGTCGTTTTAAAGGCTTATTGAAAGGTGTCCCATGTAGAAGGGGCAGTAGCCCTCTCCTTTAGATCCTACCACCATGTAAATGCTTTTCCGCGTAAAAACATGAGAGCATAAGCGATCTTCGTACTATCAGGCGCATCGTGCATGAAAAAATGACTATTCCATCGATCTAGCCATAACAATGCCACATCGGGAAGCCAGTCTTTCTTTTCACCTGAAAAAAATTCCGGATTAAACATTGGATAAGCGCCAATGGACCGCGAGTGCGTCAAAGAACGCCACTTTTGCTCGGTCGCGGCATGCTTGGCCTGCATTTCTAAAATTTGATTTTGCAGCATATTTAGGGCCTGAACAAGCTGGTTAATGTCCACATCATGAGGAGGAGGTGGTGAAGATGGTCCTTCACCCGAGGGCATAACAGGGTCCATGGTGCACTAAGGAAGAAGGCAAAGAAAAAACTACAAGGGCTTCGCAACAAAAGGACTTAGAGAACTTGAGACCACTACTCAAGGAGACTAAGCCACAATAAGCAACTCAATGATGGAAATGGAGCCTATACCCCCCATTCCCCTTCTTTTCCTTCTTAAAAAATCCTTGCCGGGTGGCGGGCCTTATGGTCGCCACCTAGCAAGCACATGGGCACCTAAAACAAGTGGCATCCCCTTATGTGGGTCCACCTACCCTCAACTCACATGGCCACCACCCTCTTTATGCCACCTCACCCAAGGGTCACTTGGGTCACATCCCCACCCAACTTTTGGATCACCGCCTTGACCTCATGGCCTTAAGGCCTAAAGATACACCTAAATCTCCTCTAAGGCTTGTCCTTAGGCAAAGGAGAAAGTGCAGGTACAGCTGTACGTTCATGAGGAGGAAGTAGAGGAAAAAAACATCAATTTTTCTCCCCAAAAGAGAAAAGGATGAAGGATTTACCAATTTTTCTTGGTGTGTAGGTGGAAGATTAGAAAGAGGAGGATTAAGTCCAAGAAAGAGGCTAAGAAAAATAAGAAAAAGGGTACACAGGTCTGTACCTGCAGCAGGTACAGCCTGCAAGTACAACTGTGTACTTTTGTTTTATTTCTCCCCCCCTTTCTTCAAAATTTAGTTGAAGCAAAATTAAAATTTACAAAAGCTTTTATTTACAAACTTTGAGACTAAGTTTTATAACTTAGAATAAAAACTTTGTAAACTAGAATAACTTTTAGATTAAAAGTTAAACAAAAAAAAGCTTTGAAACAAAGTTTCAGAGTTTACCACGTACTTTACAAGTACAAACAGGTTGCAATCAAGTTCAAAGTTTACGTTGACTAAACAAGGCTTTGCAACATACATTGAGAAAAGCAAAGCTTTTTTAGCCATTGCAAACTTCCTCAACATATGCAGGTGTATTGTACTTTTAAGGTACATAAAATTCTTTACAACCAAGAGTTAATGAATCTGTGAAGAGTAATTATTATACATAAAAAAAGCTCCTCCAGTAAGCAGATGTGTGGGAGTCCCGCAAACTACAGCGGCTGCCTAGAAAAATGCACAAATTTTTGAAATTGTACGGAACTGAAACCAGTAGGCACGCACGTAGATCCGCGCGGACGCGCGGGTTATAAAAACCGTAAAACATTCAAAAGAAACCGACTACTACCACCGTAGCTAGCAAAGGTGGTTCGTTTTCAATCAAAACGACCTCAGATTGAGACGAACCAAAAAGCAAAGTTGTTCAGATCGATTCAACAAAATCAACTAAGCCTTTAAAAACATCAGCTAAAAAACCAACCAATAACATAAGTTAGAGCGATTGCACCTTATTCACAATGATTGGTGGCTCTGATACCAACTGTTATAATCTCCATCGTCATGCCTATCATTGCTAAAGTACAAACAAGTGATGAACGCTACGTTACCACCCAACCATAGAGGTACTGCCACCTCACCCCCGTGCACTGGAGCTACAGACCGCCATCAAGCAAGCTCGGATCTCATGTAAGCCATGGTGTCCCATACCACCATGCCTTACCCTCGACCCTCACCTACCTACATCCTGAGGCCTAGATACTCGTCCTGACCTGACCACCAGTGGAAGAGCTCTTCATTCTCCAGGAGAGAATGAATACCCAACTCATGGAGATCCACCTCTATATACATAGTCCAAGTGGGTCATCTCCCTCCATAGGAGTCACGCATGACTAATGACACGCAGCAGTTGTGCACACTGACGCGGGTCCATAACAACGAGTCACCGCGTGCCAATGAGACATTGACACATGGCATCCAAAAGACCTATAGCTCCAGATCAACCTTCTGTCCCATAACTGAGACCGTCACCTCAAGTTTCCTATTGCGTACCCTTATGGGTACGTAACAGGTTGCTAGGCAAATCAAGAACTACTTGAGTCATATTCGGCCTAGCAAATCCAGATGGGGTGCACCAGTCCTTTTAAAAAACAAATTGCCATCAAGAATAGGTATGTTTTGCGATGAATGGATGATCTAGTGGATTGTCTTGGTGAGCCAAGTACTTCCTTAATGTTGATTTCAGGACCAAGTAATACTATATCCAATTTCATAATGATAAATAGCTTCAAACTATCCTAACAAAATTAGGCACAATAAGTTTTATGCCAAATTGTCTAAATGTGAATTCTTTCATGAAGAATCACTTTATCTCGAACATCGTGTCACATCTCAAGGCATTGAGATTGATTATGATAAGCTAAAGGTATTAACGAAAGGCCACAATAAAAAACTATGAGAGTTTAAATATTTATGGGTTTCACGTGTGGTGTCACAACCATATAGAGAGTTATGCTCAAATTGTTACACCCCTCAATGGTGCTCCGAAGGAGAACAAAAAAAGTAAGAAACAAAAAACTCAACCTTCTATTGAGGGGAATAATGAGTTGGAAAAATGTTTTAGAAAACTCAAGGAGCTACTTCCTTTTGCTCCCTTTTGCCATTTGCTAATCATGACATACCATTTGTTGTCAAAACCTATGCTAGTGATTTTGCAAATGGAGTTGTTATGCTATAGGATGACTTGCCAGTTGACTTTAAAAGAAAATAGCCTTATGGTTATCAATTGAAGTATACAATTCAAGAAAAGAGCTCTTTGTGCGATCCATGTGAAAAATTGTCAAAAATTTATCTTGGTTATTTTATGATTTTATGTTTGTGAGTACATTTCACATGTGTGGATCATGTTCCCACATTGTTAAATAGTTAGAAATAGTTTATAATGTTGACTTTAGGGGTATCATAAAGATTGCTAGTCAAGCATCTTGGTGTCACTAGGTGATAGGGCCAATTTAGGCTTTAGAGGTCAAATGGTCAAGTACACATGTTTTGTCATGATTAGGCCAAAATTTAATTGAGATGTAACTCAAGCTAGTTAGGTTGCTTACACATGTCAAGTTTAGGTTTGATGAGTGATGCACCCTATGTGGTGGCAAAAGTCAAAGGGTCCAATCATAAGAGAGAGATGTGTTGGAAGGGTCCAATCAAAAGTGAGGCATGTTGCATCACACACCCAATAGGATTAGAGAGGCTATGTTTAAGGGGTCCAATAGGAATTAAGCTTGGATCTCCACAAGTTTCCATATGTACTTTCATTCCCTTCATTAATGTATGAGAGATCTATGAGTTTTTGAGTCAATTTGGAGATTTGCCAATTTTGCTTGTATTGCCTTCTCTCTCTAGATGAGCCCAAAAGTGTTGTTTTCTCTCTCTACCCAAGGAGAGGAGCTTGTTGGGACTTAGTTTATTTCATGAAGTCTTCCACATGTGTGAAACACCTTTTGGTAATGAATGAATGCATGTAGAATGGTCTTATTGCCTTAGATCTTGTCATTGATCTTGGATTTCAATCAATAGATGATCTATAGTGCATGAGCCAAGCTTAGGAGATCAATTTCACACATTAGGACATTCCCACGTGTGAATTTCCATAATCCATACTTTTAAAAGTTGGAGACATTAGTTATATGGGAATAAATTTGTCACTGTCTACATGATTATCAACTTCTACATGTAATCAATCAAATTTAAGAGGTAGGAAAGCTTGATGGACCGAGCATATGCAAGGATTCAATTTAAAATTTTCACATATAGAAATTTTTATAAATTGTATTGTGATTGCTCTTAGTATAATAGAGTGAGTCCATGTGGTTCATACAATAGTTTCAATAATTAGTATTGCTTATATTAATTATTATTAGACTCTATGGGACCACCAGCAGGTTGGGACTGAGATACCTCATGTAGCTTTGGATGGTGGATGGATAGAGCAATTGTATGAGCACCTAGGGGATGAGAGACCATGCATACTGGCCGCCCTACAAGAAGGGAGAAAATCCTACTCTAGCCTCATTCCTGCTTTTGGGCTTTGGTGTAGCTCTTAGTGCTCTATTGGCTTCTCCTTAGGTCATAACTGCTCTATTGTACGAGAGACATGGATCTTGGCGAGATTGCGTCTATTGTATGGAACAATCGTCCCATGCTAGCTCCTTGAAGTGTTCTACAAATTATATGTTTTCTTGTCTTCTTGACGTTTGTAGGTTATGTCTTAGGAGTTCTTAATTCTTACAATACTTTTATAATTTCCATCATCGATGCTTCTTTCAAAAAAGGTGTTGTATGCAAAATTTGTTGTGTTTGGTTGCGTTTGGTTCGCTACAAGCGATACTCACCTGAAATAGATCCAAGGAACCCCATCTTTGCCCTCTAGATCCATCCAATTAGGGAGGCACTGATCCAACAAACGGATTGAGCAGTTAGTTATTTCAACACTATATCTCGACAATAATGAATTCTACTCTGATGATTCTTTATGTCGTGTATTGCATTTAGCTTAGAACTTTAACCTACTGAGTACAAAGATTGAGAAATGATGGAGTTTCCTCAGAGTGGACGACATTCACAATAGAACTTATCCAAACAATTGGTTTCATCCGTGACCAAATTGTGAAGCTCCTTTTTTCATGGTTAGACTCATCATCTTGCACACACACTAATGAGCCAAGTAATCATAATTACATGATAAAACTGCGCATGGAGGTTAGTACACTCTAAAATATAAAAATTAAACTCATTAGTATATATTCAATTTTCTGATCCCAATTTGGCAATCACAAAAAAAAAAAAAAAAAAAAAAGGTTGAAGAAAGGACTTCCTTCAATTTTAACAGTTGATTGGAAGTTGCTTTGCTTTGTGGCTCGTAGTTTGTAGATTGCAAAGGTAAAAAGTCAAAAAATAAAAATTTGATAGCGCACATCCCATTAATTGTTGCTCTTTAACTATTGTTGATGGCTCCATTGATATAATGATCTTCAGCAATTCAAAATATTCAACTATTTAATATTTTACTTCAACTTGCAGATAACCTGAAAGTCGTGTAACTCTGAAAAATAAGAAAAGAAGCTTAAATCAAGAAAACATGAGACTAGCTTTGTTGGAGGGATAATAAATAAGAAGTTCAGAAAAGTCAAGCATCATAAACCCTTGAAAATAAACAAGAGAAACACATCAAGAACATAATTTTAGAAAACAAACCAAGAAAATTCAAGAATCTTATACCCTCAAAAGAATATCTCAAAGATACGCCATTCATTTAACGTTATTGGAAGACGAAACACATTCTTGTCCAACCGACAAGGGATCTAACTAACTAGCTCATTTAGCATATATATTATAATCTTTTATGCAAAGCAACTAATTACTAGCAAACACCATTGAGGAAAATAGTAGATTTCAGCTATTTCATCATCAATGCTAATGCAATATTTCATGTGTTGACAAAGTGAGTGTGTCTATTGTCTGGAAAGGGGGAGAATAGATCAAATTCTTCATATAAGTTTTTTAGCTCTTAGTTTTGAGCAACTTTAGTAAGCCTAGATGACACATTGCCAATTAGAATTTTACTTGAAAAACATAGTTATTTTATGATTGAAATCTGATGTTGTACTACACTTTAACTCATTGAAGTACGACGATAGAAAACATGGACCGTTTTTATGTAAATGATGCATTGAAATCATAACCATAAGGCTCATCTCTTCGTTGTTTGGGTTGAGTCAATCAAGTCATGCTTGATGATAATATTACAGAAAATTCGAGTGACCATGTAAACGACATTACCGCCTCGTGTGTGCTTATTTTTACCAAATCTGATAAGATTTCAGGTTTTCTTCCTTTGGAGTCCACTTAATATCAAAGATATCTATATCATGTACACCAAGATTGTCACTCTATAGAGATGCCTTGACCAATTCAAATGGCCAACAATAGGTCATGCATAAGTTCTCAAGTTGTAATGACCAACTCAATCTCCAATAAGCATTAATCAAAACCCAAGCTAACTAACACTTCAACGTAGCCAACTCTCACTTGCATGTTGAACATAATTATCTGCTAACTGTAAATTCGTAACTCCAATCCTAAATTCCCTAAGCTTCCCTCTCCAAGATTAAATATTGACCAACCCTAGATGCAAAACTCAAACCAACATGCTTATTTCAAAAAGTTAAATTGCAAGATTAATTACTTGTACATGAATGGAAGAGGCATATATTTCCAATTACATAGTCTTCATCTGCATAGGTAAAGATTCTACCATATGTAAAAGCAATATAATTCACTATCATTGTCAAGTCTGAAAACATTCTGAAACAATTTACAATGGATCATATGATTTACCTACAATGCAATGACATTGATAATATTGCAAAGGTTGTTATCGAACATTTTTATTTTAGAACAGGTATACAATTTCAACATATGTGTTTAAAGGTCTTTATCACGAAGGCTAATTCAACTCAACAAGCTATATGGTCTCTTCTTTTATTACAAGAAAGAAACTTGCAAATCTACTATAAAAGACGAAAATGAGCAATGACTGTATCAAGTAACAGACGATTGATCTACCCATAACACCACCACCTATAACATACATACTTCAAAATGCTCCAAATGATTGCATACTACTGGACAAAAAGTACAGTTTTTTCCTTGCAAGCGATTTAACATTCATGATTAACTATGGATAGTTCGGCATTCCATCTCCAACCAATTAAGCGAATTCTAGGACAAAATCACAAAGATAGAGAGATTCAAGAGTGAACCTCTCATTTTTAGAGGAAGCTTCTTTTTGATGAGTCAAAAAGGTATGTTCACCGATCTTCTAAGTGTTCCTATTCAAGCATGTTGACTCCAAGCCCCAGATTTTCCTAGGGCATCAAAACAAGCTCACAATTTTGTCCAATGTTCATTGACAAGAGAACGTGATTATGTATCAACGACTTACACGTGCACCCATATTACGACATCATTCGACATTCTTTGCAAGAAATAGTGGAAGTCTTAGCATATGGTCATCGCAAGGAATGGAAAAATCTCATTGGCAAGCAAGAGCGACATTTCATAAAAGTACACAACATGGTGGAACTAGCACAAAAAACAGCTATATATTGCAACTTTTTCAATGGTTTTACAGCAGAATCCAAATTCGTCATAATACAAAATCGACGGATTATAAAAATGAACACATGTGCACACGTATCTATCAAACCATGGCCTAGTTGACATTTTTCTGGTAACAAAACGATGAACATTATTCTAAAAGGTATTATTAAGGGATATCCTCAATCACAACTATAGCCATTATGTCATGCCAGATTCATATATGGCCAAGCCAATCAATGGCATATCCTTGCTATTGCCCTTTCATACCGCCAGAAAGTACCAGGGGGGAAAGGTCTCTGAATGTATGAATATGCTTAGGAATGTTTGCGAGAGGAATCGCATGAAGAGGAATTCAAGGGGTTTATATCACCAATCACTTTTTTGATTGAAGCATTGTCACTCTTTTTATTAGAACATTCACAAAAATTTGTCAATTGTTTATACTTTTTATTGTGGGCAGAAAATGCTACTATCCTAGAGAGCATAACTTTTATGTTGAGATAAATGACAAGAAGAAACAAAAAATACACTGAAATAATAGCTACCTACTTTACTACTAAGCTTTAGAATTGATAAACTTGAACATACTAAAATACCAACTATCAAAGACAAAATGTGCATGTCTGATATGTACAATTCTTCATGATTTCTACAAAGACTAACCTTTATGACATCACAAATAATATGGACAAAGAAAAAATCACCGTAAGCCTGCTTTCTATAAACTTGTTAATTGCAAAATCCAATGAACTACTTAAATAGCAGTCAATAAACAAATAAAATCAAAGCAAATACATCTTACAACTATGATGCCATGCCAAACACGTGGTTTTCAGAAAGGTCCGGTACTAGATAGCATCCAACCACAACATACAAAGTGCAGATAATGGCAAACCTAATTCTAGTCATTGAAAAGGGGCTAAAATGTTACTTATATACCTACATGACAGGCATAAATGGCCTTGAAACACATGCAGCTACTCAATAACATTGCACCTTTTCCTTCCCTTTAATCTTTTGTAAGCCTCTGAATCCACAATGTAAATCTGCACTTTAGCTTGTAGCGGCTCGTACTTTCCCAAACACTTTTCATCTCCATTCAACAAAGGCGACGCCGAAACTGACAAATATGCTTTGCACATCATCCAAATTGTTGGTGTGAACAATCTTGGATACACCCCATGAGCACAATCTAAGACTGCTTGATGAGTCACTGAATAAGGAAGCCTTTGGCCATAGCCATGAGCTTCAAAGACCATGTAAGCACTAAGAGAAAACAATCACCATTCTGAACTTAGGGTCCTTCGGAGCACACGCATTGGCTTTTTGAGTTCATTTACTGGTATTCGAGTTTCCATAAGCTGCAAAAAAGAACAAGCTCGTATCAAAAAATGTGGACTGCCGAATCTAGTAGTCTTAAATTTCATTATCTTGATTCAAATTTTGGAATGGTAGACTAATAGCAGCTGTTTTAAGAAAGCGTTAATTATCCAGCTTACCTGTCTCCACCTCTTCTCTTTTTCTTCAGCCTTCAGCAAGAAACAGACAACCAAACTCATGAGTTAGAAAAGAGTAATGACAATTAGAGAATACAAGCAGCCTTTCAGCCAAGCTGTTACAAATCTGACATCATTGAACATTTCAAGGATAAAATGGAAAAGAGAACACATAACATGATCAGTTCAAGTTCAAATAAAAAGAAAGCTCCATGCAGATGCTTCATCATAGCAACATGCTGCTAATATAAAAATCTCGTGTTTACTTTTTACTTCATGCTACAGCTAGAAAAAGCTCAAGCTCTCCTTTAAGAATAGGACTGTGTATCAAGAGTAAACAAAAGTATAGCACCGTGTAGCCAACATAAAGAGCTACACCAATTAGAGAATTGAAGTTTACAAAAAAGGAAGTCATTGTAACCATAGGCCATCAGTGTGCAAAACTTGCAGATGAAACTTTTGCTGGCTTGTAAAAATCTGGAACTACCTTGTGTTGAATGGGGCTCTTAAGACTCATCATAGGAGCTCCTAGGATAAAATTTCTATAGAAGAATGGCACAGTTGAAACAAAACTCTGCATATGTCCACTAAGAACAAATTTCCTCAGAGAACTCAAAAGCGAGAAACAGAGGTCAACCTTAGAACTAACCTACAAGGTGGCTATTGTACGGTTTGATATATCGACATTCCAAACAATGCCTTCTACGCTATCGTCAGATATATCGACATTAGTTCTAGTCTAGAACATTCCACATTCCAAACAGGATCTTCCATACAATCAACGGTGAGGAAAGGTATACATGTAGTTCAAGGAGGAAAGGAGTTTGGAGGAGAGAGAGCAGTTCGATGGAATGTGCCATTCCAGGAATCCACGAGCACAAATTTTTTGAGGTGCACAAGCATTGTGTTCAAAATATGGTTCTTTTCTAGTTTACAGCCCTTTTCCAACTTGCAGATTAGGATATGTACACATGTTTTGCATGACTTCTGTTCTGTCTATTTACAAAATAATGGTAAGAGTCCTACGTACTTCCAATTTTTGGTAAACACCTTGTCTTTCACTGGCATGCATGTCTAGTTTTGCGTTTCTATATTTCAGATTGCTTTTACAGCACGCGTCCCCCTTTTCTGCCAGGCAATGTTACTACTTAAATGATACGTACTTCTAAGGATCCTGTGTTGCAAAAATGATCTTTGAGAACTCTTGTGGGGTTTAGGGATTTCAAGACCATTTTTGTCCCACAATCTGTGTTTGCTGGAGATGGTATATACTTGGAAGGACAGGTCATGTACACAGAAGCTGATTGTTATGAGAGCTCAAGTGCACACAGGTGGCAATGTCTATGATGGTGCCAGCAGTATTTGAGCATACTTACTAGACTCAAGGCACACTTGTCGGTACTCATGAGGCTTGATAGATGCACACTTCACATTGCGAGATGCATTTAGATTGGGGGTGATGTGCGGACCTCAACAGCAGTACATCTCGGGCATACGTAAAAGTATCAGGGCCTGTTGAATCAGCAGGGGGTTCTAGACTACAGGTCAAGAAGGCCCTCCAGGCCAACTAAAGTAGCGTAGACCCAAACAGACGACTGGCCCTCTAGTTTGCTTTTGTAGAAAATCCACTTTCTTTGGATTTGCAGAAGTGTTTGTAACTTTTTTCAATTTTCAGTACTTTTCAAATCTGTCAATTAGAATGAATTTCTTGTGGTAGGTCATTGGTGGGGTAGGGCTTTTTGCTTTCCCATGATTATCCCTTTGCAGATTGTCAATTCAAAACCCTTATTTGCTGATTTTTGAAGGAAACAAAATTGTAAGTTGCTAAAATCTGACTATAGGAGGTCTACTCTATCCAGTTCTTTTAGGAATATAGGTAATCTATCTCACTAGGTGGTTTGTGGGGCAAAAAGCTTGTTTGTGCTTCACTTCAAAAGCTTTTGCTGCTGGATCTTGCATAGTTTTGCATAATACTTCGCTTTTTCTAGCCGTTCTTCTGCCATAATTCTCAAGCAATAGTATCCTTGATTCTCAGAGAATCGATGAACTTTCTGCTAAGGTTGATGGCATGGAGCTCATGCTATGGGATCCTCAAGCTAAACCATCCTCGACTCTGGATCTTGCGTAGTTTTGCATATTACTTCACTTTTTCTAGCCGTTCTTCTGCCATAATTCTCAAGCAATAGTATACTTGATTCTCAGAGAATTGATGCACTTTCTGCTAAGATTGATGGCATGGAGCTTGCTAAAACAAATTCTTGAGCAATTGAAGCCTGGTCATGCACCTGAAAGAGTTAGCGGCACTCGAAATTTGGGTGGTGAACTTGGTTCAAGTGACAGATGCGAATTGGGCAGGAAGCGCAAGTTGCGTCCATTAAGAACTTGAAACCTCTGAAGTTCACAAGTTAAACAACTATAAGAACCACATATGCAGTGGAAAATGTTGAACATAAGTTTGAGCTTATTCCCGAATCTTGTCTTGTTAATAGACCACCTTATAGAATGAGTTCGAGAGAGGAAGAGGAGGTGAGGAAGAAGCTAGACTCTTGGCGCATGTGTGTGGATTGAGGCCTAAACAAGATAACTATTAAGCATCGGTATCATATGCCACGAATTGATGACTTGCTTGATGCTTTTCATGGTGCTATTGTATTTAGTAAGATAGACTCGAAGAGTGGGTATCATCGAGTTAGAGTCATGAAGAGGATGTTGATAAAACTGCCTTTCGAACTCGATTTGGTCACTATGAGTTTCTTGTGATGCCTTTTGGTCTAACTAATGCCCCAGCTAAATTCGTGATGTTGATGAATGATGTGCTTAGATCGTTATGGGTAAGTTTGTTGTAAATTTAATTGATAACATTCTGGTCAAGTATGTGACTCACCTTAGGACTGTGGTGTTGTCTACCTCGAGGGAAAACGAAATGTTTGCTTATGCAAAAAAGAGCGAAGTCTTTAAAAAGGAAATTGAGTATTTACATCATATTGTGACTGCTAATAGACTAAGACCGGGTCCTAAGAAAAAAGCTATGATCGTTGCGTGGCCTATGCTAGCTGATTTGACAACATTGCAATCTTTCCTAGGATTGGCGATGTTTTATAGAAAAAATGTTAAGGATTTCTCCCGTATCATGGCACCTATGACTGATTTGACTCAAAAGAACAAGTTTGGTGAGTGGACTAAATTCCAGTCAAGCAAGCTATCGCTGAGAGTGTTACTCTTAAAATTGTTGACCCTGTAAAACCCCCAACATTATCCATGCGTTAAAGGTATGGAGGCATTATTTGTACGGATCCGAGTTTTATGTGTACACTGATCATGATACCTTGAGGTATTTCTGCAAACAGCTGGATCTCAGGAGCAAGATGGCCTAAACTTACGCAAAATTTCATATGGAAATTCAATATAAGAAGGGGGAAAAAAATGAGTGGCTAATGCATTGTCTCAAATAGTATATCAAATGTCATTTGTGGTCATTTTAAATAACCTATTAGTTGAGAACTTAGCTATGAAAAACATCAAATACAAGGAGAATAGAATAAGCACCTCACAACACCAAAAGTTAGAAGAAACAAATTGCTAGAGAGAGAGAGAGGGGGCGTGGGTCCTCCAAGTCCCCTTGAGGCAAGCACCTCATGTAGATGCATGGAATGTATAGGTGTCAACCATTTGAGTGAGCTACTTGGCTTGGGCCACTTGCACTTAGTTAAGTTACAAATAGGAACTATGTTACACATTGCTTACAAAACCCTAAGTAAATACACAGAAATACCCAACAAATTCGTTGCTTTACTAATATTAAGCATATGTCAACAAGCACAAATGAGAGCTCTGCTGGAAGTCTCCTCCCAACCATAGCTGCATGGGAATAAGATAGGGAATGCCTAGCAAGGCTCACAGTATTTGACCTATTTTGTGCAATGTGTTTGATAAACCATGATAGGTATTGCAGTGTTGGATACACAGGTGGCCCTGCTCGGATAAAGGCACACCTGCTACGCTTACGAGGATGTAAGATTGCGGGTTGCACACATGCACCAAAGTCATTACGAGAGCTCCTACATGCACCTGCCCTACCTCCTAAGGACTTGAAGGAGGCCAATCCTTCAATGCCCAAAGCTGGCTCTCCTAACTTTCGAGTCTTATAATCTATTTGAATTTCATATTTTGAAATTTGGAATTTGGAATATGTATTATGAAATTTAATTTTTGTAACTTGTTTGAAATCAGGACTCGAAAATTGAAGTTTAAACTCCATCATTCTAAATTCTAATCTCTTTCAATTGTCCCTTATGAATGTAAATAATTTCATTGAACCTTCAACATTCCAATTTCCAAATTCGTGAGTCTTTTATGAAATTGGAAACTGCTGCCTGCAACCTGTGCTATAATTTTTCTAAGTTGTAGGTTTTCATTCAACAAAGCGGCCAGAGCCTCACATTGTGGCGTACATTTGCAACTCACTCCCATTGAGGAAGAAGAGCTTATCAGGTCCTCTGATGAAGAGGTGTCTGAGGAGTACATTGAGGAAGAGTCCGAGAATGATGGTTCCTCTGATGGTGGTGATGATGATGAGGACTCTCTATTATAACCCCCACAATCGACCGAGTCAAGTAGGTACACAATGTCACAAGAAGCTGGACGCTCACGATCCACCCCGCCATAGAGCTCAATCCAAGCTCATCCACCGTGCCATGGAGCCATCAACCTAGGTTCAAGCTATAACCATCCTCCAACGATGGCGGCATCCCATACCACCGTCACCACCTTTGGATAGCAACCACCTAAGTCTGGCTAGCACAAACAACAAGATGATCTTGGCATGCACTAGTGCTCCTCCCTCCTCCTATACCTTGGAAGAGAGAATGAATCCTCATAAGGGTCCCTCCTCCTATATATGCATAAGGGTCATAGGCCACTCTTTTTAGGGTCCTACACTAAAAAAAAAACCATGGAAGGCCGCCCCCAAAACCTAGTCATAGGGCCAAGACGAGTGGACAAATGGGTCCACAAACGTGGCAGGTACACAACGCGTGGCTATCCAAGCCCACCGGTCAAAGTCAAGTCAAGGCTCGTCCACACCTCAAGTAGGTGTTGTGTTCATAAGCCCCAAGGGGTCCAAAACATTCCCTCCCACTTAATAAAAGGGACCCTCCTTTCTAAGGGAGAAAATCTGGGAATCTTAGTCTAAGGTCTCGCTCCTTTTCCCAAGTGTCCTCCTCGAATCTACCTTTCCAACGAACTAGATACTCAGTTACTTGACGATTACTGAGTCCCCGTTAACAAATGTCAACAATAACCTCTAGTTCCAAAGGAATAAGGGTCGAATGATCCTGAAGTTCAACAAGAGCATCCTCCGAAATAATACAATCTTTCCCACCAAGTCAATCCTTTAAATGGCTAATGTGGAAAACAGGATAAATCATTATTCCTTGTGGAAGATCTAGTTCGTAGGCATTCTGATTGGCTTTCCTTACAATCACGAATGGCCCACTATATCTTGAGGACAACTTGTAACATTTTTCGATCAAGAACACCTTGGAATCTTTTGGAATTTGTAGACCCAGTCTCCCACCTCAAAGACTCTAGGTTGCCGCTTTGATTGGCATAAAATTGGGCCCTATCCTGGGCTGTTATTATGTTATCTTGAGCAACACACAACATTTCCTACATATCTTGCAAGAAATCTACTGCTACCTTCACCTTGAGACCGGGGTCCTACACAAATCTCTAAGAAAAAGGTACAGTTCATATTGGATCTCATAAAAGCTTAATTGATTAGCCTCTCCAATCCGGTTAAGGCATGGGTGACTCAGTTTGATGTACCCTTTTGGTACTAAATATCAAACTGGAATTCTTGGAGCAACTCTGACCATCGTGCCTTGCGACCCCTAAGGTCAACCACATCGAAAATATATTTTAGTGTATTTTAGTGATTGGTGGTTAGCGACTATCATTTGGATCCATACAAATAATGTACCCACATCTTTAAGGCATTAATAACAGCACAGAGTTTCTTATCATAGGTGGAATACCGCCTCTGAGCAAGATTTAACTTATTGCTTTCAAACGCAACTGGTCTACCAGCCTGATACAAGACTGCCACTACAACATAGTCACTAGCATCCGTCTCAAGCACAAAAGGTTTGTTAGGATTCGACTATGTGTAAAATCAAAGCTCTAGACACAATATTTTAAAGACACAAAACTTTGATTCATCTCTTGAGTCCATAGCATAGTCCTTGATAAATTTGTGGAAAAATCTCGTAAAAAATATAGGACCAAAAAAGAGTACGCCTAAGTTAAGTGTAGGACGAAACAATCTCCAATGGTCGGCTGTCAAAGTGGAGCACCTATCTCAGCATAAAACTCCTAGAAGTATTGAAGACGATCCGAAACAGAAGTCGTGAAGGCAATCAAGCTGCTTCTGTAGGCCCTCTTGAGTAGGTGAAACTAGAGCAATCAAAATGTCTCCAAGTTTGCAACCAGATCCACCAAACTGCTCAATAACCATCTTTAGCTCATCGATATATAGTCCGAAAAGCGTAGGTGAGAGGGAACACCCCTATTTCACCCCAATGCTGCTCATGATTTGCTCAATGACCTCTTATCGCTCCCAAAACAACCTAGTACTCTCTCATAGAGCGCCATCACTGCTAGAATTGTGTCATCAAAAAACGCAAGGCCTCATATCCGCTGGTAAGTAGAGAGCGTGGGACAGAGTCGAAGGCTTTCCTAAAATCCAGAAAGCAACAAAAAACTCGCTCTCTCCTATGTCGAGCTTCCTCGATGATGGCTCTGAGAGTAAAGATACGATCTGTAGTGGAATAGTGGGCACTAAACCCAGCCTGGCCCATGGCATGCAGTTTCCTAGTCTCTGCCTCAGTACTCACAGCTGACTGTAGGATAGTACCATAAAGCTTCGCAATCACGTGCCCAATCATAAGAGTCCGATAATTACCATGATTCATGGGATCACCATTTTTGTGTATAGGATGAATGATATTAGTGCACCAAGAAGAGGGAAAATCAGTGACAATGGCTCGATTGAGTAAGGTGGCTAAGAGAGGGGATAACAAATCAGCAGCATGGATCAATAACTCAGATTCAAGATCATCTATATCACTGGCTTTACACTTATTCAGTTTTTGATGGCATTATGGACATATCAGCCAGTGAAACAGGTGAACTCATAAGGTCTGGGGGAGATGGAAATAGGTGGGTCAGTATGAATAGTAAATAAGGAGGTGGCATAATCAAACCATATACACAAGTCATCGAGGAGTGGAGGTGGAGCACGGGGAATGAACTCACGCCAAAAGCACTCGTGGAAGAGCTATGGAGAAGTCCAATAAGTCGTGTCTCTTCTGATAGGTTCGCTTCTTACGGCGAAGTAAATGGGTATAGAGACGGTGAGTGGAGCGTAAGAGATGGGGGGTGTGTATGTGTGCATGTGTGACAAGGTGATGATGAGAATGACATGTCGACACTCATCGTCGTACCAAGGAGGTCGTACTGATCTAGACTTGGTAGTTTTGTTACTATGGTTGCGAGTTTTGGAGGGAAAGACTGCTGCTGCTGCAGAATTGGAGGGAAGTAACAAGCTGCAGCAAAAATGTCCTTGTCCGAACCAATGCTATGTCTATCAATGGGGCACCAAATATATCGTGAGTGCTCATCATGATTGATAAGCTCCAAAATAGGGTGTAGTGACTCCCTGTATAAGCAAGCAACTCCACTTGAACCTCCACCACTGGCAGATCTCATCTCATTTTGGTAGACCGAGTCCCATCTGCAACCTGAAAAACAAGGTAATCCTCTCTCCTGACTCTCATGAGTCTCCATGAAGAGTAGTAGATATCTCTCACCTATGCAATCAATCAGATCACCAGCAGTGGACGATGAATGTATGTCGTTACAATTCCAAACCCCAATCTGCAAGCGGCGTGAATGGGGCCCCTGTACGCTCCCAATACCGGGCGCCCCAATTACCTATTTCGTGGAGTCCTTAGGCGTAATGTCAATGTAGCGGATTGGACGATCCCTGTAAATAACCATCCACCTGTCATTTTTGCTTCCTAAAAGGCCTTACGCCTCTCTTCAACCTGTATGTACGTAAGATCATCATCCATATAAATTTGAGAACCTCGTAGCTTGGCTCTACAACATAAAGCATCACGACGGCTATCTGAGGATCTAAAGCAGATGATTAAGGTAGCATTGTCCGTATTGTTCTCCATGCTGAATCTAGGTCTCTAGTATGGTGCTCAAGCGTACTTTCAAGGAAAATTTTAACTTCTTCACGGGTATTTTGAGTATCCGCAATGCCTCTTACTCTAATGTTGAGTGCTTTTTGATCCCTAGATTTCTCTTTAGAGAGAGTAGCTGAAATAACCGAAGAAATCGGGGCACTTGGTTTACAACCTTTTTGGAGTAGGAAGAAGAGGTTGGGATTTGATTTCTTGCTTCAGCATAGTCACTTATTGTTGCAGCTGGGTATTAACCTCTTTGAGATACCCCATCTCGGTCTTAACCATGTGTAACTCTGCAAACCCTGGAAATCTTGTGGCACACTCAAGCTAGAGGCAAGATAGGACTCCGTTGCCTTAGCCAGAGTGTACGGCTCCTGTGAAAAGGGATATGAAATGGTAGAGGTTCGGGTAATGATAGGCAGAGAGAAAGAAGAGGTAGCAACAAAGGAAGAAGAGGAAGAGGAAGAAGAAGAAGATGAAGGGACAGAAGCAGATGAAGGAGAAGAAGAAGAGGGGGGTGGAGATGAAAAAGAAGAGGAAGATGGAAAAGGAGATGGGAGAGAAGGGGGAGAGGAGGGTGCAGCCGCAGCAGGAGCAGCAAATGTAGCAGAGGCAGCAGGGAGGTCTTTTGCACCACCGCTAGCAAGGGCAGGGAGGGAGGGGTCTGCTGCAGCAGCGATGGAGGGAGAGAGAGGCCGCACCACCTATAGTGATGGACAGGGGAAGAGGAGGGGAGCCCAGAGTGGGCTTCCTACAAGGAGGAGCCATAAAAGCTGTACAGCTTTGACAATATTAAAGGGATAGATTTGAAATGAATCCTGCAAGAGTTATGAACGGATCCGCAAGTAATCTAAGGCTAAACTAGAAAATAACACAAAAGCAAGACTTAATCCTAGAAAGCAAGAAAGAGAGACTAAGGAGGGTAAAAGAGAGAGATCCATATCATAAGCTGAAAATCAAAGTGACACTAGAGCCCTACTTATATCCAACAGGATGCCCTAGAAAGTGTCCAGAGGATAAGAGTCAATTGGGAGGGAAAATAGTGTGCCCTCCAAGTGGGCCCCCCTCCAAGGTAATATGGTCTAAATGTCAATAAAATGAATAATAGGGCCCAAGGCCAACCATATAGTCTAAATGTCAATAAACAATAAAATAGAGGGCCCAAGGCCTGCTTATGCATAAAAGTAAAGATAAAGTAGATGCGAATGGACGTGGCGAATGTCCAGAGCCAAGTCCATAACTCTCCTCGACACAAAAGAAAGCCCCGCCGCGAAATGAAGAGGCAGCATAGGATCAAGCAACAGGTCCTGGTGTATCAGCAACTGTAATAGAGGAATCAATAAGTGCAGCAAGAGCACGAGCTTGGTCCGCAAGCAAAGGTGTATGATAGAACACATCCATAGGCGGGCCCATGTGGCCTCCTCAACAGGACGAACTGAATCTGCCGCCGACGCCGACTATGATGAAGACGAACCTGTAGAATAGCAACAGGTAGGAGGGGAAGTAACTCTGGATCAGTAGGAACCTCAGCATCACGAGGAGCATCATCCTTGATAGCAGCACGTAATAAACTGACATGGAATATATCACAGGCCCGTGTCGAAGAAGGAAGCTGCAACCGATATGTCACAGGACTAAGAACCTCCAATATGCGATAAGGTCCATAATAATGTGGTGCAAGCTTCTCAGTAGAAGCATGGCCCTGAATAAAGTGGTGTCGAGCAAAACGAGGTGTAGATAACCCATATCCCCACCCTGAAACTGAACATGTCGTTGATGACGATCAACAGAAGTCTGGTACCACTGCTGGACATGCTGTAGATGTCTGCTGGCCCGAAAAATAAGCTCGCGAGCGCTTAATAGAAAAGAGGCAAGTGTAACAGGTGTATCCTCAGGAGGAAGAGGTATGCCAGGCAACAGGGGTGCATAGCCATGAGATAATAAGAAGGGAGAGACACTAGTGCTGGTACTAACTGAGCTATTATAGCTATACTCAGCTAAACGTAGATGCAAATCCCAGTCCTTCCCTGAAGGAGTAACAAAATGGCGGAGATAATCCTCAAGGATCCGATTAAGGACCTCAAACTGTCCATCGGCAGTAGAATGATAAGCAGAACACATAAAAAGCTGAACATCCAATATGCGCATAAGCTCTGTCCAAAATGTAGAGGTAAACTTACTATCCCGATCAGAAAGGATAGTATGAGGAAATCCATGGAGGCGGAAAATCTCTGACAAGAATAAATGTGCACACTGCTCAGCTATAATAGTACTGTGGACCAGTATAGAATGTGCCTACTTCGAGAACCTATCAACCACCACCATACATGAATCATGACCACGCTGGGTACGGGGAAGGCCTAGGATAAAGTCCAATAGAAATATCAGTCCACTGGCGATGAGGAATAGGCCAACTCTGAAGCAAACCAGCAGACTTAGCACGGGAGCACTTATTGCGGGCACAAAAAGTGCAGTTGCGAATAGGGAGGGCCATGGATGGCCAGTAAAAGTGGTCCTTAAGACGAGCATAAGACTTTTGAAACCCAAAATGGCCATCAACAGGGGAGGAATGAGCATCAGACAATAACTGGGGGCGAAGAGGCAAGGAGCTAGGGATACAGAGAGACCCAAAATGATAAAGACGGTGATCAACGATGGAATAGCCCTGGTGTGGACGAGAAGAAACAGGAGGTGCAAAACTATAAACATCAAAAAGTCAGGACAAGTGAGATAAGCATAGGGAAGATCATCAAACCAAGTAGGAATGGTGGCAACAAGTGTGTGTAACAACGCGGGCAGACGGGATAAAGCATCGGCAGCGGCGTTTGAACGGCCAGGACGATATAAAATAGAAAAATCAAAGGATTGTAAAAATTGCAACCAACGAAATTGATGATTGCTAAGATCCCGCAAGGATAATAGACAGCGGAGAGACTAGTGGTCAGTGACAATGTCGAATGGTCTACGATACAGGTAATGACACCATTTCTTAAGAGCATAGATAATGGCGAGAAGCTCTTTCTCGTGGACAAAATACCGTTGCTCATAAGAGCAAAGCCGTCGCGACTCATAAGCAATGATGCACTAGGACTGGCGAAGTAAGGCACCCAAACCAACGGAACTAGCATCAGTCTCAACAATAAATTTCTGGTCAAATTGAGGTAAGCACATAACAACGGCATCAACAATAGCGCGACGAAGAGTATCAAAGGCTGTTTGACAATCAGGGGTCCACAGAAATGTGCGAGATTTCTTTAGAAGAGCATGAAGAGGAGCAGCCACAGTGGCAAAGTGTGGAACAGGGCAACGAAGGTGAGTGGCTAAACCGAGGAACATACGAACATGGCGAACATTGTTTGGTTTAGGCCAGTCCTAGATAGCTTGAACCTTATGAGGATCAAGGCGAATACGCCCATCACAAATAAGAAACCCAAGAAATTCAATCTCAGCAACAACGAAGGAACATTTGGACAGTTTGGCAAACAAATGATGGTGAATGAGTAACTGAAAGACAGACGTGAGATGGGACACATGCTCGTCAAGGGATGTATCTGGTGATATCCAAAATGAAGGTCTCACCACAAGGGCTATGGCTGGGAACAATAAGACCATTATCTAATAATGCAGAGATCTGAAGCTCAACCTCATCACACTCAGACTTAGACATATGGTAGGGAGGACGGGAGGGAGGAGCAGACCCAGGGCGTAAATAAAAAAAAAATGTGATGGTTAACATCACGCAATGGTGGTAGCATCGTAGGTTCTTAAAAAGACATAAGCATACCGATCTAAGAGGTCAAATATCACCTGAGGAACAGGTGGTGGTGGTGAAATGGCGACTGAAGGAGCTGCTGTAGCATGCTGTACACATAAAAGAGCCACACAATGAGCCTTAGGTAGGCTACGCATAAACTGTTTCCCACTGATCAGCTGATAATCTCCTTGGGAATCGATGCCAACAAGGGAGTGGGTAACTAAATCATGCACAAAAGTGAGTGTCTGCCGTGTCAAATCCAGTGTAATGGCACCAAGAGAAGCAAACCAATCTGCACCAAGAATAAAATCATAGTGCTCCATAGGAATAATATAAAGATCCGCCTGTCCAGAAAAATCCCCAATGCGGTATGCCAAGCCTTGAGTTATGGACTGGGCTCATTACGTTCGCCGCATCCATTTACATTTACTTTACTTTATGCACAAGCAGACCTTGGGCCCTTTTTATTCATTAGTGACACTTAGACTATATGGTTGGCCTTTGGCCTTATTATTCATTATTAGGCCATTTGGACATATTACTGGAGAGTGGGGGCCTTCTTGGAGGGCGCACTATTATCCCTCCCAGTTGGGCCCTAGCCACCGAAAGCTTCCTTTTAGGGCTTCCTCTTGGCTATAAGTAGGGAAACTGTGTCATTTGTTATTCAGCTGATGATATTGATCTCTCTCTTTAGACTCCTTAATCTCTCTCTTTCCTGCTTTCTAGGGTTAAGTCTTGCTTATGTGCTGCTTTCACAACTTAACTTTTGCTTATGTGCTGCTTTCATAGCTTAGCTCTAGATCAATTGTGGTTTCATTCGTAACTTGGTATCAGAGCACTTTCATGAGCATAATCTTGGGAATTTTTTTTTCCCTCACCTGACGCGCCGCCACGTGGTGGCGATTTTATCGAGTTGATCCTGATCAGGAAGGGCTCCATATATGGCATACCTTTTGTCGTGACCTCCGTCATGCTATGACTGATCATCAGTGCTCGACCGCCAACGTGATACATTCCGTAGTCTCACTCACTGTTTGATCCAGTTTCTTTTCGACAGTTGGGTCTTTTTTTCGTGTCGGGGAGAGTTATGGACTGGGCTCATTACGTTCACCGCGTCCATTTACATTTACTTTACTTTATGCATAAGCAGGCCTTGGGCCCTTTTTATTCATTAGTGACACTTAGACTATATGGTTGGCCTTTGGCCTTATTATTCATTATTAGGCCATTCGGACATATTACTGGAGAGTGGGGGCCTTCTTGGAGGGCGCACTATTATCCCTCCCAGTTAGGCCCTAGCAACCGGAAGCTTCCTTTTAGGGCTTCCTCTTGGCTATGAGTAGGGAAACTATGTCATTTGTTATTCAGCTGATAATATTGATCTCTATCTTTAGTCTCCTTAATCTCTCTCTTTCCTGCTTTCTAGGGTTAAGTCTTGCTTATGTGCTGCTTTCATAGCTTAGCTCTAGATCAATTGTGGCTTCATTCGTAACTCCCTGGAACACCTGAGAGCTAGGGAAAGAATGAGAACTGGCAACCTCAACATTGAGAGGTTGTGGAGCAAGAATAGGTGAAGCACAGATCCGACTGGAGATGTAACTGTTGATAAAGGAATGTGTGCTGCCTATATCCACTAAAGTAATATATTCCCGTCCAATAATGCAAATGCGTAACCGAATGGAGCGAGGACCAGGACGCCCAATCCAGGTAGCATAAGCAAGCTGGGCATGGCAAGTAGCTGGTAGGAGTCAAAAGAAGGCTTGGACACAGGATCAAGGTCGTTTGAGATATGAATATAGATATTAGAATCGTCAATGTCAGTGCCCTCATGATAGAAAACAGCAGGAGTAGTAAGAGGAGTCTGGCAACAATCACGAGCAAGGTGTTCTGGACTCTTACAACAGAAACAAAGACGTTTCTACTGAATGTCGACGAACTCTGCGGAAGTGTAACGGCGGACAAAAGCAGGGCGAGGAATAGGAGGATGTGTGGCAAAAGGAACAATAGAGGAGGAAGGCGATGTAGGGGGTGGAGTAGAAACCGAGGGGGGACGAGGTCGGGAAAAATGGGAAAATGGTGTATCAGGGTACTTATGCTGTAGAGTACTAGCAAGAGACATAGCATCAGAAAGAGTATGGGGTCAAAAATATGCAACATCATAGCGTAATGCACCTCGAAGTCCTGCAATGTAGCGTGAGATGAGCTCAATAGGCTGTAAGTCTGAAAAGAGGTAAGATAGCTCTGTGAACTAATCTGTGCAGGAAGCCAGGTCGCTAGTATGAGTGAGATTATGAAAGAGATCACGTTGGCGACTCAGCCACTGAAGATCAATCATAGCATGGCGAAGGTCACGGTGAAAAGATGGCCATAAGTGCATCCCCTCCCGATCAGGATCAGAACGAAAAACCCGCCACCAAGTGGCAGCCGACCATCTAAATGTAAGGCAGTTAACTGGATCTTTTGACCGTCAGTTTTAGGATAGATCTGGAAATAAGTATCAAGCTTAGCAAACAAATTCTCTAGAAGATTCCCATCAGAGGAACCAGAATAGGTAGTACGTTGTATCCGGTCATGAAAATCACGAGCAAAGTGTGGCTCAAGACCTGTCGTACGTGAAAAGGGGTGAAATCCAGGAGGTGGAGGAGCCAGAATGGGAGATCCACCAAAATGGCCACCAAGATAACTGGAGGACGACGGTGTCCCGAGGATAGGCGTCCATAGGAGCCTTGCCAGGACCATGGGGCTGTAATGCGTCGATCTGGGACTGAAATGAGGCAAGATTGGTCATGACAGTATCTAAATGAGAAGAGAGGCTAGAAATAGCAGCATCCATGGCCTGACGAACATGATCTATCAAAGCATCATGAGGGCGTTCACTCATGGTCGGAGAATGAGCTTCCGACATGATGACAGAGAGATGAAACTAGAGCAAGAGCGAGAGACGTACGGAATCCAATGGACGAACTGGAGAGGACAAAAGTCGTCACAACAGGTACGCCATGAAAAACACGTAAACAACTCTCACAAAAACTCGTAATAGAGGTAAGTAGTCACCAAGCAGAAAACAGTGGAACAGCTGCAACCAGGCTGGTCCAATGTAGGAGGGACAGCGAGGAAAGAGTGCTGGAAAAGCGAATGAGGGTGATGGGACAGCGAAGGCAGGCTGCAAGGAATGAGGGCAAAGTGCAAGGAAGGAGGGTAGAATGCTGTAGCAGCGAAGGAGGTCAAGGAGGGTGATGGAGCAGCGAGGGAGAGAAAGAGAGGGACAGTGAGGGTAGTGATAGAACAGCGAGGGTAGGGAGAGTGAGGGACAGCGAGGGGATGGAAAGAGAGGGAGGGTAGTGAAGGGACATCGAGGGAGGGCAGGGAGCGAGGGTAGGGGTAGCAAGGGAGGGATAGCGAGGGTAGGAAAAGTGAGGAAACAGCGATGGATCTGGAGGAAAGCAGGTTTGCACGGAGGACGGGCGCTCTTTTGGAAAAAAAATTTGCTCAGGAAAGTGCTCTGATGCCAAGTTATGAACGGATCCGCAAGTAATCTAAGGCTAAACTAGAAAATAACACAAAAGTAAGACTTAATCCTAGAAAGCAAGAAAGAAAGACTAAGGAGGCTAAAAGAGAGAGATCCATATCATAAGCTGAAAATCAAAGTGACACTAGAGCCCTACATATATCCAATAGGAAGCCCTAGAAAGGGGTCCAGAGGATAAGAGTCAACCGAGAGGGAAAATAGTTGTTAGAAATAAATGACTATGCTAAAGTTAATCCATAGGTTACTTTGACCCAAAAGGTCGAGATTTGTGTAACCATGGGTATTTAGTTATTTAGGCCATCTTAAGTTTGTCTTAAGTTCAGTTGGACCCAATTTTGGTCATGTACTGACTCTGGGTCCTTAGGGGTCTAATTTTGTTTAGGGGCCCTATCTTGACTTTTGGGGGTGCCCTACATTTAGTAAGTGGTTAACCTTAGGGTTTGGTGGCATTTGGCCACATCCAAGTAGAGTACTTAGATGCTCATTGTGTATTCCATTTTTGGACAGTTTGGCTAAGCATTGCTCTCCATTGCTCTTGTTGCTGTTTTCTCTCTCTCTCTCTCTCTCTCTCTCTCTCTCTCTCTCTCTCTCTCTCTCTCTCTCTTAGAGTTGGGCGCCCAACCTCTTCTCTCTTGTTTCTTGTGGAGATTGATTGATAACTAGATCTTGGTGACTTGACTCTTGCTTTCCTACATGGTATCAGAGCTACCGGATCAGCAGCAAGCTTGTTTGTTGGCGCCCTACCAAAAGAGGAGCTTCTCTGCTTTTTGTTGTGAAATTTCAGCATCTTGCTGATCTTTTCAAGTGGAGTTTGGATCAACTTTTTTGTCTCTTTTCAGGTTGAAGGAGGGCGGCCATCAGAGATCTTGGAGGAGCAATTTGTGGCACCCAAAAATCAGAATCTCAAATCTGATTTTTATGCAACCAATTTTCAGCAAGTTTTGTTTGGGGGAGGGCGCCCAAAAATCTGCTACTAAATTTTGGTTGTGGTGTCTCCTTATCTTGCTGTTTTTGTTTTCAGGTTTGCATTTGTGTAGAAGGGCGCCCAAAATTCAGCAAACCCTATTCAGGGTTAGGTCAACTTGTGGCTGGAAATTTGCAGATTCTCAGCAAGTAGTAGGGCGCTTTCAACAGCCCTATTGGAGTGTGTGTTGATCACACTATTTGGCTTCCTAATTGGGTTTCGGTGTAGGCTTCAATCGAAGCTAACCTAATTTTCAAGAAGCTGATTTTTTTGTGCAGCCATCTATCCATAATCTTTTGGGCACTTTGGTTGCAGATTGAAAGACATCTTGTGCTCCTACTTTCAGCTCTTTGTTTGCTGCAAATTTTTGAGTAGATTTGGTTGTGGCAAGGCTCTCTTTCCTATCTACTACAAGCTGAAATTTTGTTGGAGGTAATGGCTAAAGAATCGGAAGCTATCGGTTCTTTGTTTAGTGAAGATCGGTTGGATGGCACAAACTACTCCTTGTGGAGTTACATGATGAAGAATCTTCTCATAGCGAAAGGGCTGTGGGATTTGGTCAATGGTGATGAGGAAAGGCCTCCGTCTTTGGCACCTCCTACACCTCGTGGGTCATCATCATCAACATCATCTTCTCCATCTTCGGAAGAACAAAAGAAGTGGGATAGAAGGGATGCACAAGCACATTCTATGGTTGCTCTTGCTATGAAAAGATCTATCTTACCTCAAATTAGGTCTTGTAAGACATCTAAAAGTGCGTGGGATACACTTTATACTATGTATAGAGTCAAAAATCCAGCAAGAGTGGTGTATCTTAGAAATCAGCTTTCTTTGTTGAAGATCCAAGAAGGGGATGAAGTGACCAATCACTTGACGAAGATCAAGGATCTTCATGAGGAGCTTCTCAATATTGATGAGATAATTGAGGATGCTCAATTTGTTTCCATTACTCTCAACTCATTACGTTCATCTTATCTTCCATTTGTTTCATCTTTGAGTATCTCTCTAAGGGGACAGCAACTCTCCTTTGATGAACTTGTTGGGTTGCTTATTCAAGAGGAGCAAACAAGGCAAAACTTTGCGAGTGAGACTCAACACGATCAAGCTTTCTTCACAAAAGGCAAGGGCAAAGGCAAGTCAAAAGGAAAGGGGAAGCCTCCTTCCACGGATGAGCAAAAGCCCGTTGGAGGTCAAAATGTCAACACTCAAAAGAAGAAAGGAAAGTGCCATTATTGCAAAAGGTATGGGCACTTCATCAAGGATTGTAAGAAGAAGCTTGCGAAAGAGAGAGTAAAGGAATTGATACTAGTGCTTCACTTGCTACTTTGGAGCAAGAGCTTGAAGCTAGTGGTGATCTCTTCAACCAAGACTATGCTTTTGTGTCTAGTATTGCTTCTACTAGTACTACTAAATCTATGAGGAATTCAGATTCTGTTTTGCAAGTTGCTGATTTTCAGCCCATTGAATGGGTGATTAATAGCGGTGCTACTCGTCATATGACTTCTCGCAAAGAAGCTATGTTGAAGCAAGGACTAGTTGTTGAGTTCAAAGAAGATAAGTGTCTTGTCAAGGATCCTAAAAGAACACTCTTGATTATTTGTTTCGGGAACAATGCATGCTGGCTTATTCATTATGGATACCTATGAGCAACGAATTCCCTCTACATGTCTTGTTGCTTCTACATCGCAATCATTGGAGTTGGCTGAATTGTGGCATGCAAGGTTTGGGCATCTCAACTTTGCAAGTTTGAAGAAGCTGAAGACATTTAATATGGTAGAAGACATTCCTACTATTGAGCAGCCGGAAGGGCATATATGCGAGGGGTGCATACTTGGAAAGTTTCAAAGGAAATCTTTTCCAATTGATGGAACTATAAGGGTTCTTGATAAATTTGATTTGGTTCATAGTGACGTTTGTGGTCCAATGAGGACCGGATCCATTGGAAAGTGCATCTATTTTGTGACTTTTATTGATGACTTTTCCCGTTTTACATGGATCTATCCTATGAAGGCTAAATCGGAAGCTTTTCAGCGTTTCAAAGATTTTCTAGCAATGATGAAAAATCAGTTTGGGCATTCTTTGAAGACCCTACGCACCGATCGAGGGGAATACATTAAGAATACGTTCGGTGCATTTCTTCCAAAAAAGGGAATTCTACATCAAATGACAACTCCCCATACGCCTCAACAAAATGGTGTTGCCAAGCGAAAGAATCGCACACTTATGGAGATGGCCCGTTGCATGCTCAAAGCAAAGGGGCTGCCTCACAAGTTTTGGGCTGAAGCGGTTATAACGGCAGCATACATAAGCAATCATTGTCATACTAAAGCATTGAAAGCATTAACTCCTTATGAAGTTTGGTATGGAAAGAAGCCTACAATCTCACACTTTCGCATTTTTGGTTGTATGGCTTATGCTTTTGTTCCGTATAAACTTCGTACAAAACTTGAGGATAAAGGAGTTAAATGCATTTTTGTTGGCTATAGTAGTGAAAGCAAAGGCTATAGGCTGTTCAATTTGAGCACTAACAAGATTATTGTTAGTCGTGATGTGCATTTTGATGAAAAGAATTCATTGGATGTGGCCCCAACTCATATCTTGAAGGGGGGCAGCCCACATAGTGTGAATGTTGAAGTTTTTCCAGATTTGGTACCATCTTCTATTGCTGGAGATAAGGGGCAGCAATCAACCAGTTTCGACCTGCCCAACACCTCATCAAGTTTAGAGCCTAATGTTCATCAAGAACCGCCTGTTGTTGCTCAAAATCAGCCTGCAGGAACTGTTGGACAGCAAGGACCAGTTTTGGAAGATCTTGGACAACCAAGTGCGGTGTCGGAGGATCTTGGACAGCAAATTGTAAGAAGAGACATGGCTGTTGGACAGCCCAAAACAGTCCCACGATGGCTGTTGTCGACTTTGCGGGACAGCAAAGTAAGTTCATTTTATGATGGAAAGACACGTGCCTCTACAAAATCAGTGGACTATGCTGATTTTTCAGATTTTGCTCTTACATCTCATGGAGATGTTGCAGAAGAACCTATTTTCTATGAGCAGGCCAAGGGAGTAAAATGTTGGGAGGATGCGATGCAAGATGAGTATGACTCACTTATGAAGAACCAATTCTTGTTGATCTTCCTCATGGGAAGAAGGCAATTGGTTCTAAATGGGTATCCAAAATCAAGTATAAGGCAGATGGTACCATTGAAAGGTACAAGGCAAGGCTCGTTGCCAAAGGCTATGCTCAGCAAAAGGGGATTGATTATGAGGAGACTTTTTCTCCTACTGCTCGGATGACTACCGTGAGGGTAGTAACCTCTTTGGCTGCCCACTTTGGTTGGCGTTTGCAGCAACTTGACATAAAGACAGCATTCCTCAATGGTGATCTCAATGAGGAAGTGTACCTTCAACAACCTGCTGGTTTTTTGGTTGAAGGCCAAGAAGATAAAGTTTGTCTTCTCAAGAAGGCACTTTATGGACTGAAGCAAGCTCCGAGGATGTGGTATCAAAAGATACATGCCTACTTTTGTGATCGAGGGTTTACTAATAGTCCTAGCGAATCTACTCTTTATGTCAAGCATACTTCACATTATATCATCATTATTTTGCTTTATGTTGATGATATTATTATTGATGCCGTAATACTTGATCTTGGAATGGTTTTTGAAACCTCAGATTTAGGTCTATTGCACTTTTATCTTGGTCTTGAATTTGTACAAGAAGGGGCTGGAATTTTCATCTCTCAAGAACGCTACATTGGGCAGATTTTGAAGCGGTTCAAGATGGAAGATTGCAAGCCGGTTGCTACACCTATGGCGACAGGTCTAAAATTAAGTAGTCAAGGTGATGGTGAATCATTTGACACTACTTTATATTGTCAAGCTATTGGCTGTCTCATTTACCTATGTAATTCAAGACCGGACATGCATGCCCCGATGACATCACATTGGAAAGCGTTGAAGAGGATCTTTCGATATCCTCAAGGAACAAGAAGTCATGGACTGGTTTTTCCTGCTTGTGATGATGCACGTTTGGTTGGTTTTAGTGACTCGGATTGGGGTGGAGATAAAGACACTAGACGCTCTACAAGTGGACATTGCTTTTTCTATGGAAATTCTAATTTCGTGGTCAAGTAAAAAGCAACCCACTGTTGCTACTTCTTCTAGTGAGGCAGAATATAGAGCGATATTTTCAACCACAACGGAGTGTTTATGGCTGAGAAGACTACTTGTTGACATGAAGTTTGGTGAGCCCTCAGCCACTCTTATCTTGAGTGATAGTCAAAGTGCTATTGCCATTGCCCGGAATCCTGTTTTTCATGCGAGGACGAAGCACATCGAGATCCATTATCACTTTGTTCGGGAGAGACTTCATGATGGCGACATTTTACTTGAATATTGTCCTACGGAGGATAATATTGCGGACCTCTTCACTAAGGCGTTGCCTAGAGTCAAATTTGAAACTTTATGCAAAGCTTTAAATTTGATACCACGTGTTGGTTTTGTTACATAGTGAAGATTTCAGTTTTTGCATTGTCATTTAAGGAGGGTGTTAGAAATAAATGACTATGCTAAAGTTAATCCATAGGTTACTTTGACTCAAAAGGTCGAGATTTGTGTAACCATGGGTATTTAGTTATTTAGGCCATCTTAAGTTTGTCTTAAGTTTGTCTTAAGTTCAGTTGGACCCAATTTTGGTCATGTACTGACTCGTGGGTCCTTAGGGGTCTAATTTTGTTTAGGGGCCCTATCTTGACTTTTGGGGGTGCCCTACATTTAGTAAGTGGTTAACCTTAGGGTTTGGTGGCATTTGGCCACATCCAGGTAGAGTACTTAGATGCTCATTGTGTATTCCATTTTTGGAAAGTCTGGCTAAGCACTTTTCCATTGCTCTTGTTGTTGTTTTCTCTCTCTCCTTAGAGTTGGGCGCCCAACCTCTTCTCTCTTGTTTCTTGTGGAGATTGATTGATAACTAGATCTTGGTGACTTGACTCTTGCTTTCCTACAAGTGCGACCTCCAAGTGGACCCCCTCCAAGGTAATATGGTCTAAATGTCAATAAAATGAATAATAGGGCCCAAGGCCAACCATATAGTCTAAATGTCAGTAAACAATAAAATAGAGGGCCCAAGGCCTTGCTTATGCATAAAAGTAAAGGTAAAGTAGATGCGAATGGACGTGGCGAATGTAAAGAGCCAAGTCCATAACTGCAAGGCTTTTTGAAATAAGCGACGGAGTTGTTAAAAAAAAACTGGTAGCAAAAGTGCGCTGGAGACTTGCCTTCTGAGCACTGGAGACCTGTCTTTTGTTGGCTCAACAATGGAGCTATAAATGCACACACATTTCTGAGATAAATTTGTGGCTTAAAAATGCTCGACAGTAAAGGGGTGCTGGTGCTGAAGCATATGGCTGCAAAGATCAGTAAGCAACGAACTACTAGGTCCTATAAAAGAGACCACCAAGAAAATCTCCAAATGTGACGAGACAAGAGAGAGAGAGAGAGAGAGAGTTTTATTAACGTCTTTTCCATGCCAAAACGCATGTAAGACAAAAAGTACATATCAGGTGTGTGGTACAAACAAGAGCGTGTAAAACATCTCTAATAACAATAAAGAAAATATATATGAAGTGTAGCTACTAAAAACAACTACCATCTAATAGCTACCAATATCTTATAATTGCTAATGACAAAACGTAACTATGTTGGTGGTGATGGTTGGAGACTGCAACTGGAAGTAATGTGTGGTGATGACGTCATCTAGGAGGTCGTCTCGGATGTGTGTGTCTCCTCATGTCAATGATCCTACGCGCAACAGGAATCTAGGTGGTAAGCCGTCTCACATCCTCTGAGTCTTGAGTCATTATCAACCTCACTATCCTCTAAGTCTGGATCAAGTCGTGACCTCTTGTGAGAGGAGAAGGATGTGATCTGGAGCTGTATGTCAGAGTGACTAGACTAAGCTGGCTGACATAGATCCTATTGCAGAAGTAACATCTCTCTGATCATAAGTGCAACGCAACGTGGATCCTCATATGCTATAAGGTCGACCACAAAGTGACCGGTGCATCTCGAAAAAGACAATGATATCTCTCTGATCTCATAGCATATTGGACATCTGAATAAGAGAGAGAGAGAGAGGGTTTAGCCCAAATGTATGTAACTTATCACTAGTGATAGTTTCATGTAACTACCATGATAAGCAACACGGTTGTGAACAACATATTCTACCAATCTGAATTTGGTAATTCATCACAATTCTTGATCAAAGTGATTAGGTATCGATTCCCATTTTTTTTAAAGTGTTTGTCAAAGAAATTAATAAATACAAATCTGAGCGGGACTTTCTATCCTCTATATTTACTTTTCTAAACTTTTCATCACTCAACAAAAAGGAAGCATTCAAGACGCTCTTTACAAACCATCCTCTCTGCACAATCACACTCATGCATGCTCTTTGCAAACTTTACTTTTTCCATTACTCACAAGCATCAAAAGCATGTAAAAAAGCAAATCATGAAGTGAACCATATACTCCAGCATCCATTAACACATAAATGCTCAAAGCATCCACATCAACACTACTTGAAGAGTCCACAAAATCAAAATAAAAGGTGTGCCACGTGTTGACTATTTATAGCCACAATAGTTAGCCAATAGTAGCATAATCAATGTAAGAAGGCCTAAAGAGAATTTAATCGTTTAATGGAGCCTCTTAAGTGTCCTGATAAGGGGTAAGTAGTGTTGGAGGATGCAAGCTACACACAGTGGGTTGCTTCTGTAAAGGCACCAAAAAGAGTGCATTTGTCCCATAGCATTTGTCCCATAAGTAAATGGAGACTAAAACATCACCCACATATAAGCTCATAGTAGACACAATACCCTTGTCCCCTCGTACCAGGCGGGTGGCTAGGCGGTGGGGATGGGATCCCACACGCGGCCCACAGGTGCGCACAATGCGCGACATCGTCTACTAGACCGGATTGTTGCCGCTTTCCGCTGCGAACAAACTCTGACATGGTATCAGAGCCAAGTGGGGGTCCTGTACGAGCAAGTGGGGGTGTCCTTCGCCCTGTGCTCGCTTGAGTGGGGGTGTTGGAGGATGCAAGCTACAAACAGTATGCTGCTTCCGTAAAGGCACCAAAAGGTAAATGGAGACTAAAACATCACCCACATATAAGCTCATAGTAGACACAATAACCTTTTCCCATGGTACCAGCCCTTTTGGGGTCAAGTGGAAAAAGGCGGGTGGCTAGGCGGTGAGGATGGGATCCCACGCGCAGCCCGCAGGTGCGCACAATGCGCGACATCGTCCACTGGACCGGATTGTTGCCGCTTTTCGCTGCCAACAAACTCTGACATGCGATGGAAAGTGAATGAGGATGCAATAAACAAAGAACTAACAATATTTAGTTCCTCCCAGGATCCTAGAAATGTGCTAATGAGGCCTACTCACTAGATACAAGTCTAGAAATGAACATGCATCAACATGCAACACCATGCAATATGACATGTAAAGAATTTTCAGATTGGAAGAGATGTTGTCACAGAAAATTCCAGCATGCAATCGATTCCTGAGCATAAAAGATCATGAAAGATGAATTTTGTGATCTAATCCACACTTCCTCCTTGAACCTGGGCGCAAAACCTGCAAGCAGAAAATCGATTGGAAACACACAAAAATGATTGCTCGCTGCCACATCTGAATGGAATCAAAGCCCAATCACTCCGATGCAGGATGAAGAGCAGCTGCAAGGACCTACTGTTAAAGTGCAGGTTATTACAGATGATGAGGAAGATACCTCATTTACACTTGTTGGGTGTTGTCCCGACACTTCTTTTGATCTGCTATACTTGCAAATGTTTCATGTAGATCCATATGACATGTGGCAGGATGTAGTTGAAGATCAACCATATTTGCCAGCCACGTTGTTACCCGGTGCTATTTTGGAGAGTACCAAATTGATGCAGCAACAAGCCTAGAGGGGGAACTGTCATGTTTCTAGCCTTGGACACATGCAAAGGTCCTAAGTTGGAAGGACCCAAGTTAACTAAGTGACTCACTACAAATAAGTGAAGTTTCCTCTCTAGAGAGAGAGAGAGAGAGAGAGAGAGAGAACTAGACACATGTCTCAACTCAAGATTGAGTGGAGATTTTTGCATGAAACTTTGTACATCTTCTACTATATATACAAGGAGGGCTAAGCTATCCTTGAAGCGCCCATTTGTTTAATCGTTGTGTTGTTATCATTGATGGTTTAAGTTTTCTCTCTCTTGGCAGCCAATCGGCCAATCTCCAAATGCTGATTTCTTTACCTATAGAGATCTGAATCACATGATTCTTTTCTGCATATGTTTTCTATGTTCTAGGGGATCAATTCCCACATACATGCAGGTTTTATTTTGCTGATTTGATGGTGATTTCAAAATCAGATCCTTGCTGATTTCCCCCCATCTCTAGAAGACTTGCATGTGATTGCATGATAGTTTTTCATTTTACATGTCATTATATTTGATCATGCAAGTAGGCTTGTAGGTCCTTGCCGATCCTCAACAAATTCCAACAAGTAGGAGGAACTAAAAGCTCAAATATATAGAGATTCTACATCATTTTGGGGATCATTTGACTCACTTGTGAAATGAGGGTTTGAAGAGATTCTACCTCTTACTTGTGAGCTTGGAAATGGCTTCTGTTTCAACAAACTACATTATACATAGATCATAGAGTCCTAGACTTATTATTATTAGTACATACCACATACTAATACTAAAGTCCTGAGTGTACAATGTATATACATCACGTGATGCATCATTACTTGAAATTTACATAGATTCTGATACGAACTATAGTATGCTACATAGATAATAGTCCAAAAGCCCAAAGTCCACAATGCAGTGTGTACATACAAATTTGGAATGACATGAAAATTGATTCAAGTTGCATTATGATACAGACTATAGCATACTATATAGATGATGTCCAAAGCCCAAAGGTCACAATGCAATTGGCACATGCAAGTTTGGAATGACCTGAAATTTGGTTCACGTTGCAGCCCAATACTAAATATAGATTGACCCATCATCCAATATGAAATACAATGTATATGTTCCACGATGGCCACAAAAATTTCCATCAAGCCAATTCGGGTCCCCGGCCAATTCGAATGAGCAGAATTAGTGATTTGAGGCTTCAACTAGGTGATTCTTGTAATTGTAAATCAAACTTACTCTTTTCAAATTGTTGGTGCGGAAAGTAGTCATCAATACAACTAACCCATATCATAGAGTGCTTTTTTAAGCCAGCACACCAGATTCTCTTTGCCCTTGGTCCGATAACCCTGCAGCTCGAAAGGTACCCTTGACATCCACCAGTTGGATTTCTCATCCAAAGTATGCTACTAAGGAAACACAGTCTTAATAAATGTCATATTTGCCACAGGAGCAAATGTCTCATCATAGTTCAACCCTCCGAATGACCACTTTAGCCACCAACCTTGCCTAATGTTTATCAACATATCCACTAGCATCAGATTGCAACCTACGGCTTGCTTACCTTCTAGCAAAGCTACGGGCTCCCATTTCTCATTTTGCATGATAGAGTCGTACTCCTCCTGCATAGCATTTTGCCATACCTTCTATTTACAGCTTCGTGAAAAGTGTGTGGTTCCTATGACATCAGAATGATCGACATAAGTGCAAAGTTAGTTTCTTGCCTCTCATTGAACTAGCTCTCAGCCCTTCTTGCTCTTTAGTTTCACCTTATTCCAAAATTTGCCCCTCCTTAAATGTCTCCTAGTACCACCTTGGCAACTCCTTAGTTGGTGAGGAGGATGAGGACCAAGTGTCCCATGGTGTTAGCCTTCTCTTTTGCTTCCTTGGGTCATCAAATGCGGCCTACTCTTCTCTTGTGACTCACGAGGTTCTTGGCTAACAATCTCCCAACTCTTCAAAGGTATGGAACCGATCCATATGAGGAACATATGCTTTGAGGCTCATGAATCAAAGTACCACCCACCAACTATGGACTGGGATGCCAATGTGGAAATGAATTAATCAGATCAGCCATAGTCTTCCTCATCCTCTCCTACAACTCTCTCAACATAGTGCCCCTACTGCTGCTTTCTTTTCTCTAATCACTCTGCTTCTTACGGCACTCAAAAATGAAGCAACAACACTTACCATAGTAGTTGTGATTGCCCTTTCACTTTGGGGTTGATAAGGATTTGTTACTTGACCCATATAAAACCTCAAAAGGTTCCTCTACGATTCCCTAACAGACTATCGATAGGGAATCTAGACACTCACTTGATAGGTTTTTGTAATTGGGATGCTTCTTGTGCTCTTTGTGGGATAACTCAACTATATTGCTTGTCAGGCTTTACATTTGGTGATCTTTAGTAATCTTTGAAAAGGATTGTTGATTGTTCACCTATTATAGTCATCTTTATGCTTTTAATGTGATGCCATATCTGTAATTTCTGACTAATGAGATTGCACTTGTTTTACAATCCCTTTCAACTTCAAATCATCTAAATTAACTCAAAGCTATCATGATGAATCAATCAATTTGTGCAAAGTTTCTATGATTCTACATGAACAGGCTTTGTGATGCAAATCCCATACTTCTCTTGCCTATAAGAGCCCCTTCACCAAACTCAACTTGGCCCAACCCTATTAAATGCATGTCCACCAAAAACTCAATGTACCTACGTTGGGACAGAATTCACCAAGAAAACTCTCTTTTCCACAGGACAACCTAAAATGCGCTATCTCCCTGTAAAATGTCAAACTTGTCCAAAGTCAACAGGAATATGTAGCATGCCATAGGAAGCTCAACTGATACCAAGGACACTCATTAAGATTCTTGTATCAAAAACATGAGCAGTTAAGACTATCCAAATATTTATGAGTCAGTCAACTTCAAAGGTACACAATATTAGAAAACTGCAGAAACCAAATTCTTACCATCTTAGTTTTAGCTAAGCACATGCAATCCTATTTTAAAAAGACATTATACATCTTACTTGTTGAGTTTTTAATCGTGAGTTTTCCTCTTTTAGCTGGGTAACTTCTGCTTCCAGTTCCACTGTGTAGGCCTTTATGCACACCCAATAAATCAAAGCCACCATTGAATTTTTTAATGTCGAAGATGAACCACATTGACTATTGAAACTTGACAGCATACCAACTCAGGATGAAGCAATAACTACGATTCTACACACGGACAAAGGAAAGAGCCAAAACCAACATGCAGGGAAGACAAAACATAAGGTCCAGAATTTCTCTGTTTGTCCAATACTGCTTATCACAGTCTTATGGATTTGTCTAGCAATATGTGAATTTTAGAAACTCAATTAGATTTTCACCTGCTTTCTCGCTCGAGATCTTGCTGCAGACTCCCTATTTTTTATCATTCTACGCTGACGACGCTCGACTGTCTTTTCAATGGCATTGTCAAAGCCTCTCTTTCTGTTGGGTGTGTCTGGAGTTAAAAGCCCAGGCGAGAGTGCCATTGCACCAACTAGACTTCCAGGAGCCAATCCAGGTCCAATATCCAAAGGTCCTTCCACCATATTACTCAACGGAGGAACCTGCAAAAGCATTCCTCCTGCAGAACCTGTTCTTTTTGTCACGCTAGCCATAGCTGCTGCTGCCTGCTGCTGGAGAAGCAGCTGCTGTTGTTGCTGCTTCAGCTGGTAATTAACCCACTCCGCCTGCTGCTGCTGCTGATTTTGTGGCAGGGTTTCAATACCAGGCCGTGTGCTGGACACTCCAACACCATAGCTTGTGCCGAATGGTGCGACCCTAGACGGGTTTGCAATAACATCTGCATCCTCTCTAACGACACCTGCTTTTACCAGAAAATCCTCTAATGTCATCTCCCCGAATGTACCCTGCCGTCGCTGCTGCTGTTGCTCTCGCTCCTGCTGTTTCTTCTGTCCTTGGATTTCCTTCCAAACTTCATCAACAGTCTTATGACTGAGTGTGCGTGGCAGAGTCAGGCTCCCAGGCCGCTGCAAATTGGTGGCCGGAGGTGCAACAATTGGCGCTCCAGAACCACCTTCAACATTTGTTATTGCAGAAGCCATTGCCTGGCTTTCTTCAGCCGTCCAAATATTTTTCAAGAATTCGTCCATACTCATGCTGCCAAAGTTTTTCCCAGAATCAATCAATGAATTTTGGAGCTCGTCCAAGGTGAGGGTGTAGATAGATCCTTGCCGTGTCAGCGGAGAGCGAGAGGCGACAATGGCTCCATTGTTTGAAGAAACCATTGTTTTAGATGCCATTGATGGAAGATACTGTTCTAGAACACCACTAAGATATCTGCGTCAATGAGGTAGTTGAGAAAGCTCAAGGCTGTATGTCGAGATAGTTTTACTTCACTGCTAGAGGAATATCTGAAGAAAAAAGCAAAACACCACAGCATTCATTTCTATCAACGTAATGTTTTGACTTCATCAAAATTTTCCACATTTTAAATTATCGGATGAACAGCGCTGCTGGAAAACATTATTTGAGGCAGCTGAAGAGGTGACAAAATAGCCCGCCACACATACACATATCGATATGCCCTAACCACATTCATCTATCGCACTTTTTCACATAAAAGCTTTAAGGCAAATCTCAAAATGCTTAAAGGGCATCCCACTGAAGCAGCTGCATCCCAAAGCTTTCACGGCTTCTTCAAGCGGCTGAGATCATGGCCGGTCATTTATACAGGACCACAGTAGCGTCTGCATCTTAGATATCATGCAAACCCTAAGCCTTTCCGGCACTTTCCATTGCTGGCTACAAATATATCGCTGCATATCTTCCTTCATCATCCATCATCGTCATCCCTTTGAACTATCCTTACATACTGCTCCAGCATCCGATAATTATTTCCTTCAGTTTTGCGCCACCGCCATCGCCATCGCCAACAGCTAAAGCCTGCGCAACCAAAGATCCTCTGTAATTTTTTCTCCTCCTCCTCCTCCTGTTTCTTCTTCTTCTTTCTACCAAGAAATAATTATAATATTAAATATAGGGGGGGTGGCAGGGGGGTTGATATGCATGAGAAATAATATTTTGGCCAAGAGGAAATTCAACTCAGATATATATAATTAGTAAGGGTAAGTTTTGACTCCACAAGAAGTCTTTTATATTTAGCTTTTAGAAACTTTGTTTTTCTTTATGCAGGCTTTTGGTGTTGTGGTGAATTAGGAATCCCAATTCTCATGGGCAAGCACGCAATTAAACGCATCCCTAAGCACAACACGCCACCGCACTTCACATGAGTTGATTAGCTTTTAGCTAGCAATCAGAAGTGTCTAATAGACCCGACCCACGCATGCGCGTGAATCTAACTTTGAGTGAGCGAGCAAGCCCACTAACCCCCCAAAGTTACCCTTACACCACCATATAATGCATGGTAAAATCGAATTTGGGTGGGCAAGCGCAACTCGACCAAGAGCGCTTCTACTAGGCTTCCTCACCCAAGTTCGATTCCCCGCACATGGGTAGTTGAATCAACTCATGCCTATTGTGCCATTCTACCATGATGTGCTTTTGTTGGTGAACTTGCTCACTCAAAGTTATACATTAGTTGATTGAACAATCAACCCATGCATGTGTGGTGTGGTGGCGTAGCATTCTTGAGTTGGGCTTTGTGACCAGGTACTGATTCCAACCCACGAATAGGTGGATGCCCAAGCCAAGGGTTGTCAAAGAAAATTAATTCTCAAAATTTCAATGCCCATTACTTATGACAATACATAATGTAAATATTCCTCTTGGGAGGCTTGGGCATCTTTGGTCTATCTTTTTTGTCACATGTATGTGGGTCCACACGATGACACGTTTCACTTTTTGTGAAATGGAAGGGAGTGAAATATACATATGATTATGAGATCCTCATCGTGACTAAGGGTGCAAATGCACGCAAAACCCCACCCTCATCAAATATCCCCAAGCCTTCATCCAATGCTCCTCCCTATGAGAGAGTATGATGAAAGTACTGGCATTTGTGGACCCACCTCATGACTCTTATCCGCACATTTGACTAACCGTCAATGCAAATTGCTCAACCGGGGCGGGGGGGGGATTAGCTATTATGCTAGCATTTGCATTATTTTGTTTGTAGGGCTCCGAGTGCAACTCGCATGTGCGAACATTCACTAAGTCAAACTTGTGAAATGCCTCACTTCTACCATTCTAATCTCAACTCCCACTTGCACACATGAGGAGATGCGAAGTCAACTCTTAGGATGGATTCAAACCAAGGTTGATACTCATTTTCTGACCTCCTCTCTCTTACCACCCAATTTTTAGAATGACCATCCCTCTTTCAACATGCCAATAAGTGTTTTATTGACCACTACAACTTAATTGGCCCATTTAAATTCTTGTCATGCCATATCCCAAGCCTATGCCAATGGGGTTGGCTCAGTTGGTTAGCTTGACATCCAAAGTTTCTTTGGTCTCAGGTTCGAGCCTCCCCTTGGAAACCAAGAAGCATATCCCAAGCCTATACCCAACGGGGTTGGCTCAGTTGGTTAGCTTGGCATCCATTTGGTCCCAAGTTTGAGCCTCCCCTTGGAAACCAAGAAGCATATCCCAACCCTACGGTTGAGCAAGGCAATTATAGATGCATAAAGGAGTGGGTAAAAGAAGCACAAGCCAAGGAGGCTACCTCAGAGCCTGACAATGATCAACATGGAGGTGACAATGAACGAAGGACTGCTGTTTCCCCCCCCCCATTCCCTGGGCTACTATAATGGGTAGAATGTGCAAGAGCATTATAGTATGGAGATTCCTTTTTATAACAAGGAGATGAAAAAGGACCATATTGTTGCTCTAGTTGATCCATTGTGTGGAGATGTTCAAGTGTAGTTGGGTGGGCACTCTACTCAACACACATTCGACCCTATGAGAAGAAATGAAATCATACATAGATGGGACAAGCAAAGCCTAACCAAACCCAACTCCTACCAACCCCACACCTAAAAGAAGAGCTAAAATATCTCAACCAAAGCATCAAGTATGAGTGAGATGGGAGAAAGATGAAAAACATGTGACGATCCCAATCACACATCAAGGTTTACCACAAGAATCTTCCATAGTTGATGGAGGATCAAGAGTCAACATACTTTTCTTTGGACTTTATCATGCATGGGGACTTACATGCATGATGGATGCTTCTTTTATGGTTCAACTAGCTGATTATTCCAGTGTAAAACCCATAGGTTTTAGCTAGAGAAGTGCACACCAAAATGTTGGAATCAAATTCTTGTTAGACTTCATGGTGTTAGACTTACCTAAATCCCCCCAATCTTACCGAGTCCTACTTGGTAGACCATGGCTCCACATGTTCCAAGCACTTCACAACTAGGGTCAGAACCAGATTATCCTTCAAAATCACGATTGCATTCTGAAAATCGACCCTTATATGTGAATTACAAAATCAACTAACCAATAAGCCATGGTAGTCAGCTCTAACACCAGTATCCACTCTGGTGAGGAATCAGAGAATGGACGTTGCTGAATGCGAATTTTCATATGAGACAAGTCGCAAATAGACTAAGTAAACTGGACCAAAGCCTTAGCCACAGTGGATTCTTTACAACTCGATGTAACGTCAACTGTACAATGAAGTAAGTCAGGGTTTGCCATTGACACCTCTTCCGATGGATGACGTGGTGGTGTTCATGTTGAGAACTAAGAGAGAGGCAGCAAATAATGCCTAGAGGCCAATGTCTACGAAGGTCATGCCCGCACTAAAGAGTTAGAACAAGCCAGAGAGGTAGAAGAGAGTCGCATTGTATTCGTAAGAGAGGATGTTGAAGGTGATGAATTGCAAGATCTAAAGGCACTTCTTTACAAATATTGTGACCATTTCGCATGAAATTATGTTGTGTTGAAGGGCATATCACCAGATGTAGTGGTTCATACCATTATCTGGTGGATGGGGCAAAACCTATAATAAGTAGGCCATATCGGTCTAATCCGCACTACGCTCAACTGATTCAAGAGAAATTGACTAAGCTTCTAGATGTAGAGAAGCTATCACATGATGATGAAAGTACACTGGTAGATACTGCTTTATATTGCCAATTAGTTGGATGCTTGATGTACCTCATCACTATGCATCCTGATATAGGCTATGTTGTGATTCTTGTGAGTTAACAATCGAAATTGAGTAAAAGAATTGAGTTTGGCAACACAAGAGGCCATCAAATTAAGAAAAGTATTGCAAGACATTGGAATTCCACAAGCGAAACTAGTAATCAAGAGTGATAGTCAAAGTGGAATACAATTAGCAAATAATCCCATGCTTCATGCTCATACACGACATATAGAAGTGAAATACCACTTTATTAGAGAAGAGATAGACTATTATCTAAAGAAATTGATGTGGTACATTGTAGGATAGGGGATCAATTAGCCAATATTTTTACTCAACCACTGTGTAATGCTAAGTTTGAGTTTTAAGAGAGAAGCTAGGCGTGCGTGAGGTAAATGAGGGCTTAAGGGAGAGTGTTGCAGTGAGCATATAACCATTAGGACCCAGTTAATACTCCTATGGCTTCTTTCGCATGTCGTAGTACAAGTTGTGATTTAGTAGGTACAACAGGTACAACATGTTTATCATGATAATGGGAGGAGGATCTCCATTACCTCCCTTGGACAAATTCTTTTCCAAAAGGATTTTTGTTAACAAAGGGTTTGGCAAAGTTAAGGAGGCCTTTGAAGAATAAGGCTTAAGGTGAAAGGTAAAGGAAGAGGCCCTCCTATACTTGCAAAAGTATAGAGGGAGAGGAGGACATTCTTTTCCTCGTTCTCCTTCCTTGAAGAATCAAGTTTAAAGAGATTTTATTAGTTAATTAGTCACTATGCTACTTTACTTATAAATTGTGTTAAGTGCCATGTCGTGGCACAATACTTCTTAAAGCTTGGGACAACTGTCTGTAATAGGGGCCTCAATGACATGTAGTGCAACCCTCTTGAAAATAATTAACTTATGTAAAGTTCTGTAATCTTACCTTTGAGTTCTTTGAGAAGCATAAAGAAGTTGTTCTTATGCAAGCTATTTCCAAATTAGAATTTTGTTTTGGCAAAAGTTTCTCATGCCTAGAGGGCTTGAAAGACTGTTTGCCATAAATGTCCCCCTTTTTTTTCTAGCTTTGTCAATAAAAAAGACAAATAGTTTTGTATTATTTTTGGCTCAGAAAGCTAGAAAAAAAAGTATTTCTAGCAAATAGTTTCCCGGGCTAGGAGGCCCTAGAAATGATGTGTGTCTAGGCCTATAAAGTCATTTCCTAGCAGCCTTATTTTAAGTTATATGAGCTAAAAAGACAAAAGGCATTCATTTTCTATTTTATGACTTGAAAACTACATCATGATCTCTCGCTTAGAAAAACATTGCTAAACATATTTTTTGAGCTAAAAGGAAAACAAAAAAAATCCTAATGGAGAGATTTTTCAAGCATTGAATGCTTGGAAACTATCTTGGCATAAATGTTTCAAAATCCTCTAGGCATGGCTACTATCGTAAGGCTTTTTTATTTTTTGATTTCTCTAATCAAATGGCTAGAAATTGCTTGCAAAGACAATGGAATACAATGATGATGTACTTTCCAAAATATGGTAGATTACCTTTGTCAATCTAGAATATACCAACCATGGCATTTGCAACCAAAACTTCCAAAGTAATGCTAGAAATGTGGAATGCAAGGCTAAGGGAAAACCAAAATGTAGTGGTATCAAAGAAGACATTTCCTATAGGTGTTGGCAACCATAGTGCATGCCTAAATGAACAAAATAAAGGATTGTTCATATTCTTCCATTAAGGTCAATGTCATCCCATGTAATCATTTCGTAGTTGAATCTTTTTTTCTAATCCCTCATAATCTACTCTCTTGCTTTTTTCATTTTTATATAAATAGAAGGCATGTATGGGTGGATTGCACATTGTTGCAAGTCAAAAGAGCGCACCATGGAGAGCTTATTATGGCTTCCACAAATCACTAGACATGCTTTATTTATTCTAGTATTTTATTCTATATTTGGGAACCTCAAACAAATCGACGAACGTTCAGATGAAGGATCAAGAGTGATATTGTTATTTTTACAAAAAGAGTACTTTTTTGACAAAAATAGCTCAGTATAACAACTGACCTTGACTTAACGTTCACCCAACTTACTATTTATCAAAAATAGTATGATGGACCGACTGTGACTCTGGCGAAGGTTCAGACAAAGGCTCCTCTCTGAGAACTAATGTTCTTGCAAAAAGGTATTAAACTTTCTACAAAAGGTTACCAACAACTAGTGGAACAAGCACTTTAGCCTTCTATTTTTGGAATTAGCCTTTGTTGACCTGGCTATAGATAGATCTGGGTCAGATCCAGGTACAATAGACCAGGCGGAAGTTGGTTTTCAGTAGTTTTTTGTTTTTAGAGGTTTTTTCATTTTTTTTTGGTGGTTTTTGTTCAGTTTTTGAAAATCGGTTGGGAAGTAACATGAGTATCATGACCACAACGTTGTCAGCCATGAGTGATCCTACTATAGTAAGTTGATCAATAAGTGATCTAACATAATTAACATGGTCACTTATAGAAGTCGATTTTGACATCTTGCAAGAAAAGAATTTTTTTTACAAAAATAGATGAATGGTGACATCTTGGGTCTCATACAAACTAATGAGAATTTCCCAAGCTTGCTTAGATGTTTCATTGTTACTGATATGAGAGATTTATAAGTCCTTAAGATTCACGGATATTAATTCAAGAGCTTTGTCATGTTTGGATTTCCATTTGGCTATAAGATCCGCATCTTGCTGTGGGAGGATTGAAGATCTGTCGACCACATCCCATAAATCTATCTCCAATAATATCATCTTCATGCGATACCTCCACATGTGAAAGTTGTCACCATTTAATTCTAAAAAACAATTTCTCCATGTGTCAAGAAGAATAGTAATATTGAAAATGTTATGAAAATCAAATCAAACTTTGATACCACTGTTGGTAAAGGGTGCAAAAGTATGAGCAATAGTTCAAAGTGTCGAGAGACACTGTCGAACTATCGCATGAATGAGTGTTGTGGAAGTCTGATCAAGATCGACTAATCGACGAGTTAATAGGTGTCTAAAACAACCATAGTTACAGAATTCGAGGGCGTCAAAGAGAGTTGTGATTCTACACTTTCGACTCAGTCGATAAGACACAAGAAAAAGAAGAGCGACATGAGTAAAACGATTCTTGAATCAAAGTAAAAACAGCGATAAACATTCACATATTACTCAAACATTGAAGAACGCACAATAATTTAAGATAATGTGAATGTACATGAATTTGCTGTAAGAAAAATACTTACCAATATTACAAGTCTAAAAGAATAGTTCAGAACTGGTCGATAGTGCTAGGCATCTTAGCAAATACATCTCTCATCTATGTCATGCTGCTATCTGATCTAATCTTTGTATTTATGTACAACGCAATATCACTCTATTGATTGTTAGCCTTTGGGCTAACCGTACAATGGAATGAACATGAAATTTCGTAAAATAGTAGTAACATTTGTCATTGAGACGTGAATAGTAATGGTTGTTTTGAATGTCTCTTGAACATTGTCGAGTCAACGCTTTGTCAAATGTCGCTTGTCGGATGATATCAATGTCGAGTGTTGTGTCGAGTCATTGTCGATTGTCGTGTCGAGTCATTGGCGACTATCGAGTCGAGTCTGTTGGACCCTTTTAGTGTCTCCCTAATCGTCATGATTAAGAGGGCAAAGATGGGACTTGGATCTCCAACCGGATGAGTATCGGTGTAGTACGAGCTTTGATCCAATGGGGAGGGGGTTAAGCTTGGGATCTAAGCCTACCAAGGGTGTCAACCTCGGTTTTAGATCTAAAGGTGGAAAGGCTTAGATGAGGATGTGAGCCTTCTTCCTTTTCCTATCTCTTTTTGGGGTTTTTGGGTTTGGGTTGATCATCTTCTTGGATCTTGGTATCATGGATTATCTAGGCTTCTTTGGCTCTAAATCTTCTCCTCTTGAGGGTTATCTTTTCAAAGGAGGGGAGCAATGGAAAAGACCTACCTAATGGATCTTAATGATCTCTTCCAACGGGATTTCTAACACCCATTTTACTATTGTGTGATTTTGTGGATTAGATGAATGAAAGCACGAGCTAATGATCTTTCAAGAGTGTGATAGCATGATTAAGCAACAACATTCAAGCATTCATTCATCCACAATCAATCATACATGAGCAAAAAAGGAGGGCTTCACAATGTAAGAAAGGTAGGAGGCTTATCTCTCTCTCTCTCTCTCTCTCTCTCTCTCTCTCTCTCTCTCTCTCTCTCTCTCTCTCTCTCTCTCTCTCTCTCTCTCTCTCTCTCTCTCTCTCTCTCTCTCTCCAATGCAAAGTGATTACAAAATGGTGTCACATCCCTACTTATAGGCAAAGCCAGGGTTAGGGTTTTTGGTTCACCCAAAGCCCTGTGGCCATAAGAACTTGACTTTATACAAAGTTTTAAGCCAAATTGCATTTTAAACTACTTGGGTCCTTTCTTATTTTAGACCCAATAGAGCATTGATCTACTTTTATTTCTCGCGCCATTGGCTAACGAGTATAGTGCACCTTCTATAGGTGCCTGACATTACATTACAAGTAGATCTAAGTCATTATGTCGACTCGGCCACGCTTTTGTTCCCGTCGCCATAAAATATGCTGGAGGGGCTGGGCCTTGTTTTTGCTCGTTGGCCGGTCCGCAACTTGTCGACTTCTCTGGCATCGGCATTCCTGGTACATATTGATTCTGAAACTCCTTATCTGTGATTTGTCGACGCTCGTTAATCATCCTAGTTGGCGCACTTGTACTTTTGCATTTCCACGCCCTATGATGGCGGGACAAAATTGTGTTGCTAGTTACCCAACATAATGCCATTTGCTCGCCTCATTCCATAATACATTTTCTTCCCCTCACTGTTGGCCTTTTTTGTATAATAAGTTTAGGGAGGGATTGGTAAATATAGCTACTGTTGTTGTGAATGGTTAGCGGTTCGATATCGAGTCTCCTCCTCTCTAGTTTGTTATATGATAGCTAATACAATGGTATATAATAGCACGAAAAAATCCTGGCTTTATCGAGTCTGCTCCTCTCTTAGCTGTTATATGATAGCTAATACAACGGTATTTGATAACACGGAAAAATCCTTGCTATTTATTGCTTCTTGTTGGTTTTTTTTTGTATAATAAGTTTAAAGAGGGATTGGTAGACATCGCTATTGTTGTAGCGAATGGATAGTTGTTCGATATCGAGTCTTATCTTCTCTAGTCTGTTATATGATAGCTAATACAATGGCATTTGATAGCACGAAAAAATCCTGACTATTTATTGCTTCTTGTTGGCACTTTTCGTATAATAAGTTCAGGGAGGAATTGGTAGACATAGCTATTGTTGTAGCGAATGGTTAGCGGTTCGATATTGAGTCTACTCCTCTCCAGTATGTTAGTAGATAGACTCACCTGTACGTGTATATGATTCTTCGGAGAGGTTTTTCAGTCAAAGAGGTCTAGTTCATCCATTCAATTTTCTACTTCTTATCAATTTATTTTGTATCTCTGTATGAATTAAAAAAAATTCATTTTTTTTTCTAATTTTTCCATCCAATAAAATAATACAATCCTATCTATATCCAATTCTATTTTGTAATGAAATTTTCACAGGCAAATATTAACTCTTCAATATTGACTTTTGGAAAATTTACTCAAGTCGATTAACTCATAGCTCTTTCAATCGTAATTATATTTATTATTGGTTTATTTCGCCATCCCATCTAATGAACAAATACAATAAATATCAATTTCATTTGTTCATAGGTTCCATCGTTCCCGTAGCTTTTGAATTTTCTACGCGCAGGTTCTTCCTCTACAGTGGTGTTAGAGTAAATTTACTTAGTAGCAATCGACTCAAGGCTTCGCTTTTTCATTTCATAATCTAGAAGTATTAAATAATACAATGAATTGATTTCATTCTATCCTTTATTACACTGCTTTTCGAAGGTCTATTTTCTTCACCATACGGGTCTAATAGAAAAAAGATTAAATTATTCCATTTTTATTATTGATACTACTGATAGTTTTTCTCTTCACAAAATGCATTCTATTTGTTTTTGTGGAAAACCCTTCGAACCAATTTAGATTCTAGTAATATGAAGGAAGTAATGAGTTGGTTTTTAGTGTAAACTAGAGATTCTTGGTTTTTCATTAATCCCTCTTCACTATTCTTTAACTTCCATTTGAACGAGTTGCACACTAAGCATAGTAACTTTTTTTAAGATGCTATTTTAATAGGATTTCAATGATGAATATAATTATATATTTGTATGTGGATATACAAATCAAAGAATTGGAATTGTTTCGGATTCTCAATATCAGAACAATGAATGAAGAGGGTAATTTATTCCTGGTCTCAAAAAATCCAGATTTTTATTCCTGAAACCCCGTAAATAGTTTGAGCTGGATAACAACAATAATCAACATGAGCTCGTAGACTTTGTAGAGGTACTCTACCTTCTCTAGCCCATTCAACATGAGCAATTTCAGTTTCATTAAGACATCCTACAATATGTATTTTAATACCCTTTATATTTGTTTCTTTTGCTAGTTTAGTGAATTTCTTAATAGTTCATGTAAATGCAATTCGGTTTTCTGGTTGTACGACAATATACTCTGCAACTATTTTAGGGACCCATATGGTTTTGCTATTTCTGTCGAAGTTACGTGAACTCTTCGAATCTTAGAATCCAATAAATTCTGTTGTACATTCCTTCTTATTTGTTCAATTCCTCATTTCCATTATCAAGTTCTTCATGGTGGAACAAGATTCGTGTTGAATTGAAGAACACAGATTATAGTTTCGCATGCATGCCTCTATGCTGGAAGATGGTGGTTGAGTTGTTTGTTGCGTCCAATTCTGCGCAAGTCATCCCTCTCCAATCAAAAATTGCGATATTATATCCAAAGTACAAATTTCGGATCACATAATATCCCTTGTCAGAGTTGTCTTCAAAATGCTGAATAACAGCTCGATTTGTTTGTATTGAGCTTGGAATTGAAATTGCAAACAACCTGTAAAATGCTTTAGAAATCTTGGAAACACAACATGGAAATCATGCCATTTTGGTAAGTCAAAAATGCTAATAACAAACACCATAAAAAATGTGGACAAAGACAAAAGAAATACAAGTTTGTACCTTCTATAGGATCTCCATGATGTTGATGCACGTAAGCTTCTCTAGCATGTTCCTGTGTTGTAATAAAGGTGCTCATTGTGTAGCTGCTGTGGAAGCCGTTTTTGTATTCGTTTGGTTCAATCCCACATGCATTCAAGTGGAACATCTGTCGTGTGGAGCGATAAATACGTACCTAATCAAGTTGCTCACATGTGATGTTTTTGTTTCCTCTTTCAGTTTGCGAAATAGCTATCAAAAAATTTGAAAATATCAATCGTTGTGATAGAACAGAATGCAAAAAAGCTACACATACATTTTTTGGGACATTGCATTGGACAAACGAACAAATTGGAAATGATGTGCCTCTTCCGCCTCCATAATTTCATGTGCTGCCATGTCGATGACATGTTTTCAAACAAAAGAAAAAAATGGCAAAACATGTGCTTTACATATGGAACACGAAAAATAAAAACTAGAAATAAAGTTAAAAAAATGCACGCACCTGATTCAATTCCATGAAAGGCATGAAGTCGAAGTTGTATTGATAGATAGAAATTACATTGACAGAATGTTTTCTTGAGTTTAATAGGTGATATTGGATCGAAATCGTCAGGAGTCAATTTACGTGTGATGAATATGTGTTCTCGTTCGGTGACTCGAGACAATGTCACATAGGTTAGGCCAGGACAAAATGTTTTCATCGCAAATATTTTTTCACGGAGATTGAAATCCAGTGACGTTGAACCACCCATCAGAGTAAGGAGCAAATGTTTTTTTCTTTTTTTGCATGACTTTTTCTCTGGCGGCTTTGCGTCTTTCAGTTACATCGTCTTGATCGTAAATGTGGTTGGTTTTGCATTGTCTCTAATAGATTTAGTACGGGAGATGCAAAGGTGAATCAAACAATTTGGACTTGTTTTCGAAATTTTGTAATGAAAAGAGACATGACAATGGCCACAATGCTAGGTACTAGAGTAGATCCATGTTATACTAGCCCCATGGCTTCACGCTCCTTAATCTTTGATATTTTTTGGGCCTTGTTAGATGTCTCTTCTTCTTTTAATTAGCATTCCATTTCAGGTAGCTCTTTGATCATTGTGATTGAGTTTATGAAAGTGAGCATGCAAACAGTTGGGGCCATTTTCTGCAAAGTCGATGCTTGCTTTTCAAAGCATGAACTGTACAACTGATTTAGGCACATGGATTCTGCTTTGCATCCTTGTGTGCTATTTAAAGAGGTGAGTTAAAGTAAAGGATATTATGTTTTTGATGAAAAAAATATTACGGATCTGAAAGGAATCCAAATTGTATTATCATTCCATGGTCACGTTTGAGTTCTTTATAGGTACGTACAACTACAGCTATTTCTGATCATGTTTGATACTGTTTCCTTGACCACGACTACAAATATGTTACCAATATTTGCATATTTATGAATACTGGCTTTTAAGATTCGAATACACATTGGTTTTTTAGCTCCACTGTTGTCTGCTGCTACATTTAAATAAGTTTCGGGTTGAATCATTTTTCCTCTGCATAGAAAATTCACCAATAAAGTTTTTTATTTTCTTCTTTGGGGGTTGTTAAAAATAGAACACGGTTAATCTATATATCAAAAAAATTTCAGTATTTTTTATTATTTCACAATGAAAAACATTGCAGTTCTATTTATATAGAATTTCTTGGTTCTGTATTTTTGTAGGTGCAGCCACAATAATTTGAGTACATGTAGGCCTTTTGTACGCAACTATTCCCATAGCTGCTCTAGCAATAGTTTCTAGTACTCCACTTATTTCATAAAGTATTCAACAGACACCCAATATTCGTGCTTCAGGCCTCATAGCAGTTGTGAGGAGTCATATCGGACACATGGCATCATCCGGTTGGATATGAAGAGCCACTTTATGAGTCATAGCAGAGATTTGAAAATGCAATTAATTTGCACCGTTGGATCACAACTACTATGTCTGGTATTCATGATCCGACGGTGGGCTACAGTTGTAGCCACCCTCGCCGCTCCAGCGGCTCGGAGTGCTACAGCCGGTAGCCCACCTCCGCATGAAGAATACCTAGTCCATAGTAATAGCCTCGTTTATCAGAAATATAGGAACAGCCAATACAATAGTACATGTAGCTAATACAATGGTATATGATCCTCACTATTTATGGCTTCTTGTTGGCTATTTATTGCGTTGGAGCAGCTGCTGCATGGTCTCTGCAATCTATCAAACAAGAGCGGCATTGCTTCTGAATGTCTTCCTTTGTAAATTCTGGTTGCTGATTTGTGATTATCAGTGATGGTAGAGTTATCTACTGTAGGTTGGTTTTAGGGTTTGAAGGCATGATGGAGGCTCCTGCTGCTGCTTATGGTGTCGAAGATGATGGGGACATGGAGGCAGAGGAAGCAGGGCGGGATATGGAGGCATGGGAGCGTGCGTATGCCGACGACCGCTCTTGGGAGGCTCTTGTTGAGGATGAGACAGGTCTGTTGCAGGCACAGGACAAGGTACAGCAGCAGCGGCAGCATCGTCGCCGTGTGCAAGCTTCCTCTGGCCTGCACATTCAGCGTGGCATCATCAGATATCTGTATTTAATCATAGATCTTTCTCGGGTGAGCATATCCTCCTTTGCAGATCATAGAAGTTAAGCTTCTTTGTTCTACTTGTTTCTTGTCTTAGGTTTCCTTAGGGTTTTAGTCTTGTTACATGGCTCTTGCTCAGTTTGTTACCCTGATTATGCTTAGCTGCATTTATTTCTTTGTCAACCATTTGGCTGTAGTTGTTTTAGCTCTCAAAGAAATGTCGCTTTGTCAGAAGTCGTGAAGAAGCTTATATTTAGTTAGCATTGAGGTTACTCGATTCATGTCGCCATTTTGTAGCGCTATATCACTAGTTCAGAACCTCTTCAGGTATCCACCATTTTAAGTCAAGAGGTTCAGCAAGTGAAAGTTTTTGAACAAACTTCAATATTCAAACACAAATGCAATGGATTTCACAAACCGATTCACTGTTTACTTTGCTTATCTAGGCCTGCACTGTACAGAGTTGTGATTGCACCCTAAACATTGAATTAGCACCTGTTTTTGCGATAACAGAAGGCCAGCAATAAAGGAAACCCTCAAGTGATCCGATGGTTTGAACCCGAAAGGCTTTTTCTTTTTTGGATTCAAACAGTCGAATTGGCATTCTTTGAAATGCCGATTCAAATTAGGACCTGAAACATTTGCCTTCTGCCCTCCTCCCTTCCCCTTCATTCCATTGTCCTCTTTTTGCTCACTCCCTTCCCCACCCTTCTTCCTTTCCTTGTTCCACCTATCTATCCTTTTTCTCCAGCCCCTCACATTGCCTAACCCTTCCTCCAGGCTTGCAGCCCGTTCTCTATTTCCACCTGTCCTTATGCTGGCTTATCCTTTTCCAGGCCTACACCTTTCTTGCATCATTTGCGGAATCTTCCCTTGGTCATTTTTACTACCCTGCCCCTTCCTGATTTCACCTTCGATCTGCTTTTCAACCATTCTGCCTCCCTTCTCAAGCAACCTCTCCTTTCTTTGGTTCAATCAATTTTTGTCTGATCTTGTTTTGATTAAGTTATGGCTTAAGTTTTGGTTCAAGCATTTTTTATTTGTTTCTAGTTTGTGTTACTTTGTGTGATGGTCTTTGTACAGTCCTCCTCTTGATAGTTACGATTGTCTTTGGTCCTCATGGTCTGATTTGGATTAGTGGTTTCATTGGTAAAAAGCCCTACATGTTGATGATCATGGTTGTTCGACTCACGATAACAACAAACCCAAGTATTCATAGTTTTGTGGCTACGGAGGTTGGGCAAGTGTGGCACTATCATCCTAGCCTCCTCTTTACTTAGTTTCTATATGCTTGTGGTTGATTCAACATATAAGTGATTATGAGTAACGAGTTCACCTTTGCTTGTTAAAAGTCATCAACTACCTTGATGATTGGAGTAATTGGAGTTTAAACATTGATATGTCTCCAATATGTGGTCTATTCAAATGAGCCATTTGTGTTTATAACAGTTGCCAATGTTTAGGCGATTGGTGTAGTCCTATTTTAAGATGGTAGAACAGCTGCTATTGATAGCAACTCGGTATATGTATTGGGGTGTATGATTAGATCTTGTTGATAGATGCGTGATTGGCAATAGTAAGCTAGCTTAGTATATTTAATTCATCTTGTCATTCAAAGTGGTAAAATCTCGAAGCATCACCATTTTGATTTTTTAGATAGCTCATTTTTCTAGTCAAAAACTTCTTTGAATTATTTTTAAGGCATTCACACGTATGTTACACAACGATATTAGACATGTATATGAGAACTGCATTCATCTCTTTTCCATCATCACCTCGGTTTGCATCTGAAAAAATAACCGTAAAAGAAATCGGCAATAAATGAAGCAGAAGGTAAATGACAATCAAGTACAGAAAACTATAAAAAGAACCGTAAAAGAAAGAAATCAATTGATTTTAAATTACAAAGACGAATGTTTCTCTTGTCTATTGCATTCATTCATGTTTTTCTTCACAATACAGAACGTAGGCAAAATCATAAAGAAACAAGCAATTTCTTTTAAATGGATCGTAAAAAGAACAGAAATGAAGGCATGGACAAAAAATGAAATTAATCTAAATACATCAACAAAATAATGAATCTGCACAAAACAAAAACCAAATCTAATATAATTGGAAAGAAAACTAACATGGCAAGTCAGGTTAGGGAAAACAAATCAGGTGGAGTAGGGCACAGGTCAACAAGCTAGGTGAGATGAGGTAAGATGGGCAGCAAACAGGCAGGGAGAATTGTTCTGGCAAGACTTCGGGCAGAGCAACACATAGGAAATCGGGAGGACATGGATCAGGTATGTGTAGAAGACAAGAGGGAAAAAGATCAAGCAAGAACGGTGTGCAGTAGGAATGAAGGCTGAGCGGAAAAGCATGGTAGAAAAACAAGTTGTATACTCTCAGAACGAAGACGGGGGAGACAGGTACTGATCATCTTACTAAGATTCAGGATCTTAGATATCAGCTTTCTGTGCTTGGAGCTATTGCTGACAAAGGCTTGTGCCAATAGTTCTGAATAGCTTGTCATATGCTTATCAGAACTTTGTGATGATGATACCTGTGAGGGAGAAAATCCCTACCTATGAAGAGGTATATGGTCTCTTGTTACAAGAGGAGATGAGGAGAGTTAATCTCTCCAAGAGGGAAGATTTCCAGGAGCATGCCTTTGCTTCTAAGAAGAAGCAAAATCCAGCCAAGGACAAGAAGAAAGGAAAAGGCAAGAACAAAGGAGCACCACAAACACTTGAGCAAGGAATGGAGAACTTGCAAATGTCAGAAGCACAATCCTCCTCGAGTACTTCTTCCACACTTCGAAGGGGAATTCCAATTGTTGTGGTAAATATGGACACTTTGCTTTTGAGTGCAGGAAGAAGCTTGCAGAGCAAAAGAAGGGCACACAGAAGCAAGGAGGAAATGTTGTTGAGAGTGTTGCAAGAGAGGAGCAGAGTGACATTAGGCAAGCTGAGTTATTTTCTGTTGCATTGGCCTCACAAGCTACAACAGGTGGTTGGTACATTGACTCGGGTGCTTGAAAGCACATGACCCCTCATAGGGATTGGTTTGATACCTTTGTGGGGATTTGTGATGGACAAGAGGTGTGCCTAGGTGACAATTCAACACACAAGGTCAAGGGTATGGGCACAGTACCTGTAAAGCTTCCATCAGGAGAAGTTGAAGTCATTAAGAATGTCTTATATGTACCAGGACTTGCTAAAAATCTTCTTTTAGTAGGAGCTATCACTGAACAAAATATGAAAGTAGAATTTGATGCTACTTCTTGTCTTGTGTTGGATTTGAGTGATAATATGAAGGTTGTGGCCAGAGGATTGTAGGAAGATAATCTATACAGGTTGTACACTTCTATCCCTAGTCAGCATGCTTATACAGCAAAAGGAAGTGATGTGGATAGGTTGTGGTATGAGAGGTATGGACATCTTGGCTACCAAAGTTTGCAGGTGTTGAACCAGCATCATACGGTGGAGGGACTTCCAGTTGTTAAGCCAAGCGCTTCAGTTTGTGAGGCTTGCGCTATGGGAAAACAACAAAGACAAAAATTTTCCAAGGAGAGCAACTCCAGGGCACTAGGTATACTTGACTTGGTACATTCAGATTTGTGGGGGCCAACTTAAACCAGGTCTGCAAGGGGGGGTATTTTACTTTATGACCTTTATTGATGACTTCTCACACAAGATTTGGATTTATTTCTTGAAGCAAAAATCTGAAGCATTCAAGTACTTTCAGCATTTCAAAGCTTTGGTAGAAGAACATTCAGGAAAGAAGATAAAGATGCTCAGGTCAGATGGTGGTGTACAGAATTTGTGGAATTCTGCAAGGCCATTGGAATCAAAAGACAACTTATAGCGCCTCATATCCCTCAGCAAAATGGCGTAGTCGAGAGAAAGAACTGAACTATTATGGAGTGTGCAAGGTGCGTCCTCAAGGCAAAGGGGTTGTCGAACTCTTTTTGGGGCGAGGCAATGCACACAATGGTGTTTCTGTTGAATTGGAGTCCAACTAAAGCTGTGGAAGGCAAGACTCCAGAAGAGGCATTTAGCGGCATTAAGCCGAAGGTGGGCACTTTGCGAGTGTTCAGTTGTACAGCCTATGCTCATATTCCCAAGGATAACAGGAAGAAGCTGGATGCAAAATCAGCAAAGTGTATTTTCTTGGGATACAATGAGAAAAGCAAAGCTTACCGACTTTACGATCTTACTAGCAGGAAGAGTATCATAAGTCGAGATGTGATCTTTGAAGAAGATCAAACGCCTCCTATGGAGGAACATGAGATGGAGGGTACAAGTGAATTTGTGCCAATACTTGATGATCCACATCCATATATTGGGGAGCCTCAGGTTGAACATATGAGTGATCAAGAGGAAGAATCCGATGAGGCTAGGAAGCGGAAGGAAAGGGGTAAAGTTGTTGAGTCCTATTCACCGTCTTCATCACCAAGTTCCAACTGCAAGGAATAAGTTTCCCAAGTGGTATTGGCAAACTGTGCAGGATGGTTTAATATTGGATGAGGGAGAGAGCAGCAATCCATGGGCAAGGAGGTCTCAAAGGCAAGCCCAATAGCATGGACACCAGGAGACAAACTATGCACTTATGACTACTATTTTGGATTCACAAGATCTGCATACATTTGTTGAGGCAGCAGATGAGAAGGTATGGCAACATGCTATGCAAGAGGAGTACGCCTCCAGCCAAAAGAATGATACATGGGATTTTGGTGAACCTACCAAAAGGAAATCGTCCTATTGGGTGTAAATGGGTCTATAGGACCAAATACAAATCGGATGGGAGCATCGAAAAGCATAAGGCAAGGCTGGTTGCCACAGGCTACGCACAGCAGTAGGGCTTGGACTATGATGAGATGTTTGCAACTGTAGCTAAGATGACATCTATCAGGTTGGTTTTAGCATTGGCTGCATTTTTTGGTTGGGAGGTCCATCAAATGGACATGAAGAGTGTTTTTCTCAATGGACAGTTGGCTAAAGAAGTCTACATGGATCAGCCACAAGGTTTTGAGGCTAAGGGCAAGGAAACTATGGTATTCAGGCTTAAGAAGGCCTTATATGGTTTGAAGAAGGCACCCAGGGCTTGGTATAGTCGTATTGACGACTATTTTGCCAAGGAGCAATTCATAAAGAGTCATTCGAATTGCAACCTGTTCATGAAGGAGGAGGATGGGAACATTGTCTTGATAGTTCTCATGTGGATGACTTGGTCATCACGGGTTACAATGGGCAGCTGATTGAAAAGGTGAAGGCTCATTTATCAAATGAGTTCGAGATGAAGGATTTGGGTCTAATCCACTATTGTCTAGGCTTGGAGGTTCGGAAAAAGCAAAATTGTGTGTTTATTTCCCAAGCTAACTATGCATGTGAAGTCTTGAACAAGTTCAACATGCAGGATTGCAAACCTGTATCTACTCCCACTGATACCAATAGCAAGCCATCTAGAGCTGATGGCACTCCTTTTGTGGATAAGACTCTTTATAGGCAGTTGGTTGGTAGCCCGATTTATCTCACCACTACGAGACCAGACATTTCCTATGTGGTTGGTGTAGCAAGCCAGTTTATGAGTTCCCCAATTGAAGCCCATTGGAAAGCAGCTAAGAGGGTTTTGAGGTATGTCAAAGGGACAACCTTCTATGGGATTGAGTACACAGATGATGGGAAGCTTTAGCTTGGAGGCTTTACCGATTTGGATTGGGTAGGTGATAGGGATGATCGGAAGTCGACCACAAGTTACACATTTAACCTTGGTTCTGGGGCCATTTCTTGGTGCAACAAGAAACAACCCACCGTTACCTTGTCATCGACAGAGGCTAAGTACAGGGCAGCGGCGAAAGCTACCTGCGAGGCGACATGGCTTAGGAGACTTCTTGGGGAGGTGCAGATCCCACAGAATGGTCCTACTATTCTTTATTGTGATAGCCAGAGTTGCATCCAACTAGCCAAATATCTTGTGGACCATGCTCGTACGAAACATATTGAGGTGGACCAGGACTTCTTACGAGAGAAGATACAAAGTGGAGAAATTCAGCTCAATTATTGTGATACCAATGATCAAGCAGCAGATATCTTTACTAAGGCACTTAGTAGAGAAAAATTTGAAAAATTTCGTAGCATGCTAGGTGTTGGTATGAACAAAATAGCCATTGAGGGGGGGTGTTGAAATAAATGCCTATTTTGCCCCTTAAGGCTTGTATACTTGTAACTTGTAAGTTGTGCATAAGACATGGGGGTAAAACAATTATGTACATATAGTACACCCCACTTGTGCTAATTAGGCAAGTAATAACAAGTAGGTTGAGGACCCATGTGGGTTCTAGAGCTAGAATTAGCAAGACACCACCTCTATATATTACATGCTATATGTGGCCCTTAGTTTGGAGGGGTTTCCATGCCCTACTACCCTTTCAATAATCATTCAAGTTGTGAGAGCTTTGAAGTCCTCTCTCTCTTGCTTTTGTCTTCTACTCCACAACTGGTTTTTTCAAGCTTTCCTAGTGTGCTTACTATGTTGGATTTTGTCATACCTAAGGGCATATTAGTTACAGGCTATATCTATTCAATTTGAATAGATTCAAACTGAATTTTAAAGACTCAAATCAAGAAATTTTTCTGCAAAATACAACTTGGTAATTTTTTTTTTCGAAAAAGATGTTAGATCATGCTGAAAACCACGTCAGGATTTCCGAGTCACTTTTGTAGCCTATAATATTTTTAGCAGACCTATTCCTTGCGCCACCCAGTAACATTTAGGAACTAGATTTTACAATTGCAAAATTTTGCTTCAAATTTATTCTAAAAGGATTGATTATGATTTGTTGTGAGTATGCACTGTTGATCAAATAGATTTTCTAACATGACACACCACCAAGAATTTCCTACAAAGACAGTAATAGATATCAAAATCGTAAGTTTTAAAGAGTTCCTATCTATACTAGTATGGACTCTAGAGGCCCTTAAGGAACATTGCAGAAAGCTATTGAAGGCTAAGATTCCTCAAACTTACTCAAACTCAAAACCCAAGACTCAAATATATGCTTCTTGGTATTATCAATCCGTGGGATCACAGAGAATCGGACCTGGGTGGGCGAGCCAAATTCAAGCATGATACACCAACTCACCATGTGTGGGAAAATGGACTCCAATATATTGGGCCATTAACAAAACACTGACTTAATGACCAATAACATGCCAAGTAAAATAAATAATGTTCTTAGTTTGTGAAAAATTTCAAAAGAAGCATAGCTCTCTCTCTCTCTCTCTCTCTCTCTCTCTCTCTCTCTCTCTCTCTCTCTCTCTCTCTCTCTCTCTCTCATGGGCTCTGTTACGTACATATGTCACTCTATTTAGATTGATGCCAAACAAAAGCTCAAAGATGATTCTCATGCTAAGGCTAGAAAGGACAATTTGCACTACCAATGTCAGAAGCATAGTTGTAGCAAATCGCGATTCTCAAACCGCGATTCTAACAACGAATCGTGCAAAAAAAGTTAAAATATTTTTTTTTTGAATAAATAGCTCATGGCTGAAATTTTTCTAGGGGAGCAATGGTCAAACCAGTGTTTTGCCTCCCAAAAGTGCAGTAGATAGGGCACAAACAAATAAAAGTCAGTAGCTATTTGGTTGTTATTTGCTCTGGTTCTCAGTAATTGTTAATGCTACAGCCCAAACTATCAAGTCTATGGATGATGATCACTTTTGCAATCATTTCACTGGAGATGTGAGTGCAATGTGCATACAGTTGGGGGCATAAATATTGGGCCCTTCTCGGCGCGCATTTTTATCTACGAGGGGGGTGCAGGGGGGGCAGTGCCCCCCCTGCTACTGTCGCCGGGGGGGGGTCTCCGAAGCAAAAAGCAAGGTACAATGGCTCTACAGTTCTTTGTCTCAGTCCCACTGGGACCATCTGTGATCGTAACAAACAGGCTAGAGGTTAGTTTTGAATTTTTATCCTTGATTGAACCCAACATGGATTAATGCACCTGAACTGGACCATCTTGTACCCAAAACATTCGGCAAACTACACAGTAATAGTGCTCTTAATTAGAGCTTTCATCTGATACCCATATTGCCCAAAAAAAGAACACGATTCTAAACGATTCTAGGAAAATTCCGAATCGGATTCTGAACCGCGATTCGGACCGCGATTCTGAATTGCAGTGCAACTATGGTCAGAAGCCAAGATATAATGCCTAGTACATGATAATATTGTCTATAAAGAAAGAAGAAGTTGAATAATACTCCCTTGGTTTATCAAAAAAAGCTACCTAAGTTTCCACCTTTTCAGAATTGGTCTTCTCAAAATCGGAGAAATTTACGGTTCATGTAATTCTAAATTTAGTCCTTTTGGAGACTATTGGCCTAACTATTAAATGCCAATTTTTTCCAAAAAATAGTCGAGAATTCGAAAATAGTGTTAATTGTTGCATTTCACATAACTTAGTTCTTAGCACTACTTAACGTAATACGGACTCGTCATTGCAGTGGCCACAAGCAAGCAGCTCTATCTTTTGCTACAATCTTGCATTCGATCAATACTGATTGTCGGTTTTTTTCTGTATGCAAGCCTGGGTTGGCTTCCAACACCTAGCTCGTTTGAATTTAACTGGATTCACACTGAATCGTTTGGTTTCCTTCCAAGCTCTAAACCTTAGATGGATGCTACTAAGGGATACTTAGAAAAATCAGCCCTGCTCCTGCTCGTCGAAATTGTCTTAAGCTGGTTTACAGGCATGATGGAGCTTTGTTTCATAAAGAAAAGGTTCATCTGACTAATAATGATTTGTAGATACAATCTAGAAAGGTTTCATCATGTAATATTGCCTTCCTGCAACAACTGCCTACAGATGATCACGGACAAATTTTGAATATTATAAAGGTTACGTCAGATCCCAAAAGGTTGTTTTTAGATTTCACAGCCTAAAGAATTTTTCTAGCGTAACAGAAATATTTAATCATGCAAATACAAAATGGATACCTGCTAATCATCTAATTTCAAGGAAACCCGGTCAATCTTTAAAATTTGAACCTAATAGATGGTGTGTAAACTACCTCCTTGCCATTTTGAGGATTTGACATTGGCTTGTACTCCCAATCCTTTTCCTGTGGATGTCTTGCTCTGAAAGTCACCAATCGTTTACCTGCAAGATCGTTTTGGAATAACCGGAATCCATGAAGGCATGACACATATAACACAGCACCCAACTGTAGAACAAGACGCTTGTTCATCAACCATCAAACCTGGAAGCTACACTGGCATCACATGTCAATCCACTGGGCGGTAACAATGGCATCTCATATCACCATAAAAGCCGAAGATGTGGATACTTTGCCAACACCTGACAACCATTGAGAGCCTCTCATCAGTGCTGGTCCAGAATGTTTCCTGAGAGTAATATGGACCCTATTATGACAAACCACTCCCATAATACCCTAGAAGAGCCTGACCAATGTACTAAATGAAATATCTTTTAGAAGAAACCTGTCCTGTGTGAATTGTAGTATGTGACTCCCTCCACACAGATGAGATTGACAAATCTTTCCCTGCTATGAAAAATTTACACACACGTGGGATATAATTTTTCATGTTTTTCTGCTGCACTCTGAAATTATCACAAAGATTGAAATTCTGAATCTGCTTTTTGGTTTTTGGCTTGAGGTATACAACCCTTTTCTACTTGGAGCAAAAACAGTTATAAACTGTTTGATATTTCTGAAGTTGTTAGTTCAAACATTGTATTTTATAGTGTACCTGGAACAGTCTGGATCTTCTGTAAGTTTTTATTTTCTGGCTTGAGAAGAAGGGTTTCATTTAAATTTTCTTAAAGATTACCTATTGTTTTCCTAAATCACTGGAGGTTTTTGGTTATTTTCTTCAACTGGGTGACATGGTCTTAATTTCCTAGTGATCACGAGCTTTTTGTTCTCTTTGGTTTGTAGTATACTTCATGAATGTAAGTAGGGGTTTCTTGGACAAAGCATTTGTTGGATTATAAGCGGGCCTCTGTCTGTGCCATGCCTAGGCGGCAGCTGAGATGGATTTCCGGCCAAGCCGCCTGGCAGTGGTGGCGAACTGTGTTGAGGCCTTTATTCGAGAGTTTTTTGACCAGAATCCTCTAAGTCATCTGGGCATCATCACCATCAGAAATGGTATAGCAAGTCGACTCACAGACTTAAGTGGCAGTCCAGAGGCCCACATCAAGGTGTTGCGGGGGAATTTGGAATGTGCTGGTGATGCATCCATCCAGAATGCACTCGATTTATCGCGAAGTTTCCTTTGTCAGGTTCCAACATATGGGCATCGAGAAGTTATGCTTATATTCTCAGCATTGGGTACATGTGATCCTGGGGATGTCCTTGAGTCAGTAAGGAATTGCAAAGAGGAGAACATACGGTGCTCAGTGGTAGGAGTTGCAGCTGAGATTTACATATGTAAACTTTTGTGTGAAAAGACAGGAGGCATCTACTCCGTGGCAATGAACGAGGTAAGTTGTTAGAGCTACTAATGTATAGTGGAGAATAGCAACAAGCATTTGATACAGGATCTAGTTTGTGAAGGTGAAAGTTACCAAGTTCTGACGCTGTTCATACATATGGATTTGACCATTTGCACTATAATTAAAAGATACTGCTGTACAGACAACAATGTTTTGTATTCATGTGGGCAGAAGCTAATCATATAAGATTCTCGAGATGTTGTTAACACGTCTATATATAAGCTAAGCTATTCGTAAAATATTCACGTTGAAACACGAAGTTTGTTATTTTCAGCATGTAGTTTAAATACAAGATGCTTTCAAGTTGCAGCTAATAATCTTTGCTGCATATTTAGGCACATCTGAAGGAGCTGGTGCTGGAACATGTAGCACCTCCCCCCGCACTTGCTGAAGCGGCAGTGGCTAGCCTTGTGAAAATGGGCTTCCCTCAAAGAGGTGCAGAAGGAACAATTGCACTTTGTGCATGTCATCGAGAAGTTAAGATTGGAGGGGGCTACACATGTCCCCGATGTAAGGCTCGTGTGTGTGAGTTACCAACAGAGTGTTTTATCTGTGGATTAACACTTGTTTCATCCCCACATTTGGCAAGGTCTTACCATCATCTATTTCCAGTACCAGTATTTGAAGAGGTACCTCTTGATGCAAAATTTAGTGGGATCCAGGAGCTCTCTAAAGTTTGCTATGGCTGCCAACAACTGCTTCCTCTTGCTGGTAACATCTTAGGATAATAATTTATCTTAGCATCATGTAAAAAGGAGACAATCTATGCTTTTCCTAAGAGCAAATGACTATTGGCTTTAACGTAGTAAGATTTTTCCTATTCTTGTTGCTTCTTATATATGCTTCATTTGCACTGAATTATGAGCACTTTACCCTTTCTGAATGTTTGTCGTTTGACATCTATATTTTACTTTTGTGCAGGGAGTAAGGTCACAGGAGTACGTCTTGTTTGCCCCAGATGTAATAAGCATTTCTGTTTTGACTGTGATGTATACATACATGAGAGTCTTCATAATTGTCCTGGATGTGAAAGTTTTTGTGAACCTCAAACTTAATCCTCTATTTCATTCTTTTAGAATTAGATTTTTGAATTTGAGGCCCTAAAAATCCTATTGTTGCAAGGCACTTCGCATTTCATGCTGGTTTTTCTAAATACCAATTTTTGTGAGTTTCATCTTGGTGGTACTAAAGTAATCTCATGCCATCTATGTGATAGGCTTTCATAGTAAACGTTCTTGCTTAGTCCGCTAAGCTCTGAAATTGCAAAGAATCTTATTAAGCTTGAGCCTTAACACGAATTACTAACTAATTTAGGTTGCAGCAGCAATCAGGCGGTTAACAGGAACATTTTCAAGGTGGTACTTAACACAGGGTGCTAGTGGTTATGAGCAAGAACTGAGCAGCCCACAGACTGTAGATTTTACTACCCATGCCCTAACTTACTTGCACACTTTGGAGCTCTGTAGTATAACAGTCCTCTGGACTTTGGGTTCTGTTGCGTAGTGACATCACAAACTTGTATATTGAGCAGGAAATGCGTAACAAAAGAACTCTATATTATATTTACATACCTGTACACATGTATTGCCATGGATAATGATCTTCAGGTGTATTATGCAAAAGGTATTGCCATAGATAAATTTCACTAATCAAGTCATGCATAAAAGCCTGACGTGAACGGATTGGAATATCGTGGCTTGTGTCCCTTGTTGAACCTTAGTTCAAATCTGCACAAATCTTTATGTTAAAGTTAAATCTAGCTATCCTTGGGGCCGTCAAAATCGATTTAACAAAAAAGGCACATTGGATTCACACCAGCCTTCAAGTTAGCACGTTAGAATAAACGACACCTTCAAATTGAATGTGACTTTTACTTCAAGTATTTGACTAAAAGGTGATAATTTAAGGTTAAATTCATGTGAGCCTTTATATTCTTGCTCAGAAATTAACATAAAGGTTAGATTCAACTCTACATTTACAGTGGAGAGAGAGAGAGAGAGAGAGAGAGAGAGAGAGAGAGAGAGAGAGAGAGAGAGAGAGAGAGAGAGAGAGAGAGAGAATCTCTCTAATCAATGGGCAATTTAGCTCTCGTACACACTAGATTCCTCATTAAAAGGTCAACATCACCACGATCTTCCCTTTATAACTTTTTTGAAAACTAAGCACTAGATATTGCCAAATCCAACTAATAAACCCCCACTAGTAATCTTGTTGCATTCAACACCTTTATTTTCTCATGGACTCCACCCATTGAATGTTTTAGGTAGATCCAATGTGAATCTTTCCTTGTTCTAGATCAAACAAAAGTTGGAGACAATATTGCATCTGATAACATTTTGTTTATTGGTTTGAATATCATAGCTCACTACATTTGTTGACAGTCCAAAGATAGCTGTTTCAATAGATGTAGACAGAACTTTTCTATTGGCCCTCCCAATTAAGTGGCAAATTGGTGAGGGCTTCCTTTTTGTTTTGCTCAAGAGTTTGGCTACAATAGAAATTTACTTCCTTTCAATGGACAAATCCTCTTCCTTCTAATTGACAACATCAAGAAAAACACTCGGAGCAATAAAGTCCTTCTAAATTCACTAGGCTAAAGGTACTCCCAGGATTCACAAGCCCAACCTTCAAGAAAAGAAATACTGTCCAACAAAGGCATCAATCTCCAAAGCCCTCTTTCCTCAGAAGCAGACAAGCAGACATGGTCAACTTTCAGTTTGTCTTGAGACTATGATGTTTAATTTCAGCTCAGCTTTTAAATCTTCTCACTTCTCAACTTGAATCTAAGTAGTTCTCACTAGTTTTTATCTCCATGTGCTCAACTTTGAACCCATCAATACTCAATAATTTGCAAACTTGGTTCTCTCTTTCCAACATGATTGATACTCATCAATAAGATTCACCTAACCATTTTGCACCAACCTTTCAACAAGCCCAAAGTGGATCCATGCATACCTTTGAATGCTTACCCTTAAATTTAATTTTGAAGACAAGCACAAATACTTTTATCTTAAAGTAAATTCACTCGCATCTACTTTGAATCAACCAATTTTTTTTTTTTTAATTAACATCTTTCAACTTGAATTTTGGTGGATTTGTGCTATCTTGTAGTTGTACAAACAATAATAGCTTGAGAATTATGGGTTCATAAGTTTCATATCTCTCTCTCTCTCTCTCTCTCTCTCTCTCTCTCTCTCTCTCTCTCTCTCTCTCTCTCTCTCTCTCTCTCTCTCTCTCTCACGGATAGTATCTCCTCTCACTTTAAGTTGTTTAAATTTTTAATAATATACCCTTATATGATATACCTCTAGACGGTCTTCAAACACAATCTCTTCTTTGAATGATCACGATCCACCTTGCCTCATCCAACGGTCACTATGCTTTGCTTTACATACAAGGCAGGGTTTTGCTCCTTCCACGAAATTTCACGGTAAGCTCACAATTTACCTATTTAAACACTGCCATTCCTTATGATTTTTCCACCTCTTCTTCTTTTTCAATATGTTTTCAAAGCGTTCGTGAATGTTGGACAACGCCCATCTTCCACTAATCAGTCACTTCGTTCAAGAACGTGCAGGTATGAACACGAATCACTTATTTTTTTCATCTGTTATTGGTTATGATTACTACAATCAGTTATGGGAGAGATTGCGTGGATAGCCAGCGCATTTTTTTACTAGTATAGGGCCATCTTCAAGATCTTCCACGAGTTGGCATTTGGAACAAGTCTGTAGACTTACACTAAGTGTCGCAACAGTCTACAGAAATACACTAAGTCTTGCATGGTTCGCATTTTTCGCACTTTTTTCGACACCCGAAAAATGCGACAATGGCTTCGCCTTCTTCCTTTCGCCAAAAGCTAAACTATTGTATGGCACCTTCGGCTTTTTCGCAAAATCCCAAAGTGAGAGAAAAATCCCTAAGGTGGTCTATTTTCAACGAGGAGCGTTCTCAACCACCTTTTCAAAATGCGAAGTGAGAGAATTTGCAACGTCCTCGTCCACGTCAACATTCCCTATGGGTTGACCATGTACACATTGTACAGTTGTCATCACAAGCCAAATACTTCCAAGTACAACGACTTGCCTAATTAGATAACAAACATTTATTGTAATTAATATATGGATGCAATCTATAAATGGATCATCCTAGCACACTCTATGTGATGCTCCATCCATGAGACGTATAATTTTGAGCCTCCCAGTTATGCCATCGTTCTAGTTGTAACTGCTATTTCTTGTGCTGCAGTGTAATATAGCAGCAACACACTTTTCTATTTGTGTATAACGTAGATGAATGCTTGTTGTGATTGAATGCACTTGACTTCTGTTTTATCACGGTTTACTCACTCTGATCGGAACACGGACATCTACGACTCCTCAGTTTCTAATCAAAGAACCGTCTTTGACGCATGAGGAACTCGCATTATTTTTGTTGCACTGTCCAACTGTAGGATGTGCTATTCAAGATGATGATGCCGTTATGGCCTTGCTTTCTTCTCTTCCAAATTCGTATGAACACTTTGTTATAATGATCTCCACACAGCCTGACCTCACTTTTCAAAAGGTGATCGGTCATCTACTTCAAGAAGAAATGCGGAGAAAGACCAGCGGCCTGTCCATCAAAGACAAGTACTTGGCCCTATACACCAAGAAGAAAGACTATTCCAAGGGCAAAAATCAAGTGCAGCAGCAACAACAGAAGCCTCACACTCAAGGTGAGAACAATGGATCGTGCAAAAAACTTATATGCAGATATTGAAGAGAGCCAATCACGACATCAAGGAGTGTCGTATCCGCATCTACAACGAGGCAAAGAAGCAACAACAACAACAACCAGATTCCTCCAATGCGGCGGAATTCAAGGAGCAAGATACACACCTGTTAATGGCTTACAATAGTGGCAACAAAGACCATGATAGTTGGTACCTGGACAGCGGCGCTACCCAACACATGACTTCTCACAAGAAATGGTTTACCGAGTATGTAGCTTACATCAGAGATCAATTCATCTACCTTGGAGATTCAAGCACCATACACGTGGAAGGCAAAGGGATAGTCAAGATCACTTTCAAAAATGATATTTCTATTTATGTGACCAATGTTCTTCACGTATCTCAGTTGTCAAAGAACCTATTGTTAGTTTCTAAGTTGACTGATGAGGGCTACACTATTACTTTCTCATTTGAGCAGTGCACAATCTTCGTTGAAGATACTACTCTGACTACATGCACTAGAGTCAGAAATCTTTACGTACTATCTAATTCGGTTGCATTAGCTAGTATCTCTAATGAAAATGTGAACAATAATGCTATTCTATGGCATAGTCGATTTAGACACGTGAATACAAGGTCACTTTCTTATATGCGTTGTAATAATTTAGTTGATGGATTGTATTTCTCTTCTTCATTAGATAGGAAATCTTTCTTTTGTGAATCCCGCATTTATGGCAAACACTCTAGAAGCAAGTTTTCTAAATCACACTTTGTCAAAACAAATCATGTATTAATCTTGTACATAGTGATCTTCAATGCCAATTCCGTCCTTTGGAGATGCAATTTATTTTATCACCTTTATAGATGATTATTCTAGATGGTCTACATTCATGTTTATTAAGCACAAATCAGAAGCCTTTGAATGCTTCAAGAGATTCAAGGCCATGGTTGAGACTCAAACATCTACAAAGTTGAAACCACTCCGAACTGATGGTAGTGGCGAATACCTTTCTAATGAGATGTCCAACTACATGGTTGAACATGGTATTAGAAGACAGTTCACAACTTCCTTTTCACCTCAACATAATGGGATTGCAGAAAGGAAGAACTGAACGCTTCTCAACTCAGCTAGATCCATGCTACACCAATCACATCTACCTGCGAAGTTATGGGCAGAAGCTACTACCACAGCCTGTTACGTACAGAACAGATCCAATACTAAAGTCGTCAACAATAAACTCCTTATGAAGTATGGCATGGACACAAGCCTAGTATCAGCCATTTAAAAATCTTTGGTTGTGTATGTTTTGTTCAAGACAACATTTCTCAACGACAACGTGGAAGAGGAGCTGTATACCTTTCAACTGGAAGGATTTGAAGGCAAAGGGCAAGAGAACAAAGTATGTAAGTTGCACAAAGCAATCTATGGTCTGAAACAGGCCGCAAGAGCATGGTTCGAAAGAATCAATTCTTATCTCATTCAATTGAGTTTCGCAAACAATTCAGCTGACTGTTGTTAGAAATCAATGATAAACTTCAATAATACTGTTTTTATTGAAAATCTGTTGAGTGGAAAAAGTTTCACAATACTTTTTTTTAGTCTTTGTGAAAAGTATCATTTGTTAGAGAGTTGTGCCAAGAAATCTCTCATTTGTTTGTATGGGGTACTGCAAATCACACCAGATAGTGTCTAGTACAGCATTTAGAGCTTTGAGGCTTCATACCTTTCACATTACTGATATCTGTCTGTTTGAACGGTCACTCGTTTCGAAAGTTCTTATATTCTCTCTTTTTTAATTTCGTACCAATATCGGATCCAAGCGCGCTAGCTGAAGAGAACCCGAGCAGTCGTACATCTGCGCTCCAGTCCGATATCACATGTCCGTACCGATATCGGATCCAAGCGCACGAGCTAAAGAGAATTCTTAGCAGTTGTACATCCGCGCTCCAGTCCGATATCGCATGCTCCAATATCGGATCCACGTGCACAAGTTAAAGAGGATCCTGAGCAGTCGTACTTTCACGTTCCATTCCGATATCAAGTGTATAACCGAAAAAAAAATTTATTATACAGTTTTGTGGGATGATAAAATTTGGAGATTAAGTTGTGTGCTCAGACTGAGCCATTTTTTGTGATCCGGACTTGCTATCTAGTAATGGAAACTCTAAGCAAGAGTGTCCTCAATGAGTCAAGCAAATTGGAAGGAGCTGGCAACTATGCAGTTTGGAAATTCAAACTGAAGAACATTTTGATGGAAAAGGCCTCTCTCTCTCACATATGGATTGTGTGTGTAATTAATGTTAGTTTGGAGCTAGAGTTAGAGTGGGCTAGTGTTAGTTTTGTGTAGAAAGCAACTAAGCAAGCAACTAATCTAGTTAGATCATCTATCCTTGTGGTTCTAACCCCCTTTTTGTCGAAAAACTGAATGTTGTCATAAGTGAGCTCTGATACCATGTCAGAAATCGAGAGGTTAGTTGATATCAGAAGTAGAGAACTGATAGAAACAAAACCCTGATATTAGATCATGATGATTGGCAGCAGAATCTTGAGTGAGGACGGTTCAGGATCGGAAGCACGTCAATTCCAAGTAAAATAATCAAGATGAATGATTCACACAAATGCTCAATAGAATGATACAATAGTGAGACAAAAATTGCACTATGATAAATATTAACAATGAGTACAACTATGGGAGATCGTGACAGGTGAAGAGACAAGGCCATTAATTGAAGAAGATCAAGGGGCATTTGACAGGAGAAAACAGAAAGCATAGAATGTCATCAACTTATCAGTTAGAGATGCAATTATTCCCTACATTTCAAATACAGAAGGACCAAAAGAAGCATGGGATACGTTGAAGGCATTGTTTGAGACCACAAACACATCTCGAGTGCTATTTCTGAAGACGAAGCTGCACACATTGCGGATGGATGATGGTGCAACTATTGCTGATCACCTACTGAAGATCAAAGAGATTCGTGACCAATTAGCAGCAGTTGGAGAGCGAGTACAAGATCGTGAGATCGTGCAGTTGACATTGGATAGTTTGAGTGAGTCACATCAGATGTTTGCAACAAGTATAGCCACACGGGAAAATCTTCCAACTTATGAAGAGTTAGGTGGGACTTCAAGGAAAGAGTAGTTTTCAGAACTCAAGGAAACTCACAATGGTGATGAAGTTGGACAAGCCGATGGCAAATTTCTATCTGTTAAAAGAGTTGGAGTGGTACCAGTGAAGTTAGCTAGCGAGAAGATAAAGCGGATAAGCAATGTGCAATATGTACCTGGCTTAGCTAACAATCTACTATCTGTTGGGACGATGGTTGATCAACAACTCAAGGTTGAGTTTGACAACGACAAATGTCTTGTCAAGGACATCAAGAATCACTATACGGAGCTAAAGTTAACGGGAATCGACTCTACAAATTGAATGCGAGATCTTTTTCTCAAGCTATGGTAAGCACGGTTGATAGTCTAAGTGATCTTTGGCATCAACGATTCGGTCATATTGATGCACAAAGTTTACAGATTCTCAAAAGAGGTAATCTAGTTATAGGATTGTCTGATATTTCTTTTGAAGGCAAATTTGTGAAGGTTGCATTTTGGAAAAACAACACAAAGAGAGGTTTCCCAAAAGTGGAGCAAGGAGAGCCAGTGGCATCCTAGATCTTGTCCACAGTAATCTATGTGGACCTATGCAGACTAGATCTCTTAGTGGCTACTATTACTTTATCACCTTCATTGATGATTATAGCAGATGCATTTGCATTAATTTCATAAGCAAGAAATCAGATGCTTTTGCTAAGTTCAAGGAATTCAAGGCATTAGCTGTTGAAAAGCAAACAGGATGTTGCATCAAAACTTTGAGATCTGATGGAGGTGGTGAGTATTTTTTGACAGAATTTATTGATTTCTGCAAAGATAAAGGGATCAAGAGACGGACTACAACACCTTATTCACCACAGCAAAATGGAGTTGCAAAACGAAAGAACAAATCCATTGTTGAGATGGCCAGGGCGATGCTCAAAAGCAAGGGTCTGCCAAACACTTTTTAGGCAACAGCTTGTAGCACAGCTACGCACATCCTGAATCGGTGTCCTACAAAATCTGTGGAAGGTAAGACACCTCATGAATCGAAATACACTATCATTTTATTCGAGAGAAAATTCTTGATGGAGCCATTGATCTTGTTTTTTGTAAATCTGAAGATCAAATGGCAAATTTTTTTACTACTACACATGTGGATCTATGGTAGGTGAATTAGTTCAGTTAAGTGGACTTTCCATGCAACTCCACTGTAGGAATTCGAGTCTCTAGGAAAAGCTGGACATGTTTTGCCACATTGTGAATATTGAGATTTTGGTGTTTTGGACTCATTCTCTTTCTACTCGAGTTTTCTATGCTTGATTTTCTCTCTCTACCCAAGAGCAGTCTCTTTTTTCCCATATTGAACACTTAGAATTATTTTTGACATTCATTTCCCATAGTGAAGAGTTAGATTTTTTTCATCATATGTATGCCATTGTGCTCTTGCCTTAGATTTTTCAAGCATACTGTTCTTTGATCAATCTTGTGCAATCACAACACCTCAGTAAGATCTTGTAGGGTGTGTGGTGAAGTTCACACGTGCTAAAAACTTCACATGGTATAAGAGCTTCATGCTTTGAAGAGGTGAGGGTGTATATATTAGATCATCAGTGTTTTTGCTTGTATGAACTTGGATTTTGGAGAGGGATTAAACAAGCAATCTGTGGATCATGAGTGGATCAAATCAAGGCGTAAGGTCACGGTTGGGGCCTTGGTATCTTCGTCAGGTTTAGCATGCTAAAGAACTTCTGATGCTTGATCCTAGGAAGCGCTTTGGTGAAGATGTCTGCAACCATTTCTGTTGTGGAGCAGTATTGAAGGATCACTTGCCCTGAGAAAGCTTTTTTTCAAATGAAATGATACTGGATTTCTATGTACTTAGATTTGCCATGAAATCTGGGATTCAGTGACAATGAAATACAACTCAAGTTGTCACATGGAATGGTGGTAGCATTGAATTGACTGTGATGTAAGTCGTGAAGTAATAACTTAATCCATGCAACTTCTTTTGAAGCTTGACATGCTGCGATGTACTCTGCCTCGGTCGAAGAAAATGCAACTGATTTTTGCTTCCTTGAATTCCACGAAATCGGTCTCTCTGCCAGATAAAAACAGAACCCAAAGGTATATTTTCTGGTATAGACTGTTCCTACCCAATCTGAGTCGGAGTAGCCTCGCATGACGAGTGAGACAATCAGCTAAATTGTTTGCGAAACTCAATTGAATCAAATAAGAGTTGATTCTTTCGAACCATGCTCTTGCGGCCTCCTTTAGACCGTAAATTGCTTTGTGCAACTTGCATACTTTGTGCTCTTGGCATTTGACTTCGAATCCTTTTGGTTGAAAGGTATACAACTCTTCTTCCATGTTGTCGTTGAGAAACGTTGTCTTGACATCCATCTGGTGCATTTCGAGGTCTTCCGCAGCTGCCAATGCAATCAGAGTCCTCATTGACTACATCTTGACAACAAGACTAAAGATTTCTTGATAATCCTCTTCTTGGACTTGAGTGAGTCCTTTAGCCACCAGTTGTGCTTTCCATTTTGCAATGGAACCATCAGAGTTGATCTTCTTCGTGAAGATCCACTTGTTGCCAATAACTCTCTTGTGAGTGGGCAAGTCGACCAATGTCCAGGTCTAGTTCGTCAAAAGTGAGTTGTACTCACTCTCCATAGCTTCTTGCCACTTCACAGCATTCTTGGAGTTGATTACTTCGGCTAGGCTCTCTGGTTCTTCTGATGAAGTCCAGAATTATTGAGGTGTATACCTATAAGGAACAACTCGAGCCCGTGAGGATCTACGGACAGTGGGTTGACCAAGATGCGATGATGCTTCTTCTTGAATTTTTCCAGATCTGTTCAAGCTAGCTTGGTCTGGTCTGGTGATAGGAACTGTCGACTGCTCGGCTTCTATAGCTGTAGCTACAGGTTCTGTAGGAAAAACATCATCGTTGGAAGATTCCATGTTGCATAAAATAGAATGAAATGACACAACATCATTTATCGATGGTTGTTTAAAATCATAGTATGTATGTTCTTGAAATATTACATCCCTAGAGACAAATGCTACATTGGTGGATGGATCATAAGCTTTGTAAGTTTTATGTTCATCAAGATAGCCAATGAAAATACATTTATTTGTCCTATGATCCAGCTTCTTCCTAAGTTGTTTAGGAACATGAACAAAACATACACAACCAAAGATTTTTAAATGGCTGACACTAGGCTTGTGTCCATGCCATACTTCATAAGGAGTTTACTGTTGACGGCTTTAGTACTGGACCTGTTCTATACGTAACAGGCTGTGGTAGTAGCTTCTGCCCATAACTTCGCGGGTAGATGTGATTGGTGTAGCATGGATCTAGCTAAGTTTAGAAGCGTTTGGTTCTTCCTTTCTACAATCCCATTATGTTGAGGTGAGGAGGAAGTTGTGAACTGTCTTCTAATACCATGGTCAGCCATGTAGTCGGACATCTCGTTAGAGGGTATTCCTCGCTACCATCAGTTCAGAGTGCTTTCAACTTTGTAGATGTTTGAAGTTAGATCCATTGAACTTGTCAATGACTCAAACCTCGCTGGATGATGAAGACGAAGAGCTACTAATATGAGACATGTTAACAGTAATACAGATGAGCAAACTTAATCTCTCGATTTATTTGTACACTGCTCTGATACCAATCTGATGGGGCTAAGGAGAATGGAGAACACGAACGAAGAAGAGAGCAAGAATATTTGCGGAACAGCTCTCCCACTATAATGGGCTGCTAGATGCAGAAACAGTCTAATAGATTGTTAATGCTAAGTGTAGTCACAGCTCAAGCACTCTATGCCCAACAGGATCTTATAAATGAGTTCATACTCACAAAAACAAAAATGAGTACAGTCCACCAAAGAGATTAGAAGTAGTTTGTGTGTGGTATTACTGAAATTGATTCAATAAGAAGTTTTAGTTCTGAATGGATTGACAGTGCAACAAAAATAATGCGAGTTCCTCAGGCATCAAAGACAGACGTTCTCTGATTAGAAACTGAGGAGTCGTAGACGTCCGTGTTCCGATCAGAGTGAGTAAACAAGCATGATAAAACAGAAGTCAAGTGCATTCAATCACAACAAGTATTCATCTACATTATACACAGATAGAAAAGTGTGTTGTTACTATATTACACTGAAGCACAATAAATAGCAGTTACAACCAGAATGACGATGTAACTGGGAGGCCCAAAATTATATGTCTCATAGGCGGAGCAGCACATAGAGTGTGCTGGGATGATCCATTTATAGATTGCATCCTTGTATTAATTACTTTGTCATCTAATTAGGCAAGTCGTTGTACTTGGAAGTATTTAGCTTGTGATGACAACTGTACAATGTGTACATGGTCAACCCTTAGGGAATGTTAACGCAGACGAGGACGTTGCAAATCCTCTCACTTCACATTTTGGGAAGTGGCTGGGAACGTTTCTCGTTGAAAATAGACCACCTTCGGGATTTTTCTCTCACTTCGGAATTTTGTGAAAACGCCGAAGGTGCCATAAAACAGGTTAACTTTTGGTGAAAGGAAGAAGGCGAAGCCATTGTCGCATTTTTTGGATGTATGGAAAGTGCGAAAAATACGAACTGTGCAAGACTTAGTGTATTTCTGTAGACTGTTGCGATGCTGAGTGTAATTCTACAATCTTGTTTCAAATGCCAATTCGTGGAAGATCTTGAAGATGGCCAAGTCTTCAATGATCTTCAAATGGTTGAACTTAAACTTGAAATCTTTTGAAACAGAAAATGGCGGAGGACCCATTTTTTTTAAACAAACCCTTACAATTTTTTAGTAATTCATGTAAATTTTGAATCTTAAATTTAACAATTAAAGAATTATTTGTAAGATGCTGCATTTTGCAAATATTTTAAATTTGGACTGAGCGGCCCAAAATATTTTAAAAATTTTACATTCAAATCGTCAAAAAAATACAAATACTAATTGTGTCCAATTTGTTATTATGACTAATAATTGTTAAATTAGGTGAATTTAAGATTTAAAAAAGCTTTAACTTTTTTTTCAAAGTGCAATTTTAAAGATTTTGATATAATTTTAAAAGCTGACATGCAATTTAATGTTTATATTTTAACATTTAAAAAAATTCTACAATTCTAAAATTCTAAAATTTTAAAACTTTAAAAAATAATAAAAAATTAAAAGAATCAAAAATTTAAAAAAATCGTTAAATAAAAAAGGTAAGCATAATATATGTGAGGAGGACCTATGCTCGGCATAGGTCAAGAGAGGACCTATGTTGAGCATAGGTCCAATGGGCACTTATGTTCAACATAGGTCGAGGGAGGACTTATGTTGAGCATAGGTTGAGAGAGGAGGACCTATGCTCATCATAGGTCGAGAGGAAGACCTATGCTGAGCATAGGTCGAGAGATGACCTATGCTGAGAATAGGTCCAGTGAGCACTTAAGCTCAGCATAGGTCGAGGGAGGACTTATGTTGTTTGAGCATAGGTCAGGAGAGAAGTTATGTTGAGCATAGGTCTAGTGAGCACTTATGTTGAGCACAAGTCTTAGCATAATTGTAGTGAGCACTTATGCTGAGCAACGCAGGCAGTCGTCAACAATAGAAATGAAGGCCCATTTTGAGTCCTAATCTTTAGATCATCCTTCCAAGAATTAAACCTCCAAGGTTTAAAGGACAATAATTCTCTTTACATTATGTAATTGTGTCCCTAAGGGGCGACATGTAATGTGTATCACCTTCTCGTTACAACCATCATGGTGGCAGCTAAAGTTTTGGATGATACGTAAGTATTGTTTCAATAAGTGATCTGTTGTCAAGTACTTAACCATGGAGCATTGAACACAGGAGCGGCTGCAATAGGTGCGTTGTCTGATGGTGTGCACTTGGCCTGGATCAACGTGGCTGCTTGGTGTTTGTAACGCACTTGTTTCTTCACCGATTGGCGAGCGGTTTGAAGCAATACCTCACTTGTGGTAGGGCGACCTCAAAGGAAAAAACTCAGAGCTTGCAAGGTGCACAAATTGCCAAGAAAGTGGAGAAATCATGTCAGCTAGGGTTTTGGCTTGAAAAAGGTGGATCTTTCTCCACACTGTGTTTTTTTGGAGCTGTAAATTTCTGCAACAAGTCACCTCACACATGCCAACTGATAGCTAGCAACTATTGGTAAGCACATGGTCGATCTATACAGTGCCGTGGAGCAGGGAGGGCACAGGACCTGGTTGTCCAGGATCAGCCATAGCCACCATAGTTGTGGGAAGGAGAAGCTTGCGTGAAGAGAGAGAGGGAGAAGTTTGATCCCTGAGGCTGTAAATGGGCCTTTACATTAAACGCATAAAAGTGAAATGCCGCAGCACTCTTTGAGATGATTTTATGGTTGAAGGTGGCAATTAGGATGTGGACGCCCTTCCATTTGCAAGAACCTCAATATCTTGTTTTTTTCAACTGAATATGACATCAGTTTGGTAGTCCGAAGGCTTAGTCTGACTGCCTTGTTTTTTAACTTGATAATGCAACAAGAACATTAGAAAGTCTTTAATACGTTTCAGATTCCTGAAATCTCCAAGAAGAAACTAGCACTTGCAGAAATAATGAATTCAATTGGAATCTGAAATCTCCAAGAAGAAACTAGCACTTGCAAAAATAATGAATTCAATTGGAAGAAGATAACAGAATCAACAAAGGAGTAAAATATGGAGTAAAACATATATATAGCTCACCAGAACTTGCAGAAACAATGCATTCACTTGAAAGACGGTCATAAAACGAACAAACTCATGAAATATAATGTCTCAATGCATTCACTTGAAAGACTGTCATAAAAAGAACAAACTCTTGAAATATAATGTCTCCGAGGCAAATGGTCCATATACTACCAATGTGATATGTGAAAGTAAATTTTTGTGAATTGCAAGCCTTTTAGTCTTTCATATCTAAAACCTTGGTCAAATGTGACTTCAGCCCTTTGTTTTAGGATTGCCTCAAATTGTGAAACCTTGATTTTTTTTGTCAAAATGGATATTTTTTGTATAAATATTTTTGTGATTTTCGAGAATTTCTCGTGGAAAAGCATGTTATTGGGCAAAATTTAAAAAACTGAAAAATTGTCGTTCTTTTTTAGGATTTTGACCCATTTCAAAAGATTTCGTGTTCTTAACATCTGAACTTGAAAAATGGTAAGATTGGTTAGCCGGAAACCCGATGTAGTCGTTCTTCAAATAGGTTGTCTTAATTATAATTCTTCCATGTATCAGATGGGTAGACATTGAAACTAAAATAGGTTTCACCTGATTCTAGATCAACGATCAATAAACGTGCAAGAAGAATCTTGAAATATAAATTGTTATTCACCAAGGAGACAATTGTGGACTTAATTTCCAACAGTCCCCCTTAAGGTCATGGTTGGTGCTTTGGTATCTTCATCAGATTCAGCATGTTGAAGAACTTTTGATGCTTGATCCTGGGAAGCACTTTGGTGAATATGTCTGCAACCATTTCTGTTGTGGAGCAGTGTTGAAGGATCACTTGCCCTGAAAAAACTGTTTTTCGAATGAAATGATACTGGATTTCTATGTGCTTGGATTTGCCATTTGGGATTCAGCGGCAGTGAAGTACAATTCAAGTTGTCACACATAATTATGGTAGCATTGAACTGAGTGTGATGTAAGTCGTGAAGTACTAACCTAATCCATACAACTTTTTAAGCATGACATGCTGCGATGTACTCTCCCTCAGTCGAAGAAAGCGCAACTGTTTTTTGCTTTCCTGAATTTCACGAAATTGGTCCACCTGCCAGATAGAAACAAAACCCAGAGATAGATTTTCTGGTAGAGATTGTTCCTCCCCAATCTGAGTCGGAGTAGCCTCGTAGGACGAGTGGGTCGATGGCATTTCCATCATAACATAGAATGTGATCCAAACTTCCCTGAATATATCTCATCAGTCTCTTTAATACTTTCCAATGAGAGATCCTAGGATTCGACATGAATTGACTTAATGTGCTATCAGTGTATACTAGATTTGGTCTAGTACACAACATTGCATACATCAAAGATCCTATAAGTGAATGATAAGGATACTTCGCTAAGTCAAGTACTTCACTATCAAAATCAGCACAAGTAGGTTTAGTCAATACTATACTTGGATCCGTTGGAGTATCAATTGGTTTGCAATCAGACATATGAAATATTTCTAAAATGCCTTTTAGATATGTCTGCTGGCTAACATAGATCTTTTTCTGAAGTCTATTTCTAGTAATGTGAATTCCTAGCAAAGAATGAATAGCTCCTAAATCAGTCATGTCAAATTCTTTTGACAGATCACTCTTAGTAGTGTGCAGTAGAGAAGCGTCGTTAGACAAAATGAATGCATCATCTACGTAAAAAGCATGTGAACTGAATATGGATACCTATATGCTTGGAATAAACATTACAGTTGTCAATAATCAGAAATGCAACATCAAGCATTCACCATAATCAATCACCAAGTAAGGAGCCGGAAGACGAACACGCAATATCACTCTATCACACTACCCTCATACTGAATATATAATGTACATATAAATCTTGAACCCTGATAGAGAGAGAAAACCTACGAATAGACTAATAGACTAGCCTATGGCTAATTATAGCTGGTAACAGCTGTCAACATTAATGTACATCGTAAACAGTATCAATGAAGTTTATCATAGTTAGATTGATCGTCGTATTCGGATTCACTATTATAGTCATAGTCAGATTCAGAATCAACATCCATCTTGAGAATCAAAGGACCTATAGGTTATGGGTACACCAAGTTGAATTTTATGCATAATGGAAAACAAGAACTTTACTTTTGCAAGGAACTAGGCTCTTGACAGTTTTTTTCACTACTTAAAACTCAGAGTTCTACAATGATTGAGAATGAAAATGGTAAAAACTTGTAGGTCATATGAAATTGACCACTTTTGCTTTTTACAATATTGAATTCCGAGCTCAAATGGAAATGATGATGAGGATTTGAAAATAAGTAATAAAATACAAAAAATTAACTTAGGAAAAGGGTCTTGAAAAAAATACTGAAAATAGTAAGTACAAAATTTCAACAATTGCTTAGTGTCAGGCTCGTCGTTTTGATCACTTTTCATTTTTATTACATTGTATTTTGAGCTAAAACAAGAAAGTTATGGGGGGTTTAAAGAGAATTCAAAAAGTGAACTAATTAGAACTTAGGAAGGGGGGGGTAACAAAATTTACAAAATTGGATTCAATAAAATTTGAAATCCATGAAATGTTTAAGTGCCCATAGAAGATATGTAAGAGCTATGAGAAATTCAAAAATTTAATGGCAAAAAAAATTTCGATGGTCATTTTTGTGAGCCATTAAAGTGCTCGTCATAAAATCAAAGGGCCCGTAAAAAATGAAAAATGTCCTATAATAAAAAAAAATCTAAGCATGGGGCTTGGAGGTGAGAAAAAAGAATATTTCACAAAATATTTGCAAAATATTCTCAACTGGCTGCTGGGCCGCGGCCTCTACTGCCGAGAGAGAGTTAAAAGCATTCACATAGTTCTTCTTGCTTAAGCAAGATCAAACCCTTTGAAACCTTTATTCATAAGCCAACAAGTAAAATATAGCTGAGAAGTAAAATACAGTACTAATAAAGCACCATAAAGCAAGACTTATTTCAAGACATCCAGCCAGTACCTGCCACCATCCCACAACACAAAACCACGCAAGTTAGTATGTGAGGAAGACAAGTGTCAATTGATATCCATGTACAAAATGGCATTGCTACTTAACAGCTTAGTTAGAATGAAAAATTCTTAGTCCAATCTTTCCATTCACTTGTGGAATATAGCGATAGGCTAAGCCATCTTATTATTGTATCAAGGCCAAAGCCATGCTGATCAGTATGTTTGGCATTAGTCCATATCATTTAATAATCTTTTATATATATCAAATCAACAAGAGGACGCTTGCCAGATACAAATCGTATTCACGAAAAGATTTCTAGGTTGAGCAAGGACACACGTACAACGGTATTAGGGCAAATCCATGCCATACTAATTTGTGGATCCATGCTTTCCAAGGGTGTTCAGGCTCGAATACTAGTTTCGTTCCTAGTGTAAACTTGAAAGGGTAAGAGTGGAATTTACGTAGTTATTTAGCCTACCATTAGAAAAAGAGGAAAAAAAATCTTTGGCTTGTATAATCTCGATCAATATGTTAGGGCAATTCCATGCCATACTAATATTAGAGACTATAACGACCCTTGCGCAAATCCATGCGTTCCAAGAGTATTTAAGACAAAAATGAGTACAATTATACGTCTTGGGTTAAGTCAATGACAGTTTGAAACCTACAGTGTAAGTAACAAGAAAGCTACATTAATAGCAAAGTACATTTGTGGAATTGAAGTAAACACCATTTTAATAACGTCTTTGATTAGTCAAGGTAGTGATGCTCTTTGTTGGCAATGATAAAGCTCATAACTAGATAGAGGTGGAAGTGTTATCCTGTGAAGATGCCATGATGTATTCGCTACTATCGATTCTTCATGCATTACCACAACAATACTTCATAGATGAGTTTATATTATTAAAGCAACAAATGAGTTATCTGCAGAACGTCATTAACCATTGCCAATACTATCTATCATGGTATGATAGAAAACATCGATTTCTTCGTTTATTCTATAGAAGCATAAGGTACAGGTGTAGTACCCGTGATCGGTATATGTTTTGATCCTATAAGCATTATGTCTCGGTAGTGTAGACTGCAAGAGACCTTTCTTGACAGAGTTACATTCACCTTCTATCATTCAACTTGATGATAGTTTATGCGAGCAACATAAAAGAAGGTTAGAGAGGTCAGCGATTGAATTGCTGTGTATTATGATCTACTATACGTAGGATGAACAAAACCCAATTCACGTAGTAAGCGTATATTGTTGTAGCAGCGAACAGTAGGAGCAAAATTAGAAGTGGATCATACATGGATGTCAGCCACATGATACTACATCAATGTGTTTAATAAACAATGTAAATATGCATGCATATTCCTACATAAAGGAAAGGCCATCACTGGTTTTCAGCGAGCAGAATCATGCTTCATAATGTAACTATCAAACCACAAGAATTCATCAGTGAAGCCATTAATTAAGCCACTGTTATCAGCACTGAGCGTTGGGGGCTTAGCGTTGGGCTTCCATTGCATTTCTACAAAGTACATAACCAAGCCATCATTCAAGTGCTCAGCAAGTTATCAATCAAGCACTTCAATCGCACTTCTACAAAGTGTATGACTAAGTTATCAATCAAGTGTAGCGCTGGTGATCAATCGCACTTCTACAAGGCATATCATTATGCTAATCAAGTTGTATTAAGCACAAGTATTGCTTTCTGAAAACAGTTGATAGGAAAGAATTTTCCAGCGCTAGCGGTCCGCTACCTATCTAAGAATTGATGGTAGTCCGTTTTCATACAATCTGAAACACATAACCAACGAAAGAATGATGGGTTTCTTAAATCTTTGATAGCTGAAGGTGAGACAGAGCATTTGTTTTTCAATATGATAACAAAAAATCATTGAAGACCTTTTTATCATGCATTCTATATCTCCGTTTCTCTGACTATCTCAGCCTTGATCCATAAGATCTGACAAAATATCATCTGAAAAATCCTTACAAACAAATAAAGTGGGTGTCCTTTGAACACTTTCAACAAATATATGTAATGAGAGAAACCAGCTTATGTGAATAATTTTCAATCTGGTACTTATCTTCATTGCATTTTTAACATCTAAGAGTAGCTTGCATATGAAGGATTCCGAAACAATACTGTCAGGAGTAGGCCACTCATCACTTTGAAAACTTGGCAATAATATTGCTTCAAGCTTACCAAAACTCCCATCCATTTTTGGAATATATGTAGATTCATAAAGATATATACCACTATTTGCAAGCTCCCTTGGACTTCTTCCTCTGTATTGCAACTTTTCAACATCAAATTGAATCACATCCAATATACCTGCAAGTGATTGTGCTGCTCCCATTCACTTATGTTTGATGGATATAAACCTGAAAGAAGAAACACTTATTATAATTTATATTATCATCTCAAGAGCTTCAACCAAGAAATACCTATGATAACAATAAAGTACATACATTTTGATATACTTATAGTTACATTTTTTATGATCATGAGGATTGACATCCTGTACTTTTAACTCTAAATGCATATAAACATGTTGTACTAATACAACTAATATAGAATGACCTCCAGGAGTTCTCTTAAACTCAAAAATTTTAGCTTTCCATTAATATTTGTATGTCATTTTTGCTCTTTTCTTCTATTGGAAATTGCCCTTTGATGATGGATGCAGCAACAACCATGAATTCTTCGTAAATTTTGTTGGTTTCCACTTATCAGCTTCATCTTTCTCATTGTGAAGAATCACAGACTCAATTGTAGATTGCACTACATTGCAGAAAGATCTGCTATCAGTTGCAAGGATAGCAGATGCAAGCATGTGTGTGACATTTACAAATGAAACATGCAATGTGATTGATGCCAGCACCAGTACATTAATTACTCAGGGAAGACGCAAAGGCAACTTATACCATCTGAGGGTATGCCTACCGACAGAGTAGGCTCATCAAGTCCGTGAGCCTACTAACGTTCTATGGCATAAGATACTGTGTCATATGAACCCAATGGCACTGTACAAAGCAAGTCAGCATGGAGCATTCATAGGAGTTAGCATCAAAGATGCAACCAGTTCGAAATCCTATGATGCGTGCATCAAAGGCAAGATGTCTCATACACCCTTCATCAGGGATTTCTTATGAGCAACAAAGCTCTTGGAGTTGGTACACTCCGACATTTGTGGACCCTTTGATGTTGTCTCTGAGGGAGATTCGAAATACTACATTACCTTCATTGATGACTTCAGTAAGTTTGCAGCCATGTACTTCATCCACAACAAGTCTGAAGGGCTTGATAAATTTACAGAATATGTAAATTGGGCTGAGAAGTGGATAGAAAAGAAAGTCAAGCAGATCAGAACCGACAGAAGAGAAAAATACATCTCCAACTGGTTTGTTGATTTTTGCAACAACCGAGAAATTCTTCACAGGAAGACAACAGCCTACACACCACAACACAATGGTGTTGCTGAGAGGAAGAACATGACTCTCATGGAAGCTGCAAGGTGCATGATGGCCTATTCTAAGGCATCTTGATCAGAGAGGAATACTCTCTGTCCATGGCTTCTCTCCAGAGATCAGAGTCCGGTTGGCTAAGTGCCTCTTCGATTGTTGTTGGTTCATGTATCAAAAGACAGGCAGACTTAGGAGTATACCCTGTGGGCTGTGTGCGCACTCGGCTTGATCTTCTTGGAGGAATTGACTGATGAACCATTCATGGGACTTGTTGCTAGGTAGCAGCAACGTCTTCGTCTGACTCGTTGTCAAGTAGTGGATCGACGATGGACATGCTTGAGCCTGAAGCTCGAATTGGCATTTCAATGGCAGGCGTTGAGGGTTCTCCTGGAACAATGCCTTTGCCTTTGATTGTATCCTGGCTGAACAAGATCTGCTGGGTATCGGGGTCGTACAGCTTGTAAGTGTTATTAAATGAAGTGTATCCAATCATGATGGTCTTGAGACGTTGGAAGTCAAATTTCTTCCTTGTCTCTTTCGGGATCTATGCGTAGGCGATGCATCCGAATACTCGTAGGTTCTTCAAAGAAGGTTTAGAGTCTCTCCACACTTCATGGGGTGTTTTGCCTTAGAGGGCCTTGGTTGAACACCTGTTCTGGACGTAAGCTACAGTGGAGACAGCTTCGGCCCAGAAGCTCTTGGGCAGTGATGCATGTGCCAGCATACATTTAACCTATTCAACCAAGGTATGGTTCTTCCTCTCGGCCAACCATTTGACTGAGGAGAATACGGAGTGATAAATTGCTGCTCAATGCCTTGGCTTTGGCAGTACTCCTTAAATTCGGCTCAAGACTTTGGTCGTCCTTCCAATCTCTTTCTCTGCACGCTCCTTGAAGATTCTGAAACAATTGAAAGCTTCTTATTTCTTCTTGATAAAATACACCGTAGTCCTTCTGGAGAATTCATCAATAAAAGCTATGAAATACTTTGCATCCTTCAAAGAAGGATTCTGCATCAGGCCACAAATGTCTGTGTGTAAATAGTCTTGATAGACAGGTAACTCGACTTTATTATCAGGATAATCTAGATCAAGAACAATATAATGTCTAGACATTTGTTGTACAGAAGCATGATTCAAGTGACCAAGTCTATAATGCCAAAGTAAACTTTTATTTGCTTGAATAGAAGTACTGAGCATCTGACTAGAGGCATAAAAGCAATGACTTAATCTATACAGGTATCCATGTCTCTTTCTGAGTGCTAGGTTCTTGTTTGTCCTATCAACTACTTGGCATTGATCACATTCGAATTCTACTTTATGTCCTAAATCTGTGATTCTGCTTACAGAGAGCAGATTTGTAGACAGATTGGGTACATACAGGACTTTAGAAAGTAGCTTAGACTGATCATTTGCAAAGCTTAATCTTACAGTACCTTCACCTTTAATAGCTTGTGTGCTATTGTCGCCAAGGTGAACGTACTTGTTGGTACTGTAGGGTGTATAGGACTCGAAACAGCCAATGAGGTTGGTCATATGCTGAGTGGCACCAGAATCTAGGAACCAAGAACTGTCGTTGGATGCTCCTTGATGGCTAGTCATGAAGGCATCATGATCCACTTCTTGAATGGGCTGTGGAGCTTCTGTAGCTGCATTGGCCACTTGATTTGACTGTCCCTTGTTGTTGTTCTTTGCTTGTAGTATCCGACAGTCTTGAATCTCGTGGTTATTTCTCTTGCAGTATTCGCAAAACAACTTCTTCTTAGTCTGCGAATTTGACTGTTCTTTGTGCTGTGTTGGTTTCTGGTCTTGCTTTGATTGCTCCGGGCCTTTCTTCTTCTTTTGCTTAGTCGTGCCTCTGTTGGTGTACAAGGCGTGAGAATCAACTGAGGAACTAGAGGTTTCGTTCCTCCGCGCGTCTTCCTGTAACAACATTGTAATGACTCTTGAAAGAGTCGGCTCTAGATGCGTCGTGATGATCATCACCCAACTGTTGTATGAGCTTGGCAAGCTTGTAAGCAGTTGCATTACTGCGTCTTGATCGTCTATGACAGATCCGACAGCAACCATGTGCTTCAGCAGATTCTTAAACTGGTTGATCCATAAGCTTAGTCCAACTATAAATTTTGAAGGCATGGTGTACAATAATTGCGTCTTGGGCTAGTAGTGGCTTGTTATAACATAACCTACTTGTCTCTAGAATAGCCTGACCCTCGTTTATTTATTAATCTTAGTCTGTTTTCTTTATGTGCCAATTCTGCCTCTTCTTTTTTTTGCTTGAGCTCAAGGTTATCACACATCCTCACCTATTTTTCTGATCCATGTCCATTTCTTTCTCCAAAAGATATAGGTCTTTTGTTGCTACATGGGTTGGTTGCTCCACTTCTCTCATTGCCATTTACTTGCCCTTAAAGAGTCTATATCCTTGTCCCTCCCCAATTTATAATAGATAGAAATGATTTGTCTACGAAAAAAATGGTAAAGGCTTAATTTGTCAACTATATGGATGTTCAAATTAGGTTAGTGTCGATGGTAGCAATGAAAGTAGATCATTAAATATTGAATCTGCTTAAAGATTCTGGAACAGCCTGGTAAAAGTTGGCCTTAAAAATTAATTTAAATCACTTCTTATAGCTTGCCAAAGTCAAATAATGAATGCAATCTTGATCAAAAATTGACATATTAACTAGTCCAGACCCCATATACACTCAAAGCCAGAAAATCAATGGTTCTCTATGAATTCAAACATGCTCTAGATTCCATCATCACATTTAGTTATCATAGAGCAAAACGCATTGACAAAAGAGCAACTATCAGCAATAATGTATCAGTACATGCTTCAAAAAATTTTAATCACATCTAATTGTCTTGGTAAATCTAGATATCAAGGTTTTGGCTCTATCGTTATGAGAAAAAATTAAGAGACTCCTCAATGCAGCTATGGTCAAATTCATACTGCGTTTATAAGCGGATATATCTCTGCGTTTTCCTTACAAGATAAACCTGTCTCATTGGATACACAAAACCACTGAGAGCTTCTCTTCACATAGATAGAAGAACCATGGGCAAATTTTATGCCATTTTTGATTGAAAGGGTTTGATAATTATCATCAAAAGTAAAAATCCTCGATTGGTATAAATGGAATAGAACATCACCTTTCTATATCAACCCTATTGTTGCTTCAATTGTAACTGTTCTGAAGAACTGTTTGCATTTTTGACAAGAAATACCTCACACGTCCAAAAAAAAATATGAAAAGCTCCTGCAATTTAGTTTCCCAGTTAGACTTGGATAACGAGTAATCATATCAAGCACCATTGTTTGTTATTTCAATATTGTTACAGGGCAGCAAATGGACTAGGCCATGACTAACCACAACTCTTTGTATTTTCAGAGCAGCAGGCAAAATATTCACTCATCAAAGTTGTCACCCACCATTGTAGCTGTCTTTTTGCTACCTAAGAATTCTTTTCTATCAACTTGACGCTTGCAGCTGACTAATCGATGTCCTTGGTGTTTAGATTTGTGCCAAGGTAGCTATTTGACGAGTTTTATTTGGGTTAATTCAGCATTACTTTGCGCGTTATAGACTTTATTCTAAACAATAAATGATAAACCCTGTACTAAAACTTCACTACAGGCTGATGCTGCAATCCTTAGATGCACTCAGTACATACATTTCGCCCATGAAAGTGCTTCAAATTAACCAATCCCCAAACATTGGCTTGATGCTTCACTCAACAATGTTGAAGTAGAGGCATTCAAAAATAACAAACCACACAATTACCCTGCTTCTGTTTTTCCTACTCTTTGACATAAATGTGTGGACTCTGCAGAAGTGACATCTAAACAATTTTTACGTCAATTATAGCGTTACGCAAAAGTTACAAGACCTAACAGATACAGTTATTGATACCATTGGCAATGTAAAGAGGACATATTAGAACAGTTTGCCTCCCAAATGAGAGGAAGACAACCCTGAGGTCTGAATAGGCTGTCCAGTGAAGGGATCAAACTTGTACGGCTCTCCAGTGAACGGGTCAAACTTAACGGTACGACGATCAGCCGTGTTTGCTTCCTGACTAGCTGCAGCTGTGCCTAAATTATTGCTGAAACTCCCTGGTGCATAGCTTGATACTCCAGGTAGATTGAAAGGTTCAGCATAAGCTGATGGGATTCTTGGCAATAATGCCTCAGGACCAAATCCTGCAGAAAGAGAAGGAAATAGTCCAGCTATTGCAAGAGAACCATATGGATCATATCTGCAGAACAATACAGAAATAAATCAATCAAACAATAAACCTGCCTCACAGATCTTCGTGCATAATATAATGATTCTGAACTGATGTTCATTTGCAGGCCATAATCAATGATAAACAAACTTCAACAGAAAGAGAAAAGTACAACAAGAACAGAAATGCTGGCCAATGTGGCACCCTTTAAAACAAATACAAGTTCAAACTTCAAACAACAATAAAATCATAAATTAATATTGACAAAAGCAGCAGATAAAAATTGTTTAATTAAGTCACATAAGAACTGAGCACCCACTTAGATCTAAGGTTCAGAAAACCTCAACAACAATAACTGAGATACAAGAGCAAGTCAAATTCTCAAACATCTAAACCACAAGAGGAGTTCCCAAAGCACATCTATATACCTGCTCAGATCCGTGTTGATACCAGCCATAGGAAGAGACATCTGATCAACAACTGAAAGGCGCGAAGCAGGTAAACCCCCCACTTCAAGCGAGCGACCTTCCTTAGCACCTGTAGCTCGGCCTAATTCTGGGTAATCAACAGGCCTCGTTGCTTTCGAAGGTACTTGATGCAAACCTGACTTTTCATTGGCCTCCCTACGCGCCTGTGAAAATGATAGTATAATACATCTCTAAGAGTTCATAAAATGAAATTGCAATTCTATATTAACAGATGCTTGTGGTGGCATGTAAACACATTTCTAAACATAAAGGTTGACCCCACAGAGATCTTACTAGCTTGCAAACTTTTGGTTGTCTACATTAAACCATTGTCTATTTTCTTCTTATATGTCCACATTCGTGGGTGGATTTGAGTCAATCTCCTGACCTCAAGTACTCATTTTTTCTTACAGCATGGTTGCAGTGTTCCAGAGTGCTTCCTCATAGCTGTACAGAATGCTTCTATATTTCTATAGGATATATCAATAAGACAGTGTTTGTGGCCAAGTTTAGCTTTTCAATCAATCATAGTCTAGAAATCAAGTAATGTACATATATTTATGAATAATGTATATGTCAGAATATCAACATATAAATGATTTCAATAAGAGTCACTATAATTGTAGTAAGATAGTACCTCAGAAACCCGTTCCAAGAAAAATGGGTCAGAACGTACTGTACTATGTATATTTGGGAACGTACTGCCTACAATGTTGTTTAAAAAATTATTATAAAACACCTAAATTCACACTATTTGAAGCACAGCTAGCAGCATATCAAAATTGCCTGATCCTGTGACCCCAAATATCACCCAGCAATCGTTTTTGCTACTGCTAATGTTTTGTCCATGCCAAAAGGCATATAAGACTAGTAAATGTACATGTCAAGTATGTGGTAACAGTGGGAGCATATAAAACGTCTCCGAAGTAACAAAAAAAACAGAAAATCTAAGTACTATTAGCTGAAATAAATGAGATGAGACATATAGAAGCTGCTAAATGTCAGAAATGAGGTATGTCATTGTCATCATGTCCTAATGCTACTATAGAATGATGTGATACGAACAACAGCATGAGGTAACGCTGGTAGCCACTGATGTCGTCTAGGAGGATGAGATGTGTCTCCTCATGATAGGTCGGATGACTCGAACAACAACATGACTATGATTGGTGTACTATCTTTGATCGCGATGAATAGGTGTGTCATCATCATCGTCATCATCATCAGACTCTGGGTACCATCGTGTTCTTCTCCTAGAGAAGGAGGTAATCTGAGGCTGAAAGCTAAGATGACTCTGCTGAGCTATTCGTCATAGCAGGAACATCTCTTGTATCATACGTGCAACATAGCTGGAGTCCTCATAAGCTATGAGCAATCGTAATGTGTTGGGCGTATCACGAAACAGGCAATAATATCTCCCTAAAGTGCTCCTCCAATTCCACCTCACCCAAAGAGCATAACTGGCAAATCCGATCCTCTCTTGAAATACCATGGAACCTCCTAGTCTCAATAGCCAACTGATGTGATGATACCCGGAGCTAGCTCAATGTGAATTTGAGGCTGTGTGATAGTCTTACTTTCGGAAGCAAAACCACTCTAGCTGAACAAGGGAGGCATGTCCCTTCCCAAGTCGAATGGTAGCTGCTTGTCGATCCCCAAGTAAGTGTTGAACATACCACCTATAGGGGCTGCCCATTGAGAATGAGCTCCTAACGCTGCATGAAAGCTCTAGAAGTGTTGAAGACCATAAACTTGGTCTTCGGAATGTTCACCCCCAAGCCCCATTTGGTACAAAAGACCTGTAAGCAATCCAGTTGCCTCTGTAACCCCTCTTTAGTCGGGGAGAGGGAGACTAGTACAACATCATCAACATAAGAAGAATGGCAATCAGAATGTCGCCAATTCTACAACCCAATCTGCCACACTGTGAGATGACTCTCTCCAACTCATCAATATATAGACCAAAAAGAATTGGTGAAAGAGAACAACCCTGCTTCACCCTAGTGGTGCTTCAAATGTGCTAAAAAATACCTTGTTGAAAACAATCTAAGACTCTCATAAAGAGCCATCACAACCAAAATGATGTCAGTGGAGAAGCCAAGGTCACGAAGTTTCTATATGAGCAAAGAGCGTGGGACATAGTTAAAGGCTTTCCTGAGGTCCACAAAACAACAGTAAACCTTCTTTGTCCTGTGCTTGGCTTCGTGAATCAAAGCTTGAAGAGTGAAGATATGATCAGGTAGAGTAATGGGCTTGGAACTCTACCTGGCCCAAAGCATGTAATCTCCTGGATTCCGCCTCTAAGCTCACCGAAAACATGATCCTCCAGTTTTATTGGTTTTTGTAATAGAAGTTAAACCTTTTCTACATCTCTGAAGTCATGCAGAAAATATGGAACAAAATCCCCCAAAAGACTGACATAAACGTGTAATGGGTGCTTTATTTCGTGACAAACTAAGAGCCTAGTAATGATTTGGTTTACTCTTCAACTTTTTAAGAATTCAAAATCAACACTTCCAAAAAAATTGGCACCAAACCTTGCATAGGGCATCATTGACAATGAGTTCTGTAGTAAAATATATTTCCCATAAATGTGACCAGCAAATTAAAAACGTACCATGTCAATGAGTCCTGTCAAGTACGCACTCTTGCTTATCGAATCCGAAAGATTTGATGCACCAAACTGCAAACCAACTTCTAAGAGTGTTTGATCAGTTACAAGTGGGAGGATTAATGAAATCAAACAGCACAACAATCTGATCAATTCTAGTCCATATACGTCCTTAGAAATAAGCATTCATCTCATTCCAAGTTTATGGCTGAAATTCAAGGTAGTAGCATATCTTTTAAATCCTAGAAATGAATCTCAAACTTTGATAGCACAAATTATTGTGCCTGCTCAAAGACCGTAAAAATTTCAAACTCCAAAGGGAGGATTTGGAATGTAAACAGCCCAATAAGCTATTCTTCATTCCAAAGATTCCCTCTCAGAACTAACCTTTAGCTTCTAATCATTTTCATGCGCACGTGAATTCAAGGTTTATGAAAATCTTACAACGTGCCAAATAAAATACACAAGCACGACGCTCCAAATGATTGTAGGTACTGTACATCTCGATTGATTCAACTCTAAAATGGAGTAATTATTTACATTATGGACAACCATCCTTTTGATATGAGAACAATCAAAGTGGGATAGATGACAAGTGTCATATACTTACGATATCTTCTTTCCTTTTAACTTTATTCAAAATAGGTATTCCTTATGGAACCAAACAGCATAAAATACACTGTTATCATAAAGTAGCACTCTGCCAGTAAACGTAGCAGCTGATAATGTTTCGACACAAAGTAGCTCTAGGTTTTTGAAGTTTGCTATGTATAAAATGACATATTGGAACTTTAAACTTGACCTGAAAATTTCCCAGAACCATAAATATGCCAGTCCCTTGTGAATGAATTTAAGTTGACTATTTGGATATACTGGAAGTTGAACACTTTCAGTGACCATACAAATTGGAAAGGAACAACACAACTATCGCTTTCAGATTCCCTAAATTCACGAACAAAAGAAGAATAGTTATAACCAAAAAAACTCTAGAATCAAGTCATTCTCTCTTTCTGCAATTTCAATCGCTTATGCAATTCCCTCTGAGAAACATTTACAGCAAATGTCCTATGATAAATTTCATAAGTAATTTACCTGATCAAGAGCTTTAATTGCTGCACTTTCAGGTAACTCTTTAAGGCCTTCAAGTGCGTGCATGTCCACCTGACAAAACGAAGAATTCAATGAAACAACACTATAAGCTTGATATTGCAAAGCTGCCAATATGAAGAAAGGAACAAGTCACAGAGTGATGAAAAGAACAGGAATGCCGAAGGCACTACAACTGTACTTACAGCAAACATAGAATGAATAACATTAGCAAAATGTTGACAAAGAAACGCATCAACTGAAGGCTAACTCGCTAAAACTGGAAATTAAACCTAACTCGACTCTCAAACCTTAGACCTAGACTGTGATTAGGTTTGTGAATTTGGAGTTGGATATAATGACATAACGTCAGGAACAAGATCATAGAAAAAGCATCGCATATGAACAAAAGTAGATATCGAAAAATAAATAACATAGAAATCTCAACCCAAGAACAGTGTATGAAGATCAATAGTAGCAAAGCTTAGTAGCATGATCTGCTGTAAAGAACTCTAGCAGAGCCTCCTAAAAAGGACGTGCACAAGTTACTCTATTTCTACTCCTATAAGTCCCCAAGTGGAGCAAACCAAGATTTAGGGCCAATGTCACGACAACATAGTTTAACATAAACATACAAGGAAAAGTGGAAGATGAACAACAACACATGTATCAACACTTAAAACTTCATGATGGGAAAAATGATAGCGCAGCATAGACAGCTCCTAAGAGAGATTACAATTATGACACTTTCCACCAAGAAAATATTCAAAATTGTAAGATCACTTTAAAAGTAGTACTTTAACAAGTATGTGTGATACTTGGCAACCAATACACTATGATGATCTTAGACGACAGTGCACATGTCATCGCATTATTAGTTGCATCATGTAACCTATAGGATCTTAAATTGTTATGTAAGGACTTTTACATTCTGTCAGTCGACATCAGTGTTGAGCAGTCAAAGGACTAACTAGTTGATGACCAAAGGACTCACTGCTTGATGGCTTTGAGTAGTCAAAAAGACTGATGACTTAGAGTGGTAGGAGTGAATGTTGATCATAACTATAGGCCTGGAGGATATGCACCATACCAAATAATTAGACAAGGAGGGTACACCCTAATTTCTAAACATATTACTATTTTGGTCAAAAGGTTAGTGTAAAAAAGCTAGGAAAAACTAAGTAAACATTGTCAAAAGTCATGCACGTGCAATGGTGATTTTGAAAGTTACAAAGGAGAAAATCCTAAGTTAAGTTAATTTTAGACATGACTTTCATGAATTGAGGTCCTTGAAGGGAGTAGGGTGCACAAGACGAAATTGTCATATAGGGGTAACCCTTGGAGTGAAAGCTTATGAAAAAGTCACAGGACAAACACTTCTCTTGTTCAGAAATTAGTGTAGGTAAAAGATGTTGGATCTTGGATTCTGCACAAGCACAACCAACAAGCTAGCACATCAATGTGGCTTGCTTTGGAATTGATTCCATCATGAGGTTGTTGCACTAAACACAACACAAAGGATTCTTCGTCAAAACCTGCATCTTCCTGAACAAATATGCTTTAATACATGCAATCACTATTGGTTAAATTAAGAACATATCCTTTAATGATAACATAAAACAAATCATTCTTGTAGCTACATATGGATCTTCGATGTACCTAATTCTTCAAATTCGATCATCATAAGGAGGACATCGACGTTAGGGAATGTATAGCAACATAAAGGTGATCAACACATCAATACCTCTTGACGAGATGCAAAACCTTGGCGGAAGAGACGTATCAACCTATCTGCTACAGAAGGCTTCAATGAGGCAACAGCAAGGTCATACTGATCAAAGACCTAGACAGTTGTAGAATGAAACATTTCAGTTGGGACACAGCAAAGACCACGAAATTTTATTCTACACATCAAAGAAATAAAATCCATTTTGAAACAACCTCTGGAACAGCGAAAGGTAGTGGCAAAACACGTGGAGTCTTTCCTAAATTGTGATCTTGGAAATCGGTGTATGGCAATCCAAGTGACCCCAAAACTCCAACAGTTCCTCCAATTTTCCCATGTGCTAGTACATTTACATGAGTTGACTTGTTATTGTCATCCCTATTACGCTTGCGAGACTTGTCAGCTGGTTTTGCGATTGAAACCTGAAACAAAGAGTTGAAAATTAGAATCAAAAGTTGCAAGTAATCTTTAGCAGGAAATTCCTCAATTGTCAATACATAAAACCAGTAAGTGCCAAAACTTACACTAACTTTTGAAAGCTACATCTGACAATAGAAAATTCCTTCCATATGCTTTTCTCAACATCATTAAAATAAGTTCACACTAGTCCCTTTATAAAAAGTTAGAATTTTTGCACCACGTTTACTACAACCCAAAACTCAAGACAATATCCACAAAACATTGAAAAAAGTCACACGCAGGATAGCCATACGTTTTGCACCTTTTGGCATAATGCCTTTATGTGTATGGAACTCATTGTTACAAGGTAAAACTTTTCTAGTCCGTTTGCACACTTATGTTCCAACTATAGTCCCAGCAATTTTCATAAACAATACAACTAAATTCAAAAAAAAAAATGAAAGAGCCATGAGATCCACTGAAATTGTCAAGTAAAAACGGTTAAACTTTCTTATTATAACTTGAATAGAACAATCTGCAAACAAAAAATATCAACTTTTTAATCTAAATCTTCCTTATCTTTATGCACAAACCTCCAACAAGGAGAGGAAGAGAATCCTCTTGGTACGGTTCCTGCAATCCTGCAACATACAGCTTACAATTCAAGCTCATAAATAAGGGAAGAAAAAGCAAGAAACACCCGAGGCTTACCACCTTTGCCCTCGTACAAATAGGCCCCCCACCTTGTCAATGTTGACACAAGATAAAGACGAAACCATCTCCACAAAGCTAATCACAAAGGTCCCCTTCTCTCCAGTACACTCTTCTCCATTCAAATCACATGTAAGCACATTGGTATAAGTGTCCTGCTCGTCCCACGCCTACCTACATATATAGGTGAGGAGGGATGGAATAGGAGCAGTAAATATGGGATAAGCAGCAAACAATGCCACAAAAGGAGGGCGCCAAACATCCAAGGGTCTAGTGTGGTTTTATCTTAATTGCTCAATTGGCGCATCCCTTACAATGGAAAGCTTTTGGAAAGGGAAGAATAAGCCATAATTCTCTTATATCCCTCTATCCTTTACCATGAAACGAGTAATAAGAGAAGACGACAAAGTGAAGGAAGATAAGATTTCAATAATCACAATGGATTATAAAAGGCCCATTTATATTGAAAGAAGTTAGAGGAGATGCTACAAAGGTTTAAGGAACGCTTTCAAACTCATGTGAGGAGATGAGTGAAAGACTTTCATCTATCTTTATTGAAACTGCGCTGAAGGTTCTTCAAAGGAGCTGAGGATGTTGAAATATAATGCCTATTTTACACCTTACCATACAAAAACTTAAGAGTACCAACACAGCTATGGACCAGTATACCCTGATTGACAGATTCTAGAAATAATTGGCTCAAGATCAAGGGCAATGAAAGCTGAAATGGCATCGCTCCAAGATATGATGAAGATCTTATTGGAAGAGAAATTGAAGATTGGAAGAAGAATTACTGCTCTTCCCCCAGTCCATACCATATGTGCATCAAGGTGTGGGATTGCGATGGCCTCCACTCATCAGCTACAGCAGGAGACCTAGATATCCTCCTTTTTGAGGAGACATATGAGAGTCACGACAAAGGATTGCCAGCATTCCAAGGGTGATCTTCTCTTCGACTCTTCTTCAAGGAGATTCTGGAAAGAATTTATCCCACGAACCCCACTCTCACTTCTAAGAGACCTACATATGTGGACTGAATATGCCACCACACTCTTCTCCTTTTCTACAAATTCTCCCACTGTCATCACTCCTCGACCCTCTTTCTCATTCTTCACTCCCGACATGGTGACCACAGCCATTCAAAAATTGAGTACCCATCGTGCACGGGATATTCACAACTTAGAGGCCGAACTCCTAGTACATGCTGAAGACATTCTCTCACCTATTCTCGCCACCCTTCTCAACCAACCGTAGTCCCTAGCCTCCCCCCATCATGGTGAACCAATGTTATCCATCCCATCCACAAGAGCGATGACCCCATGAAACTTGTTAATTACCGCACTATCACGATTTTTGGTCACATCATTTCTAAGCTATATGGCACCATCCTACAAGCAGCTGTAAGTGATAAGGCTGAGTTGAGATAGGTAAACACATTGGGTTGAGCATGCTTTAGAGCCCAATATACCACCATTGGCCATATGTTCACTCTCAGAGCCATAATTGAGGAGGCTAGATTCAAACACAAGAGTGTATCCCTGCTTTGTTGAAAGGCATTTGATTATGTTCCACGACACATGCTTATCCAGAAATTGAGAGACCTTGGATTCTCCATAGATACGATATTGGAATTATGGCTCCCTATGAGCAGATCTGGGGTTGCTTTAGGATGAATGTGGGCCTTTCACAGTTAAGCACGAGTACTATCAGGGTAAAGCAAGGCTGCTCGGTTTTACCTACACTCTTTGAATTATATATTAATGAGCTTGAGAGCATGATCAATCAGGATAGTGGCAAGGGATGCAGATTATGTGATACACTTATTTATATCCTATTATATGCTAATGACATGGTATTGATCTCTTTGACTAGCGCGGGATTGCAGAGGCGTTTGGATAGAATATGTGGTTCATCTTCATTGAAAACATTAGCCATGAGAGCAAATTTTTTTTCAGATTGAGTGCTCTTTCTCTCTGTCAATTTTCTATTCTCATGCACAGAAACACCACCATCTTCTAGGGTTTTTTAGTACCACTTAGGAAGCTTTTAGGTGCATTAGAAGTAGGCAATGAGCAAGTTTTTCCTTACCCTTGTCCTCAAGATAATCTTGTTGATTATTTAAGATGAGTCTATTGATTCATCAAATGGGGGGAAAAGTTAAATGGGAAAGTATGTACAGAACCTTTATGAAAAGCAAGTTGATATAAAAAAAGTTACAAGCATCAAGCAAATTCAAAAGGACAATCATGTGTCAGGGTGTTGAAGAGCGCTTGAAAAGTGGCAAATACAAAGACTCGAAATGTGCATGGTCTTTTACACAAGGCGATCAAATAGGCAAAAAATTCCTATTGGTGGTAATATGTAAAAGTTACAACGTGGAAACATTTTTGGGTGGATTTTCTACTCGTAACTTGGACTTGCCTTCAAAGTTTTAATTTCTAGGAAAGAAAATCCAAAAAAGGTTCATGAGGCCATGAAAACTTGACAAGCTCTTCGGAATTAGAAACCTTTCCAATAATGTGATCGATTGGGAAGACCCTAAACGACTCAAAACTACTCTTAACAACGATAATATACAAAGGTCTATACTCTTCTTAAGAAAATTAGAGCTATAAACTTTTCTAACTTGTGGAGCATGTTCTCAAAATTGTACAAAACATAAATCATACACTATGCTATTAATTTGATTACTAGGGTGGTATGGATTGGTCCAAGAGGCATAGAAATATGTGAATGTGTTTCTCTATGACATCTCAAGGCAATTTGGAATTTGAATCGTTCTTCCTTTTAATGAGTACTAACAAGCAAAGATAAAAATCAAACCATTGAATAGGACCAGTGTTGGGCGGGTATTGATTTTTTTTACGATTCTCAACCCGGTTATCAACCCGGTTCTAAAGACCCTAACCGGCGGGTACACTATTTCTCAAGAACCGGCTTCTATGTAGAATCGGCGGGTATGCTCTTTTGTAGGAACTGGCCATGGTTGAGAACCGTCGGGTCCCTTTGAGCCTTGGATTGAGGTTGAGAACCGGACCGTCATTTGGAAGGGGGTATAACCCGAGTATCAATTCACAATGCAAGGTATACTATTTTCTCTATCCCAGCCTTTCGGTCGAGTTTAGAAAAGGCCTTGGGTATAGTATGATAGAATTGGAAATAATTCGGTGTGCAGGCACTAGAGCTACATGTACCCCTTTCTCGGAGGGCTTGGAAGCAGCCATCCTTTGAAGACAGCCCATTACAACTCGTAAGCGCGGGATAATCCTGAAAAATTCATGGGTGGAGTGTAGAGTATGCGTCAGGGCTACCTTGTGGGACCACGTCAGCCTTCCCAGCAGCTCACTTTGGTCATGCTCATTTTTTAATTGGCACACTTACCTGCCACCCTTCTGCCACGAGCCTCATAACTCATAACTCATAACTCTTACTTGCCAACTGCCAACTGCCCACGCCCATCAGTGAGCCTCATGAGCATCGATTTCGCGCACGCCCATCCTTCATTTCGCCCACGCGAGCAGAAGCATCGCAGCCTTGACTCATGATCAGTCATGTGATTTTCAGATGAGCATAAGCATCGCACCATCAACGAGCACGACCAGTGAGCAACATCAGCGAGCACCATCTGGAGCAGAAGCAGCGTGCATCGGAAGCATCAGTGCACCATCTGGAGTAGAGCAGAAGCAGTGAGCACCATTAGAAGTAGCGAGCACCATCAGCAGAAGCAGCGATGACGAGGAAGCCACAAGAAGTTTGGTGAAGTCTGAGCTTTCCTTATTCAGGAGATTGAACATTCCACTTGAAGAGTGTAGTAGGGCATTGTTGGATCTCAAATTGAGTGTGGACGAGTTTTTAGTATTGCTGGTGTGCTAACTTCACTTCGAAGATGTAGACTTGGTATCGATAATCTTGATAAGTTGGTTCTCATTCTAAAAAATTGGCCTGACGACCCTAGAATAATCAGAACCCAACATCCATTAAGGGCTTTTTAGCAAATGAGGACATCATGATAGATAAGAATGTAGACCTCATTGAGGAGTATGGTTTTTTTAATGAGTAGGATGAGTAAGAGAATGTTAAGATAGTAACATTCTAACAAGACTTTTTTCAAGGCTGTCATTTTTGTTGATGGGTAGTTAGTTGATAAGTGAAATGCTAAAAACTTAAGACGTTGTGCAACAAGACTTTTTTTGAGCGGCTTTTATATGTCATATTTTTTGAGTGTTTATTTATTTGAGTTGTTTGGTTGTGAAATGTGATTTTTTTTGCACAATTGAAATATTATCGGCATTGAAGAGTGTGAGATTTTTATTAACAATTGATAAGTGGAGGAATGCTAAAGTTTTGTGCACTTACACATTTTTTACGTGGCTTCCACATGTGTTGAATAATGTGAGGGAATTTTAACATAGTATGCAACGATAATTTTTGAAATGATTTTTTAATAAATTTTTTATAAAAATAGTATGTATTGAGAACCTGATATAGGAACCGGCGGTTCTTAATATAGTAACCGGCAGATTGAGAACCGCCAAGATTTATCTTATAAGATATTATTGAGAACCGCCATGTGCAAATATTTTAGATGTAATTCAATACCCTGAACCGACGGTTCTTGGTTTTAAAAAAAAAAAGGCAATACCCTGAACCAGCGGGTATCATAAATATGTGAGAACCGCCCAACACTGAATAGGACCTTCTCAATTGAATCTTAGCCCAAAAAATCACACCTAGAATTCTTCTAAATCCTTGTTAGCTTGGTTCTTGTTGTCATCTAGAAAACTGCTAACAACAAGAACCAAGATTTATCTTATAAGATATTATTGAGAACCGCCATGTGCAAATATTTTAGATGTAATTCAATACCCTGAACCGACGGTTCTTGGTTTTAAAAAAAAAAAGGCAATACCCTGAACCGGCGGGTATCATAAATATGTGAGAACCGCCCAACACTGAATAGGACCTTCTCAATTGAATCTTAGCCCAAAAAATCACACCTAGAATTCTTCTAAATCCTTGTTAGCTTGGTTCTTGTTGTCATCTAGAAAACTGCTAACAACAACTAGCAACACTTTGATATGCAAGAAGCAAACTTTCCAAAACAACTGGCACCACATTTAAATCAAAAACTTTCATTCCAACATATGTGATTGGAACTCTCAAATCCTTAATCATTATAACGTGCTCTGTCATTGTGTCAATTGAATCCATCTTCAGACTGTGAAATATATTCTCTCCAAATATACAAATCTTGCAATCGGGATAACTACATCACGACCTCCAGAACCTTTAGTGTCCCTCATATGTGGAATGACAACGATAAGTTGAAACTTGATTATCTAAAATGCTTTTTGGCTCCAATTGCAATGCTTTCTACGTGTGTGGTATAGGCTGTCTTCCAGTGACTGTTTTTCAGCATTCTTATTCCTCAAAATATTGACTGTCGTTTTCAGCCATTGAGCGATTTCCTTAGTACAAACTCGCCTAAAATGGCCATTCTTGTATCTGAAAACTTGTAGAAGAGTGGTTGGAGTCTTGAATAATAAAAGTGCACTATCAAACTAGGGTTTTGACCCTAGGGTTATAACATAGCTTATACACGACATTAGTATAGATATGGAGTTCTAAAAGTTTTTAGAAATTTAATCAGGTACTATGAGAATTCAATATATAGATGTTATGTCTATGTCAATAGACAATACCCACGTTGGTAAATTAACCTCTGTGTGCTTTTATATGTTATGAAATGTCACATCCAGTTATTGTTTCAACTTTATGGCATTCTTAAACCATCCAACTAGCTCGGGATGCATTCAGGCCAATCATCGCTGATAATAAAACAATTTCCGGTCCTTACGTATAAGGTGGGATCCATGTACACTTCCAAATTCATTTACTAATGCATTTGGTATTTATGTTCAATATGACTACACAACATTTTCCGTTGTTGTTGGGTCCAAAGGAATACAGTATTCATTTTTTGGTCCCTAAACCTTCTAGCACCATATTCGATAGAATATGGCAATTTTTTATATGAAGGATGGAAGCGCGATGGTATATCCCTCTGGTGCTATTAGGCTGAATTGTTATACATGTGGCTCACTTGATAAAGTCTTAGGAAGGTTGCAGCTACTACTCTCCATTTCTATGACTCTCCTACCAATGCCTTCATTTGAAAATCATGATGCTTGCTAGTTAAGTCCTCTTCTCAAATTTAGACAGTTTGAACTTTGGCTCCAAAATGAGTGTTCCACTTCCTAGCACAAAAAAATTGCACTACTAGAAAACAAACGATGGTGTCTGTGTACAAGTACACCCTTTATATGCTCTATTGAAATTGTGCCTGAATTAGGCCAATGACAATACCCCAACAAGAAATAGAACATAACATCAAGAAACCACAACCATTTATTAAAAGTATGATAAAACAACTTTGTATCTTGATTTAACATCCCTTCCAAATCAAGAAAAGGAAAACTCACTACCTGTATCTTGAATTTAGGCCCTTTTCCTGGCCCATCAATCAACTTGCTATCAAGTTCCTTCATTGAAGCTTCCATTTCCTGATTGCATATCACAAATCATAACAATCTCAATACAATGATAACATGATGTTGCTCCTACTCGATGCATTTAAGAGCCTACACAATCCAATTACTTGAATGCAGCATAATAATACATTTCCTTCTGAAAATAAACCTCTATACGATAAGAATGCAAATTATGTTAACTTCTTGGCCACAAAACACACACACACATATATATACTAGTTGGTTGTGCCCGTCGATGACGGGCAATGGGTACTTACCCACAAAAAGTGTTTATATATCTTTGGAGGCTGTGTTTTTTTACCATTTTTTTAAAACCTATTTAGCTTTTCGCAAAGCATGACATTTTTGCTGGCAAAAGCGTGACATTTTTTACGGCACCTATTAGAAATAATAAATGATAATGTTAGTTTCCCATAGGTTACTTTGACCCAAAAGGTCGAGACTTGTGTAACCATGGGTTAGGTTTATTATTTAGACCATGTTAAGTCAGTTTTAGTTAGGTTGGACCCAATTTTGGTCTAGTAGTAACTCGTGGGTCCAAGTAAAGTCTAATTATGTTAAGAGACCCTATCTTGACTTTTGGGGGTGCCCTATAATTAGTAGTGGGTTTGGAAATCTAGAACTTAGGGTTTGGAAGAGTCTAGGCCCCTAGAAGGCCTGTTTATATGTACTCATTATTCATTTGTCATTCATTCCCTTATTGCTACTACTTTCTCTCTCCTTGAGGGCGCCTAACCCTCTCCCTCCTCTTCTTCTTCTTCTTCTTCAATATGGAGATTGAATGTTAGAAGGATCTTGGCACTTTGATTTCCTACATGGTATCAGAGTCATGGATCTTCTATGCTTGATTTAGGGCGCCTTACCAAAAGAGATCATCTTCACTTAGGGATCACAAAAATTCAGCACCTTTGCTGATTTTTTGGAGTGAAGATCCATTCCACTTTGACTCTTTTCCGTTTTGCAAGAGGGCGCCACACATCAAAGGAGATAATAGGTTTTTGGGCGCCCAAAAATCAGTTGGTTGTTTGCTGATTTTCAGGTTGCAGGAAGGCGCCATTAATTATCTTCGTCGAGGTCGCCCACATCCGTGTAGGTTTATCCTACTTCCGTTGCTCCGCTGCTGCCCTATTTTTCTTTGCTTGTTTCCAGGTGTGGAAGAAGGCGCTAATTTTTTGTGATGATTTGATCACATTCCGAGGCTGAAAATTGGACAGCATATTACCATTTGTAAGGAAGGTGTTTGCAACAGCCCTATCCGTGTGTGTATTGTTCACACTTTTTGGCAAGAAAGAAGGGTTCCGGAAAAAGCTTTGTTGGAGGCTAACCTAATTCTTTGCTTGCTGGTTTTTTGAGTTTTTAATGCAATTTCAAGCTGAAATTTTCGGCACACAAGGCTTGTAGGAGGGCAGGTTCCTACATCCATCTAATGTTGGTTTCGACACATTCCGGTGCTGATTTTTCAGATTTGATACTTGTTGGTTTTGTGTCTTTTAGGGCACATTTAGGGTTTGAAAAAGTTTATCTTCTTGGCTGGTTCTTATGGCAAGAGATTTGGGAGCAATTCGTACTTGTTCGGGCGAAGATATGTTGGATGGCACCAACTATTCTTCATGGAATTGCAAGCTGAGGTTTGGCATCGACGTGATGATCAAGATTTATTGATAACAAAATCTATCTTATATCATTTGAGATTTTTGCAAGACCTCTAAAAGTGCTTGCGAAACACTTTTAAAGATATACCGAATAAAGGATTCATCATCATGCTTTCTCCTCTCTACTTCATCCTCTTTGAAGGTAGAAGAGCAAAGGCATGCAAAGTTTGATCATTGTCTTTCTACAAGTACAAGTTTGCATCGGAATGTTGGTATGGTAGAGCATTCCTCTTCTCTTGAGCCATTTGTTGCAAATGATGGATGCATTAGTGAAGAACTTTATGAGCAAGCTTCTCAAGTTAATGTTTTGGAAAAGGCTGAAATCAAGCATTCTTTGAAGCCATTTTGTACTAATGGAGGAGAGGAAAAAATCATGTCAATTAGTACATTGGTTCAGAGTGGCGTGTTGCTGGATTTTTTGGGTGTTCAAAGTGGCAAGCTGCTGGTTTTTTTCTTGAAGATGGTGGACAGCATATTCAGCCATGGTTTATTGATCATTTTCAGCCTATGTTACATCGTGAGCATCCTATTATGCATCGGGAACGGCCTGTGGAAGGTTTTTGCACAGCAAGGTCCACATTAGGAACACTTTGGACAGCAAAGTGTTGGTTCAGCCTGCTACAGCCTCTTGTTGGTTATCCGAGTCTTTGCGGGATAACAAAGCATCTTATTATCTTGGAGGAAACACACATGCCTCACCAAAATCAGTACCTTATGCTGATTTTCCTGTTTTGATGCTTACTTCTTATGATGACGGTGTTGTCTTACCTAGTGTTGGTGAGTAGATCATTGATAGTAAGATTCGGGAGGATGTGATGGTAAAAGAGCATCATACTCTTCGTTATGTTTCTTGTGGTAAGAAGACTTATGGAATCATGTGGGAACCATTGATGGATTGCAAATCCATATTTTTGGCTTGTGGCTGGTTTTTTGGTTACTTACTTTGGATGGAGCATGCTTGTCTTCACTCTTTGACTTGATGCTACCGCACTTCGTATTCTACATCTCTTCTACATCGAGCAAGATTGGGGCTGAGATTTCGACTACTTCGACTACTTCAAGCTGAAGTTTTTTTTCCGACATTAAGCTTGGACAACAAGCTACATCTTTTCTTTTTCGGCTACATGGAGTTTTGGGCAGCATGCAACACTTTGCATTTTGTTGCAATTTTTCATACTTCATGTCATGTTATGTTTTTACATTATCATTTAAGGAGGGTGTTAGAAATAATAAATGATAATGTTAGTTTCTCATAGGTTACTTTGACCCAAAAGGTCGAGACTTGTGTAACCATGGGTTAGGTTTATTATTTAGACCATGTTAAGTCAGTTTTAGTTAAGTTGGACCCAATTTTGGTATAGTAGTAACTCGTGGGTCCAAGTAAAGTCTAATTATGTTAAGGGACCCTATCTTGACTTTTGGGGGTGCCCTATAATTAGTAGTGGGTTTGGAAGGTTCTAGAACTTAGGGTTTGGAAGAGTCTAGGCCCCTGGAAGGCCTATTTAAATGTACTCATTATTCATTTGTAATTCATTCCCTTTCAAGCATTGCTACTACTTTCTCTCTCCTTGAGGGCGCCTAACCCTCTCCCTCTTCTTCTTTTTCTTCTTCTTCTTCTTCTTCTTCTTGTATATGGAGATTGAATGTTAGAAGGATCTTGGCACTTTGATTTCCTACAACACCTCACACATTCTATCTCTAAAATAGTTTTATACTATATAGATATCCAAGATGCAGGCCACGTTCCGAAACGTGATCCAAGATTTCCCATTAGGGTTTTCCGGAATGCGATTTTTTTTTTTTTTTTTTGTTTTCAAACCTGCCAATATGGGGTATCATGTGAAAGGATTTCAAAAAAGCAGTTTTGTTGCTTGGTTTCAGATAGTTAACCCCCAATATCTGCTAGTCACTCCAATCAGATACTGAAGCAACTTTTTTTTGCAGATACGGATTTGCAGATATAAAATTGGCTAATCATTTCATTTGTATCTGCCTGCTGCTATTCATTGGTCATTTGGATTGCAACTAGTTGTGGATTCCTCCACAACGAGAAAAAAATTTGCAAATTTTTTTGCGGTCCGGGACAATTTCTTGTCCTGGATCGTTGGCGATCTGGATCGTTTTTGCAGCGGATCGCGATCCGCTGCAACTAAGATAGATATATAGAAGTCTGAATATGAATCAGCCAACTCAATTACTAATATAATGAACATACATATGAAAAATACAAATCCTACAAAAAACTTAATCACATTGAGTTGTAAAAGAAGAAAATTTCATTTTTTAACTTACAGCACGTTCCGCAAATTGAATAAATCCAACTGGTGTGTTTCCCTTTCTAGATATTGCAACTCTCTCTACCTGCAAGAATTTAAGGTGAAAATCATGTCGCATTCATTATTGATAATTGTATAGCAACTTCCATTTACGAAAACTATTAAATCTACAAAAACTTCCATTTTCAAAAACTATAGCAACTTCCATTAAGCTAGAAACTATTAAGAAACCGAAAACCTTATGAATTACAATCATAACTTGATATTGCATAGAGTGCGACTTCTTCAATTAACTGATCATATCTTAAGAGTTAAAGAAGTATTTGGGCTTATATGGCCATAGAACAACAACATTTTACAAAGAGCGATTTGGGGCAAGAAACTAAACTCAAACAGCTCGACAAATCCATGGATAGAGCCCAAACAAAGATACTCTTACCTTCCCAAAAGGCTCAAAGACGCCTTGCAAATATTCATCAGTGACATTGTCTGGAAGGTTACCGACAAAAGCAGTTGTGACCTGCAAACAAACATTGCCATTGCTAAGAGACACATTCCCACATATCACAATAATAACAATACATAATAGCAATAAGAGCATTATGTAAGAAGTACCTAACAATCACCTAGCATGGAAAATATCATCGATAGAAAGCAATAATCTCTTGTTCTCTTGCCCATACATATAAAACGTTTTCGCAGATATTAAATTGAGTTAAATGAGAACTTTTCAAACTTCAAATCACATGGCACCAGTACAATCGACTTTATTTCCTCAAACTTAAGATATGATACAATGTCTCTACAAGCTCAACTTTAAGAAATATCCAAAAAAAGGAGAAAATGTCAATATCCTCAAAGGCAACAAGTTTGCAATAGAAACTTAAGATATGATAGATGTCTCTACAACCTCAACTTTAAGAAAATATCCAAAAAAAGGAGAAAATGTGAATTTGTTACTTATTGGATTCACCATGCACATGTAGACAACTACCAGCTCCATGCCTTCATAATTCAATACAAAAACTTCTTGAGATTTTGTATGTAGTATGTACCATATGCATAAATATATATATTTACGTCATGACCTCAAATACATATATCATAGTTGCCTAGAATTGCGTTTCTGGGCAAAAACATTCCAGAAACACAAAAAGAAAAAAGAATATATAATTTTTCCAGCCCTCCTCATGGCCAAAATCGCACAAGTCATGGAGGAGGGTTTTGAAGCTAAACACAGACACGCAGAGGCAGAGGGAAACCAACCTTGGGTAGACGTAGGGGCAGCCAAAGGGGGACGGGAAGGGGGAGATAGCCAGTAGGGGGGGAGGGAGCAGTAGCAGCAGAGGCAGAGGCAGAGGTAGAAGAGGCAAAGCCAGAAGCAGAGGCTCACCACGACGCATGGTTCCCTCAGATTCATCTACGGACTCCCTTGGTCTAGGCAGCACAAACTCGGATGATTCTGATTACAAGGACAATGATGAGTCTTAGTTGTATTTTACTTTTCATTATGTTCATCAGACATTATTGTACTCCATTTACGGTGCCATATGGCCTGATTTTATATATGGTGTTTCTTTTGCACATGTGCCACAAGCTCAATATGGTTCATTATGGTTTCAGCCATGATTCAGTATGGTTCAGTACGATTCAGTATGCTTTAGTATGCTTCAGTATGGTTCAGCATGATTCAGTATGGTTCCTTGTGATTTCAATCCAGTTTGTTGTGGTCTTCGATGGATCGAGAGAGAGAGAGAGAGAGAGAGAGAGAGAGAGAGAGAGAGAGGGATGAAGAGTGACAAAGAGGGAACACGTGTCGATGTCTTCAATATGGTTCCTTGTGATTTCAATCCGGTTTGTTGTGATCTCAGATGGATAGAAAGCTTTATTAATGTCTTTTCCATACCAAAAGGCATATAAGACCAAAAGGAGTACATGTCAAGTATGTGAAAACCATGGGAGCGTATATGAACGTCTCCAAGAAAAACTATGCATAAAAGAGAAATGAGTAATATAACTGTAAATTACAAACTGCCAACTGTCCATAGGTGGGAGCAAGAATAGCTGCCAGGAGTATAGTATCAGATAGTGTCAGATAGTGCTACTGCTGAAAAAAGATGTAATACGAGCTGTATCAGGAGGTATGGACCGTCGCTGACATCGTCTAGGAGGGTGAAAACTATGTGCTCCTGTAACAAGGTGAGAAGTGTGAACTGCTGCATGACTATGAGTGATACATTGTCTCTGACATCGATGAGGTGGTATGTCGTCGTCAACATCATCAGGCCGTGTTAGTCTTCTGGTGAAGAAAGACGTAATCTGAGCCTGAGAGCTAGGATGTGGCTGGGGAGCTGACTGGTAAATATCTTGGCGCAACAAGACCATCTCTCGTAGCATAAGTGCAACACAGCGAGAGTCCTCATATCCCATCAGTGCTCTGAGTGTAGTAGGCATGTTACAGAATAAACAGTGATATCTCCCTCTAATCTCATAATATATGGGGCATCTGAAGATGAAATGCTCCTCGGACTCTATCTCATGTAGGGGACATAGCACGCATAGTCTCTCCTCTCGTGGTGTACCCTGGAATCTGGATGTCTCAATAGCCAACTGATGTGAGGAGACTCTGAACTGTGCCAAAGTGAAACGGAGACCGTGTGATAGTCCAGAGGACAAATAGCGAGGTAAAACTGGAAGACCAGTGGCATCCTGCTCTAGAAAGTGAGTCCTGTAGTAGTCAGGCTTAAACCCCAGCTGGTGATGCCAAGTACGGTCGAGATAATCCACGTATACCTTTGCTCGGTATCAGGAAGTGCCTGAGCTCTCTGGATGTACGTGATAAGCTGGAAGGCTGCCTCAATTTGAATAGGGGGGGTGGCAAAAACTCCGCAAGGATGATCTCATGGGGAACCGAGGGCTTCGCTCGGATCATGCAAGCCAACATGGTGGTCTGTAAGCGTGAAATGCTGGACCAGTGTGAAGATGATAGTCCTGTACACCATATCTATGTGGCATACAAGGGTGAAGGGGTGACGATGGTGTCAAACAGTCTGCACTTACTCGAGGCATCCCGAATAGACTTACGGAAGCAGAATCTCTCCAGCTGGACTAGGGAAGAGTGGCCCTTCCCAAGTCTAGAAGTAGTCGCCTGTCTCATACTGAAGGTAGGACCAGAGAAGAGCACGCCCAGGTAAGTGTATGAAGAAACCACCTCTAGGGATTGTCCATCAAAGGTAAGCTCCTGGCGCTGCATGAAGGCCCGAGAGGTATTGAAGACCATAACTTTGGTCTTCGAGCACCCCTAAACCCCACTGAGTACAAAAAGTGTGTAAACAGTCCAACTGTCTCTGTAATCCCTCTCTGGTACAGGAGACTAGTACCACACCATCCACATAGAGCACCATATAACTTCGCGAGGACATGTCCAATCATAATAGTGCGGTAATTACCAAGTACCATGGGGTCACTGTAGGGTGTATGATGTTGGTGCACCAAGAGGATGGGAAGCCCTCAACAACAGCATGGTTAAGGAGAGTGGATAATGTAGTTGCAAGGGTATCGGGGGCGTGAATCAGTAGCTCAGATTCAAGGTCTTCAATGTCTCTAGTGCAGTGGGTTTTCAGCTTTTTGATTGCTGCCCGAACCAAGTCAGGGGTGAAGAAGGTGAAGTCTGAAGGTCGAGGAGAGATGGAGATGGGCGTATCAGTGGGTATTGTGTTAAGCTGGGTAGCATAGTCGATCCAAATATGTAAATCGTCTAGAAGAGGGGGGAGGGGCACGAGGGATAAACTCACGCCAAAAGGCACCAGAGGAGGAGCTGAGAAGGAGGTTCACAAGACGGTTTCCTTCGGAGCCATCATAGGCACGTTTTTTGCGACAGAGTGTGCGGTTGTACAATTGCCGTGAAGAGCGGAGGAGATGGCGGGCGTGGAAACGAGAGAGTGTGACAGAGTGGTGAAGGGATCGGCATTCCGCGTCATACCACGGTGGATGGAAAGGTCGGGATGATCGTGGCTGGACTGGTTTGTGTTTATGAGGTTTAGAGGGGAAAGCCAAAGTAGCAGCAGAGTGGAGACAGGTGGTGAGGAAGGCGGCTTGTGACTCCAGCGATTCACTGTGGGGAAAAGAGTGAAGTAAGGAGGTGAGGGATTCCTGGTAGAGTGGTATAGAGAGGGGGTGGAAGGTGTATTTGGGTGCACGGGGAAGGATGGACTGGTGTTGAGGTTGTGGTGGTGGAAGGTGGCCAGTAGCGAAGGATAGGAACGAATGATCAGAGAGGGTGGTAGGGGAGATACGGAAGCTGTGAATGAGAGGAATGGATGACGGTGACCCCATGAGGTAATCAACCACACTAACCGCCACTGTGAGGGTGACAAGTATAGCTGCCAGAGTTAGGCCAGTGAGGTAGGCCATTATAAATGGCTAACTCATGTGCCTCACAACCTGCAACAGGTACTTACTACTCACCATATGAAGTAATAGGTCCCTGTCCATCATCGAAAATCCTGGTGATCCCCAAGCTGTGACTATCAAGGGCATGAACTCGCATCTGATCTGTAGCATCATGGAACTCTGTCTGTCGTGAAGCTGTCCACGTAACTGGGCTCTACAGCGTAAAGCTTAGTGTTGATCACTTGCTCCAATGAGGTGACTTTGGACTGCAACAAGTTCTTTTCCTTTAGTAAGGAGACCACTACTCCTTTCTAACTGTGAAAGTTCTTGTTTCAAAAGCTGGAAATCGGCTCTCATTTGGTCAGCTTCCCAAGAGGAAAGTAGTTCAGTTGATTTGGAGGGAGTGTATGGGATTACCGTAGGTGGGGGAGCCGTGGATTCTGGGAAATAGGAATAGGAAGGAGGCCGCCAGATTCATAGGATTGGAGATCGATGAAGGCGAGGAAGAGGTGGTAGAAGAGGAAGATGAAAGAGAAGGAGCAAAAGAAGAAAGTGAAAGTGGAGAAGAAGAGGCAGGGTGCTACATCAACAGGCAGCGCTGCATGTTGATGTAGCAGGCAACGCTGCCACATCATCAGTCTGCAACGTGGTGGGGTCAACGAGCAGCAAGGGGGAGGGTATTGTGGCAAGCATCAAGGGGGGAATTGTAGCAGGGGGTGAGTCAGCAGCGACGGGGGGGGGGAGGATGAGGTGCCCGCTGTAGGGGAGCGAGTCCGTGTGGCTCGAGGAGGGCCTGACCCTCGAGGAGGAGCCATGGTACTCAGCAAATGCGCGCCCTGTCAGCCCTAGAAATGCACCCTGTCTACCCTAGAACTGCGCCCTGTCAGCCCTAGAAATGCACCCTGTCTGCCCTAGAACTGCGCCCTGTCAACTAGAGCTGTGCCCTGTCAGAGCCCAGTCATCAATGTGTGCCCAGTCAGCAAGGATGCGCGCCCTCGGCACCCTGAAATGCGTGCTGAGTCAGCTGCGTGCCCAGTCAGATTTGCATTTCTTCAATTTCCAGCGATGTGGAGTGGGAATGCGTTACAGGCGCTCTTCAAGGGCCAGCTCCAGATTCCAGGTGTGCTTCCAGGTGATGCTCCAGATGTACTCCAGGTGTGCAATCAAAGAGAGAGAGAGAGAGAGAGAGAGAGAGAGGGGGGGGGGGGGAGGGAGGGATGGAGAGTGACAGACAGGGAACATGTGTCGTATCTCTTAAGTATGGTTCATTATGGTTTCAGCCATGATTTAGTATGGTTCAGTATGATTCAATATGGTTCAATATGATTTAGTATGGTTTCAGGAGTCAATCCCCAATCAAGTTCTCCCTCGAGCCATAGTGCCTGAATACAAGAGAGGAGAGGAATTGGATATGATCATCTCCAAAACAATAACATCACCTTCATGAAAATTCAGTTTACATGAAATATTGGGTGGATCATCACCTAACACTGGAGATCAAAGTTAAAAGATTAAAGAAACAAGCAATTATAGTCTAAAACTATCCACAATTTCTTGTAGACAATTCATAAATGCTTCTTGGTACAAATACCTTAGAACATTCGAAATTCTAAGGCATATCAATTCATCCAACGAGAACGTCTAAGAGATCGATCAAGATCAAATGATTTTAACTCAGTCTTAAGTACCCCAAATACTCCCTTGAGTTTAATGCCCTTATTTCTAGCATCTCATGCAAGAAAATAGCAATCATCCAATCTCAATAGATTTGTCTGTCTCTCTAACAATCGGAGATCTAGGCTGAAAACCAAACACAAGCCCTTACAGACTACAATCTGTAGTAGAATACCATCCACTAAAGTAAGCAAACTCTCCATAAGTAAAAATTTACATTATAAGAATGCCTGTGAGACACATACATCCTCAATAAAACACTGGAGAAAAGAGATTTAAATTTTCCAAATCACTAATCTAAATTCTCACTCATTCAAAACATCAAGAATTACTCATCATTCTTAAAAATCGCCACCTTTCCTTACAATCCTCTAATAGTACTTAGGTACCTATTTATGATTCGTCAACCATAAATGTTCAGAATCTTATGATTGATGGGATTCCATAACTCATACTTAATTATTAAAGGATACTGGAGTATATGTCCAACCATAGTTGCACAGAATCGCGTTTCTGGGAGGAGACGTTTTGGAAACCGCGTTTCTGAGAAACGCGTTTCTCCTCCCAGAATCGCAAAAAAAAAACAAAAAAAAAAACTTTTTGGAAAAATAGATTATGGCTGAAATTTTTTTAGGGGATCAATGGTCAAACGAGCGTTTTGCCTCTCAGAAGTGCAGTAGATGGGTCACAAACAAATCTTATTTTCAATAGCTATTTGGTTGTTATTTACTCTGGTTTTCAATGAATGCTCAGAGGGTTCGGGGGGCGGTAGCCCCCGGAGAAACGGGGGGTCCGGGAGGCGGTAGCCCCTCGGTGGGGGGCTTTGGGGGCAACGTCCCCCAACGGGAGGGTCCGGGGGCTACCGGTAGACCCCGGCCCAGACGGTAAGGCCTCTTCATGACTTGGCCTTCCAACTCCCTGAGCGAAAACACACTTACTTGGACCATCTGTGATCGTAACAGACAGGCTAGAGGTTAGTTTTGAATTTTTATCCCTGACAGAACCCAACATGGATTAATGCACCTAAACTGGACCATCCTACACCCGAAACAGTCGGCAAATCACACAGTAATAATGCTCTTATTTAGAGCTTTCACCTGATACCCATATTGCACAAAAAAAAACCAAAAAAAATTAAAAATTAAAAAAAACGTTTCTGAAAAAAAATTCCATATTTCCGAAACACGTTTCAGAAACGCAGTGCAACTATCCAATACACAACTCATGAAATATAAGAATCATTCTAATATCTTTTTCCCTAAGAAAAAATACTTCACAAATTTATATAGAGTGTTATAAAAACTCTACAATCAATCAGGTAATTAAAGGCAGAAGGCATACCAAAACCATCTCAATATCCGTCTTCAACTACACGAAACTTTATACAACCACCTAGAAAAAAATCTAGAGATTACAAAGTTATGCCGAATTCCAAGTGAATTCAGTGGTTATCTTTTCATATTTGTTAAACTATGTCATCCAATATGAGCTCACTGGGATACAGTCAAAAGGGCCTTCTAAGGAATGGCACGTAGGAGAGAGAAAATCGTCGGATTTTAGAACTCCAACTTAGTTGTCAGAACTTGCTAGTTATTGGAATCATGGTTTAGGGTTGCTTCTATTGCTTTTGTTTCTAGTTGGTGGCTTTAGTATATCTGCTATTCATTGGCTATTCATTTCAATCGTATCTGCTTTAGTATATCTGCTATTCATTTCAATCGCAACCAGCGGCAGATCCGAACCCTTCCGGATGCGAGAAAAATTTGCAAATGTTTTTGCGATCCGGGAGATAGTTTCTGGTCCTGGATCGCTGGCGATCTGGATCATTTTTGCAGTGGATCACGTGTTGGTCTGAAGTAGTACCCAAAAGAAGAACGGTCTGCAATCCTCAACCTTTTGAAGTCCACCCACAAAATCTCAGAATATCAACTCCATACCGTACCCACTTTGTCAATGCTCAACATGAATTTAGGCCACATATAGAAACATATGTGCACATGAGTTTTCATACAAAGACCGAGCTTACTTCTCCAAAGGTGAAGAGATGCAGGGTTACACTAAAGAACAAGGCCAATCAAGTGAAGTCCCCACCCACTCACAGAAGATAAAGATATGTCACAAGCATAAACATATGTCGACATTACTTTTCATACCATATGTGACGACTAACATGGTACAGAATTTGAACTTCTCTGAAAGTGAAAACAAAACTGAGTCACAAAAAAAGCAAAACCAATCTAATGATATTCGACTTCCTCACAGGACGGTAAGGAACATACACACTGTTACTTCAGCTTGCGCAATATAAAAGCAGAAAAACCATTGGTCACAAGTGCAAACTGCAGCCAGCTATCACACCTTACTTATTTAGGACTGTCTATATTTAGTTCTAGTGGTATACTTTCTTCCTGTTTTTTCAAGTCGGTCCTCCTTGTCGACCACCCCTCTGTAGATCCTACACTCTTAATTTTTTGGCATAAAGCAGGATATATCTTCTCTGCACTTTCTCAAACTCTAATCATATGATCACTACTGATGTGTTGTGCACCTAATGAGTAAGAATTTTTATGTATTTGGACCCCTGACTGTCCTGCAGTCGTGTTGTCCTCCTGAGGTCTAATGCTTGTTTTAGCAATTAAGGCCCTCCCAATCATACTCCTGACTCTTGATAATGCCTCTTATTTGTCCCAACCACCTTGTGAATTTTCTTTCTATCATAAACAGTTCAGATTGGCTGGTGCAAATAGATAGCACACTTTAACATAGTCCTGAACAACGTTCCGGAACAAGGAGTGCAACTCTGATATAGTTATGTCAACAGCTACTTTCAAAACTGTTCATTATTAAAAAGATTGGAAAAATAAAAGTGGGCCTACAGCTTTCAGCGATTAAAAACTAGAGTAATGTCCTGACCTTAGCCATTTCGTCTGGATCAGGCTCGGGCTCACTCTCAGCCCAGTCTACGGTTGGTCGCCACTTCCCTCCAAGTAAGAATTCGGGCCTGGTTGCTACTCGATGTGCACGTGCTGCAGCCTGTGATTGTATGGAGAATTGGATTTGGTTAAATGGCTGAAATGATGAACTTTCTGCCTTAAGAAAAGTGTTGACCGTAGAAAGGGCTTGAATAAATAAGATTCAAGATCCATCAGAGATGGTGCAAACATATAGAAGCATCTGTTTATAATTTATTGCAAAACTTTATCTGATGAATGAGTACAGCAAATAATTACTCAGTGACAAAAAACACAGACAATGAGAAGATCGGGAAAGTATGAATTGCTTTCCAGTTTTTTTAGTTTAAATCCATACCGGTGATAGAAAAACAGTAAGTCCTACCTACTATGGGGAACACTAAAACTGAAATTGAACTTTGATAAACTCAATATGCTCATGCTGAGAATCTGAGGTGAATGTTGGAAGATAGACAACCGTTTAAACTCTATCAAAAAAACTAATATCAGAATGTTCACATACTAGCTTAATCAAATATTTGAAATCAGATGGCAGATAGTAAAGTCATCTTTGGAATTGGATAAATGAGAAACTGTACAAAAAGGTGACTCTTGCAAGGAGCAAATCCAAGGGTTTAAGTCAATTATAATGATATAAGGCCCAGTAGCAAAAGCCATTATAACCTGACATGCTACTTCATGACAGCAGACAAATAATATGTGCATTGACTTATGACAAAGTAAGGCATACAGCAATGCCAAGAAGCGGTTCAAAAAGTCACAAAGATCCTCTGACCTCCCGTGTTCTTTGTCTAGCATGTGCTTTGAAACATCACACCTAGATATGAGCTAAAATAGAGCAGACATGAATATAAGTGGCAAGCTGCTTTTCTCACAAAGCTGGCATACGTAACAATTCCTTATGCATACCAAGCACTTACAATGCAGAGATATAATAAGTGGTTACGTTCAATATGTCCTTCTGCTGATTGCACTCATAGGGACAAGCTCAAAAACCTAAGCATATTTGATAGATATAAACACTGGCATCTCATATGTCAACAAGAAGAGTGTCATGACATAAGACAGAAGTTACACTAATGATATAAGTTGCACTGCCAAAGAGCTACTAAATGCATGGCCCATGGCACTCACTCACAGTTGAGAGGAATTGATGATTTAATCGGAAATAGAAATGAAATTGGACCAAAAGTCATAAATCTTAAATACTTTACGAAGGAGAAAAATACGAAAAAGCTGCTTAAAGTACAAGCCTTGCAAAATCTGTCATAATACTGAGCCACATGATCAGAAAAAGATAATCAAGAGCAGGACGATCAGATACAAGACCAGCGATGAAGATGGGAGAAGGTGGTGAACAAGGGGATGCACACACCGCGTGAGTTGTAAAGTGTACAAATGCAAAACCACGATTCTGTTGCTTTTTGTTAGGAGACTCGCCACTCCTATTTGGCAATCCCAACCCTACTGAATCAACATCCTCAAACACCTGCAAAGCATGCCATCCACCTCTGTGAGTCCCAAACAGAGGCTCCACCATGTATGAAATACTTCCAAGAGCTAGTGTTGCAACCCAGCAGACCATAAGAGAACCACCACCAAGTTCATACTACAAAACAGTACTGGCTGTTCTTTTTGAAGCACCAGTAGACATGAGCCTAGATAAAAACATGCATGCATAAATTAAAGAAACCTATGACACACGTGAATGTCTGATTAAGTACAATGAAATAAAGACATTTTAGCTACCTCTCTGACCATCTTTTCAAGCTCCTCAGCAGTCCACTCTGCATATCACACGATTCAAGAACAAATGATGGAAAACAAAATAGAAACAATCTTCTGTGAGATCTATCATCTCAAATTGAACAGGTAGGGTACTTTCATAGACTGGTTCATGTCAACAAAAGTTCAAGATCAAAGAAAGAGAGAATTCGTGAAGACATGATGAAGAGCAAGCTTGAATTTCGTATGTAATGGATCATAAAAAAAATTAAAGGGAGTCATCATACTTATGAAGGACGAATCTTTTTGTGAAAGCCCCAAGAAGATAAAATTGGGGGCTAAGCAAGGTACTTAATGCAGTTGGAGTACATCATTATCATGCTGCATGTCATTCTGATCAACAGCCAACAATGTTCGGTATTCTATAACATTTGTGATTACAAAGGGATTCCATAGCATGACAAGCATAGAAATAAAATATCCTAGTCTCCTGAAACATAAGATAAATATAGAGACCCAAATATGAAAGTTTATTCAGCCACAGACTCAACTACCTTTACGAAGATTTCCAAGAAACAAAGTATCGTGCTCAGAAGGTGGGTTGACTCCAATCTTCTTCCCTTGGTACTGTGCCAAAAAGAACCAAAACAGTTAACATCACATCCAGATCAGATAACCTTGCTAGGACTAAAAGAACTAGATTATACATCCCATATAGTGCCATCGAAAGTAGAGATGAGCTCGCAAATTCACTGAACAAGAGAACGTTTGATAGGTTCAAAGACATGCTGAGGCTAAGGGTGAAAATGTAGAAATGAAAGCACTATCTCTGCAACACTAAACATCATATACAATATTATAAGCCACAAAAATTACCAGTAACCATTGATGTGAAAAAAAACTTACAATAGTCCCACTCTTCTCCTTTTGGGCTTTAAATGCAGCACTTCTAGTTGTAAATCGTACAAAACAATATCCCTGACAAAAGAAATTCAAATGATTAGACATGTGAACTGGAAGACTTTGTCTTCACCCTCTTGCACTGAAATACTTCCATTAGCAAAATACTCACTACAATTTTAACTGCTTGCATGTTTCTGTAAAATGAGACTACATGCCGCTGTAGACAATCTGAGAATCATGACAGAAACTTTGGCAAGAGAAAAAGGAACTAGTACTAAGTATATTTTCTTCATGATACCATTGAGTATAGTATACCCCACAAAAATTACAAGACAAGCCAATTAGTTGATAATGGTTGTAATACCCTTCTCTAGCTTTGCATGCTTCATGCATGACTTCAGCAAATCCTTCGCAATTGTTCGAGGAGGAAAATCGCTCTTAGCAACAACCTTTAGCTCATCGAATAGCTAATACTATAAAAAAATCACATTTTCGCCCAGAAAAGGTAGTACATGCAATGCATGCATACTAAACTTCTACGCATTGTTTCTCCAATTCAAATAGCTCACAATTGCCCTTTCTAAGCTTTTTAGAGAAGCTCTAACCCACATAAACCTCCATTTCCAAGAACGAAATATGCAGAAGCCTCCACAAGCTTAATATTATTATACTCAACCCGATTCAAACTTGTAAATCATACATCCACACCATAGATGCACCGCGATTATGAATCGCGAATCGCGATTCAGAAACGTGTTTCGGGATTTTCCCAGAATCGTGCAAAATCGATTTTTTTTTTTTGAAAAGTTTTTAGGCAATATGGATATCAGATGAAAGCTTTGATTGAGAGCATTATGACTGTGTAGTTTGCCGATTGGGTGCAGGATCCAATTTAGGTGTATTAACTCCCAGGTTTATGCTATAGCTGCATTCAGTTAATTTCAACATAAAAAAATTAAAAAAAAAGAGAACACATTTTTTCCCCCTCTCTCATTCTCCCTCTCTCTGATCACAACAAACGGATTCTGTCCGCGAGGAGGAGGTAATAAAATGCATAATTTTTTTTTGTTTAGATCGATTCTTTACAACGATTCGAATCGCGAATCGCGAATCGCGACTCCAGTGAATCGCGATTCGCTGCAACTATGATCCACACATGCAACTGAGAATCAATCAACAATCAAAAATTTTAAAGATGTACTAATTACCACTCGTAGAATCACAATATCGAGGAAAATTCACTTCTATTCAATGTAGAGTCCACACAAGCTCCCAATTTGTTCCCATTCGCTCATGTTGAGAATTTTGTCATAGGGGCCACTCTGATACCACTATCATAACTCCCTCGATTCTCAACCTACAAACACTTGAGAGCTAGGCATAGGACAAACCAACCCAGCCATTTGTGCATGGACCTGTCGCGCGCGCGTGCGCCCACACACACACGCACTTGTGCTATGGGAGTACTAATGAACACCAAATCCACTCTTAGGCACCTACATATGGCATCCCATAGTACCAAAGCCCTCACAATATGTAGCATAAGCCTAAACTCTAAGTACATAGCAAGAACTCTCCCTAGAGCATCAGAGAGCAATGATGACAATAATGAATAGATTATAGAACCAAGGCGAGCTACAAGCTCTTGTAAAGAGGAAACTCACCCCCTACCTCTGTATATTAAGTGATCCAAACCACCTATGCCATTTCCAGAGTCAAGTCTTGTTAGAATAATAAATGTAAATGATGTAGAAGCCATAGGTTGCTATGACCCAAAAGGTCGAGATCTGTGTAACCATGGTCATTTATATTTTAGGCCCAAGTTCGTATGAAACTAACTTGTAGGGACTCGTGGGTCCACTAGGGGCCTATACATGTGAATTAAGTACCTAACTTGTTATTTGGGGTACTTAATTATTTTATGTAACTTATGGTAGCTAGATAGCCATTAGTCAAGTTATTGGACAGCCAACAGTCATGAAGGTAGATAGCCATCTTGGACTACTTATATGTAGCCATTCATTTGTATGAGACACACTTTTGTTAAGCAATCTACTGTTCATATTGGCTGTCCACAAGTTTCTACAAGAGGGTCATCTAACCATCTCTCTCTTCTCTTTGAGAATACTTTGTGTTAATGAATAGTCTTGATTCTAGATACCTACATAGTATCAGAGCCATTTTTCAAAATTGATTGCTTGCTGGAGGGCACCCAATAGACAGCCACATTTCTCCTCTTTTGGTTCATAAAAATCAGAATTTTTCTGATTTTTGTGGAGAGAGAACTGTTCGGCTCCTCCTTGTTTTTTGTACAGGAAATTGCCGGGAAAAGCTTGGAACCTCCACTCATTTGGGAGCCAGCAGTAGGGCGCCCATGCTCAACTAGTTTTCATGTGATTGAAATCAGATTACATGCTTCAAATTTCAGATTTTCTTCTTGGAGGAGGGCGCCCATCTACCTTGAAGACCAATGTGTTTTTGACACATTTTTACTGGCTGAAATTTTTCTATTTTTGAGCCTGGAAGAAGGTCCTACCATCTACTCCATTAGCACATTGAGTGCACACCATTTTACCACACAAAGTTCTAGTTGTGGTTTTGGCTTCATTGGGAGCCTGCATATTAGTTAGTATTCTTTTATTTCAGCAGAATACAGCCACCTATATCTTCTTGTGAATGAGCTATTGCATGTGGTGTATTGCAATCTATAGTGCTCATTAATTCAGCTTTGACCTTGCTGATTTTTTAGTAGATTTTGGCCTGGAATCTGTTTTTCCCATCTACTATTAGCTGAATTTTCAGAAATGGCTAAAGAATCTGAATCTATAGGTTCTTTGTTCAATGAAGATAGGTTGGATGGAACTAATTTCTCCTTGTGGTGCTACATGATCAAGAACTTCCTTATTGTTAAAGGTTTGTTTGAAGTTGTAAGTGGTGATGAAGAGAGGCCACCTAGTTTGGCACCTACTACACCGTCGGAGCTACTTCTTCAACATATGTGGAGGTGTCTTCCGAAGAACAAAAGAAGTGGGATCGACATGACGCACAAGCACATTCGGTCATAGCGCTATCCGTGAAGATCTCAATCCTACCTCACATTCGATCATGCAAGACTTCCAAGAGTGCTTTTGGGCACCACATAAAGGAATGTAGGAAGAAGCTTACTAAGGATAAAGAGAAAGGTATTGATACAAATACAGCCATGATTTCATTAGAACATCAAAAGGAGGATGATTCTTTCAATGGTGATTTTGCTTCTGTCACTAACAATCTCATTTCTAATCAATGTGAGATTTCTACCACTTCTTGACTTGCTGGTTTTTCAACAAAAAACAGCACTACTTCAGCTTTGCAGGTTGCTGTTTTTTCTTCCATTGATTGGGTGATTGATAGCGGAGCTACACGCCATATGACTCACCATAGAGACGTCTTCACAAAGCTTATGAAAATCAAAGATGGAAGCAAGGTTCAAGGTGTTGACAACATCTCCTATCCAATTGAAGGCATTGGATCTATACCACTCATTCTTCCCAATGGAGAAGAAAAGTACATTCGAAATGTACTTTATGTTCCTAAGATTAAGAAAAAACTCATTTCGGTCTCTACAATCATGAATCAAGGATTGATTGTAGAATTTAAAGAAGACAAATGTCTTATAAAAGACCCAAAGAGATCACTTTTAATTGTTGCTTTGGGAACATTGCGAGGAGGTTTGTTTTTGTTGGATATTTATGAACCTAAAGCTTTGACATCCTTTGGTCTTGTTGCTACTAATTCACATGCATTGGAGTTGGCTAAACTATGGCATGCGAGGTACGGGCACCTCAATTTTGGAAGTTTGAATATGTTGAAGAAATTCAACATGGTGGACTTACTTTCGCACTTTTGGTTGCACGGCTTATGCGTTTGTTCCCGATAAGATAAGATCCAAACTAGATGAAAAAGGAGTAAAATGCATTTTTATGGGCTATAGTAGTGAAAGTAAAGGCTATAGATTGTTTAATGTGGATACTAACAAAATCATAGTGAGTCGTGATGTTCATTTTGATGAGAAGAACTCCTATGATCTTGCGCCCATTTATGTCATGAAAGGGGACATCCCCCAAGATGACTATCTTGAAGTGTTTCCAGATTTGGTATCACCATCTAATGTTGAATAGGAGGGACTGCCATCATCCTCTAATGGACAGCCCACTGGTTCTTCAAGCGAACGGCCCATAATTCATCAAGAGGAGCAGATTTATGAAGAGGAACGACCTGTTGAAAACTTTGGACAGCATAGTCCAATTTCAGAGCACTTTGGACAGCAAAGTGTTGACAGTTCAGATCACTTTGGACAGCAAAGCGTTGATTAAAGTAAGGCTGTTAGACAGCCTAAACCAGTCCCTAAATGGCTATTGCAGACTTTGCAGGACAGCAAAGTGAACCGCTTCTATGAAAGGAAGACTCGTGCCTTATCTAAATCAGTAGAATTTGCTGATTTTTCTGATTTTGCTCTCACATCTATTGAGGATAGTGCAATAGAACCTGTTTTTTATGAGCAGGCCAGAGGAGTAAAATGTTGGGAGGACGCGATGAAAGAGGAATATGACTCACTCATAAAGAACCAAACATGGGTTCTTGTTGATCTTCCACGTGGAAAGAAAGCAATTGGCTGTAAATGGGTTTATAAGATCAAGTACAAGTCCGATGGTACTGTTGAAAGGTACAAGGCAAGACTTGTTGCCAAAGGTTATGCGCAAAAGGAGGGCATTGATTATGAAGAAACTTTTGCACCTACCACACGAATAACTACCGTAAGGATAGTCAATGCTTTGGCTGCCCATCATGGTTGGTGTATGCACCAACTTGACATAAAGTGATCTTATTGAGGAAGTTTACCTTCAGCAACCTGCTGGTTTTTTGGTTGCAGGTCAAGAAGACAGAGTGTGTCTTCTCAAGAAGGCTCTCTATGGCCTAAAACAAGCCCCAAGGATGTGGTATCAAAAGATACACACATACTTTTGTGATCGTGGGTTTTCTAACAGTCCTAGTGAATCTACGCTTTATGTCATGCATACATATGAGTTTATCATCATCATTTTGCTATATGTTGATGATATTATCATTACGGGTAGTAATGAACAATATATTGCAGCCTTAAAATCTGATCTTGCTTCAGTTTATGATACATCAGATTTAGGCCAATTGCATTTCTACCTTGGTCTTGAGTTTTTGCAAGGAAAGGCTGGAATCTTCATTACCCAACAGCGGTACATTAAGTAGATTTTGAAGCGTTTCAAAATGGAAGATTGCAAGCCGGTTGCTACACCAACTGAGACGGGCCTGAAGTTAAGTAATCAAAGTGGTGGTGAACCATTTGATACTACACTATATTGTCAAGCGGTTGGAAGTCTCATTTACTTATGCAACTCAAGACCAGACATATCTAGTGTTTCCCTCATGAGTCAATTCATGCATGCTCCGTTGACATCACATTGGAAAGCATTGAAGAGGATCCTTCGATATCTTCAAGGAAGTAAAACACTTGGTCTGTTTTATCCTTCTAGTGATGATGCATGTTTGGCTGGTTTTTGTGACTCGGAGTGGGGTGGAGATCAAGACACTAGACGCTCTACTAGTGGTCATTGCTTTTTCATTGGAAATTCTGTAGTTTCTCGGTTAAGCAAGAAGCAGCCCACCGTTGCTACATCCTCAAGTGAAGCAGAATATAAAGCAACGTTTTCAGCCACTATGGAGTGTATATGGCTGAGACAATTACTTGTCGATATGAAGCATGGCCAGCCCTCAGCTATTCTCCTATTTACGGATAGTCAACGTGCTATTGCCATTGCACGAAATCCAATATTTCATGCAAGAACAAAGCATATCGAGATCCACTATCACTTTGTTAGGGAGAAGCTTCATAATGGCGACATCACGCTTGAATATTGTCCCACGGAGGATAATATTGCAGATGTGTTTACTGTGTGTGAAGCTTTAAATTTAAAGCAACATGCTGATTTTCTTACTTAGTGAATACATGTCATTTCTACATGTCATTTTCATTTAAGGAGGGTGTTAGAATAATAAATGTAAATGATGTAGAAGCCATAGGTTACTATGACCCAAAAGGTCGAGATCTGTGTAACCATGGTCATTTATATTTTAGGCCCAAGTTAGTATGAAACTAACTTGTAGGGACTCGTGGGTCCACTAGGGGCCTATACATGTGAATTAAGTACCTAACTTGTTATTTGGGGTACTTAATTATTTTATGTAACTTATGGTAGCTAGATAGCCATTAGTCAAGTTATTGGACAGCCAACAGTCATGAAGGTAGATAGCCATCTTGGACTACTTATATGTAGCCATTCATTTGTATGAGACGCTTTTGTTAAGCAATCTACTGTTCATATTGGTTGTTCACAAGTTTCTACAAGAGGGTCATCTAACCATCTCTCTCTTCTCTTTGAGAATACTTTGTGTTAATGAATAGGCTTGATTCTGGATTCCTACAAGTCTCTTGTAATTAGTCTAAGCCCATGAATAAACATATACAATTGATAGTGGCTTGTAATGACTAATTAGAGTCCACAAGATCCCCTAACCACTACTTGAACTCCCTTAACCTTTGATTCAATCCCATTAACTAGGATTAACCAGGGTCATAACATTGAGTTTCTATCACTTCTCCAAAGTGAATGCTAGTGTCGATCAAGATGAAGGCTAGCGCTAAAGAGCAAACCCAATTGAATGAAGTCCCTATTTCATGGAAAAAATAAATAACAAAAGCTTGCATTTGAATTTTCAAGTAGAGAGCATGGCTGGTAGGCAAGATGCGCAACTAAAAATTAAAAGCATTGGCACAAACTAGTCGATCAAAACTTGGACAAAGATCCCAAACAAGGATAACATATCTACTGATATAACAATGTTCTGGCTACAACAATACCCAACAACCTTAAATCAAAATTTACTGTACAGCTCGCTCTTTTTGTTTGTCCATGTTCTAGTTATCTAACCACCAACAATACTGCATTTACATCAAAATAATGATTTCTACACAAAAGCTTAGTAATCTTAAGTATAATATTAATGTCGAACAACTTAATGCAAGAGCAGAACACAAAACCAACATTCACCACTTCTATACTATCTTTGATGACTCATTGCTTAAAAGATAACATAAAATCTTCTTAGCCATACAATGCCAATGTTTGTAGTGAATGCAACATGATAATTTAATGTTAATGCCATATATATGTTAGAGTTAATGTTTACATTATAACCCCTAATGTTGTCATCTAGGTTAATTAAGATTATTGGGCCATGCCTGCCTGCTAATTCTAGGGGCCTTTACCTATATTTAATAAAGTTAAGTTAGAATTTAGCTAGACTCAACATTGAGATTCTAGTGCTTGTTTTGGAGCACACGTTTTGCTATAGATAGGTTGGTGCTTTTACCATATATAGAGACATTAATTAGGCAATTGCTTTTAGGCTGCTTTTGCTTCGGCATAGACCGAAGTCTATAAGTATGTTGCAATGGGACATAGTTGGAGTTTCCATCACTTGTGTTCTCTCATGTGTTTGGCTATTGTTTCATCACAATAGGAATCTTATCTTGGTTGCTTGTTATGAACAAGTCAATCTTCTAACATGGTATTAGAGCGTGGTTCAAGATTCAAAAGAACAAGGAGGTACTCAACGAACGAAGTCAATCATCATATGCAGGTTGATTTGACCATCTTCAAGAAAGAGAGGAGGTGGTGTCCCTAGCCAGCTCTCAAGTTTGATCTTCATCTATATTGTTGGCAGTTTTGTGAGGAGAAGATCCGGTGTGCAAGGAGAAGGGCCGTGCTGCGTGAGACCAAGAAGTCTGCCTTACATTTTAGAAGATCAAAATTCAAGAGCTTAAGTTATTGCTGAAATTGTGATAGGAAGGTTGATGGAGATACTGCAGTTCTACTCACTACTTTTATGAAGGAAGATCGCTGGGAAACTTGCTAAAGTTTTTCAGGTTCAAGTGCTGCAATTATTTGTTGGAAGGCTGCTTGTCCGAGTTTGTCTATTGCATGTTGTTTGTATTGTCTACATGTTCAGACCACTGAGAAGAGATCACTGATCGTTCCTATTTGCTGCTGGAAATCACAACACTATTGAAAGTTGTGGTTGCATGCAAGAGGAGTCCGCTGCTGAGATTTACAATTGAATCTTTGCTGGAAATCACTGGAGGACAAATCGCTGCTGGCTGTGGGTTCAGGAATTAGATTGCTGTTGGAAACTGTTGTTTGCATGTAGGAAGAATCACGTCCTGCTGAAGATCGTTGGATCGTTGCTGAAAATTATAACAAGACAGTTGCTGAAGATTTTTAGACTCACGGGCAAGGCTGTAGGCAGCAAAGGGCAGCTTGAAGATTGACCCCCTTGGTCTCTTTGAACATCTTCCAAGCTACCACAAATATGTAACTTGTAAGGATCTCCCCAACGTCCATAAAGAAAAAGTAATCCTCTTTGATTATCATAGCACTGTGATGACAATCATAAGTAGAAAATAGATCTTCAAATATCAACATCAAATCTCATACACAACACCCACGTTAGAAACCTGTACTTCATAAGTAGTTGGCTCCACTTGTGTCGATTCCTTGAATTGAATGCACTTCAATTCTCTGGGTAATTTCATAAGTTACCACCTGTGACGAACTTGATGAACTTAACTGAACTACTCCCCTTGGATGTACACTTCATGTTTACATTCCAACCACTCTTCAACAATGATACAAATAGAACGTCATCCATGAACCAAACCAAATATGCAAGTAATAGAGCATCCCCAATAGAAAGATAAAACATATATAATACTTTCCTAACTCACAGGAAAACGAAAACTACATGAAACAAGAAGACGGTGAGGGAGATGGTAGGGGAAGACAATCAATGATCATGGTGCTGCTGAAGCTGCAAAAGCAGCTACCAACAAGCATACTAAAGGAAGGTCAACTTCAGAAGTTCTAAGACTAAACAAGGTTCTCTTGAGGTTGGAATAGACAAAGGTGCAAACTTTAAAAGGGAGTTGCATGAGAAGTATAGACTATATGAGTCTATATAGGTAAATCGATATTCAAGAGGATGCTTCATTGATTCACAGTTTCTTATCATGGTGGCAAATGATAAGTTTATTGTTACAAGTGATAGGTTTGACAAGTTGTGTGGCCGTCATTCTATGTTATATCGGTTTGGTTTCTATCCAAGTCATAGTAGTTTAGTTATGTGGTAGAAACTTTCTTGCCTATTTGAACTAGTATCACTTGAGATTTATGATTAATCAAAGTGATTGTTTGTTGTGGTTTCCTAGATACCATCCAAGTCATAGTTGATTGTTCATGTGGTGGTACCAAGTGAGATCAATTCTACTAGGAAAATCTGTTTTGGTTTGAAGAAAAGTTATTTCTTCAAGTTTTTGAATCTATCCAAGTTCAAGTTCTGTCATGTGGTAGATTATGTTGTTTCCGATAAGATTTGGAAACTCAGGTTGTTGATTAGTTGTTGAAAATCAATAGTACATGTTGTTTAGCCTCAAGAAAACCAAGGTTCATTTCTATGAATTGACAGGTAATTGATTAGCCTTAGAGCATCAATATGAAGTCTTCTTAAGTGAAGCAGGTTTATTTTCGAAGATGAACGTACACCAATAAGGAAGTTTGTATATGACATAGTGTTAAAATAAATATATGTCACGATGTGAGATGCTTTCTAACGAAATGTCGGTCCTTACTCCTGAGACCTCCTTCAACATGCATCAATGTTCTTCTCCTTCCTAAACCTCAGTGATTTGCCTTTACAAGACACAGCCATTGCATCCTAGCAAGCTGTGCATGTCCATGCTTCCTTGCATGGATACCAATTACTTTCCAGTAAGCTTTGTATGATCAAACTTGATAGCCCTTGTATGATCCACTTGACTATGCTCTAGATTTCTCTTAGAAATCCCTAACTAACCACAACCAATAACATGCATCCTTGCATGCAACCCAAACTAGGTTTATATTTGGCCTCCACCACTTTTTGACGGTCCCTTCTTTACCTTTATTGGTTCCATAAATATATTTGCCGGTTCCAAAATGTTTGTTGATCCTTCTTCATCCAATAAACCTGTAGACACACATCAAATCTTTAGTGGTCTTTTTGCTGAATATTTGACGATTATGAAGACTAAAGCAAGACATTGGGAAGCCATACGAAGCAGGTTCATATGAAAAGGATCGACATATGAAGAAATTCTACATTGACATACAAAGGAAGTTCTACATTGAGTAATGAAGACATTGAGATCAAAGTTGATCATGGATTCTACATCAAAATTGAGGATCTTCATTACGAGGGCATCATGGAGGATACATATGCATACTCGTGCTATGCATAGTTCTTGACAATGTAAACGTTAAGGGGGAGTGTCATAGTTATTACCCCTAATGTTGTCATCTAGGTTAATTAAGATTATTGGGCCATGCCTGCCTGCTAATTCTAGGGGCCCTTACCTATATTTAGTAAAGCTAAGTTAGAATTTAGCTAGACTCAAGGTTGAGATTCTAGTGCTTGTTTTGGAGCACAAGTTTTGCTATAGATTGGTGTTGGTGCTTTTACCATATATAGAGACATTAATTAGGCAATTGCTTTTAGGTTGCTTTTGCTTTTCAGCATAAACCAAAGTCTATAAGTATGTAGTGCGCCCGACCTCATTTGCAATGGGACATAGTTGGAGTTTCCATCACTTGTGTTCTCTCTCATGTGTTTGGCTATTGTTTCATCACAATAGGAATCTTATCTTGGTTGCTTGTTATGAAATAGTCAGTTTTCTAACAATATATGCATTGAGCTCCTATGAATTCAATAATATAGCATAAAATATAGACTAGCAACCCACCGTATATTAGTTATGTGTTAAAACAAGCGGCAACATATTTTTGGACAAAAATACAATGATGCTTAAACATTGTGGGTCAGATAAAGCATGCTGCTCAAGGAAGTATTCCACGCCTAACTCAATCAAAATCAAAAAGAATAAGTACACAAAAATGAAAACGGAAATAGCTCAAAAGAGGTCCATAAGTAGGGTTCTATAAGTTAAACATAATATTGTTTTACCCACATCGAGTCTCACAAAAGATTTTTGCAATTCCAAAAAAGCACAAACAACTCTCTTCTGAAAGGACATGTCCTTGCACACGAAAGAAAAGGATGGCATACCTTCAATACTCCATTTTTATCACGCATCATACGCACTTCTGCAATCTCACCGCAATCGGAAAACAACTAGCATATGCATAAGGAGCAAGATTAGTCATTGCCTAAATTAACACAAAAACAATATACCAATCTAATTGAAGACACTAGTTCATTATTGTATATATAGTGCTTTCGTTGGAAACAACATACCTCACGAATATTTTCTTCTGTGACATTTCTCTGTAGTCCACCAACAAAAACTTCTGAACCTCTAACTCTTTGAGGTTTATCTATTCACCAATCATGTAGCATACGAAATACTTAGCCACTTTTTGAAAGACAAGATTGATTCAATTAATTATAGGTGACATAAATATTGATGAACACGTAATTATGATTGTTATATACACTAATCCAATATTGCAAATGGCTCTTTCCAATATTGAAAAGGTTTTTGAAAATATGTCCACATGGAGTACTATCATTTAAAAACTCATTGTACAGAAACCAATAGCTTATTAATTATGCTCATTAACAAATTGTTGATGGCTTCTTATAAAAAATCAAGACCTTCAGCATCTTATAGGCATTGATGCTAGCTTAGACCTTTCTACACTATTCAGGACATGAACGCATGTGCAAGTTAATAATCTCGCACTATCGCTCAACATCTCGATTCCCTGATATACAATACCCAACCCTTACTTTCAAGATACTAGAAAAGAGGAAAAGGTTCTACCATATGGTTTCATTCTTCAAGTACCTGTTTGTTGTGTAGCAGCTCCATTATCTTCAGTAGATTCATCCTTCCCCTATAACCAAGTCCAAGTCACTTAATTGATCAAAATTTGCTCTTGATGTCATAGAGATCTAGCATCTACATAAAAAAATATTTGCAAAATGAACTCAATCAATACAGGCCATTTGTAGCATTTGAAAACTCCACACTAGTTTCAACTCAAAACTCAAAAGAATTTCCACTATTGCCTAACAATCAAACAATACTCTTGAAAACAAACTCAAACACCACAAACCAAAATGCTTTTATCATTTGAACGTAATTTACAATCTTTAGATCTTTGTTTGGTAGTTAAAGTGACTGTCCCAATAAATGGAGTGTTGGTGAAGACCTCCTTTCTTCTATTTGAGGTAAAGAATTTAACTTCAACCAGCACATAAAGGGATGTACAAGAAAAATTGCTAGACACAAACTATATTTCAACAACAGGTAAAGTGTGTTTTGTAACACCAGCAAAGTAAACATTTCCAATTTTTGAGAACAATTACGAGTTAACACATTTTAAGAAAACGAACTCATTCAATTTCATCTCTTTTTTGTATTCCAATTAGGGGGCTTGCAAAATAGCTACCTAAGGTGAAATAAACCATAGAAAAAGGAAATTTGAAGAGGTGCACGAACAATTGTGATTCCATTTACCTTTGTGACCACAAGTCACTTGCAGACAACAGGGTTTTAGAGATTTATTGTGTGATGCTCATGGTTTTAGAGATTTGAATTATTGACTGTATTGTGTGATGCTTTAGGGCTTAGATATGTCATGTGCAGATTCAATACGTGATTATATTGGGGATAGAAAGAGAACAATCCTTGCACATTGCACATTGTAGTTACTTCACCGTATAGAATATAGATAGCATTATTCACCAATATTTCATTTAAAAAACTATTTTGTAGATTCTTTGAAAAGAGTGTATTTGAGAAATACAACAGGGTTTAAACTTGATTTATTCTGTCAAAGAACCATAGGCATCATCATCCTGCATAACATGTGGGCGTTCAATTAATCAATTTATTTTGGATCAACAATTTAGCAAACTTTCTCTTTTCCTAATGGAAAAAGTGTCACTTTGAGACATTTCAAGGACAACTATCTTACCAATTGGGTCACAAATTTTTTTGTTTGAGATAGTTGTCCAAAATATAGAGGGCCAAGGCTATTTAAGGTTGCGACAGTTAAATTTAAGGCTGGTTGCAAGCGTCTTTCAAGCTAGCCTATTTGGGGAACATAAATTGAAGCATCCCACGTCAAGTTAGCTAGGGACTCTCTCTCGTCATTGAAGAAGCTTACAACTGAGAAAGGCCTTTGGAGGAAAGAGTCAAATCTCTTGAAAACGAAATAATTGGTATACAAGAGAAGCAGGGCTCCCCATCTCACACTACGACAAAGGTTCAAGAACTAGAATCCAAGATCACTCAGCATCACGACAAAACCCTCTCTTGGGCAACAGTGTTGAAGAAAGGTAGTAAGCCAAGTGCTCCCATTTCAATTTTCATCCATTGTTTCAGCTACTCTTTTCAAAGAAAAGTCTCGAGCACATAAATCCCTCAACATTAGAGCACACGGCATTACGAACAGCCACACTAGCTCATAAAACCGAAGGTTTGATTCCCCTTGGAGAACCACGAGAGATAATGCCACCTTGCTAATTCGCTTTAATTCATTGGAGACTCGTAAGGCAGCCTTACAATGCCAAGCCAAACTACATGGCACTCATATCTACATGGATGATGACCTTACCTACATCCAAGTGGAAGAAAGGCATAAAGCCTTCCAGGAGGCTAAAACGTCTGGTAGACGAGTGATTTACAGGCAAATGGTGATCATGTATCCAACAACTTAGAGAATAGGGAGTTGGGGTCCCTGGACATGGGGCCATCCCGAGGCCCCACCCACACCACCTACGAGTTGGGGTGTGGAATTGTAATGGCATCCATTCATTGTTGGCAACTGGAGATTTGACAGGTTTCATTGCGGGTAGAGACTTGTTGTTTTATATGGATACTCATGAGAGCCAAGAGAGAGGTCTAACTACCTTTCAAAGATATAGATGGGATTTAGTATATAGGCCAGAGACTGGATCCATGTCCAAGAGAGGCTCACGTGGAGTTGCCTACCCTGCGTCCTATCATTGAGTTTGTCAGACATGACGGGCATGCACGTTATACTTGGCTCCTTATTGATAGACACGGCATCAGCTTGGACAGAGACATATTCATTGCAGCTTGTTACTTTCCTCCAAAGTCCTCTTCCTTTGCTGATAGTACTAGTTCACCTTTTTGGATCTTTCTATGGATGTTGTCAGATATGCAAAGCGTGGACAAATCTTTCTCATTGGTGATTTTAATGCGAGGACAGCCTCGACAGTCGGATTTCCATGATGTTGCTGATCATCTTCGCTTACGGGCACTTGATGGAGACGACTTAGGAGTTACCAAGACATCTGACGATAGTTTGGGACCTACTCCACGTATGGGGAGTACTTGTTGCAGCTAGGAGAAGCTCATGAGCTAGCCATTTACAATGGCCTAGCTTGCTAGCCTGATTCTGGCAGGTATACAAGTCATCCTCATAGTGGAGGTCACAGTGTTGTTGATTACCTCATGGGGTCACAATCCTCCATTCCACATATATCTGATTTTTATATCACTCACACTACTCTCTCCGATCACTCCTTTCTATCCTTTAGTCTTGGCACTATCCTGACATCACAGTTGCCTTCCCATCCCACAGTTCACCGTGCACCCACACATTCCTTTGACCATCTATGTAGACCGCTCTACCAAGAGTCTCTAGCCTCGTTACTTCATAATTTCCCACACAGATGCGATTTGAAGTTGATCGAATCGCGATTCCGATTCGGCCGATTCGAATCTCCGAATCGGATTTCCCTGGAAAAAAAAATTTCCTCACAAGACCCAATTACAGAGAGGTCCAATTTTTCTCTTTTATTCTATTGTTCTTCGTTAGTTCAAACCCTAAAAGTATACATAATACAAGTGTCAAGTAACACATACCGAGTAAATTAATCGTTAAAATATGGAATTTGGAATCTTTAATGCTTATAATTCAATCATGATATCTATTATAATTTATAATCAAAGCATGATGCAACTATGTTTTTGGCTTTTCTAAATTCTAGACCAATCTACAAAAAAAAATTTGAGTTCTAAAACCCTAAAACCAATTCACCCATCCTAGGACCGATTTGAAAAGGTCGAATAGGCCGATTCAACCAATTTTGATTCAACTGATTCCAAATAGGAAAAAAAATTCTAGAGTCTACTCTCAACACTCTCTTGTAACACGCACATGTATACATGCCCCACACCTCCTCCGTTCTACCAGCCATTCTCTTCATCGTATGCTTCGTTGTAAAAAGCGTGAATACAAAATTTCCTAGGGAAACCGTCTTGTCGACCTCCTTTACAGTTCTTCCACAAGCGCCTTTTGGCATGAGTTCATCCCCCACGCTCCATTCCCCTTTTTTAGATGACCTGCGTCTTTGGATTGATTACGCCACCATACTTTATACCATACCTACCAAGTTTCTCTCTCCCCTCGTCCCTCTGAGTTCACCTTCTTCACCTCGGAATGAAGACCCATAAAGCTAGAGATCTCGATGACCTTCAATCCGAACTACTAATCCATGCTACTGACCCGCTATCACCTATTTTGGCCATCCTTCTAAATCACGTTGTTGTCTCAGGCTTCCCTTCTTCTTGGTCCCCCAATATCATTCATTCTGTCCATAAAAATGGTAACCCCATGAATCCTAGTAATTATCGCACTATTATGATTGGGTATGTTATAGCAAAGTTGTATGGCAACATTCTTCAGTCAGCAGTGAGTATTTAGGCAGAATCTAGGAGATTGTATGCTATGGGTCAGGCCCACGCGCCTTACTCATCTGGAGATTACGTGATTTGGATTCTCTACAAATACTATCCTAGCAGTCATGGCACTTTATGAGAGAGTTTGGGTATGTTTCCGATCTGATCGCAGCATTTCAAAGCAGATCTTGAGCACCATTGGGGTGAAGCAGGGGTGCTCTCTTTCACCTACACTTTTTGGACTGTATATAGATGAGCTAGAGCAAGTCATCAAGCAGTGTGGCAGTATAGGATGCAGATTAGGTGATATATTGATTGATGATGTGGTTCTAGTCTCCTCGACTAGAGAGGGTCTACGGAGACGGTTAGACTGTCTCCATGCCTTTTGTCTCAAATGCGATGACACTATGATATATGATATATTTTTAGACTATCAACCACATCACACATGTTTTTTGTACCTTACATTGCACATTTCAGTGCATAGTTTAGTTCAGCTTGGTTTACCTAGTAATTTATCTACATGTACTTTCTTTACTATTTTTGGAGACGTTTTATGCGCTCCCACTAATACCACACACTTGACATGTACCTTTTAATCTTATATGCCTTTTGGAATGGAAAAGACATTAATAAAGCTCTCTCTCTCTCTCTCTCTCTCTCTCTCTCTCTCTCTCTCTCTCTCTCTCTCTCTCTCTCTCTCTCTCTCTCTCTCTCTCTCTCTCTCTCTCTCTCTCTCTCTCTCTCTCTCTCTCTCTCTCTCTCTCTCTCTCTCTCTCTCTCTCTCTCTCTCTCTCTCTCTCTCTCTTCCATTATGATCAATCACCTCTTCACCAAAGTCTATGGTTCTATCTTACAGTCGAAGATCAGTACAGAGATGGATGCTAGATCACTTCATGCCATTGGATAGGCAGGTTCTAGACCTGGATATACTACCTTGAGGTCCATCATTGAGGAGGCTAAGGCCAAGAGATTTATTTTCTCCATGGGTGGAAATTGGAATCTTCTCCAGAGATAGTAAAATAGTACCGCGAGTACAGAGCTTTCTCCAGGCTTGGATTGCGTGACTTCATGGGGTTAATGCCATATTTAATGAAGTTGGGGCAATGTATATGGTTTTGAGGACCTAAGGAGCATTTTTTAACTTTTGGTCCATGTACTCAAGTTTAGAGGGGCCCAACTCATAATGGGGGGTCCATGGGGCAAGTGACCTTCTCAAATTAGCACTTGGCTGTCCAATGCCAAGGCTTTTCATTTGCTTTTGTAACTCCTATGTAACATATGGCTATTGGCTGTTGGCTTTTGGACATACATTTCTTTGTATAGAGATTTGTCTCCATTGATATCCTACTATGCTTCCACTTATATGCATAATTTGTGATTGTTCATAGAACGTTAATCACTTAATTCATTGTGAATGTTTCCACTTCTAGTTCACCTTGAATTCCGACACCCCAGTCAAATTACACTCGGACCCACATTGCATGGCTACGATGATACGGGAGATGTTTCTTCTACGTCAACATATCGTAGCATTATGATGGGGCACATTGTGGCTAAGCTTTATGGCACTGTCCTATAGACAGTGACTAGTAGTGAGGCAAAGACATGGAGATTGCATGCCTTGGGTCCAGGCCAGCTTCAAGACACAACATTCCACTTCCAATCATGTGCTCACACTTCGTGCTCATTGAGGAGGCCAGGTCTAGACATGAGAGAGTTTATTGCTATTTTGTGGATTTCCGGAACTTTTGACTCAGTCCCGCAACACATGCTCATCCAAAGATTGAGGGATCTTAGTTTTTCTACTAATACCATATTGGTTGTCATGGCACTATATGAGTAGGTTTGACGATGTTTCAGATCAAAGGAGGGTCTCTAATGCATAGGGTAGTGCATAGGGAGATGGGGTTCTCGAGCGTAGGAGCAACCTGGGACCCCATCCACATCACCTCTACATTGGTCTATGAAACTATAATGGTATTCATTCTTCGGGCAGCGGCAAGAGATTTAGCAGATTTCATCTCACAAGGTGATATACTTCTTTTTATGGAGACTAATGAAAGTCAGTCGAGAGAATTCCCAGAGTTTCAGGCATTCATGCGGGTGTCAGTCTTTCGTCCAAAGACTAAATCTGTGGGGGGCAGAGGGTTTGGGGGAGTGGCATGCTTGAAGAACTCATTACAGCCTATCATTGGTTTGGTTCAACAGGATGAGCAGGCATGATGTCTTTGGATTCGGTTTGTTGGTCAGAGTATTGGGCTTGACAGGGATATGTATTTGGCGATTTGTTATTTAACACCAAAATTTTCAATTTTTGCAGATAGTATGGGCTCTTCGTACGTTGATCTCTCTTCGGACATTCTCCTACTCTGAGCGTGGTCAAATACTTCTTGCCGAAGATTTAGATGACAGGACATCTTTTAGACAAACAAAGTTTCATGCAGTCACTAATGACCCTTTGAGGATACATGCCCTGGATAGTGTGGATACGAAGATATCTGCTAACGTTGAAGGCCCCATTTCTATAAACATAGAGCATTTTCTTTTGCTAGGTGACGCTCATAAGCGTGCCAATTTTAATGGCTAGTATTGTTGGCCAAGTTCTGGTGTAGTAAGTTATGGTGACTACACTTGGTGGCCATAGTGTTGTAGACTATTTTATGGGGTCACCATCTCTCATACCCTATTTATCTGGTTTCACTATTCCTCCCACCACACTACATGGTCATTCCTTTCTTTCTGTCCATCTAAGATCAATGTTATTTCTTTCTCCATTTACTCCCTCTCCAATGAAACATGCTCCCAGATACATGTTCAGTCATGCATACACACGCCTTTATTAGAAAGCTCTCTTTCATACTGAAGCACGTCCCATATGATAGCCCGATCTATTCCCAAGCATCTTTTCTCACTACAGCTTTTCATACTACTATTTCCATGGTTTTCCCATCCAAACATCATAAAAACTCCACACGCTCGTATGTACTATCGGCTTTTAATCTCACTCCATGTGAGGATTCAACAAAATTGTAAACTGGTTTCTGTAGGTCTGCATATTTACTCACGAAAAACGACAATCTACAAAATGGGTTAAAATTTACATCCGAAGGGTCAAAATGGCCCAAGGTCCAAAATGCATCCTAAGGGTCAAAATGGCCCAAGGTCGAAAATGCATCCGAAGGGTCAAAATAGCCCAAAGTTGAAAATACAACTGAAGGGTCAAAATAGCCCAAAATCAAATCAGATCGAAATCTAAGTCAATCCTTGGCTTGGATCGACGTGTCGAATTGAATCAACGTCTACTTTGATCCCTAGGGTCGAGATAAAAAGTTCGACCCACTCATTTCGATCCAACTCGATTGTTGAGTCGAAATCAAGAACCAATCTTCAGGGTCGAAATCCAATATCGACCTTCATGACCACCAGTTCCGATCTGCTTAGATTCTTCGATAGATCTTCCATTACAGCTAAAAAAGTAGTCTTGTAATTTGATTCAAGATGTAATAAGCATTCTTGTATGTATATGAGGTTCGTTGAAACATTTTGCAAAGGGCTGCACTCAAGCGCATTCTTCCGTAGGAGAGGCGATGCATGATGCCTCCGAGTCATAGGGATTTAGGGTTTATTTTCATGTCAGATGACTCTGAGTCCAACGTCCATCCACCAAACTCATGTATTTGCCATTGGGACACTGCTTGATATATGTCAGATGGTTATGACATAATGATCATTCTCATGAGTCATGTGTAAAATGTGGATCATTTTCCATGTTTTTGTATCATAGGTATTGTAATTACTTTTAAGTTTCAAGCTGGGTATGCAGCATGCTAAATGCTTCATGTATGCTTTGTATGACCTGTTTAGTATGCGTCATTGCACCATATTTGACATCGGTTTGTTTAAGTTAAAAACTCATTGAATGCTAGCCTCTAGGTCAATTTTTTAATGGTACAGTTTGTTGTATTGCCCTGATTTTTTGGATGGTAGTTTGCTTGTTCTTATGAACTTTGGGTATTCTCAATCAGGCTAGAAATCTAGATTCTGCAATAGTTGTGATATTACAAAAAGCTTGCTAAACAACTTCTAGGCTAGTAGCTACTTAAAAGACTCGTTACCATGTATTATTGTAAACTAACATCTGGAGTCTAGACTATCATATATCAAACACCATGCATCAATGACCACTGACAGTCTAATTCACAATTTACAAACTCTTTAGGTGTTGTTTTTTTCCACCCTAACACATGCTTAAAAATCAAGAAAAACAAATTTTAAAAAAAACACCGTTCTGATCCGAAACGCTGACATCTTTTGGAACACTCGTTCTGGAGCGTTGCACATCTATAGTGGTGTACTAAATTGTTGTCATCCGACTGGGACTGTTTCTCTATGCTCTCACATATGTTTCGTGAAACGTCCTTTGTTTCACATCACATTGCCATCCCTGTGTCTCCTTAACAGCTACAATTGAAATTGCACGCTTTTAAGTGATATCGCAAAAGGACAACATATGTACTTGTTGAGACAAAGGAGCATTTTATTTTCTGGTCATCTTTACTATGAGATTCAAAGTAAATACTACTGCCTATACCGTGAGCAACCAATGACTCCGCATTCCCTGCTCTCACATGTGGATAAGAGATGTGTGGCCATGCTGTTCATACAGAGGAGAGCACACTGCAGTACAATGTCTTCTAGTGGACACGAGTTGCTTCAGTCTACTATTACTTCCTTTATTTCACGCCATAGTCCACATGAAGACAGGTTTGACAATAGCTCTAAGGATGAGGTAATTGTCCCCTCCAAAGATCAACCCCAAAGACAATGCAGGTGAACTACAGCTCACCCAACCCCACCAGGTACATTAATAGAGCTTTCTTTCTTATCTCTCTCATAGCATAATTTTTGTTTTAAACCTCTGGTACATCTTGGACTGTAGCTATAACACAAATTTTTTAAACACATCACAGAACAAAATATGTGTTCAGCCTCGGCGGCGTCCGTCTCAAAAAAAAAAAAAGGGATCAAACTGCAGTCAAAGATACAAATTGAATGTTTACAAATATATATGTTTCTGTTGGTTGCAGTCAAAACTAAAAATAAATAAAACTATTGTGTCAATTGAATATGTTTGGCTTTTACAGAATACTGCACCTGATACAGATCAGCTACAGAATCTAAACAGGAAATGTTATAATAACAAGGGAAAAAGATTTTAATTTCTTCCTCCAATACGTGGCATGTTGTTGAAAACTTCTTTCCTCTACGTAAGGTCAGGAGTTCAACCCCAATCAGCCGCACAATAAAGGACACTTTAAAGATTAGATTTCCAGACTGGAGGCTGCAGTAAGAATAGCGATAATATATACGGCTTATAACATGAATCTGAACCCAGATAAAAATTCAAACGGAACCGGGTGCTTTAAAAGCGAGAAGAAAAATAAATGCAGGGGAAAAGCAAGCTCAAGAGGACAAAGCCCACGTAGATAACCAGAAGTAAAGGTAATGACTGGCATTTGCAGAATAGCCAAATGAGCTAAAAACCAAGAGGAAGATAAACATAATGCGATAGGGTTATAGATTCTAGTTGACGTATGATACCGGAAAAGGAATTATTGATGACGAAAACCAAGGGAGTCAAAAAGTAGCAAGAGATTGTTTTGAAATTGAGATACAAGTACATGGAAGAAACATTGTGAAAGAAAGGAAAACCAGATGAGTGGAACGTAAAATTGAAGCAGAATGATGAGGAAGAAGAGCGTAAAGACATCAAGAAAGCGTACATTGGCGTTGTTGGATGTCACCATGGCCACGGCAACGAGAGCTCGATGATTCTAGTGCCTCCTCCCCCCGTCCTGATAGCCAGCGAACAAAAGAAGCAGAGAGAGAGAGAGAGAGAGGGAGCAGTAAAATGGCGCTAAGGAATGCAGGCGAGAAAGAAGAGGAAGCAAGCAAGGAAAGGGGATGGGCCTTGTTCACATACTCCTTCCTAGGGTTTCTTCTGCCTTTATTCTTATTATTATGATGATGATTGGGTATTTTAATAGATGTAGTTAGGGGGTCCATATGTAAAATGCACAAGCAATAAATGCTAGGTGTGCGTCCAACGGTGCACCTTTAGTGAGAGAGTGTCAGTGCAAGCATCTAGTGAGAGATTATTCTTTACACTCTCTCATTGAAGGTGCACCGTTGGATGCACACCTGCCATGTACTGCCTTGTGCATATTTTAGTGAAAGGCGAACTCAAATATTTAGAGCACAAATATGGAATTGCCTACTAGGCGTTTATTGTATAAGATCTAAGAACCTTTTTGTACTATGGAAGGGACCGGCGACAAGCCATTTTGCCTCGTAAGGATTTCCAGAATTTTTTAGGCGAGGCTCAGACGGGCCGAGTTTACAAATTTTTGGAAAGCCGAACCGAGCAAAATGGCATGTGCCCAGCGCCTTCCATTGCGACTTTTTTTTACATTTACATTTTGGAACTTAATGAGCAGTTTGACTTTTTGACCAATCTAAAGCCACCACGTGGCAGCTTGCGCCTGACGCCTGATGCTCAGGCTGGAAAGCGCACCAAAAAAAGAAATTAAACAGATGCTTATTCTGCTTTTTAATCTGTTCAATAGGCAAAACGTATCCATTACGTATAGGGAAAGGCTCGAGAAAAGGGGGCTTTCCCCCACGTAAAGCATCACTTAAAAATTGCTATAAATCTAAAAATGCCTTCTTTCAGTAAAGTGTGAGGATTTTGGACTTTTTATTTATGATAAAAGCACTTTACATGTTTCTAAGGTGCATTTTCTTTTTTATTGTAATCACACCTTACATATTTGTAAGGCACATTTCCTTAAATCTATTTTCAGCATGTTTTATTAACACATTTAAGCATTTTTGCAAAATATAGATCAAATTTTTGAGCGATGCTTTGAAAACTAGTGATTGGTTCATCACTCGTTGGATGGCTTTACTTGCTTATGTCTTGCCCATTGGGCTTAAATTGACAATTGCACCCCAAATAGCTAAGCAACATGACAAGCTCAAAATATGCACTTAAGTTGTCTTTATCTTATGTATAGGCCCAAAAGATGCACTCAAGTTGCACTTATGTGGCAATAATGAGTGCCATGTCATGTGACATATAGTGGCAACTCAAATCAAATGATGGAAGGTCCCACGATTTAAACTTTGGATGATTGTAAGATGGCGTGGAGTTGTGAGTGGCAATTCAACCGCATAAGCATTGGGCTTTTTCCCAAATAAATGCACTTGGATTGCCTCGCATGGTAAAGAGGAAGTGTCAAGTCTCCCACTATAGCCAAGTCGGACTAGAGTATTATCTACAATAACATAAATAAGGGCTAAAATTTGGATTGACAATGGAACATAAATAGCATGTATATAAGGTTGGGTGTCATCTTGTAAAATGTTGTAAATACTCTTCTAATGAGTAGTGAGTTGATTGGGACTTCACTTCCTTTTCCATGAAGTCAGGGTTTTGACTCCAATTTACCACACAAATGAGGGGTTTGGCATTTTGCCAGTAAATCATTTGCGAGTTTTGCGAGTTTAGTGTTTTTAAATTACGTCAAATTGATAGCACATGGCATGCTACATTGTTTGTAGGTTTTTAATCTACTTCGTTTTTGGGGGTGAAATCTATTTCTATACTTCATTATCATGTTGTTTATTTTCTTACTAGCTAAAAGATATGTCTGCAAATCATGTTGTCTACAAATTGTACATAATAGTATGCTATATCATTGAGAACGTAGAAAACTTAAACACTTTAATTTTACATTTATCAAGCTAAAACATTATTGTCTACTGCCAAGGATTGATGTACGACCATACATTAGAAGACATGATGGCATGTGGCCGAGCCTATGATAAGTATCATAAAATCAACGTTAGTAAAAAATATTTTTTTTTATTGTATGTTCTAGATGGAGGCTATAACTTAACTATTAAGCTTATGTCAAGATGATGAAATAATAAAATACTGTCATTTTTTTTTTTTTGTCAAATTTGATTAAAGCAATGTATTCTACGTGAAAAATGAAGCATTTTTGCTTTTTGGATCATCTCAATCCGAGCAATATTAAGAAAGTTATCGCCCTTCAAAGTTTTTTAGCCTAATTTTTTTGTTTCTTGGAGCTTGAAAGGGGTAGCACGCCGGCATGCTACCAATTTAGACTTTTAATATTTAACTCAAATTGATAGCACGCCGGTGTGCTACCCCTTTTAGGTTCCAAGGGAAAAATATTTTCTAGTCTAAAAGATGTTGAACTGTCATAACTTTCTTACTATTGCTCGGATGATGGTCCAAAAAGCAAAAGTGCTCCATTTTTTATGTAGAATCCATGGGTATAATCAAAGTTAGTTTTTATCTAGTATGAAATGATTATATATAAAGCCTATATATTTGATAGCATACCATGTGCCATGAAATCTTAGAAATTATTTGTAAATAAAACTCGCAAAGAATTTACTTGCAGATTGTCAAAACCTCGCAAATGAGAACATAACAAGAGAGAAGAATATATGTTATGAATAACATCTCCTTCTGATCAAAATTTCATCACACAAAAAAATGAAATGTCACCTCTTGTGCCACGTAGTGCCAACTTAAATAAGTTTTTTCCATTGATATTCCTATCTTGCATTGAGTGTACTAGAATGGGTAGATGGGGAGGAGGCATGTACTTTTCTTGATGGGTCTGATAGGTATAATCAAGGATAATTGCCCATGTGGATCAACACAAAATTGCCTTTGAGACTATATGGGAAACATATTCACATCAAATAATGCCTTTTGGCCTATGCAACACCCTAGCATGTTCCAACAAGAGATGCAAATTGACCATACATGGATCCACAAGATCCAAAGCGATACATATATAACCTTCAACTAAGAAAGTGGTCATTGGAATAGATGTCATTTTTTATGAGGGAAATATTCCAAAGTTATCTTCAAGTGGTGATGTGGTTATTGGATCTAATATATGAAATGTTATTGCATTGGGCTAATACACCTTAGAATTCTTATGCATTTTTTAGAATCTCTTGAATATTAATTTATGTCCATCGAATCCCTCTAGGTATGGCATAGTACGAATACAATTCTAGGTGCACATGGATGCATCAAAATAAAAGGTATAAAAATTTGTCAAAATATTATAATTAACGGTGTCGCTATCCCTATATGCAACCCTTTAGTCAAGAAGATAAAGAAGCACCAAATTTTCAAAAGCTAGTGTATGGGCTCCACTTACATCACCAGACTTCCAATCCTTGCACATGATAGGGGGAGGAGAGAGGCGATCCTCTTGGCAATGGCTTTTGCAACAATCTTATAAGAGGTGTTGAGCATCGTAAGAGGGCAATAGTCAGAAATTGAAGAGGGCGACACACCTTTAGGGATAAGATTAATAAGCCCTTGAGAGAAGAAAGGGGAGAAGGTGCTTGTTGGTATTGTAGTATTAATGGCAAGAAGGAGAGAAGGTCCGACAATTCTCCAGTGAGCCAGGATAAAATCCGGACACCATCAGGAACAAGAGTTTTGTCCATATTAAGAGATTCAAGGGCAAGGTACAGCTCTTCTAAAGAAAGAGGTGAAGAAAGCAAAAAGAGAGGAGAGGGGAAAGAATGATAGGTGGGGATGTCCTCTTTGGTGATCTTTGGAGAGATAGCATGATTGAAGAGAAGTAAAAAGTAATTGAAGAAGAGTTGCAAATGGCTTCGAGAGAAGGGAGGAGGAAATCATTAATAATGAGGCCACAATTGTCTTCTCTCCTTTGTTGAGATTTAAGTTTCATGAAGAAGAAAGTCGATAGTAGGTCTGTTTCTTGCAGCCAATTGCGGTGGGTTCTCTTCCGCAATATAGCGGCTTTGGCGTGAAGAAGAATCTTGAGACTTTTGGAAGTAGCAATAAATTCATCAGCTCATAGTAAAGGGTCGACTGCAAGAGCTCTATTTATGGTGATGGAATAGAGGCTATATTTTAGGGAGGATTCAAAGTTGGTGGTGGAAGATTTAACAAGTCTACCTTGTTGTTCGGGGTAAAGGACCATGAGCAATCAGAAATATCTTGGAGATCCTTAAGCGAGAAAATTTTGGCAAAAAGAACAAAACGGAGGACCTTATTCCATATTAGAGAGTTGCTCATAATATAAATCGAGTGACATTTAGCGGGTTCGACAGGAAAGAGGTTGAAGTGACGGGCAACAGGGAGGTGGTCAGAAATAGGAAAAGCAAGGAAGGAGCTGCAAGACAAACTGTTCGCCCACTCGCCTTGTTAGAAAGGTAAAATATGTCTAGTCTGGCCGAAGTGAAAAAGGGTAGGGATCGACCATTATTCCAGGTGTGGAGACAAAGGGAGTTACAAAGAGAGAGAGCATCTAAATAATATAAACAATCTATCATGCAATCCCAAGCTTGTCTTTCAGTATATGTGATGTAGTTAGGGCCATCAAGAGGGTGAAGGTACCTGTTGAAGTCGTCAGTAATTACCGAAGAAAGGAGATTATGAGGTGAGATGGTATTCCACATATCTCTGTGGGAGTGTGGGGAGTTAGGTGCATAAATATTAAAGATGTTGAATGTGAAAAAATTCATATCCAAGACATGCTTAATGGATCATTAGATCTTTGGCTAAATTGGAGTGCACATCTAGAATCATCAACAAGCTAGAAATCATGCATCTACCATGCTAGAATTTGGAAATACATGAAAATCTGATCAAAATCACTAATAAATGATGTTGTCTCTTTTCGTGCAACAGTAGTAGTACATTGTCTTTCACACGTGTGGATCCAAGTACAACAAGAAAAAATTACATTCTACACACTAGAACTCAAGATATCATGAGAAATATGAAAGAGATGGACATAGAATCAAAAGAGAAAAATTTTCTTTATAAAATGAGAACATGAAGATGATTTTACCATGTTGGTACAACGATTTATAGCAGCCATAATGTCACTTGGCCACTTGCCCTAAAATGGTAACTTCTAGGTGCTAGGGAATATGGGTAAGAAATCCGTGAATCGGATGGGTCGAACAATTGGATTGGAACAATCCTACTACTGCGTGAAAGCAGTGGTCGACTAATTCCCTCAGTGTGTGCACTACAACAATAGTAGGTGAACACAAAATAGAAGAGCTTGATTGTGCAGTTGTTTGCAAAAGCGCAAGAGCAGACAATTAGACAAAGCAATAACAAAGTCAGACAAAAAACGAAAAACATGCAACACTGACAAAATTTGAATGCAAAACCATACAGTAATTTATTCAGATTGAATGTATAGAAATAAGTTCAGATGATGTTGGTGAGCACAAATCAATAGCAGACGAAACCACGTGCTCACAAAGCTTATTACAATTTGTAACAATTTTGATATTATTATGACAATCAGTTTGAGAAGAAAAAATCAATGCTCGCAAACATCTACTAAGTCGGTCTCTGATAAGCTGTCATCTCGGCGTTTATGGGCACTCGAGCACTTATTTTGTTTGGTTATGACATATGTCATACTTAATTGATTATAATGATCAACTATATACAATGTACAATTGTGCATATGTATGTACAATAATATGGCATGGAGTCATTGTGACGTCTGGAATAGATCGTGGCTGTTGCACAATACATGAAGTGGCCGTGAGAAGGCTTTGATTGTTCGGAGTCGAGCGTGTCGATGCCGATAGTCAATGGATTCAGGATGGTCCCCAATAAGTCGGACCCCACGATAAGTCAGCCAAGTCGGGCTTCCCTGATAAGTCGGCCAATTATGACAAGTCGAGTGACTTCGACAAGTCGACGAACTGTCATTCTCTTGTCTATGTCTTCAATAATAGAGTATTTCTGTAGACTGTGTGACAATGCGTATAAAAATGTAGTAATATGAATGGAACTATATTAACATGAGATTTAGGAGAGTAGAGAAAATGAATCCAACACTAGGTACTTCACCAAAAACCTAGATTTAAGTGACTGGATGCAATGTACCTCAACTAGCCAATAGAAGTAGTTCCAAATCCGATCTTATCCACTTATATACTTGTTAGAAATAGTAAGAATGCTATTTTTAGGCCTTATTGACATTAAGAAATGTATCTCTAAGTTGAAATTTCACTTTGGCCTCCAATTGCCAAATTAACTCAACTAAACTAGTTGACATTTTTCACATTGAAAGCGAAACCACATTTGAAAATAGTAGAAATATTAGTGCGCCTTCCAAGAAGGAAAAAGTGAGAGGTGAGTTTCCAATCTCTAGAAACTAGAGTCACCCACCTCGGGTACCATCGGCAGGGGTGCAGGAGCAGTTAAAGTCTGGGCTAAGTGTCGATGGCTTGATCTAAATGGTTTCCTAGCCTGTTTACCGACTAGGGATTTACATACCCTTAAGTGTAAGGGCACCTTCGGGAGCTGCAAACCTTCAGTCTAAAGGCACCTTCGAGTTTTTTGGCTTTTTCACGTTTTGTTGCATTGGCTGACCGACATCGCCAACTTATCAGCAACCCTAAAAACAGTTGGACAACCAAATATCCCAAAGGCGGTTGGCGGTTACCAACTTTGTACATATGCAAAGACTAGCATAAATAGCATTAAAAGCTTGTAAGATATTTTATCTCTCGACACTTGTAAATATTTATATTAGCTGAATCAAGCTATGTAAGTGTTAATTGAAATTCCTTTTCAATTAGAGCTATCTGTAGCCAGTGTTATCACGCTCAGCAAGCTAAAGTTATTACTTCAAGCTATTGTACTCACTGTTGATTAATGAGAGTGCAATTTTTGTCTCACTACTACGTCGTTTATTTGCGCATTTTGTATGAATTCTTCTTCTTGAATAATTCTGTTACTAACTGTTGCATTTTCGTTCCTACACGCCACGCTCAATCCCCGAGCTTCTGCTACGATTTTATGACAGAAGGATGATCCTATGTCCATAAAAGGAGCCTTTGTTGGTTATGGTAAAAATAACAAGGGATAGTGAGTAGAGATGTTACATTTGATGAAGGTAATTACTTCAAGATGAATGAAAATGCTACTAATCACTCTTAAGTCAAGGATCTTGCAAGAACTAAGGGAGTAGATTTTAATGAAACTCATGTTGTCATACTAGTTACTATAAGGTTGATTACTTATCTTGCAACTACTTTCAATTAGACTCTTTTTCAGCTTGATGTGATTAATGCCTTTCAAAATGGCTATTGGAAAGAGGAGATTTTCATGAGGCAACCCGAGGGCTTCATCAAGAAAGATCAAGAAGAAAAAGTATCTTTGTTGCAAAGAAGCCTCTATGGGCCCAAGCAAGCACCTATAGCTTGGTACTCTAGGTTGAATGCCTTCTTAACCTCTATTAATTTTGTTGTAAGTGCTTATGAACCTTCTTTGTACTTGAGATTTAATGATGGTAAAATCATCATTCTCATTTTTGTTAGCATTTGTGCTAACACAGAAAAAATAAAATAAAAGAGAGAAATAAAACTCCACGACATGTGTTTTGTAAGTCCATGTACGAGTGTCTGTAATTGGCTATTTAGGCTAGTGGTGCCCTAAAATTGGATCCTAAGTTCTAGAGAGATGAAAGAGAGAGTCATCTCTCTCACCTATATTAGGCTGAATTTCGTAGAGAAACAGGTGGGAGCAGATCCATTTTATTCATTTGCTTAATGAGAGATTTTTCTATTGGTTTCTTCTTCCATTGTTGGCAATGTGTAGTGATTGAGTTCAAGCTTGTGTGTATGATCTTAGGTGCTTTCCAAAAGTAGTAGATTGATGTAGTACGGACTATATACTGCTATTTTGGACGACACTTGATGTTAATGGGAGTTTCCATTTGTGGTAAATGCGTTTTGGTCAAGTTCTTTTGCATTCTAGGTAGCATAGAATGTTTTGCCAATTCCTAGCTTATGTAGTTTGGAGTGCAAGCATTCAAGCCAATTATTTCTCACCCAAATCTTTGTCCTATAATTTTTCGGCTTCACTGAGGCTATATCTAATCAAGATTAGTCCTCCAACAGCTCCGCGAATTTTATCTCAGAGATTTTGCTTGTTTTCTGTCAAAAAGTCATATTTTTTTCCATATTCCCTATTGTCAATAAAACCTCTGTATCATAAATCGCCATCTAGCCTAAGAAATCGTCCTTAGTGAGCACGAATTCTTTGTCCACCCTGCAAATTTTAATAGGACAGATTTTTTTTCAAAAATATAAAAAAATCAATATTTTGACAGATAGCACTCCTTGTTAGAATTCGCGAGTCTTACAGTTCAATTTATCTATCTCTCCATGATTTCTCATTTTGTCCGCGAATTCTATTACAGCCAGAAAGACCAATTTTTTGTCCTACACTCTCCATTCTACAAGCAAACTGTTCTTTTTTTTTTGCCAAGTACAGTACTGACTTGATCTTCGGTATTGTTACTCTCCTCCACACCCTGCATCACGTCTCGTGATTGTGCTGAATCTTCTAATCTGGCTCCTCCATGACTGGAACGCAAAATTCCACGTATCGATGCACCAAAGTACGATGGAGAATCTGACCGAATCCGATTTCTCCATGACTTTGATAATGCATGCCGTTTTTATGGAGATACCTCAGAAACTGAAAAGCTTTGCCTATTTTTCATGGTGATCTATGGAACAGCCAAGGAGTGGCATCTTAATCTCAAAGCTCATGATCTCGCTTCTTGGACCCCCCTCAAGAACGCTCTCATCAAGCATTTCAGACCATCCAAACTGACTCAGAGCCCATTCATCCAAATTACCCATATCAAGATGCATCGCGAAGAGTCTGTTCGAAACTACATTGAGCGTTTTAAACGTCTCAAAGTAGAATGTGTTGATAAAAATATCACCGAACATATGGCCATAAAATTGTTCTTGGTTGGATTGTCTAAAAACATCCGTCGTGAACTCAAACCAGTTGACCTTTATGATCAACTTAAAGTTGTGATGACTGATGCTATCCGTGAGGAAGACGAAGGTTCCCACGATGACTTTGACCATCGTGAAAAGAAATCTAAGAATCTGGACCGTCATAATCACCCGAAGTCTGAGAATATTCAAACCAAGTTGTCTTTGTCGCGCATCAACTTCCCACAATACGAGAATGTTTTATCTATCCAGATAAGCATCCTAGTATTCGCTACCCAGATAAACTTTGTTTTCCTCCAGCTTGTGAAAACTGTGGTATTAAATATCATGTGAATGACTGCCCATCCTGATCCAAACTTGCTGCTCTTGTTTGTTCAGTGCAAGTAGAAACTTTGCCATTTGAAACTCATTCTTCTTGGGTCTTGACTCGGGCACAAACCCAACGCCAAGCCTCTACACTTGCACCCAACAAAACTCAGCAGTAGGTTGTCCCTCCAAGTGAAGATTCAATCCCGATAGTTTATCCTCACCCATCCGAAGAAATTTGACTGCATCATCAATATCGCCAGCACATCCGCAATGTCGACCAACAATCTTCCACCTCTCATAAAGTACCTCACATGACTTTTGAAAGCAAAACCCTTGAAGGTACTGAAGTATGGGGAGATTTACTGCAAGCCGATGTCACTCTTCCTTTCCATGCTATCTGGAAGCATGCTGGCAAATGGAAATACTAGATCCAATCCAATGACACCGCCAGCCCTGATGAGTTGCATGAAATGCCTTTACGCCTAACGAATCCACTCAACGAACGAGGCAACATCAGAATCCTAGATACCCATCACCAATCACATGAAGTTTTAACGGTTCTTGTGGCTTCAGCTTAGAATGGCTGATCAAAGTGTGGTCTGACCTACCGGTTTCCTCCCACAAGTGCTGATCAAACTAGGAGGTCTAAAGTTTTCTGTAGATCTAGTAGTACTTGATATTCCCAATAATGTCTATTTCTATGAATTACTACTTGGTCATCCGTGGCTCACCAATGTAGGAGTCGTTCATGACTAGAGCAAAGGCTGAGTCACTTTCAGTGTTTGAACCATACCAGTCCAGCCACGAAAAAAGGTCATTATGTTAAATCTACTGATATCATAAACTGGAGTCACAATTTGATTGTGTGAAATGCTCAACATCAGGATGATTGTACCTCTCCACTCCCGATCGATCACGATCAATTACTTGATCTTGATACACCTATAGTCAATATTAATTTTATTGATATCCTTCCACATAATGATGAGTTACTAAATGTTGCATGGCTACCTACTAATGAATCAGAAGATTTATTCATCGATGACGAGAATGTCTTACGAATTCAAAATTGCCCAGACGATTTGGACATTTCTGATATTCAGATCCTCAATTACATGGAGGCACTTCCACTCAGGGCCTATCTGCAACATGCTTCCAAGCTGGAACCGGTTGTCAAGGTTACAGTTGAAAAGCCTGATACAAAATTCTACCGTGCCAAACGCCCAAATTATCCATGGGATCTCTGCGAGAAGAGACCATATTTCAAATTGATGACGAGATCCTCCATGATGTACCACCTGTTCCTCATCCATACACCTTTCCACAGCTGAAGCCTCAACCACGTGGCCATGCTATGAAAGAAATGATGAAAAAATTGCTTGAAATTCAACCGTCTGGCGACCTCACAACTATTAGGGAAGCTCTTGCGATTGCCTCTCCTACACTAGCCCCCGAACGTCCCCAATCACCATCGCGACAGGTGAAAGACAAGCCCACTCTCGAATCGCCAACCCATGAGGTCTCTGCATACTTTAAGGACTATATGATCAAGGATGTCACAATCCAATTACCCCAAGCTCAACATGAGCCAAATGGTAATTCACCCTACGAAGGCCCAGCGCGAATTATCACCCTTTATCTGAGTGAGCCAAATGAAACCAACAAATATATTGTCCACGTCAGAGCTCATATCAATCATGAACAACACAGAGGCTTGAAAAGCTCCTACGAAAATATAGACATGTCTTTGCGTGGACCCATAAAGACATGAAAGGCATCTCACCCCAAGTAGTTGTGCATCGTATTCCACTTAAACCGGGTGCGAGGCCAACTACTAGTCGTCCATATACATGCAATCCAACCTATAAGGCCAAGATCGAAGAAGAATTACAATGCCTCTTAGATGCGGGATTTATCTATGAAATCGAACATACTGAGTGGGTCTCCCGAATTGTCATCATTCCCAAGAAAAATGGAAAACTCCGAATCTGTGTCGACTTTAAGAGACTTAACGCCGTCACTGAACGTGATCATTTTTCATTACCTTTTAAAGAATCCATCTTAGAAAATAAGTTAGAATTAAAGTAGAATCACTGTGTTACTGTACTGTGGGTCCTATCAGTAGATAAGGATCAGTTGGCCTCGCCACGAGGCAAGTCGATGGGACATGCGTCCCGCCAACGGCAACCTAGGTCAGGCATGAGTTGCCTGAGTGAACAACTATATGTATAGTGTAATTTCATTTTGAGAAATACAGTTGCTATGTGAGCTTGTTGTGGAGAGTGTTTTCTGTCTGTGTTACTATATAGCATTATCTGTGTTCCTGTGCAAAGCAAATTCTAAGTTGGTATCAGAGCCGTACAGGGAGTGTACACAATACAACATCGCCGTTGAAGAGAGCTTCGGGAGAACTGCCTTCTGAGAGTTCGAGGTTTACGGCGGGTTGAAGATGGAAAGAGAAGCACTGGTGCACGGTTTCTAGTTTATAGAGGCTTGCCAAGCTCACTAGAGGGATTATTAGCCTGTGCATAGCATCAGACAGGAAAAAATTTGGTGTACAATTGACAATTTTGAAGCCAGCTGAAAATTAAAACTGGGTTTGGAGTTACGATTTTTTATACAATACTGGTGATTTCTTCGTTGTTTGTGCACCGTTTTGGATGCCATAAGGACAGAAAGGAATCTAATCACGTTGTCAACCAGCCACGGAGAGATTTTGAGGTTTATGTCAGAGATTTGTCTCCAGACAGTTAACCTAGCAGATTTGCGATAAAAGGTGAAAAAAGCCACTTTGTCGAGTTGAGCTAAATTCACCATTTCTCCACGAAATTTCTTGAGTGAACACTCTACAGACTTGGTATCAGTAGGGCGACCCTGCTCCAGGCCTCAAATTGTGCTCAAATCGATCCATAGGCAAGTTAGATCAAGTAAAAACGAGTGTGGGGAGGCGCGGCAGTAGACAGGGAGGTCACAGACTGTTCGCGCGTGGAACCAGGGTGAAACCATAGCGTTTCGGAGTGGGCAGCTCTTACAAGACTCTCCATTAGTGCACAAGAGTGCTCAAATCCGTTGGATAGAGAAGCTACAAGATCAATGACTCAGTTCGTGCTATCCAGAAGGGATATCCACGGTTGGATTAGAATCAACCATTGGATGGAGTCTGAAGGGTTGTTGAGGAGGGCCCTCAAGAAGTGAAGTGCATTTTGGCCTTCAACTTCATTAAAAATTTTCATATTGAAATTGGAGTTGGGTCCCTTCACAAGTGAAGAGTGAAGTTTCTTCAAGGTGAAGAAACAGTTCAAAAACTAGAAAAGTCCCTATTTTTGGGTCCTTTGCCCGTTTTGACCCAAATGAAAGGCTATAACCTCCAAACGAAGGGCACCCGGACTATACTTGCAAGTACGATACAACAAAACAGAGTGATGTCAATGGAGAAAGTGTTCAGAGTGCGCCATAAGTGATTTCACCATTCCACTGGGCACATTGTTGGGAGTTGACGACTGAGTGCATTTCGGAAGGCGACGTCGATTTGGCTTTCAAATTGGTGGAAAAGCCGCGAGTGGCCTAGTAAGGGAAAAAGTGTAGGTCATTATTTTCAACTTCTGACATCATTGTTGGCCTTGACGTACTGTTTTTAGCCTACAACAGAAGTATCAAGCAGTTTTGCGATGGCAAACATGGGAGAGTCCATTTTGAGTGAAAGTAGCAAATTGGATGGGATTTCTAACTATGCAGTGTAGAAATTCAAAATGAAAAACATATTGATGGAGAAAGACGTGTGGGAAGTTGTCACAGGTGATGAGAGAAGGCCACCAAATGAAGCGGATATCAAAGCATTTGACAAAAAGATGAGGAAAACTTTGACCTTCATTAACTTGTTAGTGAAGGATCACATCATTACCCACATTTGTGATGCTACTGTTACACCCAGACAGGCATGGGATGTGCTAAAGGAGCAGTTCGAGACGTCAAATCTGTCAAGAATCATGTTTCTGAAGTCAAAGTTGAATAGTGCCCGCATGGAGCAAGGAGAGCACATTCAGACGTACATGACCAGAATCAAGACAAACGAGAGATGAACTGCATTCTATTGGTGAGCGCATACGTGATGTGGAGCTGGTGCACAATGCATTGTGTGGCATTACAGAACCCTATCAGATGTTTGTGAGTAGAATAGCATCAAGAGAAAGATTTCCAACCTTTGACGAGCTCACAAGAATCCTGATGCAGGAAGAGCAACGACGAGAAATGGTGAAAGCTAGACGTCAAAATACTAACGATCAAGCACTTGTGACACACCAAAAACAAGGCAAGAGCAAGGGCAAAAAGAAGTCTAAGCATCAATTTGCCAAGTCTCAGGAGGACGAGGGATCTTCCAGTAAAACTAAGAAGAAAGACAAGTGCTTCCATTGTGCTAAAAAGGGCCATTGGAAGAGTGAATGTCGCAAATTCCTGGCGGAACAAGGCAAGGAAAAACCAAAACAAGCAGGTAACCTTGTCGATGAGGGTGAGATTGAAGACTCTAGCATCTTCATATCTGCATTGTCATCTAATCAAGATGATCAAGCATGGTATATTGACTCGGGAGCCACAAGACACATGACAGGTAACAAGAATTGGTTCAGTAGCTTGAAAGTGTTGGATAATGGAACATCTATTTCACAAGCAAACGGTGAGGTGTGCAAGATCAAGGGGATAGGCACCGTTTCAATCCAGCTACCTGATGGCAAAAGCAGGATGATCAGGGAGGTACTTTACGTACCAAGTTTGAAGAAAAATCTACTTTCTGTTGGAGTCATTACTGATCAAAAGTTGAAAGTAGAATTCGCCCATGATCGTTGCTTTGTGAAGGATGTGAACCAAAAGTTCAAAGTTATTGCGTATGGAGTAAGAGGCCCAATACAAAATTGTACAGGCTGAATGCTAAAATTAAGGGGCAACATGGACTTGTATCGTCCATTCCATCGCAAACTGAGTTGTGGCACAAGAGGCTTGGTCACTTGAACCTGGGAAGCCTCAATTTGATGAGAAAATTAGAGATGGTAACAATATTGCCTACCATAGAAGATCACTCGAAATCGATGTGCGAATCTTGTGTATATGGGAAACAGCATCGAGGAGTTCAATAAAGGGGGTGTTGCAAGAGCAAAGAACATCCTGGATTTAATCCACAAAGATTTATGCGAGCCTATGAGGACCATGTCCTTAGGTAAAGCCTTCTATTTCATGACCTTCATTGATGATATGTCACGTAAGACGTGGATCTACTTATTGAAAAAGAAATCAGATGCATTTGATAACTTCAAGAGCTTCAAAGCATTGGTCGAAAATTAGACAGGTAGGAAGATCAAAGTCCTAAGATCATATAGTGGAGGTGAGTACAAGTCTAATGACTTCAATGATCTTTGTGATCAATGTGGGATTAAAAGACAATTTACGCAAGCTCATACTCCTGCTCTCAATGGTGTAGCTGAACGCAAGAATCGTACGATTGTGGAAAGTGCCAGATCTATGCTAGTTGAGATGAAACTACGAAAAGATTTTTGGTCAGAAGCATGTAGCACGGCAGTCTATCTTCGGAATAGAAGTCCTACCATTGCCATACCAAAGATAACACCTGAGGAAGCATTCACGAAGAAGAAGCCAAAGGTGAACCACTTGCGAATATTTGGATGTAAGGCCTTTGTACACATTCCTAAGGAAGAAAGACGTAAACTTGATGTAAACGCTATCAAGTGCATATTCCTAGGATATGATGATCGTGTGAAGGGCTATAGATGTTCTGATCCGGTGGAAAACAAAATCCATATAAGCTGTGATGTTATCTTTGATGAATCCAAGATGTATGAAGATGAGGATGCTAAGAAGATAGACACATCCAGTGGAAAAAAATGGTATAGTGAGGATACCATCTAATGATGATCCATTCATTGACCTTTCGAGTGATGAACATAAGGATACATCTCAAGATACTACTACTCAACCTCAAGAGACAGGTTGGAGAGGTAGGGACAAACCTTGTGGTGCAAGAAGGATTGAAGTTGCAGGTGACAAACGCAAGGAGAAGGAGGTTTCTCTGGGATACATTTTCACCAGGAAGCCGATCACCTGATAGGAAGCTCCCTAAGTGGTTTGAGAGATTGTTGGAGAGCCGTGACATGGATGACTTTCAGGATCATCTAGCCAGGGAGAGCTACGAATATCAACAAGAGAGAAGACACAACCTGAAAGGTATGAAACAAATTATGCTCTCTTATCTAGCATTATTCAAAGCAAAGAACCTTTGACTTATGGTGAAGCGAAGGATGATGGCATTTGGGTCAAGGCCATGGGAGAGGAGATGGAGTCAATTGCTAAGAATAGCACATGGGACTTAGTAGAACCACCAGTTGGCAAGAAACCCATTGGTTGCAAATGGGTATACAAGACTAAGTATCATGCAGATGGAAGTATAGCAAAGCACAAGGCAAGATTTGTGATCAAAGGGTATGCACAAAGTAAAGGCATTGACTATGAGGAGACCTTTGCGCCAGTATGTAAGTGGAATACTCTACGTCTATTGTTGCTTTAGCTTCACATTTTGGTTGGCCTTTGCATCAGATGGATGTGAAATCTGCTTTTCTAAATGTTGGGTTAGAAGAAGAAGTGTTCATGGATCAACCTGAAGGCTTTGTAGCGAAGGGACAGGAAAATAAAGTATGTCGCTTGAAGAAAGCCCTTTATGGTCTTAAACAAGCACCACATGCGTGGTACAGCAGGATTGATGCCTACTTTCGTTCAAAGGGGATGGTGGGAACACATTCTGATCCAAATCTATATGTCTTATGCTTTGATGGTATGGTTGCTTTGATTGCTCTTTATGTTGATGACTTGATTATTACGGGAAATAATCAAGAGATGATAGACATGATCAATAAAGACCTCATGGAACAATTCGAGATGATAGATCTAAGCCAAATGCATTACTGCCTTGGAGTATAATTGTGGCAAAAAGGACACGAAGTGGGTTTAACACATGTGAAGTATGTCAAAGAGTTGCTGCACAGGTTTAGGTTGCAGGATTGCAAACCAGTAAACACTCCTATTGGACTAGGTAAAAAGCTTTCTAAGCTTGATGAGTCACAATCATTTGATGCTACACTGTATAGACAGTTAGTAGGGAGCTTGATTTACCTTACCACGACTAGACCAGATATATGCTATGTTGTTGGCATTGTAGGTCAATTTATGGCAGCACCTACGGAAACGCATTGGAAGGCAGCTAAACGCATTTTGCGTTATGTGAAAGGCACTTCAGAGTATGGCTTGATTTACAGGAAGCATGATGGTTTACCTGAGTTGTGTGGCTATGTGGATGCGGATTGGGGAGGTGACTATGATGATAGTAGATCCACCACATGGTATGTATTCCAGTTTTGTGGTAGTTGCTTTTCCTGGTCTAGTAAGAAGCAAAGTACAATTGCTCTTTCCACCATAGAAGCATAGTATAAGGCAATGTGTAGTGCAGCACAAGAAGCTATATGGTTGAGACAAATCTTGAAAGAAGTTGGCATGAAGCAGAAAAATCCCACGACTTTACATAGCGACAGTCAGAGTGGCATTCAGCTAGAAAACAATCCAGTGTTCCATGCGAGAACTCACATTGAGATTTAGTATCACTTTATACGTGAGAGGCTGTTGAGTCGTGAAATTCATGTTGTTCATTGTAGCATAGAAGAACAACTAGCTGATATTTTCACTAAGCCACTTACTGGAGAAAAGTTTGATAAGTTTAGATCAAAGCTTTCTGTACTAAAGTTTGTTGACTTTAAAGCTATGTATATGATTGTATAAAAAGTAGACTCTACTTTAAGGGAGAGAGTTAGAATTAAATTAGAATCACTGTGTTACTGTATTGTGGGTCCTATCAGTGGATAAGGATAAATTGGCCTCGCCACGAGGCAAGTTGATGGGACACGCGTCCTGCCAACGACAACCTGGGTCATGCATGGGTTGCTTGAGTGAACAACTATATGTACAGTGTAATTTCATTTTGAGAAATACAGTTGCTATGTGAGCTTGCTGTGGAGAGTGTTTTATGTCTGTGTTATTGTGTAGCATGATCTATGTTCCTGTGCAAAGCAAATTCTAAGTAAATCTACCAAGAGATGAGGCTTACTCTTTCTTAGATGGCTTTAGTGGATACAATATGATCCAAATTGCTGAAGAAGATCAACATAAGATTGCTTTTGCCACAGAATGGAAAACCTTCTGCTGGAAAGTCATGCATTTTGGTCTCTGCAATGCCCCTAGCACCTTCCAACGTGTTATGCAAGCTGCCTTTTCTCGGCATATGGGCGATACCCTGGAGGTTTACTTGGATGATTTAGGTGCACATTCAGAATAAACACGCCATTTGTCTGTGCTCGAAATCTTTTTTATCCAATGTCAATATATAGGCAACTCCCTTAATCCTGAAAAATGCCAAATCTAAGTAACACATGGTATTGTGTTAGAACATATTGTTTCCCGAAATGGCATTGACACTGACACTGAAAAGTTCCTTATCATTCAAAATCTACCAAAATCGCAAATGATACGCGAAGTTTACTCTTTCCTTGGCCACACCAACGACTATCAGTGCTTTATTTTCAATTTTGCTAACAAAGCCCGCTTAATCTACAAAGTAGTTGTAGTTCTCAAATGGACGGATGAACAACGCGTTACATTTAATCAACTCAAAGAAGCCCTTACCAATGCACCTATCCTCTGGGCTCCTGATTATTCTAAGGAATTCCATGAGGCGATGCATCCAAGTATGCCATTAGAGCATTGCTCACCCAACTGGGAGAATTCAAAAAGGACTACCCAATCCGTTTTCTCAGTAGACAATTGACACCTGCTGAAGTCAATTATACCACTACCGAACGTGAAGCCTTGGCAATGGTATATGCGGTTCAGAATTTTTGCCATTATCTTATATGAAAAGTTTTTGCGTTCTTCACTAATCATCAAGCACTATTATATCTCATCAACAAGACTTGCACCACATGTCGTATTACTAGATGGATCCTATTACTGCGAGAATTTGAGTTTAGGATCGTGGTTTGTAAGGGAGTTCAACATTTTCTAGCTAATCATCTGTCTCGAATCCCTAACCTTCCCACTCCTTATCAAGACGTCAACGATTATTTACTAGATGCCATCCTTTTTCAAGTTGACTCTACACCCATATGGGCTAAGGAAATCATAAAGTATATAACTTCAAGGCAGATGGATCCTTCCTTATCTAAACCTTAACAATGTGCGTGGGTCCTCAAAACCAAACCTTATACATTAATTGAGGACAACTCTACAAGAAAGGGTTAGAAGGAATCATCTGACGTTGTCTTATTGAAGGTGAAATACCCTCTGTAATTTCCCTCACTCATGAGAGTATTGATGCAAGCCATTTCTCTTATGAAATGACTACGAAGAAAATCCTTTTGGCCGATTTTTGGTGGCCAACACCCTTCAAGGATACACACAATTATACAAAGGCATGTGATGTCTACCAACACACAAAACGCTTTCAAAAGACCGATTACATGCCTTTACACCCTATAACCATTGATCAAGCTTTTCAAAAATGTGGCATTGATTATGTCGGACCCATTAGTCCAGCTGCTCGGCACACACAATATCGTTACATCATAGTAGCTACGGACTATTATACCAAATGGGCTAAAGCAAGAGTTGTTCGCAATGCTAACGCTCATTCTACCGCAAAAATTTTCTATGAACAAGTTATAGAGATGGGCAAGTACCTGCAACATGAAATTGCTCCTCCTTTCTAATGCATTTTGATGCAAGCTTGAGCATAACAAAATTATGCGGCCTAGCAAAAGTTTGTTATGCTCAACATAATAAACAAAGTTTTGCTATGTTGAGCATAGCAAAATATTTTTATTAACAACCATTTTAGCAAGAGGTAAATTTATTTAACTTTGCTCAATATAAAAAATTATATAGGGACTTTCCTTTCTTTACTACAAACATAGCCTATTGTCGTAACTGAGTTCTCCTTGATTGCACAAATTTAATGCAATATATAAGCTTATCGTTCCCTCAAGGATGGCAAATGAGTGAAAATTGGAGTTTAGTGCTCTTGTGATTATGAATAGTAGAAATCTGGTTATCGAGAGATATTTGATTAACAAACAGCCAATACTGCCTTAGTATTGAAAATGGATAACAAAAATAAACGCCAAATTGAGTTCCAATAGAACTCTTAGTGAGACTATCAAACTCTACAATTAGAACTGAAGTCTAACAGTTCGCTTCATCGACAATTGAACACATCCTTATCAAAGTTAATTGACCAGGACTTAAACAAGGTAATGTTCTACTAATTCATAACACTCAGTTCCCACAATTAGATCCATGAATTGACAAAGCATTGCTCAAACCAACAGACGTAGTCATCAGTGAATGACATCTTCGACATCCTAGATCAAGTCTTTTGCTCTTTTATATGAAGTTTCACTCATGTGGGGACACCCCAAACAATGTGAATGATCTCTTGAAGTGGAGTGATTGCACATAGATTGGACACCAAAGAGATAGATTGATTCTAGCTTGGCAATTCTAAGACAAGAGCACTTAATACATGCATGAGACATTCACCACTCATCATACACATGGAAAGGCAACTTGTGACGAAAAAAACTAAGTAAAATTATGGCTTGCTCTGGGGTAGAGAGAGAATACAAGTATGGCTCCTCGGGTACAGAGAGTCTATGTTATGTCCATGACCCCAGTACATAGGAATCAGTATACTCCTAGTCTTGGATACACTCCTAGTCTTAGATGCATGGCAATCTAGTGAATACCTGATCTTAGTTATCGTATTGGAAAATTAAGCCAATTCATGCAAAGTCCTTTGATATCACATTAGAAAATGGCCAAAAGAGTTCTTAGATACATTTCATCAACTAAGAATTTTGGCATATTGTATAATGGGACTAATCTTGGCTTAAGAGCCTATAGTGACTCAGATTTTGCAGGCGACAAAGTGGCTCGAAAGTCAACAGGTGCATTTTCCACCTTCTTATGTGATGGAATAGTATCATGGCTTTCCAAAAAGCATGATACAATTTTCTTATCTTCCACATAATCCGAGTGTAAGGCCTTGACATCAACATGCAAGGAGGTCGTATGGCTCAAGAGGCTATCGGTGGAGCTTCATGCCATTGAGGAGGAGGTTCCTGTCATCTATTGTGGCAACCAATCAGCCCAATCACTTGCTATTAATCCTACATTCCATGCAAGGAGCAAACACATCGAGATTGCTCATCATTTTGTGAGGGAGAAAGTGCAGCCAAAGAGATCAAGCTCCACAACTTCATTGAATTGCTTAGTGGATCTATTCACTAAATCCTTGCCTAAGAATTCATTTGTTAAGCTATCTTCAATTGGAGTAATTGATAAAAAGTATCATAATTTCCAAGGCTAATTTGAGGCGTGTGAAAAACTCACAATGCTAGCAAATCTAGCCATGTAGAATATTGTGAATTATGTACATGAGTGGGTCCCACATTTGTGAGGCCATGATGCCACGTGGGAAACCTATCCTAGTGTAGGTTAGATTGAGTCTAAAGAGTTGGTCAAGTCAATTTGGCAGTGATTCCTACATTATATGACCTACACCTAAATTTACGATGAAAAATTGACCAACTAGCCACTTACTTGGCATGACTCTAGGAATGAGGCTAGGGTTCAAATTAGGGCAAGAAAGCCAAGTTCACTTCCTTATTACATGCTGGAAATTCACCTAACTTTACAAAGGAAGTGACTTTTACTATGTATTCCATTCTCCCATAGTGAGGACTTAGATTATTTTTTGGAGCTCATTGGCAATCTCGAGCTGAAGCATCTCAGCCAAATCTAGAAGCGGATCACGATGCATTCATGACAAGCCATCAAGAAGCATCAGACGACAACTCCTAGTTTCTTGACTTTGGAGCCACTCAACACATGACTAGCCATATCGGTTGTTTCAAATCCTATATGCCTTACAATACCGAGAACTTTATTCACCTAGGCGACAATAGCACTCAAGCTATCAGAGGTAAAAGTACATTAAGATTAAGCTTTGCAAATGATCGATCCAAACTATTCTCAAATGTCCTTCATGTACCAAATTTTTCTACAAACTTGCTCTTTGTAAGCAAAATTACAGATTTAGGACACAAAGTAGAATTTGAATTAGATCAGTGTAAAATAGTCGATAGGACAGGCAAGATCCTAGCACTTAGAAAGAGACATGGATACTTGTGCAAATTAAGTCATTGCTTCTCTGTCTCAAATCAGACTCTAAATACTTATGTACAAATCAATAAAAGTTTACTTTGGCATTAGAGACTTGGTTACTTGAATCATTCTTCTATACAACACATGTCCAAACAATCCATTGTCCTTGATCTTGACTATCTAGATAGGAAAGTCGAATTACTTGTTTGTCAAGAGCGCCCTTAGATTCAAGGCAACGAAGAAGGTGAAAATGTCGAAAAGTGTTTTACATTGAAGGTAGAGAAGAAGGTGAAGGTGCCTTAAACTAAAGACAGTGAGAAAGGCAAAAAGTGCCTTAGTTTACAGACGACGAAGAAAACTGAAAAAGACGAAAGTGCCCTAAAATGGTTATAAGATTTTATAGGTACTTTGTCGCATTTTTTGCAAAGAGAAAAAGGCGAAAAAATTAAAGGTGGTCCAACAATGGTTTAAGTCATTATGGCCAGTGCGTCACATTTTCCATGAATAAAAAAGACGAAGAAGACAAAAAAAACAAAAGGTGCCTTTAAGAATGGTTTCTAAGGCATTCTGGCCACTTGGCCAGTGTGTCGCATTTTTTGCTAAGGAGCGAAAAAGACGAAGAAGGTGAAGGTGCCTTAAAATGATTTTTGAGGCACGAGAAATCTCAAGGGAAAAAAATGTGAAGGCCCGAAAATATGTTGTCGGCCTTCGGTTTTTCAGGATGCTCATTACTTGAACGATTTGTTTAAGACTGAGCATAAGAAATCTAACACTTCTCCTTAATGTGGATCCTGAAAAACTTTGATCTTCAAATTTAACATATTGTTAAATTCGAGATGTTGCTCCTTTGATAGAGCCTTTGTGAAGTAATCTGCTGCCATGTAATTTGTTTTGTAGAAAACTAGTTCTACTTCCTTGTTGTGCACTTTCTCTCTAATGTAATCATGCATGATTTCTATATGTTTTCTACGAGAGTGAAATCTTGGATTGAGAGATAGTGCTATTGTGCTTTGATTGTCACAATAGATTGTTGTAGGAAGTGTTTGTGCAATGTTCAGGTCTGCAAGCAGTTGCCTTAGCCATATCGCCTCTTTGGTTGCGTTGGTGACAACTATGTATTCAGATTCCGTTGTTCATAATGCAACTGAGATTTGCTTCCGGCTGTTCCATGAGATTGGACCTTGGTTATATAAAAATACAAATCTAGAAGTTGATTTTCTAGTGTCGACATCTCCTGCCCAAACCACATCTGTGTAGGCTTCAAGGATGTTGGCAGTTTGGCTGCCTCCGTAGCAGATGCTGAGAGTTGTTGTTGCTTGGATGTACTTCATGACCTTTGTTAGCGCTTTCCAATGAGTTACGCCTGGATTTGATAGGAACTGGCTGAGTGTACTGACTGAATATGCAATGTTTGGTCACATGCAGATCATTGTGTACATCAGTGAGCCGATGGTGGATTGAAATGGGTAGCGCTTCATCTCCTCCTTTTCTACCTTAGTTTGAGGAGACTGTTCCTTTGATAGCTTTAGTCCAGAGTCGAGTGGAAAGAGACTGGGTTTGCGGTTGGCCATTCCATACTTTTCCAGCATGTTGTTGAGATATCGTTGCTGACTGATAAAGATCAGTTTGCTGGGTCGATCTCGTTGAATTTGGATTCCGAGACAATAGTGGGCTGGCCCATGTCAGTCATCTTGTATTCTTGGGCCAGTATGCATTTTTTATCCCTCATCATATTCAGATTATTACTGAATAAAAGTGTATCATCTATGTAGAGAGTGATGATGATGAAGTAATCTGATACAGACTTGAAATAGACATTCGAGTCTGCTGAGTTTGGAATGAAACCATTCTCTATAAAAAAAAAAAATGCGTTGATCTTCTTTAAATAGGCTCTGGGTGACTATTTCAGCCCATAGAGTGCCTTGTGGATTTTGCATACAAGGTGTTGTTGCTTGCTGTTGAGTTCTTATCCCTCTAGCTGCGTCATGTAGATATCTTCTTCAATGGTTCCATTGAGGAAAGTGGTCTGGACATCCATCTGGTGGACTTCAAGGTTTGTCACGGCTGCAAAAGAGAGGAGTAGGCGGATCGACGCATGTTTGAATACTAGCCTGAAGGTTTTTGAATAATCCAGATCTGGAATATGGAAAAAGTCTTTGGCAACTAGCCTAGCCTTGTAACGATTTAGCCTTCCTTCAGCGTCGTACTTTGTCTTGAATATCCATTTGTATGGAATTGGTTTTCGGTCCTTTGGCAGCTCAGTGAGTGTCCATGTTTGATTCTTCATAAAAGAATCGAATTCGGTGTCCATCGCTGCTTTCCACTAGTCAACATCAGGTGTAGACATCGCCTCAGCAGCTGTGTTTGGTTCCTACACGAAGTAACAGGCCGAATCATCCATAAATCTAGATGGAGGCTGTCTGGACCTGTTCGACCTTCTGGGTTGAACTTCGGTCCTCTGATGTGGGTTGACTCATTGAGGCTCTGACTCATTGTTTGAGTCAGCGTCGAGATTCTGCAATTGACTCTCTGTCAAAATTGACTGGTTGTTCGATCTGTGAGTCAGAATTATTAGCAGCTTTTCCTTTGTGGTCGATGAATTGGTTTTTCATGAAAATGACATCTCTACTGGTGAATGTCTTATCAGTATCCAAATTGTAGAGCTTGTATGCCTTGTGGTCTGGGGAATAGCTGATGAAGATCATTTTCCTACTCTTGTCATCTAGCTTTCTTCTTAGATTCTCAGGGATCTGAGCGAAAGCGATGCATCCAAACACTCGAATATGTTTGAGTGATGGTTTTGATCATGTCCATACCTCATAAGGTGTCTTGCCATTCAAGGCTTTGGTGATGGATCGATTCTGTCAATAGGCAGCTATAGTAACAGCTTCTGCCCAAAATTTCTTTGGAAGAGAGGAATGGGCCATCATGCTCTTGGCACTTTCGATGAGTGTCTGGTTCTTCTGCTCAGCTACACCATTGGACTGAGGTGAGTAGCTAGTTGTGTATTGTTGAAGTATCTCGTTGGCCTTGCAGAACTCCTTGAATTATGTGGAGATGTACTTTTCTCCTCCATCTGTGCGTAGGGCCTTGATCTTCCTCTGGGTCTGGTTCTCTATAGGCACCTTCAACTGCTTGAAGAATTTGAATGCTTCGGATTTGTTCTTCATATAGTAGGTTGCAGTTCTTCGAGAGAAGTCGTCGATGAAGGTAAGGAAATAGAGAGCTCCACCTGTGGAAGCAGTCTGCATTGGGCCACAAATATCATTGTGTACAAGGTCAAGCAAGCCCTTTGATGTATGAACTGAGTCTGAACTGAAGGGACTCCTAGCATGCTTACTGATAATATAGCTTTTGCATGGAGAAGTTGGCTTGCTGACTGTCAACAGATCTTTTACTAGACTCTGAGCTGACATTTGCTGAATACTGTTGTAGTCAAGGTGGCCAAGTATAAAATGCCACAACATATCAGTTGATTTAGAAGTGACTGTGTGAAGAGCTTGACTGTTAGAAAAATAGCAATGATTGAGTTTTTAAAGATAGCCGCTTATTCTTCCGTAGGCTAGCACCTTCCAGGATTTGTCAAGAATTGTGCAACCATCCGTATCGAATTCGACCCTCCGACCTAAATCGTTGATTCTGCTAACTGAGAGCAGATTCTTGGTCAGATTTGGAACGTGGAGAACGTTGGACAGCAACTTGGCTTTACCTTTTTTGAATTCAACTTTGATTGTTCCTTCACTTCCGATTGTATGTGATGAGTTTTCTCCAAGTTGCACAACTCAAGAGTGGGTGAATGACTTATAATCCTTCAACCAGTCACGATGGCAAGTCATGTGTTGAGTTGCTCTGGAATCTAGGTACCATGAATTGATATCATGTTGTTCTCCTTCTTTGGTCATGAAAGCTGTTTTATCATCTTCTTCTTGTTGCTGATTTGAGTGACTGGTTGTAGCAATATGTGCTTGTTGTTGGAACTGCTTCTTCTTTTCGTTGTTGTACTTCAAATTTCGGCAGTCCTTGATTTCGTGGGCAGTCCTCTTACAATATCTGCAAAAAAGTTTCTGCACTGGTTGGAATGATGAAGAGCTTGAATTCGATCATGAACCATTATATGGTCCAGACTGCGTGTTGCTCTTCTTGACAATAGAGCCTGACTTTGTAGATCTCTTGAATCTAAACTTCTGATTTTTTGAATACAAAGCTTGAGGATCCGATCTTGAGCCCGAGGAGGATGCTGATCTTCTGATCTCCTCTTGTAGGAGCAGCGAAATTACTCTTGATAGAGTGAGGTGCTCCTGGGTAGAAATTGCCATTACCCAATGTTCATAGGTTTCAGGTAGACTCGATGATAGAGTCATGAGTGCATCAGAATCTTTTATGACTGAGCCGGTTGCAGTCACCTGCTCCATAAGATTCTTGAAGGTATTTGTAATAGATCCTAACACCACAGTAGGGCAAACACTAACTGATCCACCCAACCTTGCCTACTCTCTGATATAGAGTAAGCCCCTCCTAGCCCAGTGTGAGGACTGGTAGCATGCTACTGCCAAGTGTCGGCCATGTGGCACTGACGTGGCCGACTGCACGTCGAGACCCAACTGGGGGCCCTATCCTGCTGACAGGGTCCCTAGGCCGTGTTAGGCCCGCCATGGCTATGGACCGTGCTGGGGCACACTACTCACACTGTCTTGCCCTGTTGGTCATGTACGCTGGACACGACCCTGACTGTGGTATCTGACCTATCTGTGTTCTCTAGGGTTCGACACTGGTTACGAGCTCATAACACTCCCTCCCCCTTAAGAACTGTCTTAGTCCTCTAAGACAAAGTCTGGAAAAATCTTGGGAAGGACGCTGCCTCTTTCCCAAGTGGCATTCTCAATAGGCTAATCATTCCACTTAACTAGATATTCTCGATATAGAGTATGACGAGTCTGCGTCTCTCTATTATCAATAATCTCCTCTGGTTCATGTGGAGGTTGTTGAGGATCCAATGGGAGAACTAGAACATTGTCCCCTACCAGATTGTCTGATCTGGTTAAGGCTTTTCGTAACTGACTTACATGAAAGACTGAAAAAATCTTACTGTTGTGTGGGAGTTCTAGTTCATAGGTGACCTCGCCTAGTCTCCTACTGATGGTAAAGGGACTACAATACCTTGGAGACAACTTAGCACACACTCCTGATTTGAGGGTTTTAGAGTCAACTGGGAGACTACCTAATGCTACGCTTAGCATGTTCTATCATCTGGTTTAGGTCCTCTAAAAAGTTTCTGGCTGCTTCAACTTTTTCTTGTTTAAACCCTACGGTTGTGGGTGAGCGTGGTTGAAAACCGTACATCAGCATAAATGGGTTGTATCCTGTAGCTGAATGTTTGGTATTGTTGTAAGCAAACTCTAATATCGAGAGATACTTAAGGGTGAAAATTTTCTTCCTCATATGAAGCTTGGAAGTAACGTCTCTAGTATCGTAAAGAGTTGCTAGAATGTCCCATGCATCCTTAGCCATATGAGTAGCTCATTTGTGGCCGATCTGAGTAATTTTGATGTTGAGGGTGATCATGGCAAATGCTTTGCCATCTCTCAGTCTCCACTTGGTGATGACGGCTGCATCACCTTCTGGTTTGAGCTCTGTGTCATCAACTATGTCCCATAGTTCTTTGGCTAGAAGTATAACCTTCAACTTGAATTTCCAGAGATGGTAGTTATCTCCATCAAGTTTGTCAATGAGAGATGAACTAGATGATGGATCCATTCTGGTTGAACAAGGTCGTTGGTAGAAACAACAACTGTCGGAATACTGTTGGCTGTGCGTTTGCTAGAAAGACGTCTTGATAGAAACAAGACTGATAATCCGCAATAGAAATGCAGATTACTGAAATGCCCGCTCTAATACCATGTCGTAAAATTGCGTGTGGGCGTGAGTGGCAGCGGAAGCTCGAGGATTGAGCATGGCGTGTAGGAATGAAAATGCAACAGTTAGGTAGAAGAATTCATACAGATTGCGCAAATGAATGACGCAGTAGTGAGACAAAAATTGCACTATGATTAATATCAACAGTGAGTACAATAGCTTGAAGTAATAACTTCAACTTGCTTTACAAGTGTCAAGAGACAAAATATCTTACAAGCTTTTAATGCTATTTACGCCAGTCTTTCCATATGTACAAAGTTGATAACCGCCAACCGCCTTTGGGATATTTGGTTGTCCAGCTATTTTTAGGGTTGCTGATAAGTTGGCGACGTCGGTCAGCCAATGCAACAAAAATGCAAAAAAGCCGGAAAACCCGAAGGTGCCTTTAGACTGAAGGTTTGCAACTCCTGAAGGTGCCCTTACACTAAAGGTATGTAAATCCCTAAGGCGCCCTTAGATTCAAGGCAGTAAAGAAGACGAAAAAGACGAAAAAGCTGAAAAGTGCCTTGCACTAAAGGTAGAAAAGAAGGCGAAGGTGCCCTAAACTAAAGGCAGTGAGAAAGGCAAAAATTGCCTTAGTTTAGAGGTGGCGAAGAAAATAAAAAAAAGACGAAAGGGCCCTAAAATGGTTTCAAGGTTTTCTGGGTACTTTGTCGCATTTTTTGCAAAGAGAAAAAGGCGAAAAAGTTGAAGGTGGTCCATAAATGGTTTAAGTCATTTTGGCCAGTGTGTTGTATTTTTCGTGAACAAAAAAGACGAAGAAGGTGGAAAAAGCAAAAGGTGCCTTTAAGAATGGTTTCTAAGGCATTATGGCCACTTGGCTAGTGTGTCGCATTTTTGGCTAAGGAGCGAAAAAGGTGAAGAAAGAGAAGGTGCCTTAAAATGATTTCTGAGGCACAAGAAATCTCAAGGGACAAAAAAATGTGAAGGCCCCAAAATATGTTGTCGGCCTTTGGTTTTTTAGGATGCTCATTACTTGAACGATTTGTTTAAGGCTGAGCATAAGAAATCTAACACCTTCTTTCTTGTATGTGATGATTGAAAAACATAGCAAGTAGATCCAAAGATCTTTGAGATTTGGCTTTTTACCAAATAAAGCCTCATAAGATGTTATGCCTCCAATGGGCTTACATGGCAATCTATTACATAAGTAATTTGCACAAATAATGGCCTCTCCCCAAAGAGACTTAGGTAGAGAAGAATCTAGTCTTGAAGCTTTTGCACACTCACTATTCTTTCTCTCGGCTATACCATTTTGTTGAGGACTATATGTACGTTGTAGTTGGGCTGGCCCAACCTCTTATGCCAAAGCTCCACTAGTGTAAGCTCCTTCCTCCTTAGCCATGTTCTGGCACTTCCAAAAAACACATCAGCATCAAGCTTAAATAGCCTCCCTTGCTTGAATCCCTTTACAATGCAAGTGTCATTCATCATAATAGAGCAAACACCTTGTCTAAAATGAACATCTAAACCACTATCCATTAGTTATCCAAGATTTCAGTAAGATTAGGAACATAGAGTACATTTTCTAGATCCAATATTTCTGAGGATCCAAGACTTAAAGGGATTGTTCCCACTCCATCTATTCTACATTCTTGATCACTTGCTGTTAGAATAGACTTTCTACAACCTACAAAAGGTACAAGAGTTGAGAAGAAATCCTTTTGGAATGTCATGTGGGAACTAGCCCCACTATCAGTCCACCATGTGTCATTGGAGTAGCTCTTGCTTGTTGGTGTAGATGCCATCAAGGATGAATCAATTTCATCCTCATCTTCCTCAAGGGTAAGGTTCCCTTGCTTGCTCTCACTTTGTGCATTCTTCGTTTTGTAGCACTCGGATGCAAAGTGCCCTTTCTTTCCACAAAATAAGCACTTTTGTCTGGCTTTGTCTTACTTCTTTCCTTTAGAGCTTGATGCTTGATCATCACTCTTGGACTCCTTGTGTTGGATCTTCTTCTTGGACTTCATTTTGCCTTTGCTTGAGAAGTTGGCCTTCTCATCTCCATCATGTAGCTTCAAGGAACCAATCCTTTGTCTCACATGTAGGATCCTACTAGTCTCCTCGGCCACAAGCACACTATGGAGCTTGTCAATAGAAGGTAAGGAATGTTGTATGACAAAACTTTGTACTAGATTGGAGAACTCATCTCCAAGACCATTTAGGATGATTTGCACAAGCTTATCATTTTGGATTTTTTTACTTATGATGGAAAGTTCTTTATTGAGAGATTTGATCCTCAAGATATACTTTTGAGCACTCTCTTCACTATCTTTGATGCTTTGTAGAACCTTGTTTCTAAGCATTAGCACTCTAGGTATTTTTGGATTCATAAATCCCTTTCAAGGAGTTTCAAGCCTCCTTGGCCGCAGTACATGATGCAACTTCTTTGAGAAGTCCATTACTAACATTCATTTTTTGGACAATGCAATGCCAGCCTAGCTCTCTTTTTGTTGTTCTTATCCTCCTTGAGCTCTTCCTCTTCACCAAGGACAAGTTCATACAAATTTTGGAGCACTAAAAATGACTCCATACAAACTTTCCAAATTGAATAGTTGCTAGAATTTAGCCTCTCACTAGCTTCAAGAAGATAGGCTTCAATCGAACCCATTTTGACTAGTCACAAGTACAACAAAGGTACTCAAGAAGATGCTCACTACTCTCTCTTTTAGAATTTAGCCTCAAGGCCACTCACTTGAATCTCACAAAACTCAAAAAGTAATCTTTAATAATCTCAAACTCAAAAAGACTTCGGAACCAAAATTCTACTCACACTATCCTCTTGGAAAAATTGGATTTGGAGTCTTGGAAGTGCCTATGCCTGCCTATGGTGTTTAGAATGATTTTAGTCTCTCTCTCTCTCTCTCTCTCTCTCTCTCTCTCTCTCTCTCTCTCTCTCTCTCTCTCTCTCTCTCTCTCTCTCTCTCTCTCTCTCTCTCTCTCTCTCTCTCTCTCTCTCTCTCTCTATGACAGGAGTGCATCAGCCTCAAAGCTCACTCTCAATGATTTATAGGTTGATCAAAGATCTAACACCATTTCACATCAAATCTATAATTAGTTGATTGATTTTCTTACAAAGCAAATCACTAGTTTCACTCTCTCAATCTTGTATGAAGCACAAACATGAATAATCACATAGATATGGTGAAAGTACAAATATAGCAGCCTCTCACGCGTGTGGGAAGTACACTTGAACTTTACACACTAATTTGTACTCCAAATCTTCAAGTAAACAATTGGTTAGACTCCTTCAAATTGAACTGCTCACCAATGCTATGTACAAAATGAAGAGTTTTAGATCATTGTCAAAGCTCTTAGACTTGGCTCTGATACCATGTCAAAAATCAGAAAATAGGACTCAAATAGATCTACAAAAGATCGATAAGAGTGAACTTGGTATGTTGATCTAGATATCTTCAAACTAGCATCTAAATCTAGCTTCTACTTGACAATTTCTACACATCCAAGCAAGAACAATCAAAGATAATGATCAACAGGCTTCACACGTGTGAAGTATAGCAAGTGTACAGCCTGCTAATAGCAAATGTGTTTACTTATCAGATCCTAAACATTCATTCACAAAGAACATGCATAGAGAGTTGAAATCAACAAGATTGCTCCCAAATCAATGTTTATCATCATTAATCTTAAAATGGATCTCACATGGATGATATACAAAATCTTCATAATCTTTCTGTAAGCCATATCCAGCACGTGTGAGATAGCTCATAGTGCTTATCCATATCTGATGGGGCAAGAGAGATAGAAGAACGCGAACGGAGAAGAGAGCATGAATATTGCGGAACTCTCCCGTTACAATCAGCCACTAGATGCAAAAACAGTCTAATAGAAAGCTTATGCTATATATAATCACAGCTTTAAGTATTCTAATTGCCCAACAAGATCTTAAAAATTAGTTCATACTCACAAAAACGAGAGTATAGTCCATCGAAGAGATTACAAATGGTTTGTTATGGTATTACTAAAAATTAGATTCAATATGAAGTTTAGTTCTGAAATAGATTGAAATAGCAGTGTGATAGCGCAAGTTCCTAGGCGTCAAAGACAACCATCGTCTAATAAGAAACTGAGGAGTTGTAGATGTCCGTGTTTTGATCAGAGTGAGTAAACAAGTGCGATCAAACAACGATAAAGTGCATTTAATCACAACAAGCATTCATCTACGTTATACACAAATAGAAAAGCATGCTGCTGTTATATTACACTGAAGCACAGTAAAATAACAATTACAACCAAAATGAGGCGTAACTGGGAGGCTTAAATAATACGTCTCATGGACGGAGTGTCTCATAGAGTGTGCCTAGGTGATCCATTTATAGATTTCATCCATGTATTAATTACAGTAAATGTTTGTCACCTAATTAGGTAAGCCATTGTACTTGGAAGTATTTGGCTTTTGTGACAATTGTACATAGTATATACGGTCAACAAATAAGGGAATGTTGACGCGGACGAGGACGTTGCAAATTCTCTCACTTCGCATTTTACGTGAAGTGGTTTTCTCTCACTTCGCAAATTTCGGGAAGTGACTGGGAACGTTCCTTGTTCAAAATAGACGACCTTCGACATTTTCTCTCTTTTCAGGATTTTGCAAAAAAGTCGAAGGTGCCCTTAAAAAGGCGAAGGTGCCCTAAGAAAGGCGAAGATGTCTTTAAAACAGTTTAACTCATGAAAATAGATGATCTTCGAGAATTTTCTCTCTCTTCGCATTTTTCGAAAAAATGCGAGAAAGCCGAAGGTGTTAAAAACAGTTTAACTTTTGAACTACACAAGTTAAACTTTTGAACTGTGCAAGTGTCGCATCACGAGGAAATGCGAAAAATGCGAATTGTGCGACACTTGGTGTATTTTTGCAGACTGTTGCGACACTTGGTGTATTTCTGCAGACTGTTGAAAAAGTAATGTAAATCTGTAGACTTGTTCTAAATGCTAGTTCTTGGAAGTCCTTGAAGATGGCCAAGTCTTCAATGACTTCAAGTAATTGAATTTAACATATGAATTTGAAATTATGACAAGATTGGTTACTTTTTGTTGGAGATTAGGCAGAAGCCCGTTGTAGACGTTCTTCAAATAAATTGGTTGTCTAAGTTTGTGATTCCTGCAGGTATCAGATGAGCAGACGTAGAATCAAAGTTGGTTTCACCTCACCCTAGATCAATGATTAATAAATGTGCAGGAATAATTATGAAATAGAAATTAGTCATTCACCAAGGAGACAAGTGTGGGCTTAATTTCTAATAATATCCACTTTGGCTAAGATTCCACTAATTTGCCACATCATCATTGGTGGCTAGTTTTGACCTTCTAGATTCTTACAATCTAGGAGATAACTCCTACAATTTAGGAGATTTGACATTTGACTCAAATGAAATCTATATACAATGGATATGAAATTTATGCTTGACATTTCACACGTGTGGACAAGTTCTCACACGTGTGGATCTACATAGATATCAAATTACTTACATTTACAAGGCAAAAATTGTAAAATCTAAACATTTAATATATCAAAAGTGTTCATTATCATTTGTTAACATAATTGACTCCCACCTTAAATATCTTGACTTGGATAAATGCTATTCTACACAAACAGGGAGGGGGGGGGGGGGGGGTTATAACATTTTTAGGATTTAGAGATTTTTAAAGAATGCTTTCAAACCCGTCAATGGGACATTTGATACACAAGTCATTTTTTTTCTTTTCTTTTAGAGCATTTTGCTTGCCCAAACTCCATTACCACCCCTCAAGTCCAGCATAGACTCATCAAATTATCAATAGTTGCTCAACACAAGGATCATCAATTTTTTGATTGTAAATCGTTATCTACTCCGAGACTTAACATTTATCCAAACTGTAAGACGTAGTATTTGCATTAGAGATAGGTATGGAGTAGCAAATCTCATATGTCATTAAACTTCGAGTTGGATTGGTTACAAGTCGCATGCCTGCATTCATTCTTTATAATCTAGATCATGGGTTCATATAAAAACCTTGGGTCCCTCAGCATAAACCAAAAAGGCATTATAGGGTAGGCACCTAGGCCGGAGATGGCTTCAAGAATAAGGGAGGCGTTGCACCACCACAATAACATAATAATAAAGGACATAACCGTCCTAGGCCAGCCCTTCACTGAAGGCCGATCGAGGACATAACCAACCCAGGCCAGCCCTTCAGTGAAGGCCGATGGAGGACATAACCGACCTAGGCCAGCCCTGAAGGCCGCTGCCGGGGGCCTATCAGGCCACCCGCGGTGGAGACGCTCTCCCGCCCTTTTCCGTCGGCCCCCACCCAATTCAAAAATTTTCCCCTTTTTTTTTTTTTTTTTTTTTTTCATTAAATTAGTTCGGAGCGCTGAGCCTTGGCTTCTCATTATTATTATTGAAAATATTATTTATTAAATATTTATAAAATAGTCTCATTTTTTGCTGGAGCGGGCCATCCGCTGGGCTCCACGCAATCTTTTTCTCACGTGCTAAAGAGAAGTAATTACATTTATTTATTTATTTATTTATAATTGTCAGAAAATTCGGATTGGTGCGATTTGTGTCTCGTTTGCGTTTGTTTTGTTCTCCTTTCCCACACACCAACACAGCCCTGCGTTGCGTTGCGTTGCGTTGCCTTGCGCGCTGGTTGGATCGTGATCGGCATCGCGACGGGAGAAATTCAAGAGGAATTCTGCAAATTCTGGTTGGTTGATGCTTTTTACTCGTATTGTGGTGCAAGTTTGGTCAAAGAATTGGTGTTTTTTGCTTCAGATCTTGTTGAGTCGATGAGTTTCTTCTTTTTCCTCGTATTGCAATGCAAGTTTAGTTACAGAATGGGAGTTTTTGCTTCAGATTCTGTTGAGTCGATGAGTTTCTTCTTTTTACTCGTATTTTAATGCAAGTTTAGTGACAGAATGGGAGTTTTTGCTTCAGATCCTGTTGATTCGATGAGTTTCTTCTTTTTAGTCATATTATAATGCAAGTTTAGTCACAGAATTGGGGTTTTTGCTTCAGATCCTGTTGAGTCGATGAGTTTCCTGTTCCTTGCTTTCCCTGATTTGATGCCAGTTTCGTCACGTAATTGGGGTTTTTCCTTCAGGATGTGCTCTTGATGTTAATCTCGAATTTCACCTTACTCTTGAATGTGCTCATTGCTAAACGGGGTCTTAGTTTTTTATAGCTTCTATGTAGAAGCGCATTGACATCGAAGCTCAAGTAGAATTGCACAATGCAGAAACCTAGAGCATCTAGATTCTATGCTTTTGAAATGTATGCTATTCCTAGCATAGTTAAGGGACAAGGCCACAGTCTTTCGATTCTATTAAGTTTTTTTATTTTTAGGCTATATTGTGTCTATCAAAGCTCTTTCAATGTCAATACCAGACGTTTTGGAAGTCTTATGCTGTTTAGCAAGTGGAAGTTCATAGTTGCATTTGTGAACTACTTTCTCCATGAACCTAATCAAGCATTGTCATTTTATCGGCTTGCTTATTCTGGAAATGCCTACCGACTATCTTAGAACTCATTTGCTTTGCATATCTGAGGCTTCTTTATGCTTGAATCAACATATGTTCTAATTTTGTAACTTCATGATAAAACACCTTGACTAGGTCGAGGCATTCATTGGTACATCCAATTATTTCATATTTTGGATGTGTTTGGTATGGTTGGTGTATGCTCTCATTAACGTGTTGACCATTTTTTATATTCAATCTGCAGAAGCAGTGCCTACTCTTAAACATAATATTATTACTGGAATAGTTAGACGTTTTATGCATTTTTCCTGTAATTCCCTCATTTTGACGTGATATTTGAATATTTGCTGCCTAGGTTTAGTCCGCCTCTGAATGATGAGTCATTCACAAAGAGAAGAAGCTTGTCGGAGTGAGTTTTGGAGGAGAGAGTTAGTCCTAGTGGATCTCGAAGATCACAAATGCACTTGCGTACGTGTTACTGACAGAACCAACGAGCCGGCTTCGGTTTCGTATAGATGCCATTGCTTCGTATCCGCTCCAGCGGTTGAATCGACTTCATTAAATATGCTACCACGCGTGTACTCCGACCAAACACCTGGTTCAGCTAAGCATTTGCTGCGACAAAAGATGATCAAATATTCAGGAAGAACCTTTCAAGAGACGAAGCGGAACCAACGCTCGAGGAAAGCCTTCTACAAGATGCGAAAATTTATGAAGCCAGGAGCGTTAGCTCAAATGCGAGATATCCGAAAAGTTGCTAGGGCGCCATGCACAACCATAGGTAGGAAAAGAATAATCGGAGCCGACAATGAAGTGGAGTCCGACAAAGGTTCCCCTGATAGCAGAGATCTCCTGGCGTTGTCTCCACTAATGACTCCCGAGTCATCTGTTCAAGAGTTTGGCCCAGCATGTCCTCAGAGGAAGAAGTTGCTAGCTCCAAGAACCCCTATGACTCACTTAACAACAGCTGCTGCTTTGGATTGTGAAGCTGGCCAAGCTGAGGTCAATTCTGTATTGGAAACAATTCCCTTAGACATTTTGGTGCGTGTCATTAGGTCAGATCCATATAAATCTCTGCAAATGTTCATCTTCAACTGTCTTAGATAATACGTCAGGTTCTTCACTGTGTATTTCTTGTGCACTGTTTTTAACTCATCTATTTATCTCAGGTTCGAATAATGTGCTATTTGCATCACGATCAATTAAAGCCAGTATTTCACGTCTGCAAGCGTTTTCGTCAAGCGGTATAAAGTGCTTTATGCTTTACTCAAACTTGCTATGAAAGTCCAGGGATTAGGAAGAAATTCAAGTAAGGTGGACCGAGAATGTCAATGCCATAAATGTTTCAGAAATCTTAGTTCCAGTAAGCAGTAAACTAGTAAGATTTGTGCTTATATCTAACTATTTATGCAGGTCGTCATGGCTCGGCAGATTCATTTTAACTATAAAACACCTAGTCGAGAACGCCAAGAGAGTCTTAGCCTTATAACGCCCAAGCCGGATCAGCAGTGGCCCTTTTTAAGGTCTGTGCTGATGTCTTGATTTCTAAGTAGAATTTCAGACTGTAATTGTAAGACTTCGTGTTATTCTACTCCTACTACATCATTTACAAGTAAAGCTTTTATTTATCAGGTGTTAATGCTTTATGATCTCTATCAAAGCTACAAATAATGCTAGAAATTCCTTTTCGCCTCGTTTTTCTGTGTGCTCAGCCTTGTGGGGCAACCAGCTCCACCCAATGCTCCAAGACATTCTTCAAAGCCACCACAGGCCCGAATTCCCCTAGTAGAAATGCGACGAATCACCGCTACGTTGTTTCGTGGATCTGCTAGTCAAATCCCCCCACGACCACCGAGGATGGCTATCAGATCTCTGACTTCTCATCGTGTGCTTTTTAATGAGGAAGAACTTTGCCAAGCAGTAGCTCAGAATTCCTTGTAATAATTTCGATGCTCATTTCTCAAGCGGGAGTTCCAAGCTATTTTGGCATGTGAATATAAATTGTGGACAGCAGTTCCAAGCTATTTTGGCTTGTCGTGTGAAGACAAATCCTAATGTTCTCACCTTTTGAAGGTCACTTTGGCTTCCAATTCTGTAAACGGAATCCCTTTTGTAAGCACTGGAAAAGCTCTCGTTTTCCTATTAATAAAGTTGAGCATTAGAAATTAGATCCTATGGCTTTTGCTTTATCTTGTTCGAGATGGATGACAAACAGAGGTTGTTTGAAGCTTGAGATTATGCAGTTTAATAATTAACTTTTAGTGTAGTAGCATCTCAGTGACATGAAGAAGTTTCACTTACGGTAGAAGTTAAAAGGTCATATGAAACACAACCTCAGGGTGTTTTCAAATGGAAGAGGTACAGTGAACCCTCTATATATGTTACCTCTATTTATGTTAACTATAACTATTAGTTAATTTTTGGCTACTCCCAAGGATTTTACACAATAGAAATAGTAACTGTTATTTGTTAACAGAATTTACTCCCGCCTTCAAGAAATTGACCTGGTTAAATGTTATTCTACGGATAGGGAAGGGCTATGTCCAACAATTTGGGTTTTTAGGGCACATTTCTTCTAGTGCGTTTTGCTAGCTCAGGCCCCAGCCGTTAGATGCAGGATTCCCCTCATAAATGTTTGCATTTTTTATCTGATTCCCTGGATATATGCTCCCTTGAAATATGTTAACTTTTTTTTCCCACCTTGTTTATCTGTTATAGTGTTAACCCTCTATATTAGTTAACTTTTTATTGCTCCTGAGGCTAACATTTGTCCAGGGTGCACCGTACGTTCATTTTATAATGTACACTGAATTGAATAAGAAAGGTGAAGCTTTTATTGGATGTGAGAGGAAGGACCCAGCATTGGCCCTAGTTCAATTGAAGAAACATAAATATTCCCGTGGTGGCGTCCTTCAATGCTACTTACTTCTATGCGCACATCAAAATGCAATTATTCTACATGAGGGAATCTGTTGAACACCTTATGGAAAGGTCATATATTGATAATTAAGGCTAGCCATGAGTCCAGTATTTCATTCTCCATGAGCTTAGTTGACTTGTATAAAAGCAAGTCCATTTAGATTCATATAGTGATGGGCTTCATAGAAATGCGCAATTCTTGAAATACTAGATCTTGGCTATGAAGGTTTTGGGCAAGAATAAAGTGTTTGCTACAATGCAAACAAATTAAAATCTGCTCTCTAGTAATTTCTGCATTTAGCTGCTGGTATTGGAATTTATTACTATTTTGTGACTTGACAAGTATCATAAACATGATATGTTCTTAGAATACACGGAAGTTTTGTGCTTGACTGTTAAGATTATCCTGTTTATGATAGATGGCGCTGATATAAGATTAGTGGTTCGACAACACCTAGTAGCTTATAAGAAACATTTGAACTTGAAAGTGTCTCTCAAGCTAATTCTAGGTGTTCTTAGGCTAAGAATTTGAGAACTAATCGCTTGAGAAACAATGATGTGAAATCTATTTGCCAAAAACTAGTTTAACCATGCAAACGGGAAAAATCTGATTAGGAAAAATCCAGTAGACTGGCTCAGTTTTAAAATCAGTAGTCTACATTTCAATGAGTAGATATTCGACTATGGATGGTTTATCCTGACTATCTTAATTTGGCTCACATTTTAATTCAGATCAACCTTAAAGCACCAGTCAGAAAAAAAATGTTCTTTTGAGAGAATTTGTGCTTCAAATTACATGTTGCATTCACTTTTATTTTACTGTTCTTGTGATGACATGTTTAATGAAAGTTAAGTTCACTATATATTTGTGTAAAGTGAAGTAGATTATATATCTTTGTTTTGTTAATAGTCTTTCATTGAAAATTATGTCTCGGCTTTGTATTGGAATAATGGCATTTTTTGTATGAAAGCATTTTTTAAAATTTGATAAGCCCAGGTCCACATGTTAGTTTCATTTAAAACTATCTCATTGATTGTTTGACAACTATTTGATATCCATTTGATTTAGGCCCAATAGTGTAGTAATTCTTGATTGACATAATGTGCTTCTATTGATAGTCTATTGCTAAGGGGGTTTGATCTTGCTTAACATCTTTCAATTCTTAATGGTCATTTTGAAAGATCTTTTGGCTCATTTGCAAATAAGAGAGCTTAGCTTTTCTTTGTGTAAATGTGAGCCTTGGGAATAGAGCTTGCTACGTCTAATGTGCTCAATCCACATAAATTCCGTGCTCATTTTGTATTGATTTATTTCCATCATCTTAGTTTTAATGATGATTCCACAAAGCACTAGTTTTTTTTTTGCAAGCTGTAAAGATACTAGTATATTTTCACAAATGTACAGGTACAAGCAGTTCAAATCATTGCCCAAAAAGGCAAACTATACAAGTATCTCACTTTGCACAGGGAGGCAGTTCTAAAAGCAACTGAAACACGTAGAAGCCATGATAGAGGGAGCCGAACCCTCAAAAACTTGTTGATTCTGAGCTGTCCAAATCCTCCATAAAATTGCTAACCTGCAGACGTGCCAAAAGGTGAGATTAGAGCGACCGATAAGTGCGGGGTCACCCAGCAGAATAATGTCAATCCCAATAGAAAGAGAAAAGTCCCAACGGCGATGTAAATGTGCGAGCTCCATCCAGAGTGCTCTGTGACAATGAAAAGAACATGTGCTTTACAGTTTCTTCCTCTAGCTAGCAAATCGGGCAAAGTCTATCATTGAACATGATCTAACCTACTCTAGTATGGCTTTCCCACGTGGCTCCATGGCCTCACACGTGTGGGACCCACTTATGTACATATTTACATAATTTGACATAGCTAGATTTGCCAATATAGGCAACAATTCCCTCCAACAAAATGGGGATGCTGAAAGAAAAAATAGGACTCTATGTGAATGTGCAAAAGCACTTAGAATAGAGGCATCTCTTTGAAAAGATTTTTGGGGAGAAGCAATTTCATGTGCCAATTATCTTTGTAAATAGACTTCCAAATCTTGTTTTAGGAGGAAGATCACCATATGAGATGTATAAGGAAAAGCCTAAGGTAGATCACCTTAGGATCCTTGGTTGTGTTTGCTTTTTGCGTGTGCTTTTAGAGACTACAAAAGAAGATGATCCTAGTTGTATCAAAGGAGTGATCATTGGATATTCATCAAGTAAGAAAGCATATAGAATCTTTGTTCCCTCTACAAACAAGATTGTTTAAGTAGAGATGTGTTCTTTCATGAAGATCAACTTGGATGGGGTCGAGATCAAGCTATCTCATGGGGAATCACCAATTATCAATCTTGATGCCAATCAAGATGTGGTGGGGTTGAGGCTTCAGGAGGAGGATCTTCAAGCAATTACACCAAGAAGATCTATGAGAGAGAGATCTGAACCAAGGAGGCTCACATATGTGGAGAAAGGCAAGCAAGTGGAGGATGGCACCTCATATCATGCACTTTTCATTTCTCATAACTCCAATCTAGGGAGTGGTTTGAAGCCATGTCCAAGGAATATGATGCTTTGATTTCTAAAAAAGCTTGGGAGCTTGTGGATTCACCTATCAACAAGCATGTTATTGGATGCAAGTGGGTGTTTCGAGTGAAATACAACAGTGATGGATCTATCAACAAATTCAAAGCAAGACTATGTGCCAAAGGATATGCTCAGATCCAAGGTCTTGACTATGAAGACACTTTTGCACCCGTGGCCAAAATGGTGACTATAAGAGTTATCATTTCTATTGCATGCTATTTCAAACGGAGGATGTTCCAACTTGATGTTTCTAATGCCTTCCTCAATGGCTATCTTGAGGAAGAAATTTTTATGGAGCAACCCGAGGGCTTTATCAAAGAAGGTGAAGAATCCAAAGTTTTTCTCTTATTCAAAAGCTTGTATGGGATTAAACAAGCCCCAAGGTCTTGATATGCAAGGCTAAACTCATATCTTATCTCACTTGGATTCAATCTAAGTGACTATTATGCTTCCTTGTACATAAAGTTTGTAAATAGCAATCTCGTCATTCTCATCATTTATGTAGATGATTTTTTTTGAGTGGAGGTTGCATGAAACTTGTTGATGAGACAAAAAGTGCACTAGATAGTGAATTTAGGATGCAAGATCTAGTTGAGCGTCACTACATCTTAGGCCTAGAAATAGATCTATGGAAAGGTCAAGGCATAGTTTTAACCATACAACTTTGATCTAACTTTAGAATGATCTCCATCCTAAGTATGGATCTGCTTTCTAAAATTTTATGATGTCCAAAATAGATCCACTCATGACTGATATAGACAATAGTGTCCAAATTGGATACTTCACTATTTTTATCATCAATTTTCCATATCAAGATGTAACTAGAACATGAAGAACCAAATGGAATGTAAATGCCATGATTCCTCCATGCTTCATGTCGAGGATCTTACTGGCAGTATAGTTAGCTATTTGCAAGCAATCTATCCAAACTTTACACTACGTGTGCCGTTAAGCTGGCAGTCATGCACAATATTACATAAGTAGTAAAAAACTCAAAAACACTCCTAAAAGTGGAGAGTCATGAACTGTAAGAGAAACTTGGACTTACTTATTCTAACACTCTCTCTTAAGCCCTAGTTTATCTTTCTTACAAAGAGCTTTTTTCTAAAAAACTCAAACTTATCAGTACTTAAAACTTCAGTGAGTATATCAGCTAACTAATTCTCTGTCTTACAATGCACTACAAGATAACAACTTCTCTCTAATGAAATGATATTTAATTTCTATATGCTTCGTGTGTACATGAAATACAGGATTTCTAGCTAGCTGTATAGTGTTCTGGCTGTCACATCTGATCATAGTAGGCTTGTTTTGTGGAATGCCAATGTCTTCTAACATTCTTCTTAGCCAAACTGCTTCCTGCATAGCTGAACATAATGCTTTGTATTCTGTTTCTATAGTAGAAAGAGCAACTGTGTCTTGCTTCTTACTTGACAAAGAGAATACACCATGACCAACATGAGATACATACTCTGTGGTAGATCTCCTGTCATCAATACAACCTGCCCAATCTGAATCAACAAAGCCCTGTAAAACTGGTAAAGTATGCTGCCTCTCATACAACAATCCATGGGGTAGAACTACTTCATCCTCTTTGAGAATCTTGGATAGCTCATCATTATCCCTTTCTTCATATCCAAATCTATGGATTTCATCAAATAACACATCACAGCTTATGTGCACACATAGCCCATCTGGATCATAACATCTATATCCCTTGGTTTGTTCATCATAACCTGTAAAATGCACTTCAAGGCCTTTACCCGCATTTTGGCTCTCTTGCTCTTAGGTATGTGAACATACACTCGACATCTAAATACTCGCAACCCATCCATCTTAGGCTTCTTACCACTGAATGCCTCCTCGGGTATGCGATTACATACAACAATTGTAGGGTCTCTATCTTGTAAGAACACAACAGTCTTGAAAGCTTCACCCCAGAAAGAATCAGTAACTCCCATATGTGTCATCATTGCCCTAGCTACTTCGACAATGGTACGATTCTTCCTTTCAACTACCCCATTTTGTTGAGGTGTATCCACTTGTGAAAACTCCTGTTTAATGCCATGCTCCTTGCAAAAGTCAATAAAAGCTGTGGAACGATACTCACCACCACAATCTGCCCTAAGTATCTTGATCTTAGCACCTGACTGATTTTCCACCAATGCTTTGAAGCTTTTGAAACATCCAAATGTGTCAATGGTGTAGATCTAGGTCTTTTGTGAGTAATCATCAGTGAAAGTTAAAAAATAGAATGCTCCACCAATAGACATTACCTTCATTGGCCCACATAGATCAGAGTGTATAAACTCGAGCACTCGTTTTGCCCTTGTTGCTCCTTCTTTGTTGAACGTCTTCTTGTGTAACTTGCCTAGCATGCACTCCTTGCAAATGGACTCTTCTTTGTCATCCAAGCTAGGTAGATTTGTTACCATCTTGAGCTTACGAAGAAGCCTCAAGCTCTTGAAGTTCAAATGCGCCATACGTCTATGCCATAAATTCGTAGTTGTGTGAACTAGCTCAACATCCCTTATTTGCTCTCCAATAGCTGTCAAATGGTCTCTTAACTTCTTTATTCGTATAAAATAGGACCCTACGCCCTCATTCTCCTCCATGCAAACACTTACGAGTTTAGTCCTCAAAAACATTCGAGAGGGGGTTCGCCATCTGAAACTGTGCCTTGAGTGCATCTCAAGCACCTCTTGCTAATACAACTTCACTAATGTGGGCAATGACATGATCCTTCATTGTCAAATTTATCAAGGATAAGGCCTTCTATGCCCTTTTGTCAAATGCATGAATGTCGGCTGGAGTTGTAGTTGGCCGTTGTTCCAGCCCAGTGATCATGTCCCACAGCTCCTTTTTTCATGAAAATACTTTTCATTTTGAATTTCCAAATGCTATAGTGGATACCCTGTCCAATTTGCTAGCTTCTCCAAGCACGGATTCTCCCAATCCTACCATTTCGCCAAAAATTGCTCCTATAGCACCTTAATGAGGCCCAATGACAAGCTTATAGAGCAATTTGAATTTTGAACAATAAAGTTTCAGGACCTCCCGTCACTTTTCTGCCAAATCAATGTCATCCTCCGAAATGCCCTTCGTCACCAACTCCCAACTACTTGCCCACTGGAATGGTGAAAACACTTTTGGCGTGCTCCGAACACTTTCTCCGTGGCAATCACTCTGTTTCAGGTACCGTACTTGTAGTGTACAGTCCTTTTCTGTACTTAATTTGGAGAATTTTGGCTTTTGGACGGCCCTAAACAAAGCTTTAGACCAAATGTTAAAGGCTCTTGAAGAAAACACACTGTTTCTTCACTTTCAAGCCAATCCCTTCTTCAAACGAATTTGCACTTCATGGTCCCTCTCAACTTGAAAATTTTCAATGAAGTTGAATGGCTAACTCCACTTCAATTGCATTAAGGTCCATTTCAACCATATCCCACAGCTGTTTATCATCTTACAGTCCACAATGCATATTGGACGATCGATCTCCTCCGTGGATTTACGTTGGCCTTGATCTCGTGGCTACACGCAATGATGCACGCCCAAGGCTACTCTTATATGCACTAGAAACTTATAGCCACGATGGATCCACGCAAATCGGCTGCGCGCGAGTTCTACAACCATCTTCATTCCTTGTGTGAGTTCTTTTGGCTAAGCACCTCAGTCACCCTACTCAATTTGATATTGCCTCTTATCCCCAGTCACGGCCATCTGCGACTCAATTTCTTTGACCAGGGCGCCCATGATCATGCATTGACAGCTCACAAGATCCACCGTTTTTCTCTTTAAAACCCTAGCTTCAAAACTTTGTAGCCTTCATGGGTTTTGCTCCACCTCACTCACAGGTTTTTCTTGCAGTTTTCTAGCTTATTGAGGTCACCCTACTGCAAGGACTCTCTTTAAATTTTCGGCTTCACAATTGATGCACAATTGAATGCAAACAATATGTTCTTCTCAGCAACCCTTTGCTTGTTCCAATCAACTTGAAAATTTGGCAATTTTCAGTTTTGCTCCTGGATCAAGCCAATAACTTATACTGAAGCCTCAATTCTTCTGCACTGTCATGTACTTTTAGTACATCCATGCTTATCAATGCATCAGAATATCCATTGTAAGCTTTGTAGGCCCAAAAGGAGCTATTAGCCTTAAGAACAAGGCGGTTCCCTCTTTAGGCCCTTCCAAAGTAATAAATAAGGATAATAGGCCACTAAAGGCCCAATGTAGACTAAATAATGCTTAACAAGGGTTAACTATCTTTCAAGATAGTTATGTTGAGTTAAGTAAGAGCATTGTCTATAACTAGGCAAGAGACATCAATTTGTGGATCTTTTGGCTCATTTGCAAGTGAGAGCTTCTAGCTTCCTTGTGAATGTGAGCCATAGGGATTTCCATTGTTGGGTCTCATGTGTCCTATCTACATGAATCCATGCTCATTTACATTGATTGTACTCTTTCTTTCATTGCTAATGTGATTCCATTGAGATCTCATTGTTTCTAGCTTTCTATGGATATGCTATCTTGAATGCTTTGTACTTTTCTTGCTCTTAGCTTTACTTCCATTGTAATTGCTATTTGCTTAGATTTGGCACATGACATTTCTTGGTATCAGAGCATAGATCCATGATTCATGATGATTCTATGAGGATTCCATTAGATTTGATGAGTTTATTGTTTTTGTAGCTTTCTTTATGTTATATTTTTAACATTGAATTTTTCAGTTCTGTTCAGATGAATTTTTGACATTCAATTTTGTTTTTTATTTCTAATTTGATTCCAAACCTTTGTAGAGCTTTGTTTCAGCTTTCATTTGCACTAATTTTCAAGCCATTTGGATAAGAGTTGCAAAAGTTATTGCACTTTTTCCAAAAGCTATCAAAATAGGTGACTAGAATTTTGTCTTCACTTGATTTGAATTTTTCAGATTTGATCTGAGTTTTTATTTCTAGGTTCTTTCATAGAATTTTAGAGCATTCTATTAGCTTTGATCTGATCTATATGGCAGGTCATTTGGATTAGTATCCAAAAAGTCATGACAAATCTTGATTTGTAGCTCTAGTTTTGTTAGTTTTCTTTCTTCGAATTTTTTTTTGGTGGATTCTTTCCAAGTGAGAGAGAATCACTTCAGTTTTCAATTCTGAAGTTTCATGTCCGTTGTAAATTTTTTTGGATTTCTTCAATTTGAAGTTTGATTTAAAAAAAAAAAACCAAACCAAATCTAACCCTACCTACCTACAGCCCTAACCTACGCGACCTAACCTAACCCTTATTCTCTCGCTCCCTCTCTCTCCTCCTCCTTCACGCATTTTTTCAGTTCCAGCATATTTGGAGTATACGATAGTATCGCCAATCGTTTTGATGGTTTGGCTCTCATGTAATGTGTTATGATTAAAAGCACTATTTAGATCAAACATGAACTTTCAATTCACGGATCTAGGCCGCGGCAGCAAGGATCCAAGTGGTTCAAGCAGAATCTACAACTGCATCGCCCGTTGTAATTGGCAGTGTTGTCCTGCAAGCTCGGGTTGGAGCCACTCTGCATCAATGAACAAGAAACAGCTCCTGCTCAGCATTCGAACAATTCCGACCACCCGCTCGCTGATGACAATTTTCATAATTTCTGAATGTCACGTAAGTGATCTGAGATCCACTCCCTTCTCGATTCAAATCTAAACGTGGATGTCCTCTGAGAAAGAAAAGAAGTCTACAATTTTGGTCTGCTTGCAGACAGATTGCTCACTCTCACCATCGCGATCTGATTCCTCAAAGAATTCCTTCACTTCGCTTACATTCCCTCTCTCTCCTTCGATCACCTTCGCTCTCTCTCTACCCCCCACGTCGGTCACCTCCCTTCTGTCTCTACGAAGCCATCCCTTCTGTCTCTACGAAGCCATCGGTTGAGGAAACGTCGGTTACCGTAGAGACGTCGGCTACATCCCTTCTCTCTCTACGAAGCCATCTGTTGAGATCTTCTCTCTCTACCCCTTTTTCTCTCTCTCTACGAGTGCATCGGTTGAGATTTCCTCTCTCTAAGTGCGTCGGTTAAGATTTTCTCTCTCTACCTCTCTCTCCTTCGATTACCTGCTCTACCCCTATTCGTTACCTCTTTTCTCTCTCTACCTATTCGCTGCTGAAATTTTTTTTTTAGGGTTGCCCACAATCCTTCACGAGCACCCAAATGCACCATATAGACAGCCGTTAAAATTTTTATCGTAAAACTTCTTAATCTCCTACGGTTCTTGCAATTTCTCTCTAGCACCAAAACAATTCATGGATCTCAAGGTTTATACAATCCAGTTTGTAAAATTTTTACAACCCCTTTTCCTAAGTTGAATGCCCGTTTTTTCCTTCTCATTCTTTGAGCGCCCATAACTTCTTTGTTTGAGCTCAGATCTCAGTGCTATAAAAACGAAAAGTGATCAAAAAGATGAGCCTGATTGTATCATTATTACTTTTCAAATTTAATTTAAGACCCCTTTTCTTGAGTCAGATTTTACGTATTTTTTATTAGTTATTTTTGAAGTTCCATATCTTTTCAGTTTGAGTTCAGAATTCGATGCTGTAAAAAGAAAAAAAGTCCTCAGTTTCATATGAACTTCAAGGTTTTGCCATTCTCAATTTTACTCATCGTAGATCTCTGATTTTTAAGTGGGTGGAGAAACTGTCAAGATCTTATTTTTTTTGCAAAAATCTAACTTCGCAATTTTTTTTATAAGGGTCTTTATAAATTTACAGACTCATATTCTCCTTTGATTTGTCAAAATGGATTTTGATTCTGATTATGAGGTGGAATTTGATAATCAATCTGAATGTGATGACCAATCATATTGTGATTATTAGTACAAGGAACAAAATGATGGTATTTCAGATAAATATTATCAGTATGGGGGGCACAATGACAATAATTCAGATCAATATGAGCAACACGACTCATATGGAGACTGTTTGAGTGATGATGAAAACTATTCTGACCAAAATAAAAACCATGAGGTACACCAGTCAAATCAATCTGGCATTGATGGTGGTTTTTATAGTAGTGATAGTGATGACGAGCTATATTCACGACAATCAAAACATTATCGCAATTCACAAGGTGATGAGCACGCACTGTGGTACATGAGTTCTACATGCCAACTTGAACAATCGTCATCTCCTGTACAACATTGCGTACAGAATAGCACAATCAATAATGCCACTCCTCATACACATTGTGGTTCATCATTACTATTGTTCACTGGACAATTGAGCCCTACTGAAGAAGTGATGGAAGATCTGCAGGTTTTGAACCAATAAGAAAATGTACTAGGTAAACTATAGGCCACACAAGATCTGATAGTTGGAATGTTGCAAGAAATGAGACAAGATCGGCAAGTAAGGAAACAGAATCGGCAAGATGATGAGGTAAAATGGACAAGATTGTTTGTTAGCCTAGCTGGTGGGCAAGACAAAATTGTGGGAGCTGATCAAAGATGTAACGAGCCATCTACTTCATTCCAGCTACAATCTCCATCACAAAATGTAACACCTTTTCAAGATGTCCAGAGAATTGACATGGACAAGGAAAAACAGGTATTACAGAGTCATACTAGATATCTGGTTGGACTTAGAAATGATAGAAGAACGTTGGAACAACGAGCACAACAATCTATAGCAGCCAAAGGTGTGCCAACTAATGTTCATCAAAATGTCCAAGAAAGAGGTGAAGCTTCAAGGATTCAACATTTTGAGGATGATGAACAATCTGATAGAGAAAATTACGACTCAAATCAAGGAGAACACATTGATACTGTTCCAGAAGGAACAGTCAACATTGGGAACTTGCTACAATCATGTCTTGGGAATCAAAATGGTAGTGATCAAGAGGAAATGTCTGGTATGGGAGATCCAATGCAGGAAATGAATTCAAGCGAATCTGATGATTCTTCATCAACATCATCAGAGGATGAACCAGAAGTGCAATTTGACGAGGAAAAACAGTTACCAATGATTGAAAAGCCTATTCAACAGATGGATCAGCCAACTTCATCAATAGCTCTTGATTCCCCATTGAATTCACAGGAAATGGACAATCAACATCTATGCACTGCTATAGAATGTACACAAGATCAGCAACATAAATGTAATTACCAGTTTGAATCGACCCAAAAAATTCCAATTGTAAATACAATGTCAATGCAAGGACATCGAAAATCAACTGAGGACAACAAACATGATGCGGAGGATTATGAGGACTACTTTTGTTTTTAATATTGATCTTCAATTGAGCAGTACAAGGGCCAATTCAGGCAAAGAAGTTGTCAATGGGGAAAATCACTCAAGGACTCTATCTTCCTTGAGATCACCAAAATTATCACATCACATTCAACCAAAAAACTTGTGCAAAAAGTACAAAAAGGACCAAGAGTGGATCCTAATCTGATCCTCAAGAGGGATTGGATGTTAGATTTACTTGATCTATCAATCTACATAAGATTAAGATCAATCTAGATCAATTCTAGACATGAAATCCAAACAAGAACAATCATTTATTGAAGGTAAATGTACTTGCTGGTTTCACACGTGTGAAACCCTGTCAGGGTACGGACTCCAACCTGAAAATCAAGTACACATTGATAGAACCTCAAAACAATCAAAACAAATGTAGACAAATGGAGAGAATCACTCAAAATTGCTTCCAAAACCAAGATTGGTGTCTCACACTGATTATGGCCAAATGTGGCTCTATATATACAATAAGTGGGAGCTCGTGGTACTGATCATCCCTTTGATCCCACATGTGTGAAGTTGCTTTGTCATATGATGATTCATCATGCAAAATTGACACTTGGACAAAACCTTCTATTTTGAGCACTTTTGGTCCATTTTCCTTCTATATGGAGATCTACTTGAAAATCTTCTAGAAGTCAAAATTTGTCTACTTCAGCTTATTCCACACATGTGAGCTGTCCTCTACACATGGGATGTGACACCTAACCAAAGTATGTGGCTCATGCAAGCAATAGATTGATGACATGTGTCATATGTCTAGAAAACTAGTTTTTGGCCTTTTTAGCCACTAGAACTTGAATTAAATCCTATATGATTATGGTACATGACAAGTACACTATTTTCACAATGGGAACAGGCTCCACAAATGTGTGTTTATCTATATACAAGATTTTTGTCCTCTACCAAGCTTATTTTTGCATTTTTCACAAACTTGTCTAAAACATCTTGTGAAATGGGATAAACAGACAAGGATACAACTGATCTGTATGAATGTTTCACATTCAGTATAGAGTGCACAACGAAATGTGATGAAACTTGTATTATACAAACTGGAAATTGTCCTAGCTATGAGATGGGACAAACAATCAAAGATCCATTATATCACACTTTCCAATTTGTGGTTCAAAATATTCGAAATATCAATATTTTTGAACGTGTTGATCTAACCTACGAAAGATTTTTCGTAGAGACTTTGAGTGAAAGGGATATCATTACTCTTTGCAAGCATCTCATTCACTCAATATTCTTGGAAATGAATGTCCATTCAGAATATCATTTATCATTTTCATAGATGATCAATCAAAGCATATTAGTCCCTAAGTTGTGGATTGATTATGCCAATAATTTCTTCATGCAGGATCTTCACAGTTCAGATGCAAGGCTTATGGTTATCATTGAAGCATTTGGATTGAACAACAAAGTGACTACCTTACGATGTCGAAGAAGCAGACAAACGAGGATATTGTGATTTGACTGTCAAAAAGCAATATGGTGTTTCATCCATCTCTTATTCGGCCATCTTTTCTTCTTCATGGGAACAAGGATTACAGTATGAAGCTAGCAAAATGGATTCAATTCGACAACTATGGATCTGTAATGAAGCAGTAATTTTTCTACGATGACACATCCTCCATCATAACTACTTAACCGAGGCGATCAAGCTGATCAAACAAGAGTCTTCATTTTTGAGGACAAAAATGTTTAAGGGGAGTGTCATGTACTTTTAGTACATATATGCTTATCAATGCATCAGAATATCCATTGTAAGCTTTGTAAGCCCAAAATGAGCTATTAGCCTTAAGAACAAGGCTGTTCCCTCTTTAGGCCCTTCCAAAGTAATAAATAAGGATAATAGGCCACTTAAGGCCCAATGTAGACTAAATAATACTTAACAAGGGTTAACTATCTTTCAAGATAGTTATGTTAAGTTAAGTAAGAGCATTGTCTATAACTGGGCAAGAGACATCAATTTGTGGATCTTTTGGCTCATTTGCAAGTGAGAGCTTCTAGCTTCCTTGTGAATGTGAGCCATAGGGATTTCCATTGCTAGGTCTCATGTGCCCTATCTACATGAATCCATGCTCATTTACATTGATTGTACTCTTTCTTTCATTGCTAATGTGATTCCATTGAGATCTCATTGTTTCTAGCTTTCTATGGATATGCTATCTTGAATGCTTTGTACTTTTCTTGCTCTTAGCTTTACTTCCATTGTAATTGCTATTTGCTTAGATTTGGCACATGACATGCACATGCAAAACGGTTCCTCGAACTCTCCCAGAATTCGGCTTTCAGCTAACCCCAAATTGCTCCTCTCCCAGACTCTGATACCATGTCAAGGATCTTACTTGCAGTATAGTTAGCTAATTTGCAAGCAATCTATCATCAATTAGATAAGCAAGAAAGAGAGATCACACACCAACCCAAGAGAACACTTTTGAACTGTATTAACAAAAGAGACTTAAGGGTATATATACGTAGTCTATTTTTTGTGTGGTACCATTGCATGGCAGTTCGGTCTCCATTATAGGATGTGTGTCCCAACTTTACACTACGTGTGCCGTTAAGCTCTGGCACTCATGCACACTATTATATAAGCAGCAAAAGACTTGAAAACACTACTAAAAGCGGAAAGTCATGAATTGTAAGAGAAACTCGGCTAACACTTCCAACTTTGAACTATCTAGAAAATAACAACAACCAAACAATAAATGTGAGTAATCAACCAATGCTTGCATGTCTCCTCCATCTTTGTCCTTCCTTGATATGTCTCCACCATGAAAATTCATGAATGAGCATCCATTGCCATAGATATACTCAATACTTGAGAACTTAGCCATGAAAGAGTGATATAATGAGCCTCCCTTAGTTTCATTTCCATAAGCAAAAATAGCCAAGAATTCTAGTACAACTTTAACATTAAAATAATGCAAAACAATGTAACTAGTTTCACCATATTTTGACAATTTTGCACACATTCACTTGAAATTGCTACACCTGCAAAATAGATCCAAACCATCTTTGTCATTCGACTTCTCTTTGATGCTCTTGACTAGCTCCAAATTGCCACCTTTTTTTTTTGTGTTGTTGAAGCCCTTCAAGATCAATCTCTTGATCTTCCACATGACCATAAAAGCCATAGAAAAAAAAAATCTTTTCCAGATCCATTAATTTCTTCCATCCATGAAAACCACCATCCATTTGCATAGCCTCATTTACACAAGAAGATTCACCAAAATATGTGAGTAATGCAAAATGAGTAACTTCCACTTGCTTACCATTCTCATCATATGTGGGCCTTGAAGGTTTTTGCCTGAGCCTTGATGTACTCCTTGGCTTTTGACTTGAAGATGCTTCTTCACCATCACCATCCAAAGTGTCATCAACATTGTCATTAACATCAAGAATGTTAACGCCCCACAAGTATATGGTTGCAACTAAATTATAGATTGACTCTTACATGTGAAACCTTTCAAAGAGATAAAGAATAAAAATCAACTCACGAGAGACTCGTGATTCCTTCTTTGTGAAAAAGCTTGTTGCTTTCACAGCTGCTGCTGCTGCTATTTTCTTCTTGATTTAGCACAAAATTGTCTTGGGATCATTGCTACTTTGTCTCTCTAAACGCATGGGTTCATTTTTGCTTTGAAAGGCTAATATACATTTGCAAACAAATTTCTGTTCCTGCTCAAACGCAAGTGAGTGTTATTAGAGCAATGATGGTGTCCTGTAGAAGGGCCTTTGTGTTATATCATTGCTTCTTCTTGTGGAGCTTGGGATGGAGTTCTGCACAACAGGTATTGCATGGTACTGTAAACATTCCATCAAACATTTCATCTAAAGTTTATCAATTACCTGGTTAGCTTAAATTCTACTCAGTGAGTTGAAATTGCAACCAATAATGCATGCAGGATGAAACCCATCTGAAAAGTGTTACAGACCTTTACAACGAAGCTTCAAGTCATCTAGCAAGTAAGGAATTTTCACATTGTGAAATCGGAATGGCCATATCCTTTTCAAATCGTGTTATATTTCTGCGCTTCAGTTTCACTTGCCTCAAAACTGCGTGTGCTTTTTTAACTTGTAGTAATAGTTTTTTTTCTCGGTATTCAGGCATATATCACCTTTCGAAGTGCATTTTTGGTTTCTTTTATTTTCTGACAGTAATATGATGCGTTTGTGGCATTAGGTGACAATTGGAGCTACAGTTGTTCCGAAAGTAGCGAGGGACCAGATCACTGGGCTGATCTTGATCCTAGGTGGGCTGTATGCAAAAGTGGAAGAATGCAGTCACCCATTGATGTTCACAAGTATGAGCTCGAGGAGGATTTGGAGCTGGGAATGCTGCCATTAACATATGATAATGCTCCAGAGTATAGCAATGCTACAATTACCAACGATGGTCGGACAATCAAAGTAAGCTTCTCAGGGCACGGCGACTGCTATTTCTGCCGCCATCTCAAGGCTAAAGCCATTGTTGCTTAAAGCTTGTTCTTTCAAGTTGTGTTTTACACTCTGTGATATTTTATTGCCCTTTTGGAAATTGTTAAATGAACTGTGCTGAGTGATGATGTCAATTGTTTCGAGCTCTCTCATGAAAGCCCAACGTTATCTGTTTAGGTTATTCGAGGAGGAGGAAGCTTAATCATCAAAGGGGTGAATTATAGCCTAGCTTATGTTGACTTCCACTCCCCTAGCGAGCATACTATCAATGGAGTTGAGTACGTTAATCAGACTTCTTCTTTTCATATTCATTTGCGATTCGTTTGAACTGATATTGCTAAGATGATTAACTTCGTGGTCATGAACTGTGCAATATAAAGTGGCAGGTCAGTGTTACCTGCTAATTTGGCAGTGTTGGTGAAACTGATTTTCCGGTTTATGCTCAGATTCCCCTTGGAAATGCAAGTTTTCCACGTTTCTCCGGAGGGTGCTAATGCGATTATTGTAGCTGTTTTTGAATATGGCGAAGCAGAGAACCCGGTGTTGGAACAGGTGCTCATCTAAATCTGACTGGCATTCATGTATTATAGTGGTATAAAAAGGGAAAACTGTGTGCTGGATTGCTTCAGAGTGTTGAATAATGGGCTCTTTGGCTAAGTATTCCAGCCACTCACTGTAAGGAACTCATTGGGTCCGCACCCTTTTGCAGGTAACATCGCAACTTGGAAAACTAAAAAAGAACCAGGCATTGGCTGGCGTCCCTGTCAATATCTATTCCAAACCTACAGATACACACCATTACTACCAATATGGGGGATCTTTGACCACTCCCCCTTGTACTGAAGGTGTTATATGGACTATTGTCAGCACGGTAAGCTCTCCATCTCTCTCCGAGAACATTTCTTACCATGTTCTACCCTTTGTTTTGGCCTACAAAAATCCGAACACTTATCATTCATGTTAATAGGCTGGCTATCTGCTCTGCTTTACAGATATACAAAGTGTCTCCTATTCAGTTGGCATTGTTTAGAGTTGCCTTAGAGGTAAGCACTTGCTCTTCTAAATCGCTCTATAGAGGTTGTTTTGGACTGAATAAGGCAACTTATCAGATCAACTTTCATAATTTGTGTGCAGGGATCCAATAGTCGACCTGTACAGGCTCTGAATGAAAGAAAAGTGTCTGTGAGTGCCTTTTAAGACAGGCCAGAGGTTTTGATCTACAAGCACTCTTTTTACAGATAGCCTTTGTATTACCAACACGATGGGAAATACAGGACTTGAGGAAACACTATGCTGTAAGAAATAAAGGGTGGAAAATCAGCAATAACTTGAATTGTAGAAGCTTGGTGGTGATAAACCCAACTCGAAAGCACAAGATACAATAATGAACTTGGTACTGTCAACATATGAACAAATTCGTACTCTCGGAGTGTCAACATATGAACAGAATAGAGTGCATCCTCTGAATTTATTTCAAAATCATGAGGTACAATATACAAACTCCTCTATAATTTGGTAGTTTGCTTGGGCACTAAGTCAAATCCTTTGGAGTTGTTGCTTTTTTCTTGACCTTGGGTAAGATGAATTTGCTCCAAAAGTCTCCATGCCAATTGTGAATATTTGCCATTATATGTTTTTACATGTCTCGTGTCGGGTCATGTGTGCTTGGCAATGCTATCAAGCACCACCTTGTGGCAATAGGATTTACAAGGCTTTTTATATATTTTTAAGTGCATTGAAGCTGCATAGTTTTGCATTCCTCAAGAAATTACAATGACATGCTGCAACTGATTAGAAAAGAATCTTATTTATACTTCAATATAAAATGAACTTTATTATTTGTTGTAATTCGCTCTGAGGAAACTTTCCATAAATCCTAATATATGATTAGATGGCTTTGTTGCCCATCATGCTCTTGTTAGGCTATTTCAAATGTAGGGAGAGGCAGGGACATGTTATGGAAGATAGACTTTGAGAAACATAAAGGTATGAAAGGAATTTTGGAAGTCATTGATGGTTAACACCGTGATCACCTTATCATCTTCAATGAGCTTGAAAAAGTGTGAAATTGTGCATTTATTCATCTCAATGAGCTTCGATGAGATGAAAAATCTTCTTCATTAGATAAAAATCTTGTGGTGTGGGTAGTTCAAAATGGGTTGGTATAGGTTTTTGTGTCTCAATTGTTGTGTTGGTGGGATATGATGTTGTGGATGGCCCCCATGTTATACTAGGTCTTCCCTCAAGGCTTGTGACTTGATCAAAAGCCAATAGTGTGATAAGTTCCGATGTTGTTGTGCACTACTAATTAGAATGGAGCACTTTCCATAACCGCTTCAACCCAATCATATGTATATTTCTCGAATTCATCAACTTGTACTTTTGAGGATATTGTTTGATATTGCATGAGGATTAACCTTATTTAATTGTTCTTGGTTATGCTCACCTCAAAATCGTTGCATAGACAAAGGGCAACACTCTTGTTGGTGTTCAATTTTTCCAAAACATGTATATCGTCCCATCTTGATTTAGTAACTTCTTTGGCCCTAGTGATGATTTGAGTGTTTTAACTATCAACATAATCTTGTAAGTGATACTCACATTTTTCACTCAAAAGTGATGTTTCTGTGCATTCCAGGCTTTATGCACATGCTGTGCAAATGACTCATCTTGTGTCATTAGCGAAGTGTATCTTAACATGCCACAAGTTTCTAATGTTGAACAAAGATTGGTTTAGTAAAAAGCAGTTGTTAAAGAAAGATTATGTCACTCATAGTCTAATTTTATTGCATAACGACTTGTTGATTAAAGTAACATGCAATGTAAATATGCTTGATGCTTCTTCTGTAAAATGCTCAAGAAGTTTTAAGTATCATGCTTTTCTTTGCTTGTTTGGAGATGTTATCTTCATTGATGATTTTGTGATTGATAATGTATGCAATTTTGCATTCAATATATCTAATGCAATCCTCGTAATAATTTTAGCATAAAGGATTCTCTTCCTAGGATAGTCTTTAGGAGGATTAGACAAAATTATAGTGGGATTTCTCCCTCTAGGGGTGTAGACAATCAAGTAGAACCACTTTCCAATAGCTATCATGCACTACTATTCTTATACTATATAAGCCAAAAGGAAGAGGATGAATTTCCTCAAGAACCTTAAAATTATCTTTGGATGGGTCACATATGGTCTGGTGAATCTCCCTTACTCTTACTAGGTAAAAAATATGGAGACTTGTGCTTCATTGTTGATTATAAAAAATAAAATAAAATGACCATCAAGAATACATATCCTTTATCCAAGATAGACGATTTATTGGATCATCTGAATGGTGCAAAATTTTGCAACAAGTTTGACCTCAGATAAGGGGCAAGCATCATATGATGATCAAAGAAGATATGTATCTAAAATAGGTCTTTTTATGAGATACATCCACTATGAGTTTTTGACTTTACCATTTTGACTTGCAACCTTCCAAAAAATGATGAATGATGTTCTTCATCCATTTTGAAATGTTTTGTGGTAGTTTTCTTGCATGATATAGTTGTATATATTCAGACTTTTGAAGAGCATGTTCATATTATTTAAAATACATCTATTCCCTCAAGACCTTGTCAAATGATATAAGCAACGTGCATTGCAATTTGAATGCAAGAAAAGAGATTAGTACATCACAACAAGATATGAAGTGTTGAAATTGTCAAATTCTAGCTTTTAGATCTAAGTTCATTTGTACATAACTTGATCCCACACGTGTGGAGCCCGTTCCCACATGTGGATGGTAGTCATAAATGCATCTAGATTAAGCTAGATTGAATTTGTCTTGATTGACTCATCCATGGGTAGATTTTTGCTAGAAGCCAATGAGAGTCTCACTACCACTGATTATTCCATTTGGAAAGTGAGAATGGAATCACTTTTGGTGCTCCATGATCTCTTTGACATTGTCCTAGATGAGGAAGATGAACCTCTTGGTGGACGAGAGCAAGCTAGATACAAAAGAGAAAGGCTAGATTGGCCTGACATTGCATCAAAATGAATGTGAGCAATGACCTCTTGAAAGAGGTGTCATCTTGTATCTCAGCCAAGGAGGCTTGGAATTCATTAAAAGGCATTTATGAATCCAATAACACTTCAAGGATACTCATGCTAAGAAATCAAGTGCTTCAAAACATGAAAGGACGTGGAGAGAGTGCACAATAGTATGTGCTTAGGATCAAATCTTTGAACAAAGAATTGGCTTCAATTGGAGATGAAATCCAAGATAATGAACTTGTGCTTGTGGCCAAGAGAAAGAATAGATCTTTGTGTGAATAAGCTAAAGCTTTGAGATTAGATGCCTCTCTACCCATTTCTTTTTAGGGAAAAAGCTATTACATATGCAAATTTTTTATGCCATTGGTGAAATCACACCATTTGAAGCTTTGTATGGCATAAAGCCAAATTTGAAAGATTTGAAAGTCTTTGGATGTATTTGTTATGTCCATATTTCTTTAGAAGTAAGGAAGAAAGAAGATGCTACTTCATTTAACGACATTTTTCTTGGCTATAGTGATTGTAGCAAGGGATATAGGATCTATGATCCTATTTATAAGAAAGTTAAAGTAAGTAGGGATGTACTCTTTGATGAATCTCATTATGCCAAAGTGAATGAGAGCTCATCTCACTCACATGTTGTCAAAGATCTTGAAAAGGCCGAGGAGAAGCTTCAAGATGATAAAGACTTTGAGGACGATATCTGAGGATTCGAGAAGGCCAAGGAGGTCTACAAGGGACAAGGCCGAGCCATCTAGGCTCACCTGTATTGAGAAGAGCAAGCAAAGGGAAGACATTCATCCTATTTACTTCCTACACTTTCTTGACCACTATGCTTGAAGAGCCATCTTGTTTTGAAGTCACAATCTTGGAAAAATGTTATGCAAGTTGAGTTTGATGCTTTGATAGAAAATCAGACTTGGGAACTTGTGAATCTTCCATATGGGAAGAAACCACTTTCTTGTAAGTGAATTTATATATTGAAGTACAATAAAGATGGATCCATTAATAAGTACAAAGCAAGGCTTGTAGCAAAAAGTTTTTTGCAAACTAAAGGCATAATTATGATGAAACTTTTGCTCCTGTTGCTAAGCTTGTCACTATAAGAATGATCATTTGTCTTGCTACTTCTTTCAAATGGGAGCTTTTCCAACTTGATGTGACTAATGCTTTCCTAAATGGATTCTTGGAAGAAGACATCTACATGCTGCAACCCGAGGGCTTCATCAAGCAAGGAGATGAAGACAAAGTTTGCTACTTGAAGTGTCGTAAATCTACAGGATCAGAGAGCTGAGCTCTGACACCATGTAGAAAATCAGTGGATTCAGATATGGGCAACTGATATAAGAATAATAGAGATATGATAGAAATAGACTCTCTGATATCAAGTCAGAGATCAGTGAAAATGTGGAGATTTGCAGCGGAAGTGGAGAGCATGTGTGGTGTAGTGGATCGGAAGTGCAGCAGTTACCAGCAAAGCAAAGTTCAAGATGGATCGAGTAACTACACCACAATAGAACAGAATAGCAGTGTAGACACAAAATGCACTTTGATAATAATCAAAACTGTGTACAATGGCTTGAAGCTAAGAGCAAATCAGTAGGCACTAAAAAACACAGCTTCAGATGAGTTCATTGATGAACTTTCTTAAAAAACTACAACTTGACTATTTAATTTTTAGATCTTCAAGCATTAGAGAAACTTAGAGCCCGACGAGGGCCTTTGAAAAAGATGCTTTTTTATTTATTTTTCTTATTTTCGTTGCCATGTGGACCAATTGAAACCTTAGCTTTGGGGTTTTACATAACGCAGAATTTTCCAAATATAAATAAAATAAAAACTTTTTAAATATATTGTTGTTTTGTCGGGCAGTATGTGGAAATGCTATTGGTTGATGAGGCCTGCCCTTCCAGCTCATCACTGCCTGAAGAGACCCAAAAATATTGAAAATGAATATGACAGATGATTGAGATGAGAAAATCGATGTACCATTAATGTATATGCATTGTCAAACCATCGTTAACAAGGATAACCAGAGTTAATTTGTGGCGCCAAATAGATCAGTGTTTCAAATTTTTGCCAACACTTTTTTTCAGATTCATGGCTTTTTGTCTATGCAGATTTTCAGATTCATAGTTCATTGTTTCAGATTTTTGCATGCAAATTATGAATGGCGCCATCAAGGAAGCTGTGCTCCTCAATCGACTCTGTGCTTCTATTCAACGAGACAGATGATAATGGATTATGGGTGCCAAGAAAATATTCAAACAACTATTGGGTTTTGATGCATCCATCATCAAGAGGAGCATATCGAAAACTCTTTTTCAGCTTGATGTGATTAATGCCTTTCAAAATGGCTATTGGAAAGAGGAGATCTTCATGAGACAACCCGAGGGCTTCATCAAGGAAAAGGTCAAAACTATCATTTCGATCTTATTGGAAGGCCAAAATTTTGGATTTCAAAACATCATTAGGAGAAAAATCTATTTCTGGAATTCTAGTCCAACATGTATATATGCATTCAGAGATAAATGTGCAAGGATTCAACCGTCAGGATCACAAAAAAAACAACTGTGAGTATTAATATTTTTGATACTTTGATTTTTGTCATTCATAAATATCTAATAGTAAACTTACCAATCTGATCATTTTTCTCTTGCAGATTTATATCCATCCAACATAAATAAATGGGAGCCGAGTAGATTTTTAGCAGGCCTGTTAGATGTTATTCACACTGATATTGGACAACTGTAATATCGAGGTAGAACTGCAAAAAATCTAGTTGATAGTGAATTTTTTTTTTATGAATCAATGTACATTCCTGATACAAAAGAAAATTTTGGACAAATAGTACCAATTCCATTACCTAGCTTTGAAAGTGATGAATGGATTGCACCAGATGCTACAGTTTCAGAATCATTTCATTGCAAGATATATAATGATGTAAAAAATTCATTAAAAATGAGCACGAGATAAAAAACAATCAGATTGAGTTGGTTTATTTCCTTGAATATATTTTTGAATTTCTTTTCAAGTGTCAATGTACACAAAACCCCAATGATGTTTGTATGCAAAAATTTATCAGATAGTTTATTATTTGAACTTATGGATGAAGGCTGGGACAAAAGATCAGATGGAGAAATAGAATGCAGAATTAAAATGTCTTCCATGTGCTTCCTTTATCAAATTGAAAAACAAATGTTGAGCTTATGCTTCCATTATCAAAGATGAAAAAAAAATAAAGGTAAATGGGTGCCACTCGATCAAGACTTGGAAGCCAGTGGACATTTAAAATGAAAAAATATTAAATTTATAAACAATGATGCCGTTTTGACATGTGTTGAGGTAGAAGAGGATTGGAGTCTAAACTACATTCGGCGGGAACTATTGCTCCTACAAGATGATGTACTTTCAGACTTCAGATTCATTTTCAATGGTAAACTCGTAAGTAACTGTAAACACTCGATCTTTTATGAATAGTTTCAATCAAAACTTTCTAATACAAACTCTGTACTAATTCTAACTATCTTTATATTAGTTTTATGCAGGTACGTAAAAGACACGAGTTCGAGATCAAATGCAGAGATATTGGCGAAACAATCCAACTTATGGAAGAACATTGAGATTCACTATCAGCAAATACATGCCAATATTTTTATCATTATAGAAAAATTGCATTCCATTATTAGACTATGGACACAAGCTGATTGTAAGATCTATTGTGATATCAATAAAAAACCCCACAAACGGGTCGTTTATAAGTAAAATGATTGAATCTTTTTTTTTTTATGTCTCTCTATTTACAAATAGATCTCTATTCAATCAATTTTTTTATATTTTCTATATCAGTGTTAGGAACTGATAAAGCAACAGCTCCTATAATCTCGCCCTCCTCAATTTCGGGAAGGGCCTCAATGCCTTTTAAGGCAAGAGGAATATCTGCTACAAAATTGCCTTCCTCTGTATTAGGAAGGACTTTTATTCCTTTTTGATCATATAAAATAAGATCTGCTACCTGAACAATCTGAAAGGCTATTAAGACGAGAGCAGCTTCCTTTTGAGGGCCCTCGATTGCAGGTGCAACGCTTACATTGTACTGGGCAAAAGTTCTGATCAACTCTTGCCGAAATCTATATACATCATCAGGAGTATACAACTCAAGAGTGAACTGTCATCACAAAACACGTGAATCAGCAAATTACAAACAATGATAGTAATAAAATATGAATCAGAATGAAATGAACTACAAATGAATAAAATATTACCTTCTCAATATCTACATCCGTTTGTAAATTATACCATTCAAAAAATAGCTTCGTATTGTACAGGACGAACCATGCACAACTAAAAGCGTCATTTTGATGTACACACTGCATATATAGAACGAAAATTAGTAATATTATAATAGAAATTTTATTTATGCTATGACGATACATTTGAATTAAAAAAGAAATACATGCATATCAGAGATAGATTGAATATACCTTGAGATATTTAATGGTTATATCTCCAATTGAAGTTGCCGTTGTCGGTATTTCCCGAACGACATCATAAAGTAGAGAATCAAATTCTCTATGTGTATTTGCAGCTGAGTTTAATTTTACACATAGAAAATTTGATACTCCCTCCTTATTTATCTTTACAAAAAGAATGTTTAGGCTCCAATGCCGACTGCAACAACCAAGATACAAATATCGTTAAATTCATATTTATGAAAAAATTCCGTTCTTATTAAAGCAGCGAGGCATGCAACAATCCAGATTAAAGCAACAAAAACAAAAGAACAATCCTTACTTATTTTCATATGGAATCAAAAATTTCACCATAGGACTGCACTCGATAAAATAGACAGCCTTCTCAAAATTGGCTTCTTTCGCCTTTACCGCTCTCATGAAAAATGGACTAACTACAAAAACTGTACCATGGGAATCGAAACTAATACTATTCTGCAAAAAGAAACTCTAGCCTCTACTATTGCATTTGAAATTTCTGAGGTCTTATCTTTTAGCTCGGCACAAAATTTGGGACCTAATCTAAAGCTTCTATGCATAACTGGAAGAAAAAAATAAAAAAACTTGCCGAGAAGATCAATTTTGTTAGCTAGGTAGGCCTCGTATTGATTATAATGGTCAAAATAAAAAAAAAACCTGGGCTGGATCGTATGGAATTCTCACAAAAACATTATGTACAGGAGCAGAAACAGAAGTGGAAAGAATATTTATAGATTTCTCTGTTATTTTGTCTAGCTCCTCTTGGGTAATCAACACTTTTGGTGATGAAACCTGCTGAGGAACTAGACGAATAACAGGAGGATGACTGGGTGAAGATTCTCGATTTGAGTCAGATTCTCCAGCATTTGACTCAGAGCTCAGGAAGACACGGGGTCTCTTGGCCGGGATACGTCTAGGAGGAAGGGAAGCAGCTGGCCTTCGAGATCCCGCCTTCTTGGGGACAGCCTGCTTTCTCTTCCTCCTAGAGGTAGTAGGCACGTTGGTTCTATCCAGAGGCAAGTCTCTGGAGGTGTTGGCATTATCAACATGCAGACCAGAATATTTGTCCCGAAGCCTTTTGAGAATGACGAAATCCTTTGGCATGATGGTGACACGCTTACCATGCATTGCCAAAAGACAAGTATCCTTAAAAAACTGGGACAAAAAATCTTCTGCAGCACCCTGCAAGGCTTGCATGGCTGTCACGACAAAATGAACATCCAGCCCAAGTGACAGAGTGACATTCCGTACAGATTGGCCGAAAGGAGATCTATGGATCAACAATTCAATTGATCTTTGGAGTTTCCTGATCTCCCTCAGCCAGACCTGCTTTTTGCCACGCCTACGGCCAGTACCAGGGGGAATACGAGAATGGGATGGCTGTACAGTGGTGATGACACGGGCGATGGATTTGGTCCTGGCCATCATTCTCGGAAGAAGAAAATTAACAAAAAGAAGTTTGAACAAAACAAAAGTGGATCAAAACAAAAAAATTTGCGATGAAAGGGCGCTTGAGATCTACAAAGATTATTTACTAAAAAGAGATGCGCGCAAGATCTACAAAGATTATTTGCAGAAAAGAGATGCGCGCTCGAAAGCGATATTGCACAGCAGGCGGTATCGGACTCGAACGCACTGTGAAAGGGCTGAAGCTTGAAAGATAAAAGAGCGCGCTTGAGAGCGATATCGGGAGCTAAAAGCAAAAATTTTGCGAAAAAAAATGAAAATTTCGAGAACTTATATATACAAAATTTTTGCACGTGTGAAAAGACGATCGAGACACGTGTCGTCAGATGATTAGACCACGTGCAATGTCCATACTGACAATGATGACCCAATTATGAGGCCACGTGGGCTGAGACACGTGCGCGAATCCCTAATCGACGCGCATCATTCTTGCACGTGACAGATGTCAGATCAATCATACTAGGTACGACGCATTTAATTTGGCCAATCACAAGTCGACACGTGTTCCTTCGCCACTCATCCACACGTGCGATCTTTTTTTTTATAAATATGTCTTTTTGGACTTGGATTTTCACGCAAATTCATGATTGCTTTGCCGGATATCGATTTCAAGCGCGCCGCTTGCTCTCATTACATCTCGTTGGCTATTATGCGCCTGGATCCGATACTGCATCGTCCGGTATCGCATTCCAGCGCGTCTGTTCTTCTCGTTGTTCTTGCGCTCGGACGATACTCCAACTTCAAATATCTCTCTCGAGCGCACGTTGATTTGACGTGCTTGTCGTTTGCTTTCTTTTTTTAATAAATTTTCACAAATTTTTACACGTGTGAAAAGACGGTCGAGACACGTGTCGTCAGATGACTAGACCACGTGGAATGTCCGTACTGATAATGATGACCCAATTATGGGGACACGTGGGCTGAGACACGTGCGCGAATCCCTTATCGACGCGTGTCATTCTCGCACGTGACAGATGTTAGATTAATCATTCAAGATAGGACACATTTATTTTGGCCAATCACATGTCGACACGTGTTCCTTCGCCACTCCTCCACACGTGCGAAATTGTTTATATAAATAGGTCTTTTTCGGCTCGGATTTTCACGCAAATTTACGATTACTTTGCCGGATATCGATTTCAAGCGCGCCGCTTGCTCTCATTACGTCTTGTTGACTATTATGCGCCTGGATCTGATACTGCATCCCCCGGTATCACATTCAAGCGCGTTTCGTATCTCTTTTCTTTCCTGCTCGTTGTTCTTACGCTCGGATCCGATACTCCAGCTTCCAATATCTCTCTCGAGCGCATGTTGCCTTGATGTGCTTGTCTGACCTGGGGTTTGCGCCTGAGAGCGATATTTGAAACTTCAGTTCTATTATTTTTGTTTAAAATGTCTAATTTTGAATCCAGTTTGCTTTCTTTTTTTAATGAATTTGGTATTACTGATAGGTTGGACTGATAATGATGACCCTTCTTTCTCCTTTTCTTTTTATTCTACCTTCTATAACTGAGGCCCTGGTGTGGAGGTATTTTCTGAGATATATCTCAGATTTAAGTCCCTGCTCAGTACTACGTTATTCAGGTCTCAGAATAAAGACACGATTCAGTATGAGGACCTAGTGGCACTCGACAAGCATATCTACAAAGCTAAGCTTGACAGAATGTTTACCAAGTTGCATAATGATTTCAAGTCTGTAGATGAGTGCCCAATTCATAATAAAAAATGTAGATTTGTTGATTTTCAGTCTGCTGTTTTTTTTTTTTTTTGTTAAATATTTCTGACAATTCGGACTCTGTGCCCTCCACTTCTGAAGCAGCTTCTTCTAGTGGTACAAAGTCTGAAAAGTCAAAGATTGTAGATATAGATACTTTTTTTATTGACACGAGTGTGAATTTAGATGATTGTTCTGATTTTGATCATGTTCGAAATAGGGCTACTTTTATAGGCTCTAGAACATCCACTACCCTTTCTCCTTCTGATAAATCTTTGATCACTTTGCCTACTTATAATATAGATAATAACTTCTTTTTTACAATATCGGATATATCGAATCTTTTTGACTTCACTGAAGCTGAGACTCTTTGCATTTTGAGCAAAGAGCTTGATGAATTTTCGGATATAATTGATTTTGATGTTGATGATCTTCTCCCTGGTGTTGATGATGTACATAATGATAAGTTTTATTGAGGGAAAGATTGCTTGAAAATGGCCGTGGAGGAAATGCGCAACAAAGAAGATGATCTACCTTCTGAGGAGGAGTTTCTTAGAATCCAAAGTCAACTTGGTTTTCCACAGCCAACTGTCTATTCACCAGCAATATTGACATCAAAATTTGGACATAATATTGATGGAGAGATAGTAATCAGAGAAGACAAAGCCGAATGCGCAAGTTTTTGTCTCTTATCAAGTACTGTTAGATTTGTTATGTCAGCTTATATATTGGAGCTTACTTTGTTTTTTATCATTTCAAGAAACAATTTTCCTTGATGATTTCGCAATTCGTCGAGGAGGGCAAAGATCTTCTGCGGGAGAATTTTCAAGAGATCATGCACTCGGGCACTATCTAAAGTCCTTCATGAATTATGAGATAAGTGTTGCCCATTCAAAGTTTCATCAACATGGTGAAACTATGATTGTGACAATTAAGGCACTGTCTCATTTTCTTGGAGGACATAATTTTAATAAGGTGCATAAAATAATTTTTGTAAAGAAAACTATTGCGGTTAAAATTTTAGGATATGGACCAGTGAATTCCATGTTCAGATCATCTCATTTTGCAGTGTATGCTGCTTACGTTGATCTGAGTAAGCATGAAAACTATGAGCTATTGGATCCATACAAAAGAAGAAAATTGTTGCATGATTCTAAGTTGCAACTTTCATTGGAAAAAATATCAGAAGTAGATTAGATACCGCTGAATTGTACTTTGTAAATATTTTTATTTAATATACAAAATTTTATTGTGTGTCTATAGCCTACTGGCTTGTATAAATTTGCATGCTTTTTGAAATTTTTTATAATCCGTCAATTTTGTATTATGACGAATTTGGATTCTTCTGTAAAACCATTGAAAAAGTTGTAGTATATAGCTATTTTTTGTGCTAGTCCCACCATGTTGTGTACTTTCATGAAATGCCGCTCTTGCTTGCCAATGAGATTTTTTCATTCCTTGCAATGACCATATGCTAAGACTTCCACTATTTCTTGCAAAGAATGTCGAATGATGTAGTAATATGTGCTGCATGTTATAAAAACATAATGTAAATCAATACTAAAAGTATCTAATTTAATTGCACATATTTGTCTATCGTAGTGTATAATCAAAATCTCACCATATAATGTGTTATATGATCAACACCCCATGCACTCTGAACTGCATCCACAAATTCATTGGTTGTTTTCTGTATCATTTGAACATCAGTATTTGAAAATTTATCTTTTCTCAAGTATTTCACCATGTTGTCTAACTTTTTCCAAACTTCTACTTTGTGTATACGAGTAGAACCTTCTTCTTCGAAATCTTGAGTTGCTGCAGTAATTTCTTTCCAAACCGTGTATTGAACCTTAGATTGTTTGCCAGAATAATTTGATAAAAATCTTCGAGCTTTAGATCCTCCAATGCTCGGCTTGCATGGAATATTTCCTATTATACCTGATAACTTGTCATCTTTTTTTATTTTAACGTGGCCTTTATGTAAGCCTGCTTTGGACAATACATCCTCTAATCTGGAAATAGCTTCCTTTGCAGAGGCCTCTGGCTTGGAATTCCATGCAAACAAGATGTGAAGATATATTATTTTTTCTATAATACGCATCTCCGCATGCAATGTACAGATATGAACATTTCGTAGAGGAATCGGTAGTACAGGTTTCCAATTAGGATCTTCTCGATCTCTTGATATTCATGTACTCCTTGTCATGTCTTTTGCTGTTTTCATGCAGTACAAACAAGGGTGTTTAGAGTTAGCGCCATGAGTCAGATTGAAGAGCTTGTTTGTCTAATGGTCTGAGGAATAGCCAATAAAAGTCGACCCTGGATCGGATTTTGATTGTTCGATCCTCGAGTCAGATTTTTCTTGAGATCAGTAGTGATCTGAATGAAAGCAAACATCCAAACACTCTGATATGGTTGAGTGATGGCTTCGATCTTGTCCACACCTCATAAGGTGTCTTGTCATTTAGGGCCTCTGAAATGGATCGATTTTGAATGTAGGATGCTGTAGTAACAGCTTTTGCCCAGAACTTCTTTGGAAGAGATGCATGGGCCAACATGCTCCTTGCACTTTCAATGAGTGAATGAGTCTTCCATTTAGCTACACCATTGGACTGAGGTGAGTCATCATTAATAGTCAGCAAATAAACAGCTCCTCCTGTGGAAATAGTCTGCATAAGACCACAAATGTCCAAGTGTACAAGATCTAGCAAATTTCTAGAAATACATTCTGAATCTGAAATGATTGAACTTCTAACAAGCTTGCTAGAAATACAGCTTTTACATGGAGTATCAGATTTGCTAATGAAAGGTAAATCTTGTACTAAGTTTTGATTCGACATTTGCTGAATACAACTGAAATTTAATTGGCCTAATCTATGATGCCATAACATATCATTTGAATCAGTAGTAGTAGTAAAAAGAGCTTGACTACTTGTAGAATAGGAGTGACTGAGTTTGTACAAATTGCCACACCTTTTACTGAAAGCAAAAACTTTCCTAGATTCGTCAAGAATAGTGCAGCCTTGTCTATCGAATTCAACCCTCTGACCTGAATCTGTGATTTTGCTAACTGAGAGTAGGTTTTTGGTCAGATTTGGAATCTGAAGAACATTGGACAAAAATATTACATCACATTTCTGGAATTCGATCCTGATTATTCCTTCATCCTCAATGGAATGAGTTGAGTTGTCTCCAAGTTTCACAACTCTAGAATGGGTGTATGACTTGTAGTCATGGAACCAGTCTCGATGGTGAGTCATGTGCTGTGTTGCACTCGAATCCAGATACCAAGAATCGATATTATGTTGTTCTTCGATTTTGGTTAAAAATGCAGCTTCATCTTCCTCTTCATGCTGGATCGAGTAACTGATTGAGTTGGGACTGCATCTTCTTTTCATTGTTGTACTTGAGTGTTCTGCAGTCCTTGATGAGATGACCAGTCCCCTTACAGTATTTGTAAAACATGTTTTGCTTTGGCTGGAATGATGAAGAAAAATTCGAATTTGATGCTGAGCCAAAATTTGACCTTGAGTAAAACTTTGACCCAGAGTCAAAATTTGACCTAGACTACAAGTTGCTCTTTCTGTCAGAAAAATATGACTTTGGAGATCTCTCCTGATTTTTCTGATTTTTGGTTGTGTGTAGAGCAATGGAATTCGATCCTGAGCCTGAGGAGGTTGCATTCCTTCTTATTTCCTCTTGTAACAACATAGAAATGAGTCTTGATAGAGTAAGTTGCTGCTGAGTTGAAATAGCCATGACCCATGATTCATAGGCTTCAAGGAGACTCGATAAAAAAGTCATTACTGCATCTGAATCTTCAATGTCCGATCTTGTTTCAATCATTTGCTCCATGAGGTTTTTGAATGTGTTGAGATGGCTAGAAATGGTGTCTGCATCAGACATTCTGAGTGTGAAGAATTTCTTCCTCAGATGTAATTTGGAAGTGACATCTTTGATGTCATAGAGAGTTGCTAGGATGTCCCAAGCATCCTTAGCAGTCTGTGCAGATCGGATATGACTGATTTGAGAGTCTCTGATATTCAGAGTGATTAAGGCAAAAGCCTTGCCATCTCGTTGCCTCCATTTGATGATGCTAGCTACATCATTCTCTGACTTGATTTCGGTACCATTAACTATGTCCCACAGTTCCTTGGCTAGTAGAACAACCTTCATCTTGGACTTCCACAAGTAGTTCTCTCCATCGAGCTTGTCAATTAGAGAAGAACTAGAAGTAGAATCCATTCTGGTATTGTAGCGAGATCGTTGATAGAAACAATGATATTGAGAAACTGTTGGCTGCGCTTGCTGAAATGAGATCTTGGTAAAAACAAGACTGATAACCTGCAATAAATATGCAGATTACTAAGCCACCCGCTCTGATACCATGTCTTCAGCTGAGCTCATTGATGAACCTACTTCAAAAACTACAACTTGACTATTTTCAGTATAATGCTTGCAGGATGATAACCTGATCAGACTGTTGACTTCAGTAGATCTTCCTTGATGATTGGAAGTCAGATGATCAGTACTTGGTTAACCTACTTAATTAAATACATTTTTTCTGCAGTAGGTGGCCGTCATTTTTGCCAGAGAGTTGTGTACAGAAGTAGGCGGACTATCAACGTCGCGACATGGGTCAGATTTATGACAGTATCGAAAATTTACAAAGACTCGAAAAATAACAAAGACTCAAAAAATATACACTGACTCGAAAAATTACAATGACAATAAAAATCACAGATTTTTCGAGTCGATACAATATAAGAAAATTCTATCTTTTGAATATAAAAAAATCTTGGATCTTGACTTATGCACCAAATTAGATCAATTTTTCATTAATTTTGATCATTTTTTGCTTGTGATTGGATAGTAGATTGTGTATGGATCAACTCTTAATTGTCGTGGGCTTGCAACATAAATCCTTATGGAATACGGAGTTTTCTTGAAAACTGTTCTTTGGGTCAAAAAATTCGATCCTGAATTTTTTGATCTTCAAGTAGAAAATTGAGCCTCCTCCGTTTTTGTAGTTTTTCAAAAACAAGTATGAACATGGTTTTTCAGGATGCTCATTACCTAATGGAATTGGGCCTGAGCATAGAATTCCAACATGAAGAAGAGTCTTTATGGACTCAAGCAAGCACCTAGAGCTTGGTACTCTGGGTTGCACAACTACCTTTATTCTATTGGTTTTGTGATAAGCTCCAGGAGGTTTATGATAATGACAATTTTGATAACATGAGGATTCACCTAGCATGTTTCAATAGTAAAAGAGCCATATTGCAAACATAGTGATTTTGTTAGGGGCATGCCTTTGAGCAAAAACATTCCTACATGCTTGGAAGAGAATAATAACATTTTTATCTACTGCCCTTTATAAAACTCATAAAGAATTCATCTTAGCCACAACAAAACATGCAACTATCATCTAGTTTTAATGAGCTAAGTATATCAAAAGTTTCAAATGTACTACACGTACATATCAACAATTTCCTTTCACAAACGAGTTGCCTTGATATGAATATTCACAACACATTCTAACCTTGGTACTTAAATAGAAATTAAAAGAATTGGACCTCATGAATCAAATATTTGATGTACTAATAATTAAAAAGCCTAAAGTCATGATAATAGAACTAAAGTACTAAATATTGAAATCCTAAATATTGATAATTTAACCTAATCTTCAAATTTTCATTACAAATTTGTTTTGCACAGACAATCTTGATGCTAACAAAGATAATACTTGAAAATGTTCACTTAGTGGCACAAATTTGTCGAAACAAGAAAATAAGTGTAATATGATGGGTAATTTTGACATCAAGGACCATGCACATTATAATGATCGTTTATTCGAGTTTCTTTCAGGAAAAAGTTCATATCATCCATTTTTAAATTAGTTCAACAATCTTGGACCCTAAATAGTCCTTCATGGCTTGCATACACTTACTCTGTTCAATTTACAACTTCCAATACTTTGAAACCGGATGCAAGGGTTTATAATTCTGTCGAGTAGGCCGTCATGCTCGCTGGCAAACATCACATGTCTGAACAAAATTTTATGTGTCCTTATGAAGCGTAGGCCACCAACAACCGGATTGCAAACGTTTGCGGACAATAATATATGTACAGAAGTGTCCTCCACCCATGCCATCATGTGAAAACATGATTAAATCTGGTACTTCATGTGGTAAAACACACCTTCGTAAAATATTATTTGATCACAGTTTTCATCACTCAAATCTTCAAAAAGATTGTTCTTTGAGTGTCTTAAAGCTTTACCAAGTTATGTAACTACAAATGATAGATGAATGTGGTTTATGAGAGATGCAAATGAAAACAAATCATGTGTTATGAAATTGAGAATAGAGATAGAAAGGATCTTTGAATCAAGGTTTACCAATCTAGGAAACCTTGATGGTCTTCTACAACTCATATAGCTCAACAATACCTACATGCAATCGACATGCAAGCAATCTGAAAAATTCTAGAGACATGCATACAACATGCATGGACTAGTACTTGCACATACAAAAGTAAATTGCTAGCAAATCGGGATGTCCTAGAGTATGTAAAAAACACAATTATGGATACCAAAGTTTAGCGGAAGCTTGAGGATCTTGGATCTAATAAGCCCACAAGTTGTCTTGAGGCTTAAAAGACCACATGCAATTAACATGCATTGACATGCAAGAACATTTCAGCAACATGCAACAACATGCAAGAGCATGCACTGACCATGCGAGGTGTAGGAGTGGTGTATGGGTATTCCTAAACCCAAAACACTTGTAAAGCGATGGATCGGCTGGCTGGAAATATCTGATCCAGATCTGTATGTAGCTGTGACAGCAAGCTAAAAGATTCAACAAGATCATCAAAATGCATTAAAAACACTTTAGAAAGTGTATGGATAGATGTGCAATGATCTACACAATTTGGATCACCAAATGATTAAGAATTATGATTCTAGAAAATGGCAAATTGGATCTATAATTCAGAACAACAAGAAGAACACTTTAAAGTATGGAAAGAATTAAATGAAATGAGCATAAATAGAACAATGTAGGGAAGGGAAGGGGGGGGGGGGGGGGGGGGGGGGGGCTCCAATCGATTTCTCCACCACAAATGATCTCTCTTGGATACACGATGGAGGCCCTTTTATAATTTTTGTTGAGAACAAAATTACATCGCATGGTAGTAGGTTTGATGAGCCGAGTAGAGTTCCTCTAGGTGTTTGCATGCATGCATGAGTCCCAAGGACACAAATATTTCACCTAGAGAGATTAAAAATGTTAGGACCCAAGTAGACTCTTGCACGTCAAGAGTTTGGGCCCAACTTAAAATAATTAACTTAGGACTTTAGGAACCTAAGTAATTAAATTGATTTTTTAACTACCTTGGAGTTGCCAACATCTTGCAAGTAGGGTCTCCAACTTAAAACATACCGCGACTCTCGATTTTTATGTTTTCTATTTTTTTTATTTCTTTTACATGGTGAACAAAATAACTAGGGGAATTTTTGTGAATGCTTACAAATGATAACAATATGAGTTGAGACTTTTGGTAAGGCAAGATTTGACTTCACTTAGACCTTCACAAAAAAGAGAGAGTATGTTATGATACTTCTAGGTTTGAAGTGGTCAAAGTTGCATGCATCACATAAATGCAACTATTGATGACAAATTTTTCATCTTATACATAAAGTAAGATTGAAAGCTTGGGAAATTATTTTCCTTGTGTCACACATACTTACAAATTACAGTCTCAACGTTAATCACATTAAATTTTATTTGTTGCAAGAATTTTTGCATAATGTTTGCCTTAAAACTAGTTCATAAAAATCTTACAATTACGTTGCTTTGGTAGCAAATCGTAATTAATGACGAGTTATTGCTTCTTTGCAAAAAAATTGATATGTATACTTGAACATTTTACTTGCAGCATAAACATTTTATTCAACATACGTACATAGCCATCATTTAAGAATGCAAAATGAAGGATCTAGTCCAACTAATTGCTCACACAACAAGCAAAGAGAAAGTTTGCAAGCACAAGTCATTCCGCCTATACTAAGCATAAAGAGAATTTGAATTACTTTCTTAGAAATTACAACCTTTTGACCTCTATTTCTTTGTCTTTTTGGTGATACTTATGCACCTCCATCTTCCAAAGTCATAACATAGAAAAGCTATTGTGGATTGGGTTGATCAGTAGTAGCACTCAAGATAGTCTGAATTGATTGAGCAAGCGACATTGAAGATGATAATGGTTGTACTCGTTCACACACCTAGCACACAAGCTGTTTCAAATGAATACCCTAAATCTGTCTTATACAATTCTTACCATTGATGTTTTGCAACATTGAAAAAAGAGTTGTTTGTTTGTGTACCGTAAGCTACAAATTTCCAAAATTGCATAATAAGCACTAAAGTCCCAATTTTTTTGAAGATTAGGTAACAACTAACACCTAGTCATATCTTGGAAATTCATACAAAACCTTTTCTTGTCAAAAGATTGATTATTCACATCTAATCAAGCTTTGGATTCATTACATACCCCAAATGTTTGACATGTCAAATGAAAATGCCTCATAATCGAAAAATACAAGTTCAAAATACTATCCATACCTTCTCTATTTGGATCAATTTGCCATGGTAGAATAATCGTTCCTTGTTCAGACCCTCCACCTACACGAAGACATAGTTCTTTAGGCCTTTAGTGCCAATAATATATATCAAAATTAAACTCAAACACAACCTAAACCATAGGGTGTAAAGAACCAGGATTGCCCTTAATCATAGAAAATACTTTTAAAAAAAAAGTTCGAAGATGAAATCACGATCCAACCGTACTTAGCGCATGATTTTGTTGCAACACACGATAGGTGTGACATTGTCACATATTATTTTTTTTGCAAAGCTTCAAGATACTAGTATATTTCTTGATACAAAAAGTGAATGGCAACCCAAGGCCGAATAGTGTGAAACCTTGTTAGGGTGCACTATACATGATTAAGAAAAGAGGACTATTCGCACATCAGACAAGGAGGCATTCCAACTACCATGGCCAAATTTGGATTGATCTCAGATTATTATCCTGTAAGGAGGTCAGTAGGCCTACCTCGACCTGTAAATTAATTATGGTTATGAGGGGTTGGGGCATGAAATTAATGTCATTCAAGATGGTGGATTTGTATGGATCTATAATAGTGACTCATAGGGGAATTGGAGTTCAGATTTCAGTGAAATCCCCAAAAAAGACAACATGCAAATGGTGTGCAATTTAATGAACTCATAAAATAAGCAATCTTTTCATTTGAGCACAAGCATGGTTTCTTACCTCTGCAAGCAGCTCGGAATATGATTGCAAACGAACCATCAGCTCCCCTTCCAAGTACCTACAATACAAGTAGAAGCATAAGAAATCTCAATACATCTGCAATTTTCTCTTTCTTCCCTGCTGCACGATTCTTTCTTGAACAGAGGATTTGAACAGCAAAGAAAAACCAAAATTATACAAAAAGGATCACAGGGGTGTTTGTTCAATTCGAAGATCGCGTTTCCACTTGAATTCGACAGTCCCACAATCGACAAGAACAAAGGCAACGAGCAAATACTATTACATATGTTTCAAACAAATCTTCAATTCCTGCGTAGGAGAGGATTCATTGAAATTACTAACGATGCTAGACTTTCAAGAACTGCTTGCTGTTGAGCAGCACTGTCATCCTCTATTGCTGCTTCTTTCATTGGCTGCTCAACTCTGGCGTCTGCTGCATGACCACCAGCAGGCCTCTGCCTTCCTTGACCACCATCAATGCCAATGCTCTCTTGCTTCCTGTTTTCAATAAGACAGTCTTGAGCCTCCTTCCCGCTACCAAAACAGTAGCGTCCCCCTCCTTTATCCGAGGCCTTCTTGCTGCTAGGACCGATTCCTTCACATTCCCCCTTGCCTTTCCTTTCATGGGTTTGCCTCCTCATCTCTCGCTCTTGCTCCTGCTGCTGCAGCTGCACGCTATTCCTTCGTGAATTGGATTGATCCTCCATTTATTCTTTCACACACTCCAACAGAAATACTGACATATACATATTTTTTTCATATAAGAACAAGAAATACCATACAAAACAAAAAAGAACAAGAAGGTGATCTTTCTTGAAAGGTCACCACAAACTTTGTCCTTAATGAGTTAAAAGAAGTACCCCATTGCTTAAGACTGACCAAAAAAGAGAAGCATGTTTGTGCTCAAACTCACCCACACATCATCTTTTTGCACATCATCAAGAATAAGTCGTTTGCTTTTGCAAAGCCAATACCAAGGTGATCAAGTAAGATATCCATCAGCAAGGGCCTCAATTTGGAAGAAGCTTAAATTTCCTCTATGGGCGCTTAGGATTTGAATCCACAAATGAAAAGGAATGGCTCAAAGTGAAGCAATCATATCCTTTTGCAATTTCTCTTCAATGTTGGCTAGGTACATTCCACCTAAACAAAAGTTTCTTAGAGACTTCGCATTCCATAATTTTTAAGCAAGAAACTCTCTTCCAACAAATAACAAGGACGTTCGCAAGACATGAATTCTCCTCAACCTTTCTAGAAATTGAGACTTAATTACCATAGATAGCATCATGTCATTGTGACGCTTGTGAATAAAACAGCTGTACTTTGCTTCTTACTAGACCAAGAAAAGCAACTGCCACAAAACTGAAAAACATACTATGTGGTAGATCTACGATCTCCCCAACCACCTCCCCACTCCACATCCACATAGTCACATAACTCAAGTGGGCTTTCCTGCTTCCAGTACACAAAGCCATAATTAGAAGTGCATTTTATATATCACAAAATGTGTTTGGCTACCTTCCAATGCGTTTTCGTATGTACTGCCATAAACCGACTTACAATACCAACAACATAGCATATATATGGTCTAGTCATGGTAAGGTAAATCAATCTCCCTACTAATTGGCTATACAACATAACATCAAATGGATGTGACTCGTCAAGCTTAGAAAGCTTTTTTCTTGGTTCAATGGGAGTGTTCACTGGCTTGCAATGCTGTAGCATGAACCTATGCATCAACTCTCTGACATACTTGACCTGTGTTAGTCCCACCTCATGTACTTTAATTTGCCATACCTCCACTCCAAGGCAATAAATCATTAGGTTGAGATCTTTCATCTCGAATTTATCTATGAGATCATTCTTGATCATATCTATCATCTCTTAATTATTTTCCGTAATAATCAAGTCGTCAACATAAAGAGAAACGAAAGCAATCATATCATCAAAACATATGACATAAAGATTTGGATTGGAGTGTGTTTTCACCACCCTCTTCGAACAAAAGTAGGCATCAATCTTGCTATACCACGCACGTGGTGCATGTTTGAGACCATAAAGCGCTTTCTTCAAGCGACACACTTTATGCTCTTGCCCTTTCACCACAATCCTTCGGGTTGTTCCATGAAGACCTCTTCTTCCAACTCACCATTTAGAAAATTAGATTTCACATCCATTTGATGTGAAGGCCAACCAAAATGTGAAGCTAAAGCAACAAGTAGATGTAGAGTATTCCTCTTACATACTGGTGCAAAGGTCTCGTCGACAACTTTACTTGGCATGTAACGCTTGATCACCAATCTTGCCTTGTGCTTTGCTATACTTCCAACTGCATGGTACTTAGTCAGGCATACCCATTTGTAACCAATGGATTTCCTACCAACTACTGGTTCTACCAAGTTCCATGTGCCATGCTTAGCAATTGCTTCCATCTCTTCTTCCATGGCCTTGACCCAAGTGTCATCATCCTTTTCTTAATCATAAGTCGAAGGTTCTTTGCTTTGAATGATGTTGGATAAGAGAGCATAATTTGTTTCATACCTATTAGGTTGTGTCCTCTCTCTCATTGATCTCCTTAGCTCTCCTTGGATGGATGATTTAAAAAAGTCATCCATGTCACGACTCTCCATCAATCTCTCAAACCACTTAGGGAGCTTCCTGTCAGGTGATTGGCTTCCTAGAAAAAATGTATCCCATGGTACATTCTTCTCCTTGCATTTGTCACCTCCAACTTCAATCCTCTTAGCACCAAATGGTTTATTCCTACCTCGCCAATGAGTCTCTTGAGGTTAAGTGATGACATCATGAGGTGCATCCATCTGTCCATCATCAGGAATGTCAAAAAGAAATTCTCATTGTACCATCTTTTCCACTTGATGTGTCTAACTTCTCAACATCCTCATCTTTGTACATCTTAGATTCATCAAAGATAGCGTCATGACTAACATGCGTTTTGTTTTCCAATGGATCAAAGCATATATAGCCCTTCACATGATCATCATATTCTAAAAACATGCATCTCACAACTACTAATCAAGCTTATTGTCTCTTCTTTAAAAATGTGTACAAAGGCCTTACATCCAAAGATTCGCAAATGGTTCACCTTTGGTTTCTTCTTCATGAATGTCTCTTTAGGTGTTATCTTCGGCATGGCAATGATAGGACTTCTATTTTGAAGATAGACTGTAGTATTGCATGCATCTAACAAAAAATCCTTTGGTGGTTTCATCTAAACAAACATAGATCTAACGCTCTCCACAATCGTACAATTCTTGTGCTCAACTACACCATTATGTTTAGGAGCATGAGCTTGCATGAATTGTCTTTTGATCCCACATTGGTCACAAAAGTCATTAAAATTATTAGACTTGTACTCACCTCCATTGTCAAATCTTAGGAAATTGATCTTCTTTTCAATCACTGCTTTGAAACTCTTGAAGGTGGCAAAAGCATCCGATTTCTTCTTTAAGAAGTATATCCACGTCTTACGAGACATATCATCTAAGAAAGCGATGAAATATTATGCTCCACCTATGGACATTGTCCTCATAGGTCCTCATAAGTCTATGTGGATCAAATCTGGGATGTTCTTCACTTTTGCAACACCACCAAGCTTGAACTTTTCTCGATGCTGCTTCCCGTACATACATGACTTGCACATTATCTTCAAGTGGTCTTCACTGTTTCCAATCCCTTCACTGTTTCCAATTTTCTCAGCAAACTGAGACTCAAGCTTTTTATGCCATAGTTGAGTTTGTGATGGAATGGACGAGATAAGTCCATGTTGCCCTTTAACTGTAGCATTCAACCTATACAATTTGGTCTTGGCTCCCTTGTACTATCCACAATGACTTTGATTTTTTGTTGATATCCTTTACAAAGGAACAATCATGTGTTAACTCTACTTTCAACTTTTGATCAATAATGACTCCAACTGAAAGAAAATTTTTCTTCAAACCTAGTATGTAAGTACCTCCTTGGTCATTTTGCTTTTGCCATCAGTTAGTTGGATGGAAATAGTGCCTATCCACTCAACAATTGGGCGTTTGGTCTATTCAAACTCTTTAATGGCAAGACTGGCCTTCTGCCCTTTGGCCCACAATTTCAACTACACACTTGTCTTCTTGGCTATACTTCCCTTTAGGCTATTGACTTTAGTTCAAGATGAGGGGCTATCAACAAAGAGCACTTGTCTCCTTCTAGTGATTCAACCAATTAATAAGTAAAAACAACTTGCTTCTTCCTTTGTGGACATTTTTTGGCCACATATCTAGGCTTATGGCAAAGGAAACAAATATTCTCCTTCTTCACCTTATGGTAGCTCATCCTTATTCTTCTACACCTCCAAATACTTGATTGTCAGTGTCACCTTGCTTCTTGAATTTGTCATCCTTCAAGTGATTATTGTGTCGTTGTTGTTTCCTTGAGGCTACCATGGTAGCCTCGTAAGCTTTTGCAATACGAGTAAATTGAGCACATTATGACGACACTTATTTTAATAGTTCGTTGGTAGTTCTTGGATAAATTGTAATCAAAATAGTAGCATCCTTTGTAAGTTATTTTGACAATAAGTCCAAGTAATTTTGGATATTCTTATGCGAACTTTGACTTTTCATTTAGCAATTGATATAATTTTTTTTTGATGTTTATTTAGTTATATTTTATTCTCATCAATTTTTTTTTTCTCAACACAAGCAAGCATTTAATATAATTTAACAGCTATAAGACAAATATGTATTCATTTATATGTAATACAGACTTTCATTTCTAGAAGTTTTTTCATTGATATCTCAAGGGCATTCAAGTCACTATTGTGGATGAGTAATTTTGAAACTTTAATTGATTATAGACACAAAACAAATTAGATAATTGTCTTTTTATCGTTTCAAAGCTAATTTTTAGACTAGTTTCAGATTATAACAATTGTCAAATATGTACAAACAAACCAATATTTCTAGTTATTCTAAGACTTAAAAAATGGAAGTACAAAGATGGATTGTATAATGGGCTGTTATGATTTGGATGACAAACAAAAATCCGAAATATGAATCTTATTTGCGCAAGCGATTCTATGAAATTTATATAAAATAGGTATACAAATGGTGAGCTATTTGTAATGTTTAAATTGTTCTTTTTAATTTTTTTTTTCAAATTTTTGCTCACACATTTGAGAGTGAATAAAAATTCAAAAAATTTCATGAAGAATTAGAAGTAGAAACCAATTTTTTTACATTTATGATTTGATAATAGTTTAGAATTAAAACGATAATTAAAATACAAGAAGCTCATAAGAATCAACATGTTTTTGAGGTGAGTACCATGTCGATTAGAGACACATATATTAGATAGTAAACATGAAAAAGAATTGATGAGCTATCTATATTTCTATAATGCTCGCTCTAAAACCAATGTCAAATATTAATAAGAATAAGTCACAATATTTACTAATTCAAGGCTATTGTGAATATCCAAACATAAAATTCATGTATGAAAAATGCATACTGCTTCAAAAAGAATACTAGTATAATGAAAGCATACAAAAAATTGATAGTTTTTTTCTCTGATTTTCTTTGGTTTTCTATTCAACGATTGACAATTTACTAAATAAATCTCTCTCTAACCGTTTCAGCTTGTGCAAGACATTTAGTTATGAGGAGAACTTGACAATTTACCAACATTCCATAACTAGAGCTATCAAGTACACTTGATTAATCAATTAATGTTGAAATTTACACAACTCTAGCTTGATGTGTTTTAAATTTTTCCAAGACTAGGCACTGACACTTGGATAGATGTTCAGATAAGTTATAATTCATTTATATTCCTCACTCAAGGCTTTGGAGCACCTTTCATGTGAGTAAAATGAGCCATATTACATTGGAAAGAATATAGGGGCTAAAAATAACAAAATTATCCCACACAAAAGTCAAAGTTAGGGCCGATTCACCATTTTAGAATATAGATGTTAGGTTTTGGTCTCAAATGATTTGGTACAAAATCCTAAACTTAAAATCTGTGGTGGCTTTCTTATATACACCTATGTGTCCTTGGAAGAGAGTAATCTAGAAATCAAGATTTGAGTTTTTTTGCACATTGTTTTGTGTGGCGAATTGTAGCTTCATAGTACTTTCATTTTATGGTATGTAATAGGTTGATTGGATGCTTAATTGATATTTTACAGGTTGTGAGAGGTGGCTGGAACCTCATATCTTATTTGATTACATTCCATGTGCCAATGTGGAGCCCTTGCCAAGATAAGCAAGAATTGAGATTATGACTTGATCTTAAGTGCTAGTTTGGATTCAACTTGATTCCTTCTGCAACATCCATCACTTTGTAGTTAATCCAGGTCATTTTTCTCTATTTCAACTTGGTATTAGATCTGGTTCAAAATTGAACATTATTATTGATCAAATTTTGCTTCAATTCCTAGTTTGCTTGTAGTATTCGAAGTGCCTCTACTACGGGGTTTGGCATTTTGCGAGTAAATCATCTGTGAGTTTTGCGAGTTTAGTGTTTTTAAATTACGTCAAATTGATAGCACATGGCATGCTACATTGTTTTTAGGTTTTGAAAATTTATTCTGTTTCACTTTTGGGGGCGAAATCTATTTGTGTACTTCATTATCATGTTGTTTATTTTCTTACTAGCTAAAAGATATGTCTTCTACAAATTGTACATAGTGTGTTATTTCATTGAGAACGTAGAAAACTTAATCACTTTAATTTCTCATTTATCAAGCTAAAACATTTTTGTCTACGACCAAGGATTGATGTATGACCATACATTAAAAGACATGAATGTATGTGGCCTAGATATCATAACATCAACGTTGGTAAAAAAAAAACCATTTTTATTGTATGTTCTAGATGGAGGCTATAACTTGACTATTAAGCTTATGTTGAGATGATGAAATAATAAAATATTTTCATTCTTTTTTTTATCAAATTTGATTAGAACAATGGATTCTACATAAAAAATGGTGCACTTTTGCTTTTTGGACCATCTCAATCCGAGCAATATTAAGAAAGTTATCGCCCTTCAAAATTTTTTAGGCTAATTTTTTTACTCTTGGAGCTTGAAAGGGGTAGCACGCCGACGTGCTACCAATTTAAGCTTTTAGTCTTTAACTCAAATTGATAGCACACCGGCGTGCTACCCCTTTTAGAAAAAATGTTTTCTAGTCTAAAAGATGTTGAACTGTCATAACTTTCTTATTATTGCTTGGACGGAGATGGTCCAAAAAGCAAAAGTGTTCCATTTTTTATGTAGAATTCATTGGTATAATCAAAGTTAGTTTTCATCTAATATAAAATGAGTATATATAGAGCCTATATATCTGATAGCATACCATGTGCCATGAAATTTTAGAAATCACTTCTAAATAAAACCCGCAAAAACTCGTAAAGAATTTACTCGCAGATTGTCAAAACCCCTCTACTACTAGAGGCGCCTCTAGATTTTATTAACCAATTGTGATGGGGCAAGGGAGTGTGAAGAACATAAACGAAGAAGAGAGCAAGAATATTGCGGAACAACCCTCCCGTTACAATCAGCTGCTAGATGCAAAAACAGTCTCATAGAAAGCTTATGCTAAGTATAATCACAACTTTAAGTGTTCTAGTTGTGAAAAATGCAAAAATAAGCTTGGTAGAGGCCAAAAATCTTGTATATAGATGATTACACATGTGTGGAGCCTGTTACCACGTGTGAAAATAATGTTCTTGTCATGTACCATAATCATATAGCTTGTACATATAATTTAATTCAAGTTCTAGTGGCTAAAAAGGCCAAAAACTAGTTTTCTAGACGTATGACACATGGCATCAATCTATTGATTGCATGAGCCACATTCTTTGGTTAGGTGTCATATCACATGTGTAGAGGACAGCTCACATGTGTGGAATAAGCTGAAGTAGGCGAATTTGGACTTCTAGAAGATTTCCAAGTAGATCTCCATATAGAAGGAAAATGGACCAAAAGTGCTCAAAATAGAAGGTTTTGTCCAAGTGTCAGTTTTGCATGATGAATCATCATATGACAAAGCACCTTCACACACACGAGCTCCCACTTATTGTATATATAGAGCCACATTTGGCCATAATCAATGTGAGACACCAATCTTGGTTTTGGAAGCAATTTTGAGTGATTCTCTCCATTTGTCTACATTTGTTTTGATTGTTTTGAGGTTCTATCAATGTGTACTTGATTTTCAGGTTGGAGTCCGTACTCAGATAGTGTTTCACACGTGTGAAACCATAAAGTACACTTACCTTCAATTAATGATTGTTCTTGTTAGGATTTTGTGTCTAGAATTGATCTAGATTGATCTTAATCTGAAGTAGATTGACAGATCAAGTAATCAGACAACCAATCCCTCTTGAGGATCAGATTAGGATCCACTCTTGGTCCTTTTTGTACTTTTTGCACATGGTATCAGAGCCTAGTACAAGAGGTTTTGTTGAAATTGATAGGGTTAATCCAAATCAAAGCCAAAATTAGCAGTTTTTTGAAAACTAGTCAAATTTTGTGTAGCGAGTTGGATTTGATAGCTATCCTCAAAATTTTTGGTCCAAATCTTGTTGTGGGTTGTAGGAACCCTTTTCACACGTGTGAGGCCGTACAGCTCCGGTTTTGACTGAGAAATTTCAAAAATTTGTAGAATTTGACTCACATACCCAATTTGAGAGATTTTTGGTGCAAAATCAAGCATTTTCTATAGAGAATCTAATCCCTTGATTGGTTCTTGGATTAGATCAGCCAAGAAATTAAATTTTAAGCTTGAATTAGGTGCATTAATTGATTATCTCTGATTTTTTGAGTGCATGTTGAAGTTGAGAGAGATTTTGCTAAAAATCATAGATTAAGGAGTGATATGCAAGGTGAGAGGTTGAAATCCATTGTACCATCACTCTAGATTTGTTCAAGAGTGATAGGGTCAAGTTTAGAAGCATCAATTTGCTAGAAAACATCCTTGGATCTATCCTCCAAGTGAAACCTTTGAGAGTTTCTAGTGCATATAGAGCATCTATGCAAATCTTTTGTAGAATTTGACATAGATTGGCTTAAATTGAGAGTTCTAGAAAAGAGATTGAGATCCAAGTCACATAGTTATATCCTACTCAATTTGTTTGAGTGATTGTAAGGTTTGAAAAGAGTCATTAAGGTGTCTATGGCAAATGTGTAGAGAGAGATCCAGTTTTCTAAGAGTTCATTCCTTTGTAGAGGGCAAGATCTAGAAGCTCATTATGTGTTGTTATTGGTGGAGAGTTTGTCTCTTCCTAGGTGATCAAATCTTTCTAAGTGGCATTAGCCCTTTGAAGCACAATATCTTAGTGAGAAAAATCACAACTTTTGATTTTGATTTTCATTCCAAGTCTTAAAAGGTAGAGTAATTGGTGGAATCCAATAGGAGTGATTGAATTCAATTTGTTGAGCAGAAATTGACATAGTATGTATGAAACTCAAATTAGTTCTATTCAACTTTCTTTGTGAGAGTGTGAGGGTCAATTTGTGATCCCATTGAATGTCTAGAATGAGGAGGAGTCCATATTTGAGTATTCATGCATGGTTGAGATCTTTGTGAATCTCTAGTTGTCTAAATTTTTAAGCTTTGTGAAAAATTGGTGGCATAGTTTGTTGTCAAATCAAATCAAATTCATTCTAAATCTCAAGTGTGAGATTATTTGGGTCAAGAGTAAGTCCAAAAGAAGTGATTAAGTTTGATTTTCATGTATTTGAAACAAAACCCATCTTTTGTTCAAGAATCTAAAGTGTTGAGAGAACTAGTCAAGTGAAAAGGAAAATCTAGGTGTCAAATCTTTTTCATATCCATTTCAACTTTCAAAAGAAAGAGTCATTGGTATTTGATGAGTTCAATAGGAGATTGAATCTGATTTCTTTTGTGATTTGATTCAAAGATTGTGTGCTTTTGTCTTAGTGATCAAAGCAAAGTTTCCAAGTGACTAGTCATTAGTGTGAAGATTGATTCTTAGGTTTGTGAGCTAGATCTTTTGTAGATCATTCTAGATTATTGAAGATGTTCAAATCTAGTCTCTTGAAAGTCACAAATTATATTTGTAGAATCATATCACAGGTTTTTATTCACATGGCATCAATAGGTGGCATCCTATTGAAGGAAAGAAAGGATCCTGAGTGCAACCTTTGTGGCAAGGGAGGATATTTTTTCTCAAGATGCTACAAAAAGAAGACCAGTTCATCCAAGGAGAACCAAAGCAAGGGGGCCGAGGTGAAGGATAGAGCTTCAAGTTCAAAATGCAAATACAAGAAGGACAAGTCCAAGGAAAGGTGTTTCCTTTGTGGAAAGGTGAATGAGGCTTGGAGTCTCACAAGGACTTGCAAGATTTGTCTTCAAGAGTCCATCACAACACATGTTGAATCTTTTGAAATTTTTCATTTGGAAGTGCATTGTTTGGTTCAAGATGCAAAGATAGATGTCACTTTCATGAAAGTAACTTGGATTTATTTTATGTCCTTGGAAAGTATTTTGCTTGGAACTTTAGATAAGTTCAAACTTATTGTTATTATCCAAGAGAAATCAATCAAGAATAAGGAGCACTCACAAAATGAAAATAGTTTCATTTATGCTCTCATGTCCACTTATGAAGAACCATTTTGCTTTGAAGAGATTTTTGTATCTCAAAGGTGGATTAAGCCAATACTAGTTGAGTGTGATGCCTTAAAAGATAGCAAAATATGTTTTCCTTGTAAGCTTACATTAGTTATGAAGTCAAGGAAATGGAAATATCTTCATAATGTAGGATCTTTTGGTTTCAATAAGATCATGAATGATGTGTTCATTCATAAAGATGAAAATTGTATGTTTTCAATCCTAAAGGCAAGTTGTAAACTTCTAATGAGAATAAGTGAAGCATTCAAAGTGGACACTTATATCCATAAGCAAGTAGTTAGCCTTATTGAGATGGAGATACCTTTTGATTTCAATATTGGAAAAATCATGCCAAGTTGTGGTGATTTTTGGACTTATGTTTCTAGCATAAGTAATCTTGATAATCATAGGAAGTGCATATTGAATGGTCATACTTGTTGTGATCATTATGAGACATGGAGGTCTCGGATTTCCATCAAGAAGGAGCATCATGAAGAGGATCTTAAGGAGTCATCTCAAGGTTCAAGTGTGCCAAGGATTGAGGAGGAGACACCTTCTCAAGTTGTGATTCCAAAAAGAAACTCAAGAAACATGGTTGAACCCATGTGGCTCACATTTCCAGGGAAAGAGGAGCATATCTCATGTGAAGGAGCAAGCCTCAATCAAGCATCTACATGAAAATTGAAAGGAATCAATTTTGGAGGTGCTAGGATGGTGCAAAGCTCTCAAGCTCATCAAAGGTGTCAACATCAAAGAAGCACTATCATGGATATGGTGATTTCAGATCAACATCAAGCTCATTGGCTGATCTTCACACCTTTTGAACCAGCAAAGACCAATTTAGCCTATGGAGTCAAGTTCAAGATCATCATGTTTTCCATCAAGCTAGATTTACCAAGCTAGATTTTTGAGGAGGAGTGTGAAAATGCAAAAATAAGCTTGGTAGAGGCCAAAAATCTTGTAAATAGATGTTTACACATGTGTGGAGCCTGTTACCATGTGTGAAAATAATGTACTTGTCATGTACCATAATCATATAGGTTGTACATATAGTTTAATTCAAGTTCTAGTGGCTAAAAAGGTTTTCTAGACATATGACACATGACATCAATCTATTGATTGCATGAGCCACATTTTTTGGTTAGGTGTCATATCACATGTGTAGAGGACAGCTCACATGTGTGGAATAAGCTGAAGTAGGCGAATTTTGACTCCTAGAAGATTTCCAAGTAGATCTCCATATAGAAGGAAAATGGACCAAAAGTGCTCAAAATAGAAGGTTTTGTCCAAGTGTCAGTTTTGCATGATGAATCATCATATGACAAAGCACCTTCGCACATGTGGGATCATAGGGATGATCAGTACCATGAGCTCCCACTTATTGTATATATAGAGCCACATTTGGCCATAATCGATGTGAGACACCAATCTTGGTTTTGGAAGCAATTTTGAGTGATTCTCTCTATTTGTCTACATTTGTTTTGATTGTTTTGAGGTTCTATCAATGTGTACTTGATTTTCAGGTTGGAGTCCATACTCAGACAATGTCTTCACACGTGTGAAACCATAAAGTACACTTACCTTCAATTAATGATTGTTCTTGTTAGGATTTTGTGTCTAGAATTGATCTAGATTGATCTTAATCTGAAGTAGATTGATAGATCAAGTAATCTGACAACCAATCCCTCTTGAGGATCAGATTAGGATCCACTCTTGGTCCTTTTTGTACTTTTTGCACACTAGTTGCCCAACAGGATCTTAAAAATTAGTTCATACTCACAAAAAGAGAGTACAATCCACCAAAGAGATTAGAAAAGGTTTGTGTGTGTGGGGTATTACTGGAAATCAGATTCAATATGAAGTTTAGTTTTGAAATAGATTGAAATAACAGTGTGATAATGCAAGTTCCTCAAGCGTCAAAGACAACCATCGTTTGATCAGAAATTGAGGAGTCGTAGACGTCCGTGTTCTGATCAGAGTGAGTGAACAAATGTTATCAAACAACAACAAAGTGCATTCAATCACAACAAGCATTCATCTACGTTATACACAAATAGAAAAGCATGCTGTTGCTATATTACACTGAAGCACAATAAAATAGTAGTTACAACCAGAATGACGGCGTAACTGGGAGGCTCAAAATCATTCATCTCATGGACGGAGCCTCTCGAGTAATCTGTATTGGGATGATCTATTTATAGATTGCATCCATGTATTAACTACATTACATATTTGTCACCTAATTAGATAAGCCGTTGTACTTGGAAGTATTTGGCTTGTGACAACTATACATGATATATACGGTCAACGAATCAGAAAATGTTGACTCGAATGAGGACGTCGAAAATTCTCTCACTTCATTTTTAGGGGAAGTGGTTGGAAACGTCCTTCGTTCAAAATAGACGACCTTCACTTTTTCTCTCTCTTAAAATTTTTTGCGAAAAAGTTGAAGGTGCCCTAAAACAGTTCAAGTCTTGAAGTAGATGACCTTCGAGAATTTTCTCTCTCTTCTCATTTCACGAAAAAGCCGAAGGTGTTAAAAAATAGTTGAACTTGGAACTGTGCCTAAGTGTCACATTTCGAGGAAATGCGAAAAAGATGAAGCTGTTGCAAAATAGTTTGAACTGTTGAACTATGCTAGTTTCGCATTTCGGAGAAATGCGAAAAAGCCGACACAGTGGAAAACATAGTTTATTTCTGCAGACTGTCACGACACTTAGAGTATTTTTGCAGACGGTCACGAAAGTAATGTATTTCTGCAAACTTGTTCTAAATGCTAATTTCATGGAAGTCCTTGAAGATGTCCAAGTCTTCAATGACTTCAAGTAATTGAACTTAACATCTGAACTTAAAATTATGGCAAGATTGTTTACCCTTTGCTGGAGACCAGTCGTTGTTGACGTTCTTCAAATAAATTGCCTATCTAAGTTTGTGATTACTGCAAGTATCAGACGAGCAGACGTAGAACCAAAGTTGGTTTCACCTGACCCTAGATCAATGATCAATAAACGTGCAAGAAGAATCATGAAATAGAAGTTAGTCATTCACCAAGGAGACAACTATGGGCTTAATTTCCAACAGTCCCCCTTAAGGTCACGGTTGGTGCCTTGGTATCTTCATCAGGTTCAACATGTTGAAGAACTTCTGATGCTTGATCTTGGGAAGCGCTTTGGTGAAGATGTCTGCGACCATTTCTGTTGTGGAGCAGCATTGAAGGATCACTTGCCCTGAGAAAACCTTCTCCCGAATGAAATGATACTAGATTTCTATGTGCTTGGATTTGCCATAAAATCTGAGATTCAGTGACAGTGAAATACAGCTCAAGTTGTCACACAGAATGGTGGTAGCATTGAACTAAGTGTGATGTAAGTCATGAAACAACCTGATCCATACAGCTTTTTTTGAAGCTTGACATGTTGTGATGTACTCTGCCTTGGTCAAAAAAAGTGCAACTAATTTATGCTTCCTTGAGTTCCATGAAATCGGTCCCCCTGCCAGATAAAAACAGAACCCAGAGGTAGATTTTCTGGTAGAGAATGTTCCTCCCCAATCTGAGTCGGAGTATCCTCGCAGGACGAGTGAGTCAATATCATTTTTATCATTACATAAAATGTGAACTAAACTTGAATATATCTCATCACTCTCTTTAATGCTTTCCAATGAGAGATTCTAGGATTAGACATGAATTGACTTAACATGCTAACAGTGTATGCTAAATCTCGTCTAGTACACAACATTGCATACATCAAAGATCCTATTAGTGAATTATAAGGGTAGTTCGCTATGTCGAGTACTTTACTATTAGAATCAGCACAAGTAGGTTTAGTCAATACTATATTTGGATCCATTGGAGTATCAATTGGTTTGCAATCAGACATATGAAAATTTTCTAAAATGCTCTTTAGATATGTCTGCTGGCTAAGATAGATATTCTTCTGAAGCCTATTTCTAGTAATGTGAATTCCTAGCAAAGAATGGATAGCTCCTAAATCAATCATGTCAAATTCCTTTCACAGATCACTCTTAGTAGTGTGTAGAAGAGAAGTGTTGTTAGACAAAATAAATGCATCATCTACGTAAAGAGCTATGTGAACTGAATTGGCGCATATATGCTTTGAATAAATATTACAATCAACTGAATTGTTTGCAGATCCCAATTGAATGAGATAAGAGTTGATTCTATCGAACCATGCTCTTGTGGCCTGTTTCAGACTGTAGATTGCTTTGTGCAGCTTGCACACTTTGTGCTCTTGGCCTTTGACTTTGAATCCTTTTGGTTGGGAGGTCTACAGCTCCTTTTCAAAATAGAAAGATCATTGTTGAAAGTGATCTTGACGGTCCCTTTGCCTTCCACGCATATGGTGCTTGAATCTTCGAGGTAGATGAATTGATCTCTGTTGTAAGCTGCATACTCGGTAAACCATTCCTTGCGAGAGGTCATGTGTTGGGTAGCGCCGCTGTTCAAGTACCAGCTATCACAGTCTTCGTTGCTGTTGTTGTAAGCCATTAACAAATGTGTATCTTGCTCCTTGAATTCCACCGTGTTGGAGGAGTCTGGTTGTTGTTGTTGTTGCTTCTTCGCCTCGTTGTAGATCTGGATACGACACTCCTTGATGTCGTGATTGGCTCTCTTGCAATATCTGCAGAAAAGCTTCTTTCGTGATCCACTATTCTCACCTTGAGTATGAGGCTTCTACTGTTGCTGCTGCACTTGATTCTTGCCCTTGGAATAGTCTTTCTTCTTGGTGTATAGAGCCATGGATTTGTCTTTGATAGACAGGTTGCTTGTCTTTCTCGGCTTTTATTCTTGAAGTAGGTGACCAATCACTTTTTGAAGAGTGAGGTCGGATTGTGTGGAGATCATCACCACAAAGTGTTCATACGACTTTGGAAGAGAAGAAAGCAAGGTCATGACGACATCATCAACTTGAATAAAACATCCTACAGTTGATAACTGATCCAATAAAGACTTGAAGCTGTCACGATGTGAGAAGTGATGGCAGTAGAATCAGACATGCTAAGAGTAAAGAACTTTCTCCTCATATGTAATCTAGTGGTTAGATCATGAGTCTCATAGAGATTTGATAACAAATCTAATGCATCCTTAGAGGTTTTGCATGTGGTAACATGAGATATTTGGGAGTCAGCCGAATTGAGTGTGATGCATGCTAAGGCCTTCTGATCTTTGATCTTTCATTCCTTTGCCTGATCACCATCTTCTGGTTTCAAGTCAACACCTTCTACTACATCCCAAAGATCTCTATCTATCAACATCATCCGGAGTTTTAGAAGTTAGAACCATTGAACTTGTCAATGATTCTAGCTTCGCTGGATGATGAAGATGAAGAGCTACCTATATGAGACATACTAACAGTAATACAAATAGAATACACTTAATCTCTGGTTTATATGAGCTACGCTCTGATACCAATCTAATGGGGCAAGGGAGTGCGAGGAACGTGAATGGAGAAGAGAGTAGGAATATCGCGGAACAGCTCTCCCGTTACAATCAACTACTAGATGCAAAAACAGCCTAATAGAAAGCTTATCCTAGGTATAATCACAATTTTAAGTGTTCTAGTTGCCCAACAGGATCTTAAAACTTAGTTCATACTCACAAAAAGAGAGTACAGTCCACCAAAGAGATTAGAAATGGTTTGTGTGTGTGTGTGTGTGTGTGTGGTATTATTGGAAATTAGATTCAATATGAAGCTTAGTTCTGAAATAGATTGAAATAGCAGGAATATTGCGGAACTGTTCTACCGTAACAATCAGCTGCTAGATGCAAAAATAGTCTAATAAAAAACTTATGCTAAGTATAATCACAGCTTTAAGTGTTCTAACCAGATCTCAAAAATTAGTTCATACTCACAAAAATGAGAGTACAGTCCACCGAAGAGATTAGAAATGGTTTGTGTATATGTGGTATTACTGGAAATCCGAATATGAAGTTTAGTTCTGAAATAGATTGAAATATCAGTGTGATAGCGCAAGTTCCTCAGGCGTCAAAGACAACCATCGTCTGATAAAAAACTAGGGAGTCGTAGACGTCCGTGTTTTGATTAGAGTGAGTGAACAAATGTTATCAAATAGCAACAGAGTGCATTCAATCACAACAAGCATTCATCTACGTTATACGCAGATAGAAAAGCATGTTGCTGCTATATTACACTGAAGCACAATAAAATAGCAGTTACAACCAGAATGATGACATAACTGGGAGGCTCAAAAGCATTCGTCTCATGGACGGAGCATCTCGAGTTATCTGTGCTGGGATGATCTATTTATAGATTGTATCCATGTATTAACTACATTAAATATTTGTCACCTAATTAGGTAAGTCATTGTACTTGAAAGTATTTGGCTTGTGACAACTATACATGGTATATACGGTCAACAAATCAGGGAATGTTGACTCGAACGAGGACGTCGAAAATTCTCTCACTTCGTTTTTAGGGGAAGTGGCTTTCTCCCACTTCACGAATTATGGGGAACGTCCTTCGTTCAAAATAGACGACCTTTGCTTTTTCTCTCTTATAGGGTTTTTTGCGAAAAAGTCGAAAGCGCCCTAAAACAGTTCAAGTCTTGAAGTAGATGACCTTCGAGAATTTTCTCTCTCTTTGCATTTCGTGAAAAAGCTGAAGGTGTTAAAAAATAGTTGAACTTTGAACTGTGCCAAGTGTCGCATTTCAGGGAAATGCAAAAAAGGCGAAGCTGTTGCAAAATAGTTTAAACTGTTGGACTATGCTAGTTTTGCATTTCGAGGAAATGCAAAAAAGCCGACACTGTGGAAAACATAGTTCATTTCTGCAGACTGTCACAACACTTAGAGTATTTTTGCTGACGGTCACGAAAATAATGTATTTCTGCAGACTTGTTCTAAATGCTAATTTCGTGGAAGTCCTTGAAGATGGCCAAGTCTTCAATGACTTCAAGTAATTGAACTTAACATCTGAACTTGAAATTATGACAGGATTGGTTACCCTTTGCTGGAGATTAGCCGTTGTAGACGTTCTTCAAATAAATTGGCTGTCTAAGTTTGTGATTCCTGCAGGTATCAGATGAGCAGACGTAGAACCAAAGTTGCCATTCACCTGAACCTAGATCAATGATCAATAAACGTGTAGGAAGAATTATGAAATAGAAATTAGTCATTCACCAAGGAGACACCTGTGGGCTTAATTTCCAACAAATTGTTGGCATTGTTGGAGTAAATTAAGGTTTAAGGGGATCTAAAATACTATCTTTATACTTTGGATCTTAAATGAGTCTAATAATGACTCACAAGAGGGATTGATTGATTGATTAATCTTTGAATGCAAACTAGACATAGATCTAGCCTGTGACAATTTTAGACACATCAAGCAAGAGCATCACAAATCATTGATCATTATGAAGATCCAGCCCCCACACATGTGGTACAACCTTCAGTACGGCCTGTAGACATCAAATAAAGTTTATAACACTTGGATTTTACTTAGATCCAAATGAGAATAAAGTACATAGAGGTAGAAGTCGAGATAGCCTCTTAGCTCTCAAAAAATAATTAAAGGCATTACTATGGAGAGATAATGATACATAGAAAAGCTCTTCCCCACCTCGAGTTAGGTGAAAGTCCAGCATGTAATAAGGAAGATTATTGAGCATTTTTTTCCCCCTAATTTGCCATTCTAGACTAACCGTTGAGTTGTGCCATGTCGGTGGCTAGATTGATCAACCTACTCCATAATTTTAGGGATTTGGTCCTATAATGTAGGAATCACCACCAAACAAACTTGACCAAAATATACATATTTACACGGTCTAACTAGGCTAGATTTGCCAATTTTGACAGTTTTTCACATGAAGAACCGATTTCCAATTAAAAGGACCATAGTAGAAATGTGAGTTGGACTTTGGAATCACCTTCAGAAAGGACCATAGTAGAAAGTCACGTCGAGAAGATTTTCTTGTAGAATTGAATGCTACCACTTAAAAGGAAGTTAGATCAACCTTTCTAAAGTTATAATAGATCTGTATTGGCTTTTTTCTTTTGGGTCTTTTAAGCCTCATTTTTATTTTAGTAAAATGTATTTGGAAGATCTTGATAGTATATAGCATCTTTGTCAAGATAACATTGTTTTTTGAGCTCAACTTGTAGTAGATTTGTCATTGTAGGTGCTAAAAATGCTTCATCTATAAGGCTTCTATGTGTTTTAGAGGTGTCTTGGATCATCAAAAGTGAAGTCACACTCCTTGTGAAGGTATTGATTAAGGAGAAGGCTATTTTTCACTCAAATCTAGATTGTTTTGAGCTAGAATTGGATTTGGAAGTTTGATCAAATTTAGAATCATTGTGAATTTTGTTAGGGAGCTTCATAAACTCTTCTCAGATCCCTAGTTGAGTGGAATAATAGATTTGATCATCTTATTATCCTATCTTGTACTTTTAAATCAAGTTTCCTCAAATGACTCCAATGAGTGCACACTTGTCAATGGGAGAGACTCTCTATCAATGAGGGTGATGACAAAGCACTATTTTCAAGGGCAAATGAAGGCAAAGTGTGAAGGTGGAGCAGCCTGAGGACGGAGATCAATCACCATCATCAAGTCTTGTTAATGAATGCACACTTGTCAATAGGAGAGACTCTCTATCAATGAGGGTGATGACAAAGCACTATTTTCAAGGGCAAATGCAAGGCAAAGTGTGAAGGTGGAGCAATCTGAGGATGGAGATCAATTACCATCATCAAGTCAAGTCACACAAGACCCAAGAAGGACAAGTCTAAGATCCAATGCTACTATTGTAGCAAGTTGGGGCACTATGCCTCAGAGTGCTTGAAGAGAAAGAATGCTCATAATCAAGCAAACATAAGCAAGGAAGAGGAGGAAAGTTATATGAGGTCTCTCTCACGATGTCAAGATTCTCATCTCAAGTGTCAAAGGTGAAGATCCATGGTGGAAGGATCGATAGTGGGGCAAGTTCTCACATGTCGGGCAAGAGGAAATATTTTTTACATCTTACACCTTATGTAGGACCTATAAAGTCCGTTTTACATCAAATGATAATGAGTGTAAGATTGAGGCAATTCGTTTCGTTCCCATGTGTATCGAATCTTCCAAGAAGACAAAGCTTGATGGTGTTCTTTCCATTGCTAGCATGAAAATGAACTTCCTTAGTGTTCGACAATTAGTGGTGGATATCAGTTACATTGTTGAGTTTGCTTCTAAATTTTGTTACATCAAGAAGAATGAGAGAGTGACTACAAGAGGGATGAGATTTTGAAAGTTATTCAAGTTACATGCATTTGTTGAATATCACAAAATGATGATGGTTACCAAGGAGGGAATCTCCACATATGAGTTGTGGCATGAGAGGCTTGGACACATAAATTACAAGTCAATGGAGGCAACGTGCAAGGGGGAGCTTGCTCTCGGAATCCCAAGATCCATGGCAAAAGAGAAGAATGTGTGTGAAGTTTATGCTATGGCAAAAACACAAAAGCTACATTTCTCTAGCTCCATCACTAAGTTTTCTCATCCTCTTAAGTCGATTCATCCTATGTTAGCACAAGAAGCATTGGAGGTTCCACAATGTTTTTTCTTTCATAAGTGATGAATCCTCCAACAATCATATTGTTAAAGAGATGGTTGACAATGAGGAGGAGCTTGATCGAGAAGATGAGCAAAATTTGAGAGCTCCAATTACTCCAAGGAGGTCCACAAGAGCAAAGATGCAACCATCAATGCTGCTCATTCATGTGGACAAGGAAAGACAAGTTAAAGAGGGAGTTACATTTTTTATTTCATTTGCTAAAATTTGGAATGAGATTGCGTTGAAATCTAAACAATGGAATGAATTGTGGTTGTCATATGGATCTATCGCACATGGAAGTAAAAGTTAAGGTAGATTGGACATGTTAGGGTATATATGTTAGAAGGTTTGAAATGGTTTGGGAAAAACCTTAAACTCAAAATCCGTGGTGGTTCTGTAAATACATCTACATACTCTCTAAGAGCACAATCTAGAAATCAAAATTTTGAGTTTTTTTACACATTGTTTTGTGGTGGCGAATTGTATCGTACTTTCAATTTTTGTGTGTAATATGCTGATTGGAAGCTTAATTGGTTTTTACAGGTTGTGAGAGGTGGCCGCAATCTCATATCTGATTTCAGATTGTATGTGCCAATGTGGAGCCCTTGCCAAAATAAGCTAGAATTGAAATTATGAGTTGTTCATAAGTGTTTGAATTCAATTTGCTTGTGCAACCTCCATCACTTTGTGATTAATTTAGGTCCTTTTGCTCATATTTCAACACTTAATACCATTACCATATATGACTAGAAAACACATACATTCATAATAAGAAAATTGCTATACTACTAGCTTTACTACACACATATATGCACAATTTCATTGACAAATACCAATCAGTCACATTATATCAATGCTACTTTCTTTATTTAAAATCAATAATAAATGGTCCATACACATATATAAGAACAAAGATAAAATTTACGTCGACTAGTAAAATATCAAAAAATGAAATTATTGGCATGTAAAAGTACTAGTAACAGATTACAATAGGTAGATGTCGTTGGAAACTTATTGGCTCGATATTCTCCTTAAATATCAACAATATAATTTTCATAATCAGTTTTTCTCTAACCATATAAATGCGCATAATTGGTGAGAGATCACTATCAAATATTTTGCACTTGATTCACAACAATGGTACACTAGCGATTGCAAGCATCATCACTAGAAAAAATATTCAACATCCTTTTTTGCCTATGAAAAAGCACGTCGAAAAGGGCTCATAGACCAAGAAATTGGCGATGAGATTTTGGCAATAAGCATGCACACTTTTTAACTTCAAAAACTGTCTAGCCTTCATGCTCTTAGGACAATACTGCATTGGTTGGTAGAACTTGCAAATGTCTTTGATGACTACCAAATGGTTATTGCCTATTTGTGATTGGTGGGTGACGTCTGGTTGCCTCTGATTACTGGATCTCTTATCAAAATATACAATGATGAAAAAGTTTCTACCAGAACAAAAATAAAGTTGTAGAGAATATTTGACAATAGAAAGTTGAGTTCATCACAAAGTCCACGTCACCACCACAGATGACGTTAGGACACAATGTTCATGTTGATTTCACTTGATCCCCTTCAAAGGACAATGGTTACTAAAGTGACAAATCAAATAAAAATTCGTTGAAATTTCTAGAGCTTCAAATTGTTTTTATAATTTATGATAGGTCCAATGGAGAGAAAAAAATACTTGCTTTTATCAAATAAGGATGGGAAAACCCATCAATGTACAAAAGGATCAAACATGGAATGTGAATGCCAAAGGACAAAATTAGTTAATCTAAACTATATAATGAAAATGAAGCATAAAACTAGTTACTCAAAGATATTGCCAAATTGAAGTCACTAGCTATAATTATGCCAGTAATGGGTAATGCAAGAAGATGGGAAGCAACCGTTTCCAAAGATTTGAAAGTGCCTTAGAACGTTGCAAAACGACATAATACATTGAAGATAGAAAGAGACGACGATGGGTATTGGTGTAGCACTTTGACCTTGGTGTTTCACAACAAGCTCCACACATGAAGACAAAAAATCATTAAACTTATTATGAAGGCATTCGTATGTTTCCAAAGCAAACAAATGAAATCTTCACCAAGTGCATGATCGCAACAATATGAATTTGTTTCTTGAGCTTCTTGAGATGTTGCCCCTTGTGTGGTGGAAGAGTGAAAGGAAAAAGGTCTTGTTGAGAAGAACTAGCAATAACAACATGTCGAAGAGTGTGAATCCTCTCATGTGAAAGAACAAGGTCTATAAGTCGATGAGATAGACCCTAACAAAACATGTGTCTGTTCTTGAACAACATGAAAACCACTAGCATGAGCAATAACAACAAGGACATCACAAAAGCAATCACGCGACACAATATGATTCCACCAAAAGGGCAACACATAAAATGAGTACCAAGAGAATTAAGCATGACCACACGAATACTTAGTAACTCCTATCAACACTAGATGTGGAAGTCCCAATCTAATATAAAGAGTTGTAGTAAACAAATCATAGGAGAGTCACAAAAGCGAAAGAACAAAACATGCAACCAAGCATGCTCATGACCAACACATGAAAGAAAATGAGTATGAATTGCATCAGATGGTGAATCACTAATAGGCTAAGTAAAACTACGAGAGTGAAGTTTCTCAATAAGAGCGTTCTAATAACATATCCACTGATGACGAAACAAAGAAAAGGAGGCATAAAAACAAGAGTTGGAAATAAATACCTAGTAGCATGAAGACGTTTTTGAAATGTGAGATTTCTTGTTTCTACATAAGCCACTAAATGAAGATACCTCGTTGAAACCTAAAAAACTAGTGTAGAGGCAACAAGGGCTCAACTTCCTAGAAATATAGGATCAATGCAAATTGTAGATAGAAGACCAACACCACCCGAGGAAGCAGGACGAGATGTTTGTCTCTTAGAAAAATAACCTTCACATGTACCAAAAAACCTAGTCCCAATAATCAACAAAAAGAACCTCCCAATAAAGTATTATCAAAATTTCATAATAATGATAATACAATAGGAGTAGGAGAAATAGATCAGAAAACACTCGGGACATTAAAAAAGATACAAAGTGAGAATTTTGAAAGCAACTAGTGAGCTTCCAAGTTGCGACAACAAATCAGAATGAAAAACAAATCCTTCCAAGGTATCCCACACAAATAACAAAATTAGGAGTACCGATGGGAATACTAAGCACCTTAATTTCATGCTTAGAAGGTATAAGTCCTACAAGAGGCGAAAAATCTATTGGAAGGCCTTGTGGACAACAAGCACACACTTGAACTATTCACTGTAAGTCCAAGAGTCCAAAGGTGATCTAAAAAAATGCAAGAAAGTTGGGGTGACATTACTAGCAGGACCCACAATATGTGCATCGTCTACATGGAGAGAAATACACATGAGGATTAAGTTGCACTTGTAGCACACAATGCATGAAAATGTGCCAAAGCAAAGAGTGGACTACCCAAAGATCACCTTGTCAAGTTTCTACATAAGAAGGGATAACAGTCACATCACTTGCTCGAGAAGCATGATTGAAATATAAAGGAGAATCACAAGAGCAAGAGGAATGAACAAAAAGAATGAGTTGAGCAAGTGGATCTTATGTACCAAGAAATTCTTGAAAAATAGCTCTTCAAGAATAGAGTTGAAAGCATTAGCAACGTCCACTCATAAAATAACCCAATCAGGATGAAGGTCCAAAATAGCTCTTAAAGTATGAATGACAGTTTGACATTATGGAGAAAGATGAGCATGGAAATTTTCATGTAGTTGAAAATAAAGTGGCTAAGCAACCAGAGGATATACACCCACCACAATCAGATGCATGTCACCAAATGGCTTATCCAAAGCTAATAAATGAGCAACACTCTAGACATGAGTGATAGGAGGAGGAATCTTCCCATAAGCTATGCAAGAGCACATATGAGAATTTGAAGTCGCTAGCAAAATCATCTAGTGAAAGACAATCACAAAAATTGAATAAGACCATTTGTGAAGGACTATAAGTAGAGAGATGAGTAATGTGAAGAAAAGGTTCAATAAGATGGGTCTCCAAAAGTCAGAGATCATAATCGGACTCAAAATCATCTCCAAACAAAACAACACCATTCTTGGCATGTGGATGAAGTCATTCCAACAATTGAATAGTAGTTGAAGAAGGAATAGTGGGAGCCAAGGGAGTGAGGGCTCAAGCCACACGAGAAAATTCCTCAATTTGTCCAAGCAAAAGATGACAACGTAAACGACAAAGAATGGAAATCATTATAACTTGTCACGTTTAGTAATTGGTGGTAGATTGTAGTAGGCTAGGAATTGCTAGAAATTAGAGTCACAAGCCACAAACTCATTTATCTCTAACTACGTAACTAGGGCCAAGCATGTTTTGGCATGATGGATTCGAATTGTGTTTGGTTTAGTTCTCAAATTGTTAGTTTTGTTCAAAGTTTTCCAATTTTGATTTAAAAACAGAGAATGTGATGCATCAATGATCATGAATAACGTAGGCAAAGAATAAAAAAGCATTAGGAGCCACATTTCAAACTTCTGGTTTATAGGGTTTGGGTCTCAAACATTAGTGACACAATATAAGATTTGGTTACTTTACTGTGACTTGTATCTAGTTTCAATGTGTTTTTTGATTGAAGCTGTTGGAACTTGACAAATTGAAAATTTTGTCAGAAAGAAAACAACCATTTGCTCTTGAGAAACAAAGGAAATTGCAAACTTATTAAGGAGTTCGGAGGCTAAAAAAGCAGAAAAAAAAGGGATTGTATCTTAACTCTAAGGAAAGTAGTTGATTGCAAAAAAAACAGAGCGTGAGCAGTGCCAGGAGGCCCTGGACTTGGCTCTGAGAAGATCACAATTCACAAGAAACGTTGTTGATTATGCTCCTGTCTGATCACACAACTGGCACGCTGATTCTGCCCCGTCTGGTGGATAAGTGCTCTTTATCGACTTTCAAGAGGAACAGATAACTGCTAGTAAAAGCTTAAACACAACTTCAGTTGGTTTGCACTGTCACGGCCTTCCGTTGCTTCACTCTATTGCATCAATGACTACTACTATACAGATATATTTTAGTACTAGTTTTGCTTCCCTTTGTCTTGCAGGATTCATCCTCAGGCTCTTCAAACCAGGTAAGACAGCTTGCAGGCAGTTGATCACAAAATCTGACTTGTAATAGCTGCAAAAAAGAGATCATGACTGAGCCATTGGAAGATCTCTAGGTGACTGCCACAGATATGCTGAATGAACGCTTTAAAGGGCCACATATAGACGTTGTCAGTGCAATGCTACTGCTCCATAGAATATCCCATAAGCTAAATCTTATTCAGAAGCAGACATCATATCTATTCCGAGCAGAAAGCACTGCATTCAGAAGGGAGGAGGGGTTGCAACTATGGGGAATCTTACTGTGTGGACGTAAGAGCAATCTTGCATCCTTCAACCCTAAACCGTGAGGGCAGATTTGCCACAGTAGCAGCGATTGCCCCTCAAATTTGGGTGGCCGTTGCTCCTGTGATCTGTGCTGCTGTGGGGGGGTTTTCCTCCAGATCTTTCTCCCTTGGTTCTCCCTTGGGCCAAAAAAAAAGCTCTGATGCCCAGATTCCCCATGGTTGCAAATTCAAGTTGGATGCATTGTGCAATTGAGGTTCATCTTGACGTGGCACGCCACTCGGTGCTCCCTTGCATAACATGCTCACTTCCTCCTTCACATTTTGTGTCCTTAGGCTAAGCCTTAGACCACTGTCCCTAGTAGAGGCTCCATGGGAACGGCCCCTTGTAATGCTTACGTGCACATTTGTTTTTCAATGGTTAGTATATGCTTTTGTGCTCCCTTGCATAATATGCTTAGTTCCTCCCTCACATTTTGTGTTCCTAGGTTAGCTTGAGGGCGTTGTTCCCAGTAGAGGCTCATGCTCAATGGGAATGGGCCCCATGCAATGGTTACATGCACATTTTTTTTCTAGATGGTTACTATTTTCTTTTGAGCGGGCAAAATTTTCATGTGGAACAAATATAGTCACCATCAAGAAAAAAAAAAAACTTGCACTTAGGCCGCTCGTTGGTAAGCTAGTAGTGTTGGCGAGTGACTAGTAAGTTGTTGAGTCGACAATGAGATAAAGTTTGATGGGTGATAGAAAAATCTTTAGTATGCTATAGATTCTAATTTGTTGAATCTCTTTGCTACACGGTGAGTAAAAAAATCAATTATTTTGATCGGTGAGTGACAAGCAATTGCAATTGATGGCAATTTTTTTTTTCGATAAGTCATTTGTTTTTTTCCTCACAATGGTGCATAAACAAAATTTTCGAGAGTCTCACACTCTATTCGAGCACTCCAATCCACTTAAAATAACAAAAGTAACCACAAGGAAGTAAGCACAAGTGAAAACACTAAAATTGTGAGATTGATGCAATAAGAGCACTAAGGTCTCGAATGATAGTGCCAAATTTTGCACGCTTTCTTTCAAGCTATAGATAAATTGCAAGAATGATGCTTGTGGGGACCAAGAGTGTCATTGTATAATTATAAGAGAGTGGGTTTGATTCAATGAGTTATTGGCAAGCTTGCAACACATCAACCTCATCATGGAAATATCAGTTGCATACTATGAGCTACAAAATGTTTGTGCTTCATCGATGCTTTGCTATGTGATGAACAATCTCCACATTTTGATGTGGGAAATGTAGCCTAAACTATCTCATATATATAGTAGTATGCTATGAAGCTTTTTGGAAGGTAACATTGTGGCTTGAGAGAGAAGCAACTGCTCTTGTCCATACATCGTGGCTAAGCTTAAGAAACTTCGTAAAGCGCATAACTAAACAACACAAAACCGCACGAGCTAGTACAGTGGGGAAGACATGTGTCATATCTAAGCGCTAGTTGTTATCCATGTCCAAAAGAAGCTATACCAATTAACAGCATAAATAGAATTAAATCATGGTCCAGTCTTCCCAAATGATAGAATGTTTTTTAGCGATAGGCCAAGCCTTGACATTACTGTATCCGGGCATGTGCCATGTTGATAGTTTACAGGCATTACTCCATATCTATTCATTTTGTTTTGTGTATAAGTATGAATAGTTTTCACCGTATATATTGTATCTCGCTAAAAGATATGGTGTGAACATGTGTGCCGATATCAGAGAAAATCCATGCAATTTTAATCCATCTGACAACTTTTGAAAAACCAGTCATGCACTACTGTCCATACTCCTGAGCATATCCATGCCTTCCAGTTATCTCACCATGCTCTGATATGACAACTGAATGTATATTATTTTATGATAGCCATGATTGAATAGTGTTGTTTTAAATAAACTTGCGTTTATCAAAACTACATATTCAGCCCGTGGTATTTATGATATTGTTCAGGATAGGTTATACATTATCAGTGTGGTGTTCGTGGTTTTTACCAAGTATTAGGACAGATCCGTGCCATTCTAATCCTTTTGTAAGAACCTTTTGTTTAAGATAATTTTACTGAACCACCTTTCCAAAGGACATCATTTAAGTCATCATTATCAGGGTGTTAAATTGATTACGAAATGGTAGATGGTAGGTTGTAGGAAGAAACGTGTTTAAGCAACCAAAGTCTTCTTTCTAACAATAGAGAAAAGTATACGTAAAACCAACACCCTCTTCCCTTTGAGTGTAAGTTGCTTATGCACAACCTGAATTTTGTTGCGAGAAATCATAAATGGATGATCGCAGATGTGTTATCTTGTGAGGATGCCATGTTAATCCTTCGAGTGCTCTTACTTTCTTTATAATCAATTTAATAAAAGTGTTATTGCCACAATGTATTTTCATTCTTATTTAGCATCATAGATCATAATCTTAAAGACAAGTACTCCTCAGTTGCTATATTAATTAGGAGCGAAGGGTCTTATGTATGTACCTGCGCAGACGCTTATAGGTAGATGGTTCGAAATCGAACCTAACCGAAAAAGAAGGCCGTAGTAATAATCAATGCTACAAGATGTACATGTTATCTCCATTAGTGATTGTATACTACTATCCTCTTCGAAGTAGAAACTAGTAAAATAGTATGCTAGTAGCCTGACAGATGCATGAGAGATAAGAACTAGTCATGCAAGATTCTGAGTTGTAGTTCTTGTATGCTAGAATGAAAACATATTTTGATCCATCGCTGGACTTGTGGGTGGCCTTTCAGTACTTAGAAAACAACCAACATCATTCCCATATATGTGCAATGGTGAGTTGATCACTTGTCAGAAAGGAGCAGAACTTATGAGTGCTTCATCGCTGGTTTTTTAGAATGCAAACATAATTTTGAAGCTACAAAAAAAGTATGCCACATGACCATCGCTGACATGCGGTCAGTATTATCAACAAAAGTTTATGGAGATAAGCACTAGTCCATCGCTGGCCATTGCTGGGGACAGTGGACAGTTTTCAACCAAAAAAGAGAGCAAAATACTTTGCTTGATCCATCGCTGATAGCAGACCATATTATTCTCTATGTAAGCCATTTTTTTGAGCATGCCTTATCACTGGTTGCGCTGGACAGTGAGCTAATTTATTACCAAAAGTGCCATAACAATGGAATATGATCCATCGCTGGTCCATCATTGGATAGCGGATCATCAATCCATGCATAACCATTTAGAGGATGCTACAAACCTTATTGAGTAGTGAGGATATATCCTCACAACAAAACAAGCTTTCTTAACGTAAAGAGATGAATGCATCAAAAGGAAATCACACAAGCTACATACCGTATGATAGAAAATTGACGAACTCAAGCTTGATATGGCACCCTCTGGGCATAACTCCAATCTCTCTTCACACCGTATTGTAGAGAAACCATCGTCGAGAACATGTGATATATAGTGGTCCAAGAGGAAGCTTCGTAAAAGGACCCTTCTGATCAATTTTGGTGGGAACTTTTTTTTGAATTAATCAAAGCTTTGGTTGGCAAAGGCTTAGGACCTTAAAATTAAGAGTCTTTTTTTGTGATTTGACCAAAGGAGGTTCTTTAAAATAAAGAAGAGTCCATGAGAGAGAGAGAGAGAGAGAGAGAGAGAGAGAGAGAGAGAGAGAGAGAGAGAGAGAGAGAGAGAGAGAGAGAGTCCCAAAATATAAAGAATTTGGCCTTATGTAGAATGAAAATCAAAGCCCACATGTGGCCACCTCTTATTAATCTTCTTATTGTCAAGGTATCCCTAAGCTAAGAGGGTACTATATATTTTTAACTAAGTAAGAAGCTACATTGTAGAGAGTCCATTCTCTACTCTATTTTCTACAACATTACATACAAATGGGCTAGGTTTGAATTTATTCACTTTGTGAATGCCCACTGTCTAGAAGTACATATGTAGATTGTCGATTGAATCACTTATTTCTACTAAATTTGCAAAGTTGTTGGGTTGCAAGGTGGTTTGGGCTATGATTCTAGTTTTGACCACAAAAATGGCTTTGCCTTCAAATGGCTTTAGCCACTAGATAATATTTGCAATCGAATTTTTCACTTATGCAATGGGCTAATCCCAAAATTGGGTAACAATAGCTAAAAGCGTATGTGTCTATAGGTAGAACTTAATTCAATCGTGAACGATTCTAGCATAGGTAATAATAGTTGTTGTTATGGCCATATTCGGTTGAGGACCTTGAATAGTTCTAATATAGTAGACCGGCCCTCTAGTATTCGAGATTGTTGGTCACGCCATGATTTAATTCCATGTCAAGGCCAGTTTGTGACTAAAAACCTTGAGAGGGCGAAGGATTGCAGATCATTCAAGATCCAATCCATGTCCCTGATCTTTGGTTACAATAAGATGCAAACCAACAATCCTACCAATGATGAGATGCAAACTCTTAGAGATACTGATCAAACATGAACCAAAACATAAAATATGTTTGCTGTCCATACAATTACAATACCCTATTGTATTTCACACGTGTGGAACCGAAAATAGCAACAACTGATCATTCTACACACAAGATTGCAAGATAACACCAAGATAGTGCACCAATGAGTAGTAGAACCCAAAGAGAACCATGTATAATGATGAAGTGAGAGAGAGAAGAGAGAAGATGTGTCTCTCCATGAGTTACATCCTTTTATAGAGTTTCCAAACCCTATTTGGCCACTTGGCTTTCCCTCCAAAATGTAAACCCTACTATTTTTGGTCTAGATTCAATGTACCCAAAGTTCAAATTTGAATCTCTCTCAAACTCGACTACCAACTTTCGCACACTTTCAAAAAGTGTTTATTGAATGTATTTTAAACTAATATAACTTCGAAAAGTTTATCTCTAAGTCTAAAATGAGTTTTGGCCTCATATTGACAATTTACCAAAATATGACTAAACTAGACTAAACTAGTTGAAATCTCTCACACTCCCTCTTCAACTAGTTTTGGCATAGTTTTGACAATAGAACTTTGATCCAACTTTAGAATAATCTCCATCCTAAGTATAGATCTCCTTTCTAAAGTTCTAAAGTATATTTCATAATTGATATAGAGAATAGTGTCCAAATTGGATGCTTCACTATTTCTTACATCAATTTTACACATCAAGATATAACTAGAACATGAAGAACCAAATAGAATGTGAATGAAATGATTCCTCCATGTTTCAAACTTTGAACTCTCTGGAAAATTACAGCAACCAAACAATAAATGTGAGTAATGTCCACTTGCTTGCTTGTCTCCTCCAACTTTGTCTTTTCTTGATATGTCTCCACCATAAAACTCCATGAATGAGCCTCCATCTCCATCTTGCCACAATATATCAATTTGTACACATTCACATGAAATAGCTCAAACATGAGATAGAACAAGTAAAGTAAAACAACACTTCCTTGCTGCTCCTTTGACCTTACTTAAGTCTTCAATAAGCTGCAAAAATAGATCCATAACATCTTTGCCAATTGACTCTCCTTTGATGCTCTTGACTAGCTCCAAATTGCCACCTTTCCTTTTGTGTTGTTGAAGCCCTTTGAGACCAACCTCTTGATCTTCCTCTTGACCATCAAAGTCATTGAACAAACTTTGTTTTTCAGATCCATTACTTGCTTTTCCAGTATGAAAACCGCGAGAACCAATATCCACTTGCATAGCATCATCTACACAAGAAGATTCTCCAAAACATGTGAGTAAAGCAAAGTGAGTCGCTTCCACTTGCTTACCTTTCTCTTGATCATCAAAGATATCAAAGATATGAATATCTTCAGACCTGAACTTCTGGAAATACTCCCTCTCAAACATATGATCTAGATCCAACAAGATGTCATCAATGCTTAATCTCGAATTTCCACAAAGGGTAGTGAAAACAATGTCACCAATGTCACCATCATAAATCAAAAGATAGATTCCAAACTTTCCATCCAACATGAAGTAGAGTAGGTGAAGATGAGTATCAAACCTAATAAATCCAGCCTTCTTGAGTCCATAAAAAACCTCAATAAGCTCACCAATGAGATCTCCCTTGCCTTGAAGGAATTGCCTCTTGATTTGCTCCATGTAGTCTTCTCCAACTAACCTTTTGCCATCTCGACCATGAGTGATCAATTCACAATCATAGAATCCTTTGAGTTGATGAAGAGATGTGAGATCCATGCATTGAATCTTCCCAATAACCAATCTTCCATTGCTCTTTCCTTCAGAAGACTCCCTCTTAATGATTGCATCATAAGAAGTAGAAATCTCAAAAACATTAGAAGCCATGAAAAAAATGATTAGTACCTTCAACATAAGGATGATTGAAGTACTCTTTTTTTTCAAACAAGAACTTCTACTCAATGTTTTAGGTAATGACTCATATGATAATGATTCTTCCTCACTATCATTCACAATGACATCATTCAAAGTACATCCTACTTTGAACTCTTCACATACTTCTCTTCTTCTTGACTTGTGACTATCTCCCTCACTAAGTCTCTTGATAGAACCATTTGATCTACTCTCTTTATGAAGACATGTGACTCCACTTGCTGGAAAAATGACTTTCTTGGACTCATCACAAAAGAATGTAGAAGGACCATATCCTTCACGAATGCACCTAGCAACATCTTTTGCCATATGATCAAAGAAATCATTAACAACAATCTTTTCCAAGGAAGAACCTTCACCTCCATTGATGAAGTTAGCTCTTTTCTTACGTTTTGCATGCTTGCACTTGCCATGAAAAACCATTGAAACACCACCGTTATCCTCAAGACTAGCCAAGTTAGCACAAAGATGAACATCTCCAAGAAGCATATTAGATCTTGACCTAGATCTAGCATAAGGAAGCTTTTTAGACTTTGCATAAGATCCACCAATCTTATTGATGCTAAAAGGTAACTTTGGAAAGTTGAGACCAATCTCCTTTTCCATTCCATCCTAACAAAAACATCAAGCAAGACATCTACCTTGTATATTGCCCCTAGCAACCAAGATTTCTTCCTTTGTAATGAAACAAGCATCACCACCAAACTCTACTATGTATCCTTTCTCTATCATTTGACCAACGCTTAGCAAATTCTTTGAAAGTGAAGGAATGTAAAGAACACCATCAAGTCTTGCTTTCCTATTAGTAGAGAGACAAATAGGAATTGAACCAATACCTTCAATCACACACTCACCACCATTGGCCATGTGAATTGCTTTCTTGGCTCCATCATAAGTGACCAAAGAAGTAAAGCACTCCTTGTGAGTCATGTGTGAACTAGATCCACTATCAATCCACCATGAATCTTTGTCACCTTTTCTTGATATTGGACTTGAAGAACACATCAATAGAGAATCACCACCACCTAGATTCTCATCATTAGTAGTAAAGTGGATTTGCTTGCTACCTTCATCTCTTTGCTTCTTCAAACATTCATTAGAAAAATGCCCTTTGATTCCACAATAAAAGCATTTTAACTTAGACTTGTATTTATTTTTGTCAAAATAAGAAGTCTCACCTTGATCTTGCCCTTTAGACCACTTGCCTTTGCCTTTTCCCTTGAACTTTCCTTTGATGAACATAGCAACCTCTTCATAATAAGATATCGATGTAGATCCACCTCCTCTTGATTGAAGCCTATACTCCTCATTCACCAAGATCTCTTGCAAATCCACAATACTTGGCAAAGTCTTTTGTATAGCAAAACTTTGAACAAGATTAGCATGATCATCCAACAAGCCATTAAGTATAACTTGAACAAGTTCTACCTCCTTAATGCTTTCATCAATACATGCCAACTCATCATTGAATGCTTTAACCCTCAAAACAAAAGCACGAGTACTCTCTTCCTTCTTTTGTAAATTTTGAAAGATTTGCCTCCTAAGAGTAAGCTCTCTTGATGTAGACTTGGATTCATAAAGCTTCATCAAAGCTTCCCAAGCCTCCAAAGATGATGTGCACTTACCAACTTCCTTGAGAAATTCATTGGTAACATTCATCTTAATCATGGGTAGAGCTCTTTTAGCTCTCTTGTCATACCTCACTTGATCTTGAGGTGCTTGAGGCCTCTCCTCCACATCTGCAACAATCTCCATCAACTCATTCATCTCCAATAAGGATTCCATCCTCACCTTCCAAGTAGAATAGTTGATTGAGGTAAGCTTGTCATTGCTCTCCAGCATAAAGCCTCCACTTGTAGCCATGTTGAAGTGACCTGATCTTCTCTTTCAACCTGTTCCAATGCACAAAGCACTCTCTTGAATGTCAAAAAATGAAGTCAAGAAGAAATCACAAAGATATGGAACCTCTCAAATCTCTTCTAGCACTCTAACTAGAAAATCAACACATAGAATAGTGAAATCTTGATCAACCTATGATCTATCCTCAATCTAATGATTCTTGCCCCTTCCTAAGATTGAAACACACTCAAATGAAGCTAAGTGTTGTAAAGCTGACTTGGGTGCACCCAACGTGCCCTGTAAGACTCAAAGGGGTGACACTCCCTAAGGTCCCAGAGCAAGTTAGAATGTCAAGGACTGAGCCTCCGACCTGTGGTGAGCCAGTCAAGTAGTCACAAAGTCATGAGCTAGCTCTGGAGCTCGAGTCATGGCCTAGTCAGGAAAGCAGGTTGATTCGGCCGCCGGGACGGCTCCCGGGACCCATGTCCAGGAGCCAGACTGATTCTGCCAGGCTTGCCAGGCTTAATCAGCAAAATAAAAACTAAGTCCTAAAAAGTGTGCTTTACCAGAAAGCACTATGTTTCAAACCAGAGGGGGTGCACCGAATCACAGCAGAACTATAGGGGGAGTCCGGCAGACAGAAACTTGGGCAGCTCAACCAGCGCCAGGAATCCAGTCGCCAGGTCTCAGCTCCCTCTACCAGCACGAGCCAGGCACAATGCCCAGCACGTGTTGGTGGCCCCGAGACCGGTCAGTCTATGTATGAATGTAACCTCTTCCAAATCTAATAAAGTTGATCCTTGGGGATGATTACCATTTCGGTTTCGCCTCCGGGACTGGTCCAAGTGGAAGGACCCTTACTACAACCTTTTTGCGTCGCTGGTGCCTAAGGGTCCTTGTCATCGACATGGGGCTTGCCGCTATGCCAATTGGTCAGTTTGGCGACCACTATGCCTTGGATTTCATGTGTGGCTTGTCTTTGCCTTTGGTTACCTTTTGGGGACGGATTCTGAGTTGGCTTTCGGGTTGGTTGGGATTCCAGTTTTCTTAAGTCTGAATGGTTAAGCTTGTTACGTTTCTGAGTTGGCTTTTATGTAAGTGCATGATGGATGAATGTTAGACTTAAGCGCGTGTTGGGGAAAACCGCTCAAGTCCCAGCGCCCTTTGAGGCGCCGGCGCAACATGTGGTATCAGAGCCGACTAGCCGGTCAGCTACGCAAGTCTCACAGGGATGGCCACGTTTTTGGGATTTGTTAGGACAACCGTTGCGCAAGGTGCTGCCCACAGTGTAAGCACGGGTGCGTCCACGGTCGGGGTGGTCGGCAGAACGGGGGACTTGATGAGTCAAAGTGCTGCCCTCGAGGTGTAAGCACGGTCAGTTCTCGCGGTTCGGGCCTGGCGCTGTCTGCACGTAGGACGGATGAGACAAAGTGCTGCCTAGGTAGGTGAAAGCACGGTCTGTACCTTGTGGGGTGCGGGGCGACATATTCGAACTGTACGGGTTAACCATTGATACAGAGATGCTGCTCGAATTCGGGTGTAAAGCACGGGTGGTTAGCTGCCGGTGCGGGATAGCTGCCGATCGTTGAGCTATAAGGGCTATCGACCAAAAAGTGGTGGGGTGTGACTGAGGCAATGTGCTGCTTAATGGTGAAAGCACGGATGGTTGGATGGATGTTTTCCCGTGGGCTAATTCTGTGATAGATTTGTGTGGGCGCGGCTAGGCAAAGGTCCTACGTCCGGTCTCAGGGGGGGTTTGTGGCTTGAGAGGGATCCCCTGTGTTTGCTTTGGTTGGTATGTTCCGTTTGTCGTGTGCTTGCTTGGACACAAATGACCTGGTTCCTACTTGGCTCTCAGGTGATGTGGGCGTGCTAAGTTTGAGGAAGGGATATTTTCATTGAAAGCTGATTTAATAAAGAAGAAAAGAGAGCTGTGGGGCCCGGCTGACAGAAGGGAGAGCTTCAAATATAAAAAGGATTGAGGCGATAATCTGTTGGAAGTACACCTCTGACTATAATGGAGGACCATCTTGAAGAGTTACGAGCACTGACGGACGGAGAAGAGCTGACTCGAGAATACAGCTCTCGCATGCATCGAGATGGCACCAGGTCCAAGTCGAGAAAGAAAGAGCGTATGCACTCCACAGTGGCGCCCCTCCATGAAGAGATGGGTGGCCCTTCTGAACCTACACCAAGAGATGAACCCTTGACAGAGGCACAACAGGACCTCTTTGAAGTGAAGATGCGGCAATACTTATCAAGCGCAATGACGGCTATGCTTAGCGAGGTGAAGAAGGATAGAGAAACCGAAAGGAAAGAATGGCAAACATCCTTGCGAGCCATGAATCTTACCCAAATTAACCTTGCTAGAGAAATGAGAGACGGGCTAACACAGCTCGAAGCCAGGTTTGAAGAGTTGGAAGCAACTAGGGAGAATGCAGTGGCGCCTCCTCCACAGATACCAAGAGAACCACGAGCGCGAACCACGGAGGGCCCAAGAAAGACTGCCAAAGTGAAAGCACTACCTACTTTCAAAGGAGAGCGTGACATTCGAGTTGTGGAAGATTGGTTGTTTCACATGGACCATTACTTCCGTCTAATGAACACTCCTGAGGAAGAAAGAACTGACTTGGCATTAGCATATTTTGAGGGCTACACTACAAATTGGTACCGGATGGCAGGAATGCATTTTCAAACATGGGACGCATTCAAAGCCGCGTTACGAGAGGAGTTCATACCGAAGGATTCACACATGAGATTGAGGACAGAATTATCGGGGCTCAAACAGAAAGGGTCATTGCGAGAGTACCTCAATAGATTCAGACAGAGTGTATGGGTTATTGAAGATATGTCCGAGGCGGACAAAACTCATTACCTATTGTCTGGAATGCAATCCTGGACCCGACGTGCGATAGACAGCTACATGCCCCATGATTTCAATTCAACTATTCGAGCGGCTGAAATGGTTTGTGATTATGAGAGCACATTGGCACCAGCTGCTCCCGCAACCTCAACAAGAGTATTTAGTGGATCCAGACCGAGTCCGAGCTTCTTTTCAAGGGGGGACTCAGCTCCAAATGTCAACCAAGCCTCGAGTAGCGTGAATAAATTCCCAACAAAAATAGGGTTTGGCAACCAAGGCAACAATGGAGGGAACATGTTCCAGAGAAGAAACAATGTTGGACCTTCGACTAGTCACAGCAACAGCTCACCAACAGTGGGCAGTTCCATGCGTTGCTTCAACTGTCATCAACAAGGTCACTCTTGGAGATCATGCCCCAAACCATTGAATAAGCAAATCATGGCTGCCATTGAAGGATTTGATAGGATGGAGAGAGAGGCATTTGATCAAGAAGATGGTGAACAAGATGATGAAAGAGGACCCAGAAACGGATTTGACGGAGTTTGACATGAATGCCTTGCAACAGATAGGGGCACTTGCGGCTTATCGTGAACATCTTATGGCGACTCCTGCGAGAGGATCCAAGTTATTGTACCTGAAAGGCTGTATTCAAGGCAGGATCATTTACTTCATGGTAGACCTGGGGGCGTCACATAACTACTTGTCAGAAAAACTGACAGGAGAATTGGACATTCAATGTGAAGAAAATGTGACTCCTATTTGTGTGGAGACCGCGAAAGGTACAATGACCACTTGTAGATTGGCAACCAACTTACCAATCTCTCTGGGAGCCTGGAAGAATCGATTAACGTTCACAATCTTGAAGATGGATTCCTTCGACGCTATTTTGGGATTAAGCTGGTTTAACGAACATGTGGTGGCCTTCTTGGCAAAAGGGGTTAACCTTGTGTTATTATATAATGGCAGGAGACCTTGTGTCGTCAGAGCTGTGCCAGGGGACCAACTAGAAAAGAATGACACAAATGAACCTGAGCCAACCATTCCTCCCAATCTCATTCACCTATTTAACGAAGGACAACCAACAGTGACAGACCAGCTGACACGGGAACAAATGGAGCCAAAATTGCCTATAGTCTCTACATCAAAGGTGAATTCAAGTGCCGATGCAGAGCTCAAGGAGCTCACCTTGTGTGACCAAGCGAAAACTCACCTTTTTAATGAAAGACATCCAACAGTGACAAACCAGCTGACGCGAGGTCAAATGGAGCCAACATTGCCTGCAGTTTCTACGTCAAAGGTGAATCTAAGTGCCGATGCAGAGCTCGAGGAGCTCAACCTGGACGACCAAACGAAATATCTAGAGTCCTAGGGGACTCATCCAGATGTGCGACGACAACGACATATCTGAGGCTTAAGGGAGCCGTGAGTACCTTTTTCTTTCATGCTAATAAAGTAAGCCGCATTTCTCATTGAGGAGTGAGCTTCAGTTTGATGTCTAAGTGCAGCAGCTTCACACAGGTTTTACGTAAGTGAACTAGATCCACACTTTTCCTGTGCTGGGTGTAAAACACAATATCATTACTCTGCTTTACAGTTGGTTTCCTTTGGCCGGTGAATCAAGCCCGTGCCCTTGTATATGTGACTAAAGTCTGGCCGGTGAATTAAGCCCGTGCCATGAGTCTTAGGTTCTAGTTTGGCCCTGATGAGGACATCAGCTTTCTCAAACGAGGGGAGGATGTTGTAAAGCTGACTTGGGTGCACCCAGCGTGCCCTGTAAGACTCAAAGGGGTGACACTCCCTAAGGTCCCAGAGCAAGTTAGAATGTCAAGGACTGAGCCTCCAACTGTGGTGAGCCAGTCAAGTAGTCACAAAGTCATGAGCTAGCTCTGGAGCTCGAGTCATGGCCTAGTCAGGAAAGCAGGTTGATTCGGCCGCCGGGACGGCTCCCGGGACCCATGTCCGGGAGCCAGACTGATTCTGCCAGGCTTGCCAGGCTTAATCAGCAAAATAAAAACTAAGTCCTAAAAAGCGTGCTTTACCAGAAAGCACTATGTTTCAAACTAGAGGGGGTGCGCCGAATCACAGCAGAACTATAGGGGGAGTCCGGCAGACAGAAACTTGGGCAGCTCAACCAGCGCCAGGAATCCAGTCACCAGGTCTCAGCTCCCTCTACCAGCACGAGCCAGGCACAATGCCCAGCACGTGTTGGTGGCCCCGAGACCGGTCAGTCTATGTATGAATGTAACCTCTTCCAAATCTAATAAAGTTGATCCTTGGGGATGATTACCATTTCGGTTTCGCCTCCGGGACCGGTCCAAGTGGAAGGACCCTTACTACAACCTTTTTGCGTCGCTGGCGCCTAAGGGTCCTTGTCATCGACATGGGGCTTGCCGCTATGCCAATTGGTCAGTTTGGCGACCACTATGCCTTGGATTTCATGTGTGGCTTGTCTTTGCCTTTGGTTACCTTTTGGGGACGGATTCTGAGTTGGCTTTCGGGTTGGTTGCGATTCCAGTTTTCTTAAGTCTGAATGGTTAAGCTTGTTACGTTTCCGAGTTGGCTTTTATGTAAGTGCATGATGGATGAATGTTAGACTTAAGCGCGTGTTGGGGAAAACCGCTCAAGTCCCAGCGCTCTTTGAGGCGCCGGCGCAACACTAAGTAACCTCACAAACTAGATATCCAATCAAAATTAGGGTTTTGACAAAATCACAAAAAATTGAATATCTCAAATTCTACATGCAATTTCTAGAAACTTGATATATCTTCTTGTAGACTCCAATGAGACCTTCCTAATGCACCAAAAATCATCTAAATCCAGTAAGCCAAGTGTGAAATCTGAATTGATCAAGTATATAACCCTATATTGAGTTTTGACATACAAAAGGTCAATTCTACACATGCAAAAATGCTGATTTTTGAGTAGAGATCAATCTAGCATGCTCTAGCATTGGTAACTCCTCCAAATCCTTGCTAAAGATGGCTGATCCTTTCATAACCTGAAACACAATAGCTTTGATACAATGTGAAGGATTTCAGATCATTCAAGATCCAATCCATGTCCCTGATCTTTGGTTATAATAAGGAACAAACCAACAATCCAGCCAATGTAGACAAAACAACATCTACATACAAAATCAGATGCAAACTCTAAGAGATACTGATCAAACATGAACCAAAACATAAAATATGTTTGCTTTCCATACATTACAATACCCTACTATATTTCACACGTGTGGAACCGAAAATAACAATAAATGATCATTCTACACACAAGATTGCAAGATAACACCAAGATAGTGCACCAATGAGTAGTAGAACCCAAAGAGAACCATGTATAATGATGAAATGAGAGAGAGATAAGAGAGAAAATGTGTCTCTCCATGAGTTACATCCTTTTATAGAGTTTTCAAACCCTATTTGGCCACTTGGCTTTCCCTCCAAAATGTAAAACCTACTATTTTTGATCTAGATTCAATGTACCCAAAGTTCAAATTTGAATCTCTCTCAAACTCGACTACCAACTTTTCCACACTTTCAAAAAAGTGTTTATTGAATGTATTTTAAACTAATATAATTTCAAAAAGTTTATCTGTAAGTCTAAAATGAGTTTTGGCCTCATATTGACAATTTACCAAAATATGACTAAACTAGACTAAACTAGATGAAATCTCTCACAAGAGGACCCAGACACTCTAATTGGGACATATGGAGTATTGCATGTCTGTGTGACGGATGTAGGCAGGAGGACTGCATGAAGAGGTGTGATCTATTTATAGTTGACCTGCATGGGGGTTGCATGGTTTCATGTACATGACTCTACTCTCTATATAATGAGGTAGGGATTCTCCCGTCGACATATTGGGTTTAGGTTACCAGTTTCTCTCTTCTCCTCCTACTTCACATGGCATGGCTTGGGGGCTAGGTCCAGATTTGATCTAGGATTGGTTGGGTGGTTTGGCTCCATAGTCTCTCCTATTGTGTTCTCCTATCCTCATCTTAGAGGCAATCCTTTAGGGTCTTTATATTGGTATCAGAGCCTGGCTAAGATGCAGTCTTGGATAGGTAGGAGGCAAGCTCTACATCAAATCAGAAGCACATGGATTTATGTCCCGGATAGGTGTGCGGAACTCTCAAGAGAAGAATCGAGTTTTGGATCCTCTAATTCTTGTTTGCAGCATGTTGGCAAGAGGAGTGGTATAGTGCACTTCCACCGGATTATCTTTTTGTTAATATTGCTTCTAATTAGTGTGATTTATGTCTGATTTTTTTGCAACTTTGAGGGAACCCTTTTTGAGGTTGTATGATTTGTGTATACAAATCCAACAGCTTGTTTCTCATATCATTGATAATTGATAACATGCAGGACAAGTTTATGTTTGTTGATAGATTGAATATGTTCAGTTTATCCCGGAAAACAAATTATGAGAAACTCGAGCTACCATAGGAATTGCTGTTTTCATGTGAGGATTCAGATTTAAAGACATAATCCTCCAGTATTATATGCTGAATTGTAGACCTTAAGTGAACTGCTATTTGTTGAAATATTAGAAAAATCTATCTAATGTTGTAAGTAGGAGTCCTAAAAATGCCAAAGATGAATTGAGCTCTTTTGGCTTAGTAAAGACCCATCTTAGAATAAAATATTCAAGGTAGGTAGAAGTAGAAACTCGAGCTACCATAGGAATTGCCATTTGTACTTTGCATGCCACATTTAATGCATGAAAATACTAGGTGGCACAATTAGACATATTGAGGTGGCTTGAATAAGTCTAGATAGCTTGAGAGGTGGATTCATAACTCCAATTCAACTCAAAGTAGGAGGAGAGTCCATGGATCTATATATATGTGATGTACTCTCATTGAGAAGATGATGAAATTTGTGTGTAATGCAAATTTGGAGACTAAGCTTTTTGTGCCCTCTCTCTCTACTCGAGTTTGTACATTCATATTCTCTCTCTAGCCGATTTGAGACATTTATTGTACTTAGTTTCATATTCTGTTGATAGATCTTGCTTGTAACACAATAATATTTCTTGTATGATCAGCTTTCCTATTGTCAATCAATGCTAGTTTGATCTTTATAGTATTATTGGGCTTAGGAGATCAAAAGTACATGTGTAGGGCATCCCACACGTGTGAATTCAACATGGTATTAGAGTCTATTTAAGATTTACAAGCAAATCTAATCAAAAAGTTTGCAAATTTGATCAGATTTCAAGCTAGGAATTGTCTAGATTCTACTTTCTAGCTAGTTTGCAGTTTTCTGGTGATTTAGAGCTTCAAACCACTTTGAATGGTCCAGATCAGGTACTGTATGGAATTTCAGGTGCAGACACGTGTGGAATCCGCCCATTTTCAGTTTGGTGGTTCTCTCTCACCTTAGATCCAAATTTCAGCAAATTTGACCCACTGTAGTGTAGGCATCCCAAAGGGAGCCGAAAACCACGACTTAGCTTCCCAACCTTCAACTCTTGCCATCCAAACCCACTTGCATACAAGCAGCCAACTCGCCAACAACGATCAAACTTAACCAACTTGAAGTTCCGAAAACCAACATTGAGATTCAACCTGGCGCCATGCCAGATCAGGGGTCCGGATGTGGGTGACTTCCCTCCAAGCAAGCCGCCCGACATACATCAAACTTAACCAACTCGAAGCTTCGTTACATACGAGTAACATCCATTCCAAGCAAGCGGTCTGACATACATCAGACTTAACCAACTGAAAGCTTCGTCACGAGCGCTGGAAGCCAACCTGGCGCCACGCCAGACCGGACAGTCATAAACAGGTAACTTCCACCCAAGCAAGCCATAAACAGGTAACTTCCACCCAAGCAAGCCATCCAACTCAGCCGACAGGTTAGAGCCCGTTCCCCAAGAGCTTAACCCATTCACGTTCATGCAAGGAACACTCAGAACCACAAGCCGCGACAGATATGGAGACAACCAGTTCTTGGACCAAATGGTTCCGACAGCATACTGCTGACGCCGTGGACCGAATGGTCCCGACGGCATACTACTGGCGTCCCGGGATACGATCCTCAGCTATGTGTCAAGTTAAAAATTTTAAAAGCGGTCTTACAATTGGCGCTTTTACCGAACACTGAAACTCAGAAGGTAATCAGAGTCAGTTTGAGAAAAATCCCACTTTATTGATAAATCTGAGAAGGTTACATTTCAAGTGTGTGACCGACCCTAGTCTCCGGGGCACTAGCATGCCAAGGCGAGAGCCATGACAACATTCCAGCAAGGGAGGCTGAGACTTGGTTGGAGCTCGTCCTGAGTCGCAACCCGCACTCCCCTATAGTATTGGTGTGATTCGGCACCCTCCCTCATACCAAGCACTCTACCCAAGCTGGTAAAGCACATTTTTCTCTCTCTAGGATTTTCTCTTTCTAGAAAGTCATTTTCTCTCTCTAGATTTTATTGATCCCCAGGCTTCCTTTAATCATGCCTAGATCATGTGAGGTGATTGCACATCGATCTGAGCTCTCTGGACTCCGCTAGAACCGATCAAAGATTTTCAGTCATAGGAACTTGGCGCCGGCTGGATTCTGGTCACAGTGGCGCTGGGAGTAGTAGGGGTGCTGCTGGCACCGGGGACATAGCTGGCGCCGATGGCGCCGGAAGTAAAGCTCGTAAAGGTAGCTTTACAACATCCACCCCACCTTTATAAAATCTGATGTCCTCATCAGATGTCAGATTAATGTAAAGATGTCTCCTAATTAAAATAACTATACATTTAAGCTACTTGGCACAGTACTCAATTTACTGGCCACTTTTTATTAACATTGAAGCTGGCACACCACAAGTCGGAGGCTCAGCTCTTTGTACTGAAAGATTACATAACTTGAAAATATATCTTTGTTTGGGAAAAGCGTAGATTTGATATCGCTTTCGTAAAACCCAAAAACCTTATTAACTGGTGACAGAGACCTTTCTTTGAAATGTTCGCCCCTGTCGCTTCTGACTTTCGACTTTGGAACTCCTTTGAGCTCCTGATTTGTCCTTGATGCACTTTGTGTTGAGCTCCCTGAGCTCCAGATTTGTTCAGTTCCGCACAGGTATCAAGGCTCCCTGAGCCAAATGATTTATCGTTTGATTGTCCACTTTATGGTCCACTCCATGCCTTGTTGCTTTTGCACCTTGATTTCTCTCCTTGTCCTAGTCTGATCTTGATACTTTTCCATCTTGGCTCTTTAAGGTAGGCAAAGATTGAGTACTCCGCAATGCACCTCTCACTTAGCTTGAAGTAGCTCTTTGAATCAGTCCAAATGTAACCATTGACCTCGTGGAAAGCCAAAGGGTCGCACCAGTCTGATCCGCATCCGAACTATCTCTTCGCGTTTGTTTGAGGCACCATGTCCGTCGCGCAAAACTTGACTTTCACAATTCCATCACTGGTCAATTGCCTCACAATCAAAACAAGAAGTGTACATCGAGCTTGGCTTCAAGTAGCTCTCTTTGAATCAGACACATGCACCCAGAGTTTGCACTAGTCCGATCTCAACGCGAACTGTCCCTTAGCGTCTGTTCGAAATACCAAGTCTCTCATGCAAGACTCAACTTTCACAGTTCCTTCATTGACCAGCTGCCTTACACGTAACACAAGCCAGCATACTCATATGTTTCCTCATCATTGCTGGTCCAGAGAAAGCCTATAACAAACTTTCCTTTCCACAACAAAAACTTGTCAACTTATTAGGTCCAAAGTTCGCCAGTCTCCTCGTGTGAGTATGGCTAGGTCACCTTGAATTTGCCCCTGTTTTGATCAACTTTCATTCAAAATTTGCCCCAAGAGAGAGGTGTGTGTGATAGTTCCCCTCCACTTATAAAATCAGCTGATTGGACTTAGAGTAGAGTTCTTCGGACAAAAATCCTTTCCAACACTTTGCTTCTCATCTGCTAGGATTATGGCTCGATCCAACTTGTTGCCAATCTCTGAAGAGGATCCTAGTCTTTCCCCTTTGAGGAAAAACCCAACTGACACTGGATATCACCCATGCTTAGTGAGTTTCAGTTCCGAAGGTGGCCGTCCCAAAATGAAGACCAACTGCTCCATAGAAGATCTCCCCTGAAATTGCCCTTTCCAACTTTTTGACTTTCTGCTTGCGTCTGGTGGGCGTTGTCGCAAATGAAACTAACCCAAGAAACAGGCTAGCCATCCATCCTTTGCAAACATTGAGTCGTTTCGTTGCCGTTCACATGCGAGTACTTGAACTGCAAATCTGCCCCACAGATTCTGTAGTCCTCTTTGATTGATGGTATCAGCTTTCAAAAGAAAGGTTCTTTCTCTAGCCATCAGCTCCTTGTATCACAAGCAATCATGCAAACTAGGCAAAGCACGAGTACCAAGACTCACCACGAATATATACAAGTAAGACACTCAGGCAGGTTTACTAACAAGTAACAAAGACAAGGTCCCCCTTTGAGATGGTCCTGCCAACGGACCTTTGCCTGGCCGTGCCCATACAAATCGATCATAGAATCAGCCCACATAGGACACCCCTCCAACCATCCGTGCTTTCACCATTAAGCAGCACATTGCCTCAGTCACGCCCCACCACTTTTTGGTCGATAGCCCTTATAGCTAAATGATCGGCAGCTATCCCGCACCGACAGCTAACCACCCGTGCTTTACACCCGAATTCGAGCAGCATCTCTGTATCAATGGTTAACTCGTACAGATCGAATATGTCATCCCGCACCCCACAAGGTACAGACCGTGCTTTCACCTACCTAGGCAGCACTTTGCCTCATCTGTCCTACGTGCAGACAGCGCCAGGCCCGAACCGCGAGAACTGACCGTGCTTACACCTCGAGGGCAGCACTTTGACTCATCAAGTCCCCCGTTCTGCTGACCACCCTGACCGTGGATGCACCCGTGCTTACACTATGGGCGGCACCTTGCACAACAGTTGTCTTGATGAACCCCAAACCGTGGCCATTTCCGTGAGATCCGCACAATTGACCGGCCAGTCGGCTCTGATACCACATGTAGCGCAGACATCCCAAAAGGAGCCGGGAACCATGACTTAGCTTCCCAGCCTTCAACTCTTGCCATCCAAACCCACTTGACATACAAGCAGCCAACTCACCAACAATGATCAGACTTAACCAACTTGAAGTTCCGAAAACCAACATTGAGACTCAACCTGGCGCCATGCCAGATCGGGGGTCCGGATGTGGGTGACTTCCCTCCAAGCAAGCCGCTCGACATACATCAAACTTAACCAACTCGAAGCTTCGTTACAAACGAGTAACATCCATTCCAAGCAAGCAGTCTGACATACATCAGACTTAACCAACTGAAAGCTTCGTCACGAGTGTTGGAAGCCAACTTGGCGCCACGCCAGACCGGACAGCCATAAACAGGTAACTTCCACCCAAGCAAGCCATCCAACTCAGCCGACAGGTTAGAGCCCGTTCCCCAAGAGCTTAACCCATTCACGTTCATGCAAGGAACACTCAGAACCACAAGCCGCGACAGATATGGAGACAACCAGTTCTTGGACCAGATGGTCCCGACAGCATACTGCTGGCGCCACGAACCGAATGGTCCCGACGGCATACCGCTGGCGTCCCGGGATACGACCCTCATTTATGTGCCAAGCTAAAAATTTTGAAAGCGGCCTTACAATTGGCGCTTTTATCGAATACTGAAACTCAGAAGGTAATTAGAGTCAGTTTGAGAAAAATCCCACTTTATTGATAAATCTGAGAAGGTTACATTTCAAGTGTGTGACCAACCCTAGTCTCCGGGGCACTAGCATGCCAAGGCGAGAGCCATGACAACATTCCAGCAAGGGAGGTTGAGACTTGGTTGGAGCTCGTCCTGAGTCGCAACCCGCACTCCCCTATAGTATTGGTGTGATTCGGCACCCTCCCTCATACCAAGCACTCTACCCAAGCTGGTAAAGCACGTTTTTCTCTCTCTAAAATTTTCTCTTTCTAGAAAGTCATTTTCTCTCTCTAGATTTTACTGATCCCCAGGCTTCCTTTGATCATGCCTAGATCATGTGAGGTGATTGCACATCGATATGAGCTCTCTGGACTCCGCTAGAACCGATCAAAGATTTTCAGCCATAGGAACTTGGCGCCGACTGGATTCTGGTCACAGTGGCGCCGGGAGCAGCAGGGGCGCTGCTGGCACCGGGGACATAGCTGGCGCCGATGGTGCCGGAAGTAAAGTTCGTAAAGGTAGCTTTACAACACCCACTAGAAAGCTAGAAATGTGTAAAATCTGATGCAATTTGAATCATGACAGTTGGATAAGCCAATCAAAAGTTATAAGCTTTTGAATAGTCGTAGGTAGGGCGCCTAGACCTGTGGCAAATCGTGAGTACATGTCATTTATTGCTTGAATGATCACAGAAGTCATCCAAAAGTTGACCAATCTAATCTACATGTGATTTAGGCAAAATTTAGAGGATCTAGGCAAATTGTTTCATACAAATAGATTGTATTTGAGTCAATTTGACATTTTTGGAGTATTTCACACGTGTGAAATTCAGAGAACCATAACTTTTGCCATACTTCATCTTCTTTGATGATTCAAATCTTGTTTTAGAGAGATTGTCAAACTAGTGAAATCTATCTCACAGTTTTTTGCTTAGTCTTACATAGGATTTGTTTTTTTTACCCTTGATTGGTTCCTATAGTGAGAAGATAAGCAATTTTTTCATCCATCTTTTTTGATTTCCAACATTCTTTATGGCTTCAATGGGTGCCTTTCTATTAGAAGCAAGTGGAAGATTGTCAACCTCCAATTACTCAATTTGGAAGGTTAGGATGGAATCTATTTTAATTCTACAAGATGTGATAGATATTGTACTTGGTATTGAAGAAGAACCACAAATTCTTCAAGAAATTCCAAAGTACAAAAAGAGAGCTAGGATGGCTCTGCGTTATATTAAAATGAATGTCTCAAATGACATCTTAAGAGAAATTGGTGCTTGTACTAATGCCAAAGATGCTTGGGATACTCTCAAGTCCATCTATGAGGCAAAGAATACTTCTAGACTTCTAAACTAAGAAACCAAAATTTTCAAAGTGTACAGAGAAGTGATGAAAGTGCTTCAGCTTATGTAATGAGAGTTAAAGACCTCCATAGAGAATTGTCATGCATAGGAGACTCCATCAACCAAAATGAACTTGTTCAAGTCATACTTAATGGATTAAAGGAGGAATATGACAACCTTGTTCAGAGTTATGCCATTAAGGAGGAGCTACCAAGTTTGGAAGCACTCCAAAGTGTGCTCATTTCTGAAGAATCAAGACAAGAGTATAAACTCTTGAAAATGGAAAGACTGTCTCTCAACATTGCTTTACCAAAGACAAGCACAAGACAAGAAGTAAGAATCAACACCAACCCTCTTCAAGTAAGAACAATCTTATTTTCAAGGAGAAAGGAGAAGAGGATGAGTCCTCTCAAGCTTTCACATCCAAAAAAAAAAAGAAAAACATCAAGTGTTTCTTTTGTGGCAAGAAGGGGCATTATGCCACCAATTGCTTCAAAAAGAAGAGTCAATTCAAGCAAGCCAACATTTCCAATGAAGAGAAGAGAGATGCTCATGCAAGTGATGGAGAGGGATCTTTTATGGTCTTGAGTTTTTCTTCATCACCTTTCAAGAAGGATGGTTCGTGGTACATCGACAATGGAGCTTCCTCACATATGTGTAGCTCCAAGCATACTTTTGCATCCATGACACCTTATGAAGGAGCCAAGAAGTCCATCTACACAACAAATGATCATGAGTGTGCTATTGAAGACATAGGGACCATTCCCTTAAAGCTTTCATCATCAAAAGTTCTTTCTCCGTCTAAAGTACTTTTTGTTCCTAAGTTAACAAAAAATCTTATTAGTGTTGGGCAATTGCTTGATAGTGGACTAGATGTGAATTTCAATGTTGATACATGTACAATCAAGAAGCATGATGAGATTCTTGCATTTGGGTCTAGATATGGTGGAATCTACAAGGTTGATCCCAAAGATTATGCTAACTCTTGTGATGGTGCTTTTGCTTCTCATATTTCTTTGGAGGAACTATGGCATAGAAGGTTGGGGCATCCTAACTATAGTTCTATGGTGTCAATGGTCAAGAAAGCCAAAGCTATTGGCTTGCCTAATCTTATCTCCAAGAATTTCAAGCCATGTGAGACTTGTGACATATCTAAATCTCATAAGAAGCCTTTTTCAAAGTCATCTATCAAGACTTCACATCCATTGGAGCTCATACACTCGGATGTGCACTTCTCATCTTCAAAGAGCAAGGGTGGTGCTACTTGCTTTGTAACTTTCATTGGTGATTTCACAAGATTTACTTGGTTATATCTTCTAGCTTCAAAGTCTATGGTGTTTGACTATTTCCTAAAGTTCAAAGCTCTAGTTGAAAAGCAATTTTCATACAAAATCAAGATTCTTAGAAGTGATGGAGGTGGTGAGTACACTTCCAAGAAATTTCATGATTATTGTGAGCTTGAAGGCATTAAAAGGGAGTTTTCTTGTGCATATACACCATCTCAAAATGGGGTGGCTGAAAGAAAGAATAGAACCTTGTGTGAATGTGCCAAAACCATTAGAATTGAGGTATCCTTGCCAAAAGACTTTTGGGGTGAGGCCATCAATTGTTTAAACTATCTTTGCAATCGACTCCCTCATGTTGCACTTGAAGGAAAGTCACCATATGAAGCACTTTATTTGAAGAAACCTAAGGTTGATCACCTTAGAGTATTTGGATGCATATGCTTTGTCCATATTCCCTTAGAAACGAGAAAGAAGGATGATCCTTGTGCAAGCAAAGGGGTAATGGTTGGATATTCATCCAACAAGAAAGCCTATCGAATCTACATGCTCTCTACTTCTAAAGTAATTGAAAGTAGAGATGTAGTTTTTCATGAAGAAGAAAAGTCCAATCTTGGAGGGGCCGAGATCGAGCAACCTCAAAATCTATCACCTTTTATTGAAGACAATCAACATATGGAGGGGTCGAGATTTGAAGACGAAAGTCCTCGAATTTTCACTCCTAGAAGATCCACGAGGGAGAGATCCGAGCCTAAGAGGCTCACTTATGATGACAAAGGAAAACAAGTGGATCTTGATTACACTTATGCTTATTTTGTTTCTCATGAGGAGTCCAAAGATGTCCAAGGAGCCCTCAATACCAAGGAGTGGTATGAGGCCATGAAGATTGAATATGATGCCTTGATCACCAACCACACATCGGAGCTAGTGGATCCACCACCTAACATGCATATCATTGGATGCAAGTGGGTGTTCAAGATCAAGTACAATCATGATGGCTCCATCAACAAGTACAAGGCAAGATTATGTGCTAAAGGCTTTCCACAAATATATGGCCTTGACTATGTAGAAACCTTTGCTCCTGTAGCAAAGAAGGTGACAATAAGAATCACAATCTCTCTTGCCTTATTTTTTAAGTGGAAATTGTATCAACTTGATGTCTCCAACGCTTTTTTGAATGGCTATCTTGAGGAGGAGATATACACGGAACAACTTCAAGGATTCATCAAGGATAAATCTAAGGTGTGTTTGCTATTTAGAAGTCTTTATGGCTTGAAGCAAGCACCTAGATCATGGTATTCAAGACTCAACAACTTTCTACTTTCATTAGGATTTGTGTTTAGTGACTATGATCCTTCTATGTACTTAAAGTTTGATGGTAGTGATATTGTCATTCTTCTAATCTATGTAGATGACATTATTCTTAGTGGAAGTTGTTTGATGCTAGTTCAAGAAACTAAGGATGCATTAGGAGGAGAAATTAAAATGCAAGATCTAGGAGAGATCCATTACATTTTAGGCCTTGAGATTGATTTTCATGAAGAGTATGCTTTTATTTGTCAATCTAGATATGTCTTTTCTATGTTGAGAAAATTCAATATGCAAAATTGTAAAGGCATAGATACTCCCATGGAGCAACATGTAAAAGACCCTATTAAAGGTGATGAAAGATCCTTCGAAGACATCACACTTTATAGGAGTCTTATAGGCTCCTTAATTTGGCTTACTATCACTAGACTCGATTTGAGCTATTTTGTGCACAAATTGAGCCAATTTATGCAAGATCCTAAGATCCAACATTGGAAGATGGCCAAGAGAGTTCTAAGATATGTATCTTCTACTCAAGATTATGGTTTATTGTACAAGAATAAAGATCTAACCATTGTTGGCTATTCGGATTCCGATTTTGCAAGTGATAAAATGGATCGAAAGTCCATTAATACATATACTATCTTTCTTGGAGGCAATCTTGTGTCTTGGCTTTCAAAGAAGCAAGATACCATATCCCTATCTTCTTGTGAGACTGAGTACAAAGCACTCACTACAACAACTAAAGAGGTGCTTTGGATCAAGAAGTTAATCATGGAACTAAAGTGCATTAAAGAGGATGATCTTCCCTTGATCAAGTGTGACAACATATCGGCCCAAGCTCTTGCAAACAATCCTATTTCTCATGCAAGGAGCAAGCATATAGAAGTGGCACACCATTTTGTAAGGGAAAAGCTCATTGGAGGTGAAATCAACTTGGAACATGTCGACACATCTTCATGTATTGCTGATCTTCTCACAAAGCCACTTTGCAAAAGTGCCTTCTCAAAGCATAGATCTAATCTTGGTCTTATCTCAAGATCGATGCTTGATCCACATTAGATACTTTTTTAGGGGTAGTGTTGAAATATTAGAAAAATCTATCTAATGTTGTAAGTAGGAGTCCTAAAAATGCCAAAGATGAATTGAGCTCTTTTGGCTTAGTAAAGACCCATCTTAGAATAAAATATTCAAGGTAGGTAGAAGTAGAAACTCGAGCTACCATAGGAATTGCCATTTGTACTTTGCATGCCACATTTAATGCATGAAAATACTAGGTGGCACAATTAGACATATTGAGGTGGCTTGAATAAGTCAAGATAGCTTGAGAGGTGGATTCATAACTCCAATCCAACTCAAAGTAGGAGGAGAGTCCATGGATCTATATATATGTGATGTACTCTCATTGAGAAGATGATGAAATTTGTGTGTAATGCAAATTTGGAGACTAAGCTTTTTGTGCCCTCTCTCTCTACTCGAGTTTGTACATTCATATTCTCTCTCTAGCCGAGTTGAGACATTTATTGTACGTAGTTTCATATTTTGTTGATAGATCTTGCTTGTAACACAATAATATTTCTTGTATGATCAGCTTTCCTATTGTCAATCAATGCTAGTTTGATCTTTATGGTATTATTGGGCTTAGGAGATCAAAAGTACATGTGTAGGGCGTCCCACACATGTGAATTCAACACTGTTGTATCTATTCTTCAATGATCTGTTGTGGAAACCATAGACTTGTTGAAGTAAATCGTCCTAATTTGTATGTGTGCTTTTGTATTCCTTGGAAAATCTTTGACATGTATACTTCCTGTTTGGTATGAACTTGCGTGTGTGATAGAAAGGATTGGAATAAGACATGCAGAACCCTGTAAGAAGCAGTAGGAGAGTTGTAACCTTGTCTAAACTTCTGAGTTTTTTGGATGTTTTGCATGAAAAAGCAAGATCCTATTACCTTTTCTTTTAGGCATAGAACAACACTAATGGAGAAGATGTGAGTTCATCCAATGAGGCCATCCATTGCTGTTTGGAAAACATATTGGTTTTCCCAGTAAAGGGCGTAGTTGGGCGGCACTACTGGATGGAACTTGAGCGCATTTAGGAAATCCAAGTTTGGCCATCGTAACAATGATTGCTACTTGTTGGTGCTATGAGATTGGAGGCTATTCGTGGGATTAATCATTGCTTGATTAATGAAAGCATTTGTAGACACTCGTTGTTAGATACTCGTTGCTAGCACGCTGAAGGTTTGCGGGTACTAAGAGCTGTTGAAAGCTTTAGGCACCTCATTTCTTCTTTGCAATCACCTGCAAAAAATTTTCTTTTGCTTTGGAAGGTTGCCTGGGAAAATCAGTGCTGATTGGATGATCAGTAACTTCATCCTACCATATTGATTTAGCTCATCATGGATTGATCGTGGTGGGTTGTGCCATCCAGTGTGGCAGCTCAGTATTCCATTGATGGCATGGTGTAGAAGAATGAGAGATGGCAGACGTGGTTGTGGCGGCTAGAACGAGGCTAAACCCCTTCTTGGAGGCTAAAATCCTTTTAGGGTTTGCATAATCTACAAGTTGGTATATCTTTTGCATGGGCTAAAAGTAAGGGTTATTGGCTTTTTGCTTTTGAACACATACATTGGGGTTTAAATTTGGTTATCCCAATAAACCTTTATGGGTTTAAAAATGTATTGAACAGTTCTGCATATGAAAAGAGCCTATGTTTGTTAATGGTTATTCCATCATCAACTACATTAGAGGAGTTTTGGGCTCCAAAAAGACCCTTTAAGAATTCGTGCAAGATGTAGTTTATATTATTAAAATATTATAACACTAATACTTTTGACTTGCCATAACTTTTTAATCGTAGCTCAAAAGTATGTCATCTAACATATCATTGGAAAGCCCTTGTTGAGGGCTTTCCAATGCACTAAACTCTGCTAAATTCGAACTTACCACTAAAAAGTTATGCCATTTTTAGTGTGGAATCAAAATGTGGATTCAAAAAGTCACGTTACGTAGATTTCAAATTTGAGTGTTTTGATTGGTCCATGTATAAGAAAAAATTGAGAAAAAGTATAAAAAGAATATTTACAAAGGGTCTTTTTGGGATTTAGAACTCCTCTAATGCTTTTCCAGTAATGCAATGAGAAACAATTTGATATGTAATAATGGATTATCACATTGGTATCAGACTAGATAAATGGGTGCCAATATAATTTTGCTATCCAAACAGTCCGTCTATGAATTTGGTTCATAGATTTAGGATCAACAACAAGATATTTGTTGCTCATGGGTTACCTTTATTTAAGATGGTATCTAGTTCAAGGAAATCTAATTTTTCTGATACTGTGCTTGATGGTGACTAAACTTTGGAAGCTAACTTCTTCCCAGATCGAAAGTTTAAATTTTAATTTTTCCCTCTCTGATTTTTGAACTTGGTTACAAGTTTGAAATCTATTACTTGTCCGAGATATTTCTAATCAATATTAATTGTTGGAAATGGATCAAGTGAACGTTTGTGCAATATACTCGTCAAAATCAATTTTGAAAACTGTCAAACAATATGGAAAGGCCAGATAAATGAGTGATGACATAATTCTTTATCCGATCAAGGAATCTTGTTTGGATACAGTTTAAGAGTTTCTAAAATCCTCTTGGTAGGATTTCCATTCATGTAATTTCATATTCTGAGTTTGAATAATTTTGACAATATTGATGGAATAATACCAAACTAGTGAATAAAAAGAGAAAATAGTCCAGTTTTATTGGAAACATTGTAATAATAGGAATTAAAAAAATGATTTCATTTCCAGATAAATCCTATGGTGAATTATATTCAAAAGATCAGACTAATAATGTTTTTCATACTAGTAGATGATTTTTGGTATATCAATTATTCAACCTAGGTATAGGATAGAAACGAAATTATTTCAGACTTTTTTCCTAAACATTTACTAATGTCGTTACGTCTTCTTAGTACCTTAGCTGAAATAGATTTTCAGGGAATTGAAAATTCTGAGAGAAGAATAGATGACATCAATGGTATTAAGTGTGATCGGAAAATGTATTTCGCAATTAGGATTTTGGTAATCTCAGTAAATAATTGCTTAATACCAGATATTAATTTTTTGAATTAAATTTATTTAATTGAATTGTAACTGATATCTTGTGACCATTGAGTTATCCGTAGTTTTGGATGTCAATTGTGATGTTAGAAATAGAACCTGATACATGGATTACATTGGATCTGTTAATTGATTGAAGCTTGTCCCTAGAGTTAATGCTCTTGGATCCATGAAAATTCGAAGCTTTTCATTAATCTAGAAAGATCAGAGTGTAATATTGAACCATGTTAATTCTTCTGTTTAGATCATAGGATCAGATGTGGATTCGTGGTATCCATCTGATAGGCATGCCAGTCATCCAAATAAAAATGGATTCTCCAGTTTAATTTTTTTTTTTCCCTATGTGAACTATAGGACAACTAGAGGATCAGTGGATCTCTAGAATATCAGATAAGTGTGAAAAGTACAGTACTAAGGACCATAAATGGATCTTTGAATGATCCACAAGGTTGATTGTATGCTTGTTAAACAATCTATCAGAAACTAGTCATCAGAAAACAAGATCTAGTTTAGCAGCTTGATAGAAAACAAGTAGAGACAATCAAAGCATTGATCAATAAGTGTAATCCAACTCCACACACGTGGAAATAAGGCTATAGTACGGCTTGTAGACAATGTTTACAATGTGCCAAAGCTGGGTTTCATTGGAAATCAAGAGCAATCACCATACAATGAGAGGAATCATGAGTTTCTCCTTGAGGCTCCAAAAAGTTTCTATCTTCTCACTATGGAGAATGGGAATACATAGTAAAACACACTTCCTTTGCTAAGTTAGGTGAAAAGCCAGCATGTAATAAGGAAGTAGACTCCACTTTTTTGCCCTAATGTGAAAACCCTAGCCTAGATCCAAGAGTCATGCTTGGTAGGTGCATGGTAGGTACAAATCTCATCATAAATTATGGTCTAGATCCTACAAAGTAGGAATCACTACCAAATGGACACAACCACTTCTCTTGACTCGTGGTAACCTACTTTAGGTGTGAATGTACAAGTGGCACTTTGCCCATTCAAGTAACCAACAAACAATATTGACAAAATGTACAATATTCTACATGGCTAGATTTGCCAATGTAGGCAATTTTTCACACTCCTCCTCAAATCCAGCCTTGGAGATCACAATGCTTTTATCAATAACTCCAATTGAAGATCTAAGCTTGACAAATGAATCTTTAGGTAAAGGTTTAGTAAACAAATCAGCCAAGCAACTTGATGATGGCACGTGTTGGAGCTTGATCTCTTTAGCTTGCACTTTTTCCCTCACAAAATGATGAGCAATTTCGATGTGTTTGCTCCTTGCATGGAATGTAGGATTAGTTGCAAGTGATTGGGCTGATTGGTTGTCACAATAGATGATAGGGATCTCCTCCTCCATGACATGAAGCTCCACCAATAGCCTTTTGAGCCACAAGACCTCCTTGCATGTTGATGTCAGGGCCTTGTATTCGGATTCTGTGGAAGATAGGGAGATGGTATCCTGCTTTTTGGAAAGCCATGATACTACTCCATCACATAGAAAGGTGGCAAAGGCACTTGTTGATCTTCTATCCACTTTGTCACCTGCAAAATCCAAGTCACTATAGGCTCTTAAGGCCAAGATTAGTTCCTCTATACAAAATGCCAAAATTCTTAGTGGATGAAATGTATCTAAGAACTCTTTTGGCCATCTTCCAATGTGAAACTAGAGGACTTTGCATGAATTGGCTTAACTTTCCAACACTATAACTAAGATCAGGTCTAGTTATAGTTAAATAGATCAAGGAGCCAATAAGCCTTCTATATAATGTGATGTACTCAAAGGATGCTTCATCACAACTAATAGATGCTTTTACATGTTGCTCCATTGGTGTCTCAATGCCTTTACAATTCTTCATTCCAAATCTATCTAGGATGGATGTAACATATTTAGATTGACAAATGAAGCTAAAATCACATCCTCTAATAACCTCTATTCCAAGAATGAAGCTTAATAGGCCGAGATCTACCATCTTAAACTCTTTTGCTAAAGCAATTTTTACATCTCTAATTCCATCTAGATCATTACCACTCAAGATAATGTCATCTACATACAAAACAAGAATAATGATCATGCCATCATGAAAACTTATATACAATGATGGATCATAGGCACTCATTACAAAATTGATGGAAATGAGAAAATAGTTTAGCCTAGAGTACCATGCTCTAGGTGCTTGCTTGAGTCCATAAAGGCTCTTCTTAAAAAAACACACCTTTCCTTCATGCTTTGCCTTGATGAAGCCCTCAGGTTGCCTCATGCAGATCTCTTCCTCCAAATAACCATTGAGGAATGCATTTGTGAAGTCAAGTTGGAATAGCTCCCAATTGAAGGTTGTAACAAGACTAATGATCAATCTGATAGTAACAAGCTTAGCCACAGGAGCAAAAGTCTCATCATAATCAATGCCTCTGGTTTGTAAAAAACCTTTGGCAACAAGCCTAGATAAGAAAGTAAAGTGGAGAATATGTCCTTTTGATATGTCATGTGGGAACTAGCCTCACTATCAATCCACCAAGAATCATTGGTATTGCTCTTGGATGATGGTGGTTTGTTGGAAACCATCAAGGATGACTCTTCATCCTCCTCCTCCTCCTAATGTGCAATGTTGCTTTGTTTGCTCTCTTGTGTCTTCTTCTTCTTGAGACATTTTGATGCAAAATGTTCTTTCTTTTCACAGAAAAAACATTTGTACTTGGACTTGTCTTTGATCTTGCCCTTTGAGCTTGAAGCCTCATCCTCCTCCTTGGTCTCCTTAAAGTGCTTCTTCTTGCCTTTGAATGAGAAATTAGCTTTCTCATCACCATCCTACAGAGAAATAACATTCATTCTTGCATTGGTATACATCATTCTACACTCTTCAGCCACTAATACACTGTGTAGCTTTTCTATAGTAGGAAAAGTGTCTTGGATTGCAAAGCTTTGGACCAAATTTGTAAAGCCACTCCCTAGACCATTGAGGACAATCTGAACAAGCTCACTATCTTGAATCTTCTCATTACACAAGCAAAAATCACAAGATGAATGCATGCAAGCTAAAAAGCAAGAAAATGCTAATCTATTCCCCGACAACGGCGCCAAAAAATTGTAGCGGCCTTGTTTACCTGTCACGCATAGATTCGTTCCCAAGGGAATAGTGCTTCCCTTGCGAAGTTAGCTTGCAAATCCTACTCTAACCACACCTAGATTAACCACATCTAACTATCCACCCTACTTTAACCACAAGCATGAGAAGGAAGAATAGATTACAATGGGGGAGGTGCTTACATCCTATCCTCTCTACTCTCTTAGAAATCATTAACAACATGCAAGTAGAGAGAAGAAGCAAATGGAAAGCAAATATAAAATGCAAAAACGTGAGAGAGAGAGAGAGAGAGAGAGAGAGAGAGAGAGAGAGAGAGAGAGAGAGAGAGAGAGAGAGAGAGAGAGAGAGAGAGAGAGAAGGAAGCAAGGAGGTTCAAATCTCATTTGGGCATAATCTCCTCCTCCTATTGAACATGAAAATATGGTACAAAGGGTGCCTTTTTATGGATGGGAAAGGCCCTTGCCCCTTTCTCCTATTGGTTAATTACAATGGCAAGGATCCTAATCCAAGCCTCCTAAACTAACACAAAATGAATCTAATGCTTCCTTAAGAAAGCACAAGGGCACTCACATGATTCATGTGACTTCTAATTTGGGCCCTTTTAGCTTTTTTATTAACAACTTGACTTAGGGCCTCTAATGTCATTTTAGAGTTTTAGGCCCCTAGTCACTTATTCCTAATTCTACAAGTTCTACAAAATCAAATTGCGTGCTCATTGGGTTGGGCTTATACACGCAGGAAGCCAGTGCCCTCGCACTTATTGCTCTACATGTATAGTGTATTGTGGTGGGGCCCACTAAGTGCCCAACAGAGCCAGAGAGATCAAAGATAGGCGAAGAAAGATCGAATCACGGAAATTCGACTGCCTACATCTGTGCAGTATTAACACCTGACACACAGGAGGTAATTCTTGATTTAGGAGATACCTCGCACTTTGTCACATCAAGATGGATCATGTCTGATTTTCAAAGTGCAGATCCATCAAGATTTATCATTCTTGGAGATGGATCACAGCATCAAGTGAATGGTATTGGTTCAAGTATCATCATGTAAGAGTGCTAAAGAGGCTTGGGAATCTTTTAAATCTATCTATGAGTCTAGTAACACTTCGAGGGTTTTCATGCTTAGGAATCAGTGGGGGGTAGTTTAGTGTGGAGTAGAGGTTAGATTTGTTGTTTTTTCATGATTTGTTGTTGGTATGATCTGTGGAGGAAGATTTAGAGGTGAAAAACATCATATCCCTGCACCCTATCCCTTCCATAAAAATCAAAAAAATAAGAAAAAACCATGTAGTTTTAACAACTGTCCAAAAAAGAGCCCAAAAACACCTATTAGACCTCATAACTTTCTGATCTGCTCAAACCAACCTTCGTCCACCTGGCAGTACGTTCTGCCACACCATCAGTACCTACAACTAGTCAGGTGAAGGTTATTTCCTAGCCAGTTTGCCAAAATTGCCAAAAAAAAGCCCAAAAAAATGAAAAAGCCTTTGTAAAAAATGTCCAAAATCTCAAAGTAGCCCAAAACACTCCAGACAACCTTCGCCCAGCTTCATTTTCAGCTTCAGAGCCATCATGGAGGTCGGCAAATGTTAATACTGAGTGTACGAGCTCTGGCAAAAGTTCTTGCTCAGCAAAAATAGGAATTTGCCATCAGAACCCTTGCCAACTTCAATATCTGCAAAAGTACTTACTATAAACCTTCGCTATTTTTCCATGTTTTCTAGCTTCAATGAAGTCGGCAAAGGTTAATATTACCTATAACTAGTCCAGCAAACGTTTCAAGCTCTCAAAAGTGCCAAACTGCCTTCTGAACCTTTGCCAGACTATTTTTTGCCATGATAATCTTCGCCAGCCCTCTGATCATCAATCTGTACTTCCCAGCAGCTCGATGAAGGTTAGTCTCCATCAGAAGGATAGTGGCGAAGTTTCCCAGTCCAAATCGTGTCCAAATTGTTTTTAGACCTTCGCAGAACCATCCTTCGCAAACAAGAACCTTCGTCGAGCTCCGTAAAGTGGTAATACACTGTGATAAAAGATATATCAGTTAGGCAAAGGTTTCTGTTAAGAAAATCCAAAAAAATTATTGAAACTACTAGTGACTTGACGCGCGAAATGCTTGTTCGATCTTATACCCCACCCGCCCCGGCACCATCGAGGCCATCTATCACTCACATTGTTGCCAACTACTCCGTTACAACATCCATTTTTTTTGTGTGTGATCAACTCCATTTAAATATGTGCCACCATACACTCATCTCTCAATAACCATTTCAAATGACATCTTGTAAAATTTGTTAGTTATTCATATTCCTTTCATCCCTTCCAATCATCAACCACTGATCAGCACCCGAACAAGATCCACTTAGATCCACTGTTGCCATATACCTTCACATTGTATCAAATCTGCATAGTGAATGAGATTGAGATCTGGTAGAATACTACCTACAGAGAATCCAGAGCTACATCAAGCAGCAGCGAAAGAGATCCGACCAAATCAGCCAAATCCAATGGATCAAAATATTCCTATGCCAGCGGTGCCTCTACAAGCAATCAAAAGATCTCCCAGATTGGAATTCCCCAAATTTGATGGATCCACAGATCCTATCAGATTCTTGCAGATCTATGGGCAAGCATGCGAGATCTATGGTGAAGCCACCTCGGCAGAAAAATTGAAGCTGTTTCCAATGTCCTTGACAGGAGCGACTTTAGATTGGTTTTTCAATCAAACGACACAAGAATGAACAGACTGGGAAGTGGTAAAAGCAGCTTTAATCACCAGATTTAAGCCGCAGAAGTTTCTTGAAGACCCGTTCCTCTTGCTTAGCAAAATCAAGATGGCAAAAAGAGAAAGGGTCAGAGACTACATCGAAAGGATCAAACACCTGAGATCCGAGTGTAATGCAGAGCTTACTCCTGATCATGCGGTCATTATGTGGTTCCTAGCGGGACTACCTAGAAGCATCAGACGAGAGCAATATGCTACATTGCACGAAGCTATGGAAGATGCAATGAGAGAAGAAGATGAAGGATCAGATGATGATTCTACACCAGGAACTACATCTCTTTATGCTTCAACTCCTTCAATTGCATCAACCTCAACCTCTACAAGCTTGTCCAATGAATCGATGATGGAACAGATCATGAAGTTACACAAGCAACAGATGGAGCATCCCACAGTCCAATTTGACCAAAAACTTAAGACTCTTCAAAATACTGTAGCACCACAACCAGATCCTTATCAGCAATAGTATCCTCGACGGGACAATGTTTGGTGTCCCATTTGTACCCAAAATCACACTTCCAACGAGTGTCCGGTACTGAAGCAGAATTTGAAGCTGATGCACAGATATTGTCATCTGTGCAATGCATCCTCGCACGACACTGCGTATTGCCCCTACAACCCACAGATCATACAACAAAAGCGAACTCAATCCCATACCTCTTATGCTTACCATCAAGGAGCACATAATGTAGCACCAAGGCTTGGACCAGGCCCTCAACAACAAAGAATGGCACTACCAGCACCACCAGGGCCAAATAATCCTCAAGCAGCCCAGGTGAATCTCACAGCGACAGAAGCTGAAATATTTTCCCAACAGGAAATGCAACAATGGTATGGACCTGATGAACCATTCATCGATCCTGCTATTAATGAGTATTATGCCACATACGCTGCATAGCCACAACGCCAAGGGGGCAGATTATATAGATGTTATGGTTGCGGAGAAGGACATAGGATTGCAGAATGTCCAAACAAAGGCATTTATACGCCCTTCTGTCGCGAGTGTGGATATGGACATTGCTACAAGAATTGTCCATTGAGAGCCAGCACCAGCGCACCATTGAATTGGATTGCAGTTCAATCAGCAGGCCCAAGCACAACTCCACACTCAACTATACCAAGGAGACCTCCCTATTGTAACGTTCCAGTGTTAGCTGTTACGTGAGCACAAAAGCGCAAGGAGGTAGCTCCATCATCACCACACTTTGTATCAGTGCCAACTGATCAACCGTCAACATCAGGAGGAGCTAGATTACCTTATCCAAATGTGAAGGATGAACAAAGACGATATCAAAAGATCAAGCATTGGATACAAGAAGCACAAGCGGAGGAAGCTGCTCAAGCTGCACATCAACTGACATCTTCTCAAGACACTGCACCAGAAAGATATCAACATGCGAACGCACCGCAAGGTTCACCACACAGATCAGATGTGAACGTGTGACTACACCATCGGGAAGAACTATTCCATATGGCAGAACCTGAAGCTCCAAGGACGGAACACTGATGAGCATCTTATCCAGCAGAATGAATATCTCTATTGGAGAGTTCCTTCGACTTGCACCTCAAGCAAATGGTGTCTTGTCAGATTGGTTGAACATTGAATCAGACATACCTTCCAAAGAACCATTATTTTACACCGATTTTGAAGAAGCCAACAATGTTCTAAACGTGGGAGCGGCTTGGGAGAGTGAGTAGCACAATATAACTCTTCCTATCAAGCACAAACTCTTCGGAGAAGAAGCTGTTGTTGTAGATGGAGGATCGGGTTTCAACCTTATCTCCACTTCTTTGTATGAGAAGTGGAATCTACAAGGCCTAAAAGCTACCAAGTTCGCCATCAAACTGGCTGATCAATCATGTGTGCGGCCAAAGGCGATTGTAGAAGACATTCCAGTCAAGATAGTAGGAGTACAATTTGTCATCACATTTGTGGTGATGGACATTCCTGAAACACCCACTATCTATCGAGTTTTGTTGGTACGACCTTGGTTACGAATTGCACAAGTAGTTCATGATTGGGGGACCAGCAAAATCACATTTGAGAACATAGAGCGGGTAGTAAAGGTGGATCCCTCCACATGGGCGGTGAGGCCTGTACCACCCAAAGCTGATGACACTTCTTCCACAATAGACCATGGCATTGATCATCCGAAAGCTTCAATGGGTGTTCATTATGATTCACAAATAGATACCGTGTTGTGGACGGATGCATTGGCAACTATTGACTGTATGGCTGGGCATACATGTCATCCAGATCCAGATTCAGATTCAAAACCTAGTGAATTACCACCGATAGGATTCACCCTTGACACGCCTATCTCATATGGGGTGAACATGATAAACGTAGCATGGCTGTCACCGGAACCTATTCCGGAACCTATTGAAGATGATTTAGTTCCTTGGCAACATGCATTGTCCTATGATGAGGAAGCTGAGCTAACAGATGAGCAGATCCTACACCACATGGATTTTGCACGCTATGGAGTTCAACAAATACTAGCTCAACTGCCTCAGAGAATTCAACATGCTAAAGTCTCCAAGATGCCACCACCGAAAGCACCTATACCAAAGAAAAATCAACAAAAGCAAAGATACAATCAGGTGATCAAGTGGAGCGATTTACCCGAAAAGGCTATAGCAACAGTGGATGAAGACATTCGAAACCATGTGGCGAATGTTAAAGAACCTCAACAGAAGATAACAAGCAAGGAAACAGCAACAACCAACAACAATATACAAGGCAAAAAGAAAGTTGCTGAATCGCATGCTCAAGGGTCATCCGACCAAGCTTTGACATCAGCTTCAGGAATGTCAGAAACAATGCACAAGGATACTGAGGTATATATCAAGCAATGTGATGTATGTCAGAGAGCGTGTAGACCAATGAAGGCAAATTATGAGCTGTTACATCCTGTATTGGCTCAAGCGCCATTTGAGAAGTGAGGACTTGATTACATCGGCCCTATTCACCCAGCCGCTCGCAGTACCCAAGCCCGATATATTATCATGGCTACAGATTATCTCACAAAGTGGATTGAAGCCAAAGCAGTCCGCGTAGTAGATGCTAGGTCCACCGCGAAGTTCCTTTACAAAAATATCATTGTACGCTTCAGATGCCCAGTGGAGATAGTTAGCGATCGGGGAACTCACTTTGTCAACGAGACCATCAAGGTCATATTAGAAGAGTTCTTGGTGATCCATCGTTTCAGCACGCCTTACTACCCAAGAGACAATGGCCAAGCCGAATCTTCTAATAAGATTATGTGCGGCATTTTGACAAAGACAGTAGAAGCAAGCACATCAGATTGGGAGCACAAGCTACATGCTGCTGTGTGGGCTTTCAGAACTGCATACAAAGGCAGCATCGAGCAAACTCCATTTCAACTGGTGTATGGCCAAGATGTAGTCATGCCGGTGGAATTTCTCGTTCCATCTCTTCGCATTGCCACAGTGCAACGATTAGATGATACAAGATTGCTCCACCTTCGTCACGAAGCACTACACAAGTTGTGTGAAACACGCTTGTTAGCGGTCCATGTTTTGCTGCAGAGAAAGCACGTCGCAAGGCCTGGCATGATCGTCGTCTTCACAAGAAAGATCTTCAAAAAAGAGATTTGGTCCTCATGTACAAGACAAAGGCGATCAAAAGAAAGCTAAAGTTCACTGGTGAAGGCCCTTATCGCATCACCGACATCTTATCGCAAGGGGCAGTGACTTTAGAAACAATGGATGAGACACCGTTTGCTATGCCCATCAACTATAGTCGGTTACGCAAGTATTGGTCACCAGCAGCCTTTCCAAACACTTCTTGAAGATCTTAGCATAGGCTCCTCATCATCAAATAAAGCCTCAGGTTTTACGTAAGCAATCTTTATCCACGCTTTTCCTGACGCACTCCATCATCCGCAATAAACGTGTCGACAGTCTTCTTCCACAACAAGCACAGGCAGGAGTCGTGGGACCGTCACCTATTTAGGTGGGGGATACTGTTGGGCACAGTACACTGTACATGTAGAGCAATAAGTGCAAGGGCACTGGCTTCCTGCGTGTATAAGCCCAACCCAATGAGCACGCAATTTGGTTTTGTAGAACTTGTAGAACTAGGAATAAGTGACTAGGGGCCTAAAACTCTAAAATGACATTAGAGGCCCTAAGTCAAGTTGTTAATATAAAAGCTAAAAGGGCCCAAATCAGAAGTTACATGAATCATGTGAGTGCCCTTGTGCTTTCTTAAGGAACCATTAGATTCATTTTGTGTTAGTTTAGGAGGCTTGGATTAGGATCCTTGCCATTGTAATTAACCAATAGGAGAAAGGGGCAAGGGCCTTTCCCATCCATAAAAAGGCACCCTTTGTACCATATTTCCATGTTCAATAGGAGGAAGAGATTATGCCCAAATGGGATTTGAACATCCTTGCTTCCTTCTCTCTCTCTCTCTCTCTCTCTCTCTCTCTCTCTCTCTCTCTCTCTCTCTCTCTCTCTCTCTCTCTCTCTCTCTCTCTCTCACGTTTTTGCATTTTATATTTGCTTTCCATTTGCTTCTTCTCTCTACTTGCATGTTGTTAATGATTTCTAAGAGAGTAGAGAGGATAGGATGTAAGCACCTCCCCCATTGTAATATATTCTTCCTTCTCATGCTTGTGGTTAAAGTAGGGTGGATAGTTAGATGTGGTTAATCTAGGTGTGGTTAGAGTAGGATTTGCAAGCTAACTTTGCAAGGGAAGCACTATTCCCTTGGGAACGAATCTATGCGTGACAGGTGAACAAGGCCGCTACAGGCTCCTTGACATAGGATGAACTATTATTGTTCTCCTGTCTGCTTGAGCTTGTTTGTTTCTTGGGTCCTGACGGCAGTCCATGGCTGCATGACCCTTCTTATGACAATGCATACACTTGATTTTCGGGTTTAGCCAACACAAATCAACAGTATGACCTTCGCGTTTGCATCTCACACATGTCTTATTGTCTCTACTCTGCTGTTTCGGCTTTCCTTTGTTCCTCCATTTGCCTTTGCTGGCTCCTTCTACTTGCTGATCTCAATCCTACCTTCGATCTGCTGACTCCCTCTTAGGCTTGAATTACTTCTTTGTCTTCTCCATGCTGCTGTAGAGAGCTTGGTTGGAAGCGTCCTTGTGATCAAGGTGCTCTCAAGCTTCAACTTCTTATTGTTGGTCATTGCCAGCTATATCATTCCTACAATCCTCCAGAATATAGACAAACACTGCTTATCTACGTTATAGATTAATACAACATTCAACAAGATTACACCAGTGTGCGGAATTGAATAAACAATGAGATACACGAACAATAGTAGACAAAAATTCATTCGAGATCATAAAAAAATAATATGTGCATAACAGCTACAATATTATCATTTTCTTATGTAGATGATGCTATGCAAGCGGATGGTTGTTTTCATGGAATGGATGCAAGTAATGGATCTAGAAAACAAGTTTTGTTCAATGACTTTGATGGTCAAGTTGATGATCAAGACGTTGATCTCAATGAGCTTCAACAACATGAAAGGAAAGATGGCAATTTTGAACTAATCAAGAGCATCAAATGAGAGTCAATTGTCAAAGATGTTATGGATCTATTTTTGCAGGTTATTGAAGACTCAAGTAAGGTCAAAGAAGTAGCAAGGAAGTGTTGTTCAAGTTTACTTTACTTGTTCTATCTCATATTTGAGCAATTCCATGTGGATGTGTGCAAATTGTCAAGATAGGGTAAAACTAGCTACATTGGTGAGCATCATTTTGATGTTGAAGTTGTACTAGCATTGATAGCTTGTTTTGTTGATGGAAATGAAGCCATTGGAGGCTTATTATATCACTCATTCATGATCAAGCCATCAAGTGATGATGGCATCTTGTGACAAGATGGAGATGGAGGCTCATTCATGGAGTTTTATGGTGGAGACATATCAAGAAAAGACAAAGATGGAGGAGGAAAGAAAACATTGGTTGATCACTCACATTTATTGTTTGGTTGCTGTAATTTTTTAGAGAGTTCAAATTTTATATCATGTGCCATTTACATTCTATTTGGTTCTTCATGTTCTATTTACATCTTGATGTGTAAAATTGATGTAAGAGATAGTGAAGCATCCAAAGTGGACACTATTCTCTATATCAATTATGGATGCTATTTTAAAGCATTGGGAAAGGACTTGTTGAATCATAGGACCTCACTTGGAGTGTTATCAAAGTCCATGCTAAAACTAGTTGAAGAGGGAGTGTGAGAGATTTCAACTAGTTTAGTCAAAATTGCTACATTTGTTTATATGGCATTTGAAGCCAATTTCATATTAGACTTAGAGTTTGACTTTTCAAAGTTATATTAGTCTAAAAGCATTTGAATAAACACTTTTGAAAAGTGTGGGAAAGTGTAGAACACGAGTTTTGGAGGGATTCAATTTGAGTAGCAGAAACATTGAATCTAGTCACAATAATAGTAGGGTTTTTCATTATGGAGGAAAACCAAAGTTCAAACTTAGATTTGGACTTACTATAGAAGGTTGTAACTCATGGGAAGAGGGATCTCTCTCTCTCTCTCTCTCTCTCTCTCTCTCTCTCTCTCACACACACACACACACACACACACACACACACACACACACACACACACTCACACACACACACACACACACACACACACACACACACACACACACACACACACACATTCATGCTTATACATGGTTCTCTTGGGTTCTACTATCCATTTGGTGCACTGTACTTGTGATATCTTACAATTTTATGTGTAAAATGCCTATTAAATGCTATTTTTACATCTACACGTGTGAAATATAGTAGCTTACTGTTGTTGTACGGACAAAAACATTATTTTTTTGTTAGTGTTTGATCAAGATCTATTAGAGTTTGCATCTCATTCTTAAAGTAGATGCTGATTTTTCTACATTGGCAAGTGCTGTCTTTTTAATCCAAGATCATTTTATGGATTTAGATCCTAATTGATCTGAAATCTTTCACACCTTCTTCATAACTCCCTTCTATCTCACCTTCACTCTCCTTAGTAAGATTGGCTTGCTTGAGGAAGTCTTTGTTGAAACAATTAGAAGCAAAATGTCACTTCTTATGACAAAAGAAGCACTTCTTGTTGGATTTGCAACTTGTTGATGTTTGTGATGAATCCTCATCTTTCCTTTGAATTGTCCTTCTTGAAATGTTAATGATACTCTTTGTCCCTTCCTCTTGTCTTGTCCTTTCTGAAGTATGCTTTCACCTCTCTTTCAACCTTCAAGGAAAGTTGATTGATCCTCAATAGCTTGTTCTCTTGCCTACACTCCTCGAAAATGAGAAATCCTTCTAGTGCCTCCAAGGTTGGAAGATTCTCCTTGATTGCATAAGATTGAACAAGGTTGTCAAATTCATCCTTCAATTCATTTAGGATCACTTGCAATAGCTCTCTTGGATTGAGGTGATCTCCTATGCAAGCAAGATCTTTGACTCTCAAAATGAGGCACTCTCATCACTTTCTTGGAAGATTTGAAGGATTTTATTCCTTAGTGTGAGAAACTTTGATGTGTTCCTTGCCTCATAGATGGATTTCAATGTGTCACAAACCTCCTTGGTCGAGGTGCATGAGCCAATCTCCCTCAACACTTTATTAGAAACATTTGTCTTGATGATATGAAGGGTCATCCTTGCCCTCTTCATGTATTTTGGGCCTCTTGGAGCACTTGAGTCTCCTCCTCAAGTCCTAGTACAATTTCCATCACCAAAATAGACTCCATTCTCACCTTCCAAATGGCATAATTGGAGGTGTTCAATCTCTCACCGTGCTCCAACAAAAAGGAACCTATGGAAGCCATCTTCCCTTAAGAACTTTTCTTGCAATGGAAAAAAAATTGTTGCTCTCTCTCTCTCTCTCTCTCTCTCTCTCTCTCTCTCTCTCTCTCTCTCTCTCTCTCTCTCTCTCTCTCTCTCTCTCAATAAAGGATTCAATAATGGTATCCTACCAACTCCAATTTGAGATCTTGCAACTAGGTGTGAGATCTATCTCACTAGCTCTATCAATCTCTCTCAAACTACATCAAACTCTCATCAAAAGATGGAACAAAGACAAAATTTGGGTCAAATTGAATCAAGCACACAAAAATCACTCAAAAACATCCACAAATGACTCAAATACAATTAAATTGCATGAAACTATGTGGCTATGACCTCAAAAAAATTTCTAGATCTCAAATAGACAAGATTGGCAAGCTTTTCTCTAAGTTTTTGGATCAAACAAGAAAGACATGAGGAAAAAAAAAAAAGTGTTTGGGTGACCTACCCACCTTGATTCAAATGTCTATAACTTTTGATTGTCACATCTAATTGATGTGAAACAAATTGCAACACAATTTTGACTCTACTAGCCTTTTAGCAAGCTATCAAGCACTCATTAAAATCAACCTAGGAGAAATACCAAGCATTCAAATTTTGGTGATATCACATGTGCCTGAGTTACAGTCCATACAGTACCTAGCATGGATCAATCCAATATGTTTTTGATCCATTTTGACTATATCTAAGGTAGGATCTGATACCAGGTTGAATTTTACACATGTGGGACACCCCAAAAGTGTGATTGATCTCCTAAGATGTGGGTGCTTACACAAAGATCAAGCATAGATTGAATTCCAAGATCTATCTCACAAATCTAAGGCAAGAGCATAAGGCAACATGCATATATCATTCACCAAAGTACATTCACACATGTGGAGACTTGTGGATGAAAAAACTAAGTATAGAAAAGCCTTGCTCTCAGGTAGAGAGAGAAACCAAGTACAAGCTCTCGGGTAGAGAGAGAAAGCTAAAAAAGCTTTAAGTGTAGAAAATCTCACTAACTCCAAAATACTTACATAGAATTGATCTAAGACACATATAAGTAGCAAACTGAGTGAAGGTGAGTGAAACACAATTGGACCCCATCTTTTCCTCCTCTGAATGTGATTGGCTTAGTGACATAATGACCCTCAAACTTGATTGGACCAATTTCATGGATCTCTAACTTGTGATTGGTCACATGATCTCAATACAACACATAGGAAGTGTCACTAACCCTCTACCATCATCATGATATTTGTCAATGACTAACTTACTTTTGGATTTGGCCTAATCATCATGTGGCATGCGTACTTGCTCAAGTTACCTTTAATGCCAAAATTGGCCTAATCACCTACTAACATGTGTAATGACACAAAAAAGTCAATATAGCTCCTAACTCAACATAGATAATTTTTTCTACTTTTTACACCATTCTTGATAAAAGGTTGCTTTGGCACCATACCTTGGTCACTTGAATCACGTAAGCGTTATGAATATGTCTAGGCTAAACATGATACATAATCTCGATTATTCCAACAAGGTCGAAAATATTGTCTGTAAAAGTTGCATAATAGACAAACATGCTAGAACATCTTTAAATCAAATCATGTCCATATTGATAAAAATCTTCTAGATATAGTTCATAGTTATTTGTGTGGACCAATGCAAAATTCTTTTTTAGGAAGAGCAAAATATTTTATAATCTAATTGATGATTTTTCAAAAAGAGCCTATGTATGTTTTATGAAGTAGAAATCTGAAGCCCTAGAATATTTCAAGATTTACAAGGAGCATGCTGCAGGCAGGAATTGAAGACATTATTGGCTGATGGTGGAGGCAAGTATATTCCAAATGAATTCAAAAATTGGTGTCAGAATTTTGAAACGATCTAGCAAGTAACAAATAATTACTCTCCACATTCCAATGTCATTGTAGAAAGGAAAAACAAAATTTTCGTCGAAAGTGCTTGGGCACATGCATATCTAACAAAAACATTTTGGGAAAAGGTTGTAGCCACTGCTACAAATGTTTAAAATCAGTGCACTACTAAAGTGTTGTGGGTATTCTCTTTATATAAATAAAATAGTTGGAAGTATTAAAATAAGTTGTGAGGGTCATGGCATCCTGCAAGCTTGCATGTGTCTAGTGGAAGTTATAGCCATTTGAATTAAGGTAGGTAGGGCACCTAGCTTGGTTGGACACATCAAGTTTGACTCACATATAGCTTATCTAATAAAAAAACTCATGTTCTAACTTGCCAATCTTGACTAGGTGAGATCTAGATGAGATTTTGAGTCCAAGGCCACATAGTTTCATACAAATCAAGTAGATTTGTGTCTTTTGAGGCATCTTTGAGTGCTCTACTCATGCTTAGAAGAAAGTGGATCAAAATTTTGTTGTGTTTCTTTTTTGTTTGAGTGAGATTATCAAATCTATTGAGATTGTAGTCTCATATTTGTTGCAATATCTCAATTGATTTTGGTTGGACACCATTATCAAAGCATCTTTTGAGAGAGAAACAACACTTATACTTGTTTTTTTGGCTCCTTCACAAATCAATTTCTCAAGTGATTATGGCATCCATGGGACCCTTTCTCTTGGAGCAAGGAGAGAGATTAAACACTTTCAATTATTCTATTTGGAAAGTCAGGATGGAGTCAAATTTGATTCTTCAATATGTGATGGATAAAGTACTTGGAATTCAGGAGGAGCATCAAGTACTCCAAGAAGTACAAAGGTTCAAGAAAAGAGCAAGAATGGCCCTTCACTACATCAAGAGGAATGTCTCAGATGAGGTTTTGAGAGAGATTAGTGGTTGCACCTCGGCTAAGGAGGCTTGGGACACTCTCAAAGCCATCTATGCAAGAATACTTCTAGACTACTCACTCTTAGGAACCAAAATTTTCAAAGTTATCAAAAGAGTGATGAGAGTGCTTCTAATTTTGTCATGAGAGTTAAGTATCTTCATAGAAAGCTTGCATGCATAGGTGATCATCTCAACCAAAAGTGAATCAGTTCAAGTCATCCTTAATGGATTGAAAGATGAGTTTGAAAATATTGTCCAATTCTATGAAATCAAAGAGGAGCTTACAGGCTTGGAGGCACTTCAAGGAGTCCTCATTTCTAAATAATGTAGGCAAGAAAACAATCTCATGAGATTCAACAAGCTTTCATTGAAGGATAGTAGAGAAGACAAAGCTCTATTCACCAAGGACAAGCCAAAGGGGAGGAGCAAAGGACAACAACAACATTTCAAGAAGGACAAGGACAAAGACAAAGCTAAGGATGAAGATGAAGACCATTCATCTCAAGCTTCAACATCTAATGGGAAGAAAAAGGAGATCAAGTGCTTCTTTTGTGGCAAGAAAGGCCACTATGCCTCTAATTGCTTCAAAAAGAAGAATCAATTCAAGCAAGCTAACCTCACTAATGAGAAAGAGAGTGATGCTAATGAGCCTGTGATAGGGAGAATTCACTAATGATGTCTAGTTTTTCTTCCTCTTCCTTCAAGAATGATAATTTGTGGTGAATTGATAGTGGGGCTACTCCCCATATGTCTAGTTCCCAGCTTCTTTTTTCTAGTTTCAAGCCTTATGATGGTGAAAAAAAAGTCTATCTAAATTTCAAATTATTTTGAGTGTAGTATTGAAGGAATAGGAAATATCTCTTTGGATGTATCATCATCAAAAGTTGTCTCTCAAAGCCTGTGCTTTATGTGCCAAAACTAACAAAGAATCTCATTGGTGAATTGTTTGAAAATGGTCTTGATGTCAATTTTGATATGGATACATAGATCATCAAGAGTGAGGATGCTAGAGGATCTAGATTTGGTAGACTCTACAAACTAGATTCTAGTGAGAGTGCTAACATTTGGTAGACTCTACAAACTAGATTCTAGTGAGAGTGCTAACATTTGTGATGCTGCCTATAAGACCAAGATCTCTCAAGAAGATTTGTGGCATAAGAGATTGGGCCATCCCAATTTAAAAGCCATGACATCGATGGTCAAAGATGGGAAAGCTATTGGATTGCCAACGACTATATCAAAGGAGCTTCTACCTTGTGAAGCTTGTGCTATTGCTAAGTCTCATAAGAGGCCTTTTTCAAGATCCAACATCAAGTCTCAACTTCCATTTGAGCTAGGGCACTCGGATGTACACTTCGCATCTTCCAAGAGCAAAGGAGGAGCTACATGCTTTCACTTTTATTGATGATTATTCAAGATTTGTTGGGTGTATCTCTTATCTTACAAGTCTATGGTATTTGATGTATTTCTCAAATTCAAAGTTTTTGTGGAAAAACAATTCTCTTTTAGTTTAAAAGCTTTGAGATGTGATGGTGGTGGAGAATATGTCTCCAACAAATTTAATGATTTATGTGAGCAAGAGAGAGTTAGAAGAGAGTTCACTTGTGCTTATTCCCCCTCCATAAAAATGGGGTGGCTAAAAGAAAAACTAGGACTCTTTGTGAATGTGCAAAAGCTCTTAGAATGGAGGCATCTCTTCCCAAAAAAAATTGGGAAGAAACAACCTCTTGTGCAAATTATCTTTGTAATAGACTTTCAAATCTTGCTCTAAGAGGAAAAATCCCATATGAGATGTTGTATAAGACAAAGCCTAAGGTAGATTACTTTAGGATCTTTGGATGTGTGTGCTTTGTTCATGTACCTTCATAAACTAGGAAGAAAGATGATCCTAGTTCTATCAAAGGAGTGTTGGTTGGGTATTGTAGTGGCTTTATTTCACATCCTATCCTCAATCCAAGATCCAAGCACACAAGCATCAAGGAGATGAAGTTAGTAGTCATGCGGAGGTTCGATCCCGTGAGAGCGAAAGCATAAAACAAATCTAGCATGCATAGATGATCCACAATTAACTCTAACATCCATTAACCCTAAATCAATTAACACTACGATCCATATTAAGGTAGTTACTTCTTGCAAGATCCTGATATATCTAATCTCTGTCGAACTCACAAATGATAACTTACTATATTTAGAGTCCTCAGACGAATCGACAAAGGATCTGGCAAAGAATCAAGAGTTATACTGGTATTTTTTGCAAAAAACTGGCTTTTTTGACAAAAATATGACAGTATGACAACTGAACCTTGGAAAACCTTTGCCCAACTCACTGATTATCAAAAATAGTAAGTGTGACTAACACAGACTCTGGCGAAGGTTTATGCGAAGGTTCTTCTTAGAAAACTGATATTTTTGATAAAGTTGTAAACAAAAGGTTACCAACAACTAGATGAACAGTCACTTTGGCCTTCTATTTTTAATATTAATCTTTGTTGACTTGGCAGTAGATAGATCTGAATCACACCTATGCACAGTGAATCAAGCAAGGCTTATTTTTTAGGATTTTGATGGTTTTTTGGTGTTTTTTGATGGTTTTTTGATGTTTTTTCAAATCTGCTGGGAATTAACCTTCGCCCTTCAATTTGAAGGTTCTATGAGCGAAACCGAAGGTGTTTGCAACTCAGTGAAGGTTTTGCCAAAGGTGAACCACTTGCAAATCTTTGGATGTAAGGCCTTTGTACACATTCCTAAGGAAGAGAGACGTAAACTTGATGTAAAAGCTATCAAGTGTATATTCCTAGGATATGATGATCGTGTGAAGGGCTATAGATGTTTTGATCCAACGGAAAACAAAATCCATGTAAGCCGTGATGTTATCTTTGATGAATCCAAGATGTACGAAGACGAGGATATTGAGAAAATAGATACATCCAGTGGAAAAGATGGTATAGTGAGAATACCTCCTGATGATGATCCATTCATTGACCTTCCAAGTGATGAACATGAGGATACATCTCAAGATACTACTACTCAACCCCAAGAAACAGGTTGGAGAAGTAGAGATAAACCTTTTGGTGCAAGAAGGATTGAAGTTGTAGGTGACAAACGCAAGGAGAAGGATGTACCGTGGGATACATTTTCACCACGAAGCCGATCACTTAACATGAAGCTTCCTAAGTGGTTTCAGAGATTGTTGGAGAGCCATGACATGGATGAGTTTTCAGGATCATCTAGCCAGGGAGAGCTACAAAGATCAACAAGAGAGAAGACACAACCTGAAAGGTATGAAACAAATTATGCTCTCTTATCTAGCATTATTCAAAGCAAAGAACCTTCGACTTATGGTGAAGCGAAGGATGATGACATTTGGGTCAAGGCCATGGTAGAGGAGATGGAGTCAATTTCTAAGCATAACACATGGGACTTAGTAGAACCACCAGTTGGCAAAAAACCCATTGGTTGCAAATGGGTATACAGGACTAAGTATCATGCAGATGGAAGTATAGCAAAGCACAAGGCAAGATTGGTGATCAAAGGGTATGCACAAAGTAAAGGCATCGACTATGAGGAGACCTTTGTGCCAGTATGTAAGTGGAATACTCTACGTCTACTTGTTGCTTTAGCTTCACATTTTAGTTGGCTTTTGCATCAGATGGATGTGAAATCTACTTTTCTAAATGGTGAGTTAGAAGAAGAGGTGTTCATGGATCAACCTGAAGGCTTTGTAACAAAGGGACAAGAAAATAAAGTATGTCGCTTGAAGAAAGCACTTTATGGTCTTAAACAGGCACCACATGCGTGGTATAGCAGGATTGATGCCTACTTTCATTCAAAGGGGATGGTGAGAACACACTCTGATCCAAATCTATATGTCTTATGCTTTGATGGTATAGTTGCTTTGATCGCTCTTTATGTTGATGACTTGATTATTACGGGAAATAATCAAGAGATGATAGATATGATCAAGAAAGACCTCATGGAATAATTCGAGATGACAAATCTCAGCCTGATGCATTATTGCCTTGGAGTAGAGGTGTGGCAAAAAGGACACGAAGTGGGTTTAACACAGGTGAAGTATGTCAAAGCGTTGCTGCATAGATTTAGGTTGCAGGATTGCAAACCAGTGAATACTCCTATTGAACCAGGGAAAAAGTTTTTTAAGCTTGATGAGTCACAATCATTTGGTGCTACACTGTATAGACAATTAGTAGGGAGCTTGATTTTCCCTACCATGACTAGACCAGATATATGCTATGTTGTTGGCATTGTAAGTCAGTTTATGGCAGCACCTACGAAAATGCATTGGAAGACAACTAAACGTATTTTGCGTTATGTGAAAGGCACTTCAGAGTATGGCTTGATTTACAGGAAGCATGATGGGTTACCTGAGTTGTGTGGTTATGTGGATGTGGATTGGAGAGGTGACTATGATGATCGTAGATCCACCATAGGGTATGTATTCCAGTTTTGTGGTAGTTGCTTTTCTTGGTCTAGTAAGAAGCAAAGTACAATTGCTCTATCCACCACAGAAGTAGAGTATAAGGCAATGTGTAGTGTAGCACAAGAAGCTATATGGTTAAGACAAATCTTGGAAGAAGTTGGCATGAAGCAGAAAAATCCCACGACATTACATAGCGACAGGCAGAGTGGCATTCAGCTAGCAAAGAATCCAGTGTTTCATGCGAGAACTAAACACATTGAGATTCAGTATCAAGTATCACTTTATACATTAGAGGCTGCTGAGTCATGAAACTCATGTTGTTCATTGTAGCACAGAAGAACAACTAGCTGATATTTTCACTAAGCCACTTGTTGGAAAAAAGTTTGATAAGTTTAGATCAAATCTTTCTATACTTAAAGTTTGTTGACTTTAAAGCTATGCATATGACTGTATAAAAAAAAGTAGACTCTACTTTAAGGGAGAGAGTTAGAATTAAAGTAGAATCACTGTGCTACTGTACTGTGGGTCCTATCAGTTGATAAGGATCAGTTGGCCTCGTCACGAGGCAAGTCGACACGACACGCGTCCCACCAACGGCAACCTGGGTCATGCATGGGTTGCCTGAGTGAACAACTATATGTACAGTGTAATTTCGTTTTGAGAAATACAATTGCTATGTGAGCTTGCTGTGGAGAGTGTTTTCTGTCTATGTTACTGTGTAGCATGATCTATGTTCCTGTGCAAAGCAAATTCTAAGTGCCTTTAGCACCTGGTCCGAGACCAAGGCCAAGTTCTACATCACCTACCAGACTGCTACCCACAAGGTGCGAGTAACTGAAGCCGCAATTGCAGGAATCACTTCTGAAATCTAGTCATCACTGAACCACAAACATCATGCAAAGATAGTCATCGCCGAGCATAAAGCCATTCATAGATACGACCAATGAACACTATTGGACAATTGATGACTATTTATTAGAATGCATCCGCGATCCTATTATCCATGTCGTTGCACAGCTACTGCATAACTTCTTGATGATTGGTAACCTCAAGAAGGAGTGCACCTCTTCTTAGATCCTACATCACATAGTAGAATCCAATTACAAGCTCCGATCTGAACCACTAGAACCCTATTATTGGTTCAAGACGATATCTGGTGAGCTCAAGTGGGCCATTAAAAGCAATACCAAGCAATAGTTTTCGACTGTCTCACTTTTGTCCCTCCTTTTTGCCTCTTACCTCGATAATAGGATTCGAGTCCTCGCAACAGGCTTCTAGTTCTCATAGTCACCATCGTGTGCACAACGAAGTCATCATTCTTGACTCGCCTCCTGCATCCCGACGTCATACTAGGCAAACATCTTCAGCTGTGCTATCACCCCCTGTTGCAATTTGCACCGAACTACCCATCCCCCAATCCATTGATGCTTCCCTTGCCTCTGCTTCCTCACAAGGACAGTCTGTGACCATTGGAGCCACCATTCCAATCATAGCTGCCCAAGCCGCCTCACCCCCACAAACTCGAGCAGTCTCACCAAATACCTAGGCTTTCATGGACATGTTCGATGATTCCAATCCCTTGGGGCCAAATGAAATTTTTGAGATGCCCAAGAGCCTAGGGCCCCTTGATCCCCAATCCTCTGAAAAAGTTCCATGATAGTTTTACCATTTTTTATTCCTCCTCTCAGACAGATCAACAAGATCAAGCTGAAGAAGCACCAAATACCATCAGGGTCGCCCATGTTGTTCAGTCACCAAAGCAATTTGATGCCACCATACCTGACGGTTTTGAAGAAGAGGATGTGTTCGAGGAAGAAGATACACAACCAAAACCTCAAGGCAACCCCACGCAAGCTTCTGAATCAAAATTACCTGCTGCTGTTGCTGCTACCACACCAACTGTGGATTCTAGTGACGTATTGGGTTTAGTCACTAACCTTATGCGAGTAATCCAGACCCTATTAGATGAAAAGAAAGACATGGACAAACACATATGTGAATTGGGATCAGAGAATACTTTGATCAGTCAGAAAGTGAATTGAACCGGGAGCTCAAAATTGCCAAGCAACATGAGGCAAAGTCTGAAGCCGTCCGAAGAAAGCACAACAAAATGCTGAATGCCTTGAAACATATGTGGCAACTCTACAGAATTCCTTGACAACAGCCCAAGACCAAGTAGACAAAGCCGTCCAAGACGCCAAACAACAGGTGTTGCTACTGGTTCGTCAATTGGATATGGTTGAGCTTGAACGAGAGCGCCTACAAAGGTGAATTAGATGCGACCACCCTTGAATGTGATTCTTACCTCCAGACCCAAGTGCTTGATTGTTCAGTCTCACCGGATGAGATCAGATACCTGTTTAGAAAAGTTGAAACCCACCAAACTTCACTGGTAGGGTTTCAAGAAAAATTTGATAAACTCAAACGTACGACAACAACTGAGTTGACAAAGACAAAAACAATCATTAAATGAAAAGACAGCCGCTCAAGTTTTGGAAGTCGGGCCTCAAATTTCATTTCCTGTGATGCCGCAGTTCTCGCCTCAGTACCAAGTAGGTTTGGACGGGTCAGAAATAGATGACATACCATATGCCCAGGCCACGGAAGGAGGACCGTCAACTTTGGGGCCCAGGCCATTGTTTCAGAAGCTGATCACCATCGAGGACCAGATTCAAGCATTTTCACAACAACATCCGCACGAGTCCTTGAGGGGTGGCTGGGTGATTAAATTCAAGACCTCTGAGATAGAAGAATGTTGTCGTCCATAGTAACAAGGTGGGATGATTGCTTACCTCAATTGGCATTCGATCCTAATAAACTAATGGTGTCCGACAATGTGCAAGATCAATTGCCACTTGCCGGATTACACTATCGTGCCGTGATGCTGGGCGGAATTTGGGAATCAAGATTTACAGCCCAGACCACTTTGAAATGGATTCCCAATGCAAATAAGTGCTTCTTACCGCACAAGAAGATTTCAACACGACGCGCATGAATTCATGGAGAAGGTGCAGTACCATTTGATCAAGGTACGACATGAGGCTAATCAGAGCCCAAAGTAATAACATCTCGTGAGGTGTCATGGGACCACCACCAATTTTGGTGGGGGATACTGTTGGAGGGTTTGTGGATCCCAAGGAAATTTTAACCCTAGTTAATAAAGTGAGAGTGATTTGGCACCCTGTGTGTGTAAGTCCAACCCGGTGATCACATAGAAATTTGATTAATTATAAAGTCAATAAAAGGACTTTTGGCCTTTTTGCGGGACTTTTAATGTCGCAGGGCCTAAATGCCAAATTAGTGAATAAAATAGAGGTTCTCACCAAAATTCAAATTCGAATTGGGTCCTCTGATTAATGCAAGAATTTCTCTCTTTTAGATTTGAATGAGCCAATAGGCTTTTGAGGCCAAGGCCTTCCTCTCCATTATAAAGAGGGGCCTACTCGAGTTTGTAAACCAGTTTTCATCTTCATTTCAATACAAGCAGATTGGCTCTCTTATGGAATGGATTTGTGTGATTTTGCTTGATTTGAGTGGATTTTCTTGTTTGAAATCTAATTTGATTGTTGAGCAGGGAAAGCTATTCAGATTACAATTCTTAAGATCCATTTGGAACTGAGAAATCAGGAAAAACAATAAAAATCGGTCATTTCTGTTAGATTTGAACAAAAAAGAGACAAAATCGTCATCAGAGCTGATAACTTTTTACTCTTTTACCACCATACATGCATGCAGTTACACATGTGCATCTCTGGTAGGTGAATTAGTTCAGTTAAGTGGACTTTCCATGCAACTCCACTGTAGGAATTCGAGTCTCTCTCATGTAGGGAAAATTGGGCATGTTTTGCCATATTGTGAATATTGAGATTTTGGTGTTTTGGACTCATTCTTTCTCTACCCAAGTTTTCTATGTATGATTTTCTCTCTCTACCCAAGAGCAGCCTCTTTTTCCCATACTGAACACTTAGAATTATTTCTGACATTCATTTCTTATAGTGAAGGGTTAGATTTTTTCATCAGATGTATGCCATTGTGCTCTTGCCTTAGATTTTTCAAGCATAATGTTCTTTGATCAATCTTGTGCAATCACAACACCTCAGTAAGATCTTGTAGGGTGTGTGGTGAAGTTCACACATGCTAAAAACTTCACATGGTATCAGAGCTTCATGCTTTGAAGAGGTGAGGGTGTATACATCAGATCATCAGTGCTTTTGCTTGCAGGAACTCGGATTTTGGAGAAGGATTCAAACTCGCTGAGAAACAAGCAATCTGTGGATCATAAGTGGATCAAATCAAGGCTGATTTGATCCAGCGGAGCTCTGTATGGACAGAGAGCTCACACGTGTAAATTCAACCCTCATTAATGAGTGCTACTTCTCAAGGAATGATCCAAATTTGATGTTCTATAGCTTGTTGGATAGGTATTGAAGAGTAGAATGTGTTGCTCTTGTTTCTAAATCAATTTGATTTGTTTTTAGAAGAGTTTTAGGCAATCAGAGATTTTGAGAGGGTACTCAACTCGTGGGATATGCCAAAGTGAGCAGACATCTGTCTTTTTCACCATTTTTCATCAATTTTCACTGTCAATCAAGTAGGATTGGATAGAAGTGAGTGTTCTGAGGTCTTAGACTTTTCATTTCACACATATTACTGTGTTTGAGTTGAAAGTAAGTTCCTAGAGAGTTTTTCAGTACATTGAAAACTCGTGAGAGAGATAGACTTCTTGCTTGCATGTGCTTCTTCTTTTGTGACTGAAGCAAGATCCAGATTCAAGATAGGTTGATTTTCTGTATTGAGAATTTGTTCTCACATCTGTTGCTAGATTTCATAGGGTGGATCAACATCTGTGTTAGATCCTAGATTGAGATAGCAAGCAACATCCTTTCAACTCCATTTTTTTTCTCATTACTAGAATTTTTCACCAAGAAGATGTCTTCATCTGGTTCACATTTCTTAGAGCACAGTGAGAGATTAACATCTTCCAATTATACAATGTGGATGATTAGAATGGAATCATTGTTGATTCTACAAGATGTAATGGATATTGTGAGTGGAGCTGAAGAAGAACCTACTGCACCTTATGAAGCTGCAGCATTCCACAAAAGAACCAAAATTGCCCTTCATTTTATAAAAATGAATGTTACCAATGAAGTGTTAAGAGAGATCAGTACATGAACCATTGCCAAGGAAGCTTGGGATACTCTAAAAACAATCTATGAAATCAAAAATACTTCTAGATTGCTTACACTTAGAAACCAAATATTTCTAAGCTATTAGAGAGTAGATGAGAGTGCTTCATCATATGTCATGAGAGTTAAGGATCTTCATCAAGAGTTAGCTGGTATTAATGATGCTCTTAAGAACACTGAACTTGTTCAAGTAGTCCTGAATGGACTTAGAGATGAGTATGACAATATTGTGCAGACTTATGCTGTTAGAGAGGATCTTCCATCCTTGGAGACACTGCAAGGTGTTCTCATTGCTGAAGAAAGCAGACAAGAGAACAAGATGCTGAGGATCAACAGACTTTCATTGAAAGATGGTGGAGATGACAAAGCACTCTTCATCAGAGACAAGTCAAGAGGCAAGGGCAAAGAACAACAACACTTCAAGAAGGACAAAGCCAAAGAAGGTGGTGAGGATCAGTCCTCACTGTTAGAAAGTGTCAAGGCTATAGCCCTTGCACAACACTCTTGGCACACAAATGGACGGGTAGCTCAGTGGTAGAGCACCCCATCGGAATGGGGGAGGTCCTAGGTTCAATCCCTAGCCCGACTACACACACCAAGTGTAAAAACTTTTCACATGGTATCAGAGCCATGGTTGTGGGTGTGGTCTAGGCGGACGGTAGCTAAAAAGGGCTATGCCTTGAGGGGGAGTGTTAAAAAGTGTCAAGGCTATAGCCCTTGCACAACACTCTTGGAACACAAATGGACGGGTAGCTCAGTGGTAGAGCACCCCACCGAAATGGGGGAGGTCCTAGGTTCAATCCCTAGCCCGACAACACACACCAAGTGTAAAACTTTTCACACTCACAAGGTGCAACATCCAGTGGCAAGAAGAAGCTATCAAAGGACACTATGCATCAAACTGTTTCAAGAAGAAGAACCAATCTAAGCAAGCTAACCTTACTAATGAGGATGAGTGTGAGGGTGTAGAGAGTGAAAGAGAGGATTCATTAATGATGTCTACTCTTTCATCTTTCCCTTTTAAGAATGAAGAAGTATGGTGGATAGATAGTGGGGCTAGTTCCCACATGTCTAGTTCTAGGAACTCTTTCACTAATCTCATGCCATATTTAGGTGCAAAAAGATCAATCTATACTGCTAATGATGTAGAGTGTAGAATTGAAGGAATAGGTAGCATTCCATTACATGCATCATCATCAAAATCTTTTTGCTTACATGATGTACTGTATGTACCTAAATTGACTAAGAATCTCATTAGTGTAGGACAATTGTTTGATAGTGGATTGGATGTCAAGTTTCAAGTTGACAAGTGGATAATCTCAAGAGAAAATGAAGTTATTGCTAGAGGATCTAGAATTGGTAAGTTGTACAAACTAGAAGGAAAAGCCATGCAATCTATGGTCAAAGAAGGAAAAGTTATTGGTGTACCAAAGACACTGACAAAGGAGCTTCTACCTTGTGAAGCTTGTGTGCTGGCAAAGTCACACAGAAGGCCTTTTCCTAGATCAAGTATCAAGACAAAGCAACCATTTGAACTTGTACACTCAGATGTTCATTTCCCATCAACTAAGAGCAAAGGAGGAGCCAACTGCTTTGTCTCTTTTATAGATGATTATACAAGACATTTTTGGATCTATATGTTGTCTTGAAAAGCCATGGTTTATGATGTTTTTCTTACTTTTAAAGCTTATGTAGAGAAGCAGTTTCCTTTCAAGATAAAAGCTTTAAGAAGTGATAATGGAGGGGAATACACTTCCAATAAGTTTAAAGACTTTTGTGAGAGAGAGGATATTCAAAGATAGTTTTCTTGTTCATATACTCCTCAGAAAAATGGAGTTGCTGAGAGAAAAATAGAACTTTGTGTGAATGTGCAAAAGCCATTAGGCTGGAAGCTTCTCTGCCTAGAGGATTTTGGGGAGAGGCAGTTGCATGTGCAAACTATCTTTGTAATAGGCTTCCAAATCTTGCAATAGGAGGAAAGACACCATTTGAGATTTTGTATAAGAAAAAGCCTAAGGTAGATCGTCTTAGGATTTTTGGCTGTGTATGCTTTGTACATGTACCTATAGAAACTAGGAAGAAGGAAGATCTTAGTGTAGTGAAAGGAATTTTTGTAGGTTATGCATCTACTAAAAAAGCATACAAGATTTATTTGCCCTCTACTGACAATAATGCTGTTAGTAGAGATGTGGTCGTCCATGAAGATCAGAAATTTAACTTGGATGATGTTCAGATCAAAGAGACTCATGCAAGATCAATATTTATAGAAGGATCTACTATCTATTGCAAGGACATAAGACTTTCGATACACCCAAGGTAATACTCGACCAGACTGGTATAAGCTTCGGAAATGCCAGGGATATACCATTACTAGGGCATATTTGGCCATGTTATCCTATGCCCAAGTATCAAATTAGGGTATAAAATTTTTATTTATACAGGCATTAAACCAATTGTTTAATATTTCAATAATTATATTAAATGTGCCCTGTACGCATGCCCATGAACCCTTCAAAAAATACCCATGCTTGTGCCTGTACGCGCGATATTTGCACGACTTTTACTTTTAAGCTCCATTGCTCCATGCTCGCGCTCTTGTGTCGCTCCATGCTTGTGCTCCATGTTCCATTCTCCATGCGCCATTCTCCATGCGATCCTATTCTTCGTGCTCCATCACTCCATTCTCCATGCGCTTCCATTCTCGGTGCTTCATCGCTCCATGCTTGCGCTCCATGCTGCTCTTATGTCTGATTTGTTTTGCAGCTCAATAAAGCTATTTTGTTGCTATTTTTCTTGGTGAGTTATGTGTAAAGAGAACCTCATCGGAATGTAGAAATCCTCTGCCATCATATTGGTTGTCAAATTGGGTTGGACTAGCAAAATCCAACAGATAAGGTTATGTACTTGACAATTATTTGAAAGAGATTATATCGTGGTCAGACAATCCAATTGCTTGAAATTTGGAGATTAATTTAGATACGTTGTGTGCAAGGTGGGGTGGAATCAAATAGAAACGTAGTGCAACTCCATTGGTACATGCACGACCAGCTTTCAATGGGCCAGCTCCATCTGCCATACCTGTTACAGCCTACAGATTAATAATATATTCAACATCATTTCGAAGACCAAACACATTCTTCTAAAGTACCATCACATTCGAGACTTGATCTCAAAAGGAAAAATGAGTGTTCAATATATAAAATCTGAAGACATGATTGCAGATTTGCTGACAAAGCCGCTGAACAAGCCATTGTTTACCAAACCAAGAAAAGCAATGGAATTGGATGAGCAGAAATGTTGCAACGTTCAAGAGGGAGTGTTGGAAATGGTGAACTCTTGCAACCATTCCCTAGCATTCCCCGAAGTCGAAGTGCCATAGGCCAAAGTCGTCGAAGTCGAAGTCACCAAAGTGGACGGCGAGGTGACATTGCAACCAGAGCCGAAGTCATCAGCATCAAAGTGGTCGATGAGGACTGAATCCAAAGGAGTCCAAAGTCGAAGTCACCGAAGCCGAGGTACCCGAAGTACTGAAGATGAACGTCAAGCCAAAACCAAAAGTCGAGTCAAGTTAGTAGTTAACAGCTCGACGAGCGTGAGGTCATTGTACTATCATGCTCAGTTGTCAAGAGCAACATTATCAGAGGATGGCTAACCAATAGATTAGCGTTGAACCTCTCTTGTAATCAGCTGTTAAGCTATCTTGTAATTTCTCCAGATGGGATAAGTATAGGATAGAAGAAGACATACATAGATAAGTAGAGAGTAGTGTGAGCATTTTGTTAGCATTGTAAGCTATGCATAAAAGTCTGCCAACGTGCAGAACATAGCAAAAAATTCTCTAAGAGGAGCGACAAGCCGCCAACATGCGTGATACTAATCGACTCACTCCAAAAGCAAGAGCAAAATACAAACTACTTCTCAGTTCTTCCATCTTTGATTGTCATGTCACATCTGTCTGATTGAATGCTTCAAAGTTTGTGATCTGTAGTCGCTTGTCTAGAATCCTGCAAACAAAAATTCCGCAACAAACAAAAAACGACAAAAAAGACCCCCAAAAAATTCTACACTTTTCTCAATGGGACTATTGAAGAGAAAATCTATATGTCACAGCCAGAGGAATATGAACTGAAGGATAAGTAGCATCTTGTATGCAAAAGATTGAAATTGTCAAAGGAGTATTGTCCATAGACCAAAGAAGAAAAAGATCAAATGAAAGAGGCTTATCATCTCATAATTGGGTCTCTTATGTATGCGGTGATCTGCACCATAGCTAACATTGCATTCATTGTCAATACTATGAGTCAGTTCATGTCCAATCCTAGGATTATCCATTGAAAAGCCCTTGTGAGAATTATGAGGTATCTACAAGCTATGGAGGAGCAAATACAGAAAAAGCCTTGTTTTTCAAGTTACATAGAAGCTGACTAATGATGTAGATTCAAAAAAGTCGACTTTGGAATTTCTATTCTTGCTCAATCATGGTCGTATTTCATGGAATAGTCAAAAGCAAACTTCTATTGCATTTTTTTCCATTGAATCAGATATATAGCTACTACCCATGCAACTAAGCAATTTGGTTAAAACCTCTATTATATAACATGGGACTTCCTCAAAGTATTCCAACTACTTCATTCTATGACAATCAAAGTACAATTGCATTGTCATTTTGATTCTAGATTTCAATCTGAAAGCAAGTATATTAAGAGAAAGTACCATTATGTCAAAGCTTGTAAATAGACTTGTATGAAGATACATGTTGTAGTGCGCAATAAGCATCAAGGCATACATTTTGTATGCACCTTGTTGATTCAATTGATACTAGCATCGTATATATATATATATATATATATATATATATATATATATATATATATATAAACATTCCCAAATCTACACGCTTGGTATTTGACATTTGGGAGGCTCCCAAACTATGCAATTCTTGTAAATTGATGGATTTACTAGCCAAGATATAGTGGATCTTAACACACAGGAGCCCTAGTAGATGTCTTGAAGTGATAGACATGCAATCACATGATCATGCATGGAAGATCCTTAATTTGACTATGGATCATAGCTTGAAGCTCTAATACCACTGTCAAAAGCGTTAGCAAAAAATCCTAAACTTTAAAGTAGAAACCCATAGGTGAACATGGAAAATAAGTATTGCAAATTATGATCAATAAAACAGATGGTAGGATAGCATGTGTGCAAAAAATCACAAAGATCGTGTGACATTAACACCACATACAAGGACCAAGATGAGACCCCCTCATAATGGAATGTCTATTGAAAAGAAACAAGCACCAATCTTAATGGTTCACGCTAAGTTTTGCAATGTCTTTGCCAAGATCCTCCACATAAATTTATGTATGCAACAACATGAACTTGATACAAAGATGATCTCCTAAAAAACATGGACTTGAAGCACATTACTAATTTGATTTACATTTTCAATGATGATTCAATGTTGCACGTCTTCATGCAATCATCAAGATGCAATGTATACCTTCATGGATCAGAAAAAAGAGAGATGGTCGAGTAGAGAAGGTGGATAAGTCACATGTAGATTTGATAGCAAGATCAACTCAATAGACATCTAGTACACATGCCTAATTTACATATGAGTCTCCCAATCATCCATCCCTTATCATATTAAGGCCTCCTTAGTCCCCAAATATATATCCCTTTCACACATCAAATTTTGTATAAAAAGCTACCTTCTATTCCCTATGCAATAGTAGGGCTGCCAAGGCAATATAGCTTGAAAACAAAAGGGAAGATGTATCTTTGGTCTCCTTGTCCAATTTACATCAACATCCACAAATGTTCTTCATTTTCATGAGACTTTGTCCTCTTGATAGTTCCTTACCCAAAATAGCAACATGAATACACATGAGCACCTAGATTAGAAGAAGAAAACCAAGCTCCATAGATCATGCATTTGTAACGTCATTGAAAACAAACTTTCATAGTAGATCCATGGTATTCATACATGCAAATGTACAAAGAAGGCATAGTGTTACACTTAGTGTATTAAGAAACATGAGCAAAGTACATGAACATGTTATAGAACAAAACTTCATGAATCCTTTCACTTAAATTTCAAGGTAGATTCTTTCCTATATGGGTTTTTTGTCACCTAGATTCACTAATTTGAAAAAAAAAAAAATTCTAGATTGATGCTAGTAACTGCAACCTAACGTTCAATGAGATCTATCTTCTAGTAAAAAAGTAGTAGCAATTTTTGTTTAGAGGCATTGTTCATGATGTCACTTTCTCTATAATGCATCACTAAATTGCAAACAATGTCATTGAGTGATAGAACAAATGTAGCTTCACAATGATTATTTTATCTAATTATGAGCATATACCAACACCAAAAATTGGTTTGTGGTGTCATAAAGTTGAGACAATAGGGAAAAGTGCCATTGTTGATCAATAACAAGGTGATTCCCTACGCTTGTTCCAAGTTTTGTTGCTATATTGGCTTTAAGTGTGGTATTAATGTCACCATAACATCATATTTGCAAAAACTACCTACCTCCATCGCTCTAACTCTCAAATATAAAACTGTGTCTTCAAAGAGTAACCAGATTAACCATTACAATGACTTTTCAATCCTCCTTTCTAGCACTGAACACTATGATAACATTGTTAAGCACTCCAATAAGACAACCTAAAAACAATCTGCTTTTTTTCTTGCCTTATTCCTCTATTATGATTACAAGTTTAGATCCCAAAACCACCAATTTAAATTAGTGGCACTTGATTTCTCTCCCTGTTCAATCATAGGTTTGCTAAACTTGAATTGGCTTTTCATCAATTTTTTATAACGTGTATATCATTACTTAAATAAGTTTTAATGGTGTCGCATTCGTACACAATCCTTATGCAGTTTCCCCTCAATCTTGGCATAAACTCAAAATAGGTACTCATTTCTACTTGTATCCTTTTCCATCTCTAAGGTTTGGCTTATCCAACACCATGAATTCAGGTAATACTAGTTTAACAATTTTTTCAAAGCTTCAACCTCATTTACTTATTTGTTTATTTATCATTTGGTGAATATTGGCCATATAAATAAGGTAGATGAGCCCTAATGTGTGCATTAAGCACTATAATCAAACCTATTAGCCTCATTATCATTGTATGACTGATGAAAGATTCATTGTATTATTCAACCTCGTTTACGTATTTGTTTATTTATCATTTGGTTAATATTGGCCATATAAGTAGGACAAATGAGCCCTAACGTGTGCATTGAGCACTACAATCAAACCTATTGGCCTCATTATCATTGTATGATTGATGAGAGATTCATTTAACATCACTCTTCTCAAATAGGTCAATATGAACAACACAACAAAACTTAGCCTAGTTACATCATGTTATTAGTGGAGATCATTGTTTACCCTATGACTTTCATTATTCTAAAGTGCTCGATCTAGGCATTAAATCTCTTCTCTATGTTGTCGTGTGATGTTTTGTTCACTAATATACTTCAATTAAGCTAGTAGAGGGACATTGACAATGCAATGTATGAACATGACAAGAAGTTGCATGCTTACCAAACTTATATATGGTTTAAGTAAATGTACTAGGGTAAGATTTCCAATCCATGGGTGGGGGAATCACATATATTAAACGTTTGCAATTATCTTGAGGAATTTATAACAACAAAATCTAGATTGAGAGAACAAACAACAATTTGCTTGAGAAACCAAAACTATTACGATAGTTATTGGACTAAGAGCTAGGAAACAAGTCATGCATGAATGTTGAATAAGAGTTTTCTAGCACGCATGAATGTTGAATAGGAGTTTTGTTGGTTTGTTGACTGATGGGAGACGTACAGAGTTTCCTTGAGTATGAGTTGGTCCAATTGAAATGAGTGGCTGTCAACTCTTTGATACAAATGTTGCAATAGCAACATTTGATGCTCATGATCATCTAGTACACTCAAATGATTTAAGATGTGGAAGTATTATTTCCCCATTGAGCATATACTTTTTCTTCAAGAACCTTTGTAGGATTTACCTATACTATGGAAACAAAATCAAAATCTTCCCCTTCTAATTTATGCCCTAGAGTGCAAAACTTGGTAATTGCAATAGCCTGAACATTCATTTTACCCCAAGGCTTGGTTGCACCATTCACAAAAGGTATTTTGAGTAAAATCCATAGATGCTAAAATTTCCTATCTTTTTCATTAAACCCAATGAGACATTGGGTGATCCTACAAAATTTTAATTGCTTCATGATGAGAAATTGTTGTAGTGTTGATAATTGTAGGTCTTTCTGGTGTCATTATACTTCTCCATGATAGTTGACACTTGATTGCTTGGAAGAACCAAGCCATTGTCTCAAAAAATTAAATGAGAGATTGCAAGAACAAAAAAGTTGGAGGTCAAATGAGAAGAAAGCGAGAGTAAAAAAATGGAAACTGTAGAGAGAATGTGGTTATGAAACACAGGACTAAAAATTCTAAATATATCATTAAGGTCAAGACTGAGTAAAAGCGCGTTGAGTAATGAATAAGACCATGTCTATAGATCTACGAGGATGATAAGGCAAGTAAAGGACTCACCAAAAGCTGATAAAGAGATTATGAAGGCAATTTTTTAGGAGATTCCTAAGACGAAAACCATTCAAGAGGATGATAGGATGACTAGTGAATAACTTATGACATTATCCTAGAACCTCATGTATAACATATTAGCTCATTAGAGAGAAAAAAACTTGTGGCTTAATCTTCTAAAGCATAGAAAAGCTTTTTCCAATAAAAAAAAAAGTGAAAAGAAGAAGGATCCCTAACATCAAAATAACTTCCTATCTGTGGATGCATTAGATGTTTCATTTTAAGGGCTTGATTAGATAGGAAGATCCTTGCATGGAAATGATAAATGTTTGACACCAAAGGAGACAAAAGTTATCTAACAATAGAAGACTATGCATCTAACATAGAAATGGGAATAAACAAAAACACCACATTTAAAGCTTCATACAAAACTCAAAGGTTCCTCCAAGAAGGTTTTAATACTTGGAAAATCTTGTAAGATGTATGCTACCTGATGATCATATTTGAACTCCTTAGATGTCTCTAAGTGCATGCCATTTAACCCACAAGAGAGTTAAATGCTTCTTACATTATGCTGTGTGTGTATACCCCCTATTCTTCAAACATATGTGATGCCATGATTTTTACTGGCATTCTTTTTCTCTTATCTATTTTGACCATTCTTTAACATATAACATGTATGAAACTTGTTATTATATCGTCATGGGCCTCCCTAACATGTTTGGCCACCATGACTCTACTCTAGGAAAAGTTTTGCCACCATCTAATACTCCTCCGGTATGAAGTGTAAACATTAGAGGAGTTTCAGCTCCAAAAAAGACCGTATAAGGATTGCCAATTAGGCTGCCGAGTTTACAACTCGAAACTAAAATTTTTTAAACCATAAATACCAAAACAAGAGAGAATAAAGAGTGTGAGGGGAGTGTTGAAAAAATCCAAAAAAAAATAGGGATGGGGCAAATTTTTTTACAATCAATGATGCTTGAAATTGAGAAAGAAAAAAATCACCTTGAGATAATTGAAATAAAAAAAAGGCGGGGGGGGGGGGGGGGGGGCTCGGGGCATGGGCCCGGTTCAAGGGGCCATGTGTGTTCCCCAATCACATATTATTCCACCAATTATTCATATCTTCAACTTTTTCGAAAACAACAAAAGTTGAAAGTAACTTCATGAAACGTACCCTGGCACGTTGGCAACACAACTTTTCAAAAAATATAAAAACAAGTACGGGAGAAAGTGCACCAAAATATTGTTGCTGCATTATGGCTTACCTATGTTGCAACGTAACCACATTCCAAGATAGGAGCATTCCGGAATGCCTGAACACTCCAAAAAAAAACCTAGAAATATTTTATTTCCAACCACTACGCTTGATTCTTGGGCGCACTTTCTACGGGAGCTTTTTGAGGTTGTGGAGAGAGCAACAGGAAATGAAAATGCATGTGTGAGCACTCTATGTCAAGGTGGCGATTTATGGAACAATGGAGATGGAAAAAAGTGGGTGTGTGGAGAGTTGCAAGCAGAACACATTCTTGAAACTTTTTTCCACCATTTTTTTCTTTGCTTTGTTTGGAGGCATACTGCATCATTTTGAGTGAATCCTCTTGCTAGGATTGGCTGTAGAGTTGCTAGAAAGACAGTGATTGCATGTTCCCAAGCTTCTTTTGGTGTAGGTGGTCTACATGAGCATTCATGTGGTTGATGTGCATGAAGCCCTGTTTGCATAGTTTTTTCTAGGTTTAGGGTTTAGGACTTTATGGTGCATCCATTGGCATAAAGGTGTTTGCTGGTTTTAGAGGTGTGCTAGCTTCTTCTTTTTTCCACCTTTGATGATTGACTGTAAATTCAGATTTTGCAATCACTCTGATATTATGATAAGGTTGCTAAACGGCTTCTAGAGGCTTCATACCTCATTAACATGTACAGTTCAAAATTATCATTTGTAAACAACTGGAGTCTGGACCGTAAGACACTATGCATCAATGATCACTCAGCACTGATATGAGATAGTTTGATTCACTGTGCTTTTTTTATCCCTAGACATACATGGAAAAAAAAAACCCCAAATCTTTTCGTTTTTAAAGAAGGCACAGTGTTCCATTCTGGAAAATACTTATGATAAAAGGCACTCTATAAAGCCCCAAAAGAAGGTTATGCTCAAGTTCACAAAATATATTAGAGCTCTTATTCCAACTGACCTTTCCGCATGGAAAACAAGAAAATTGGAGGTAAGAGGGCAATACTTCCCTCGTTATTTGAACAAGTTTCCCAATGCTCAGCAAGTATACTTCATGCCTGGATACTGCATTTTGCTGGGTATTGCATTCAAAATTGTTCATTAGATCGGAGATTTCAGGATAACCAAAAAGGCCATGAAGCCAAAAGCTGCATTTAAACTTTTTTTATTGTACCAAAAAACCTATTCTAGAGTTTGTGGAACATTTACATGCTGTTCTGAAAAAAGGTTACAGGGAAGCAATACACTCGATCTCAATTCGGGCATTGTGAGGTAGAGCAGCAACTTGGTAAGTTGAGCGTGCTGGCGGTGGTCCTGGAAAGTCTGTGGCAGAAAACCAGACAGCATTACTTGCTTCTAGCAAAAGACAAACTTACGTGAGCATAATCATGCATGTAAATCTTACAAATACATATAGGTACAGACAGAGTAGACACAAACTTCAAATATAGCTTCTCTAACATTTTCTTGGATGTCCATGTAAACCTTAGTCAATTTGAAGTCCACACCTCTAAGTGAGGAAAGAAGTTCGCCACCAACAAGCCACATCAGTTAAAGAGGTGGTGCAAACAGGTCTGTACTTACCAAGCTACATTTCAACTCTTTAAAGAGAGCAAAGTAGAGGACGTAATGTTATGCGTTAAGATTGTAGTTTACAGGACCATGTAGCAAAAAGGTAGTTTTCGAATCATGAATGGAATTTTTTGTATTTCTATCTTTTATTTCCTTTGCACCCCACGAGGAGGGTGGTGACATAAAACCAAACAATCTACCCCTATCATTTGTTGGCCTTTTCATATACAGGCTGAGCACATTAAGAAACTTTGAAGAATAGTGCTTACACTTGGCATAAACATTGTTGACTTGTTTAAAGTCCTCGATGTCAGCCAACCTAGCATAAAGACTGCCATCAGACTCTCTCTCTCTCTCTCTCTCTCTCTCTCTCTCTCTGCCAAAAGAATCCAAAGCTTTGCTTCTCAAGAGAGAACAGGAGAATACAAGATAGTCGTTTTGACCACAGAAGCATAGTTAGCACCACCAGCTTTTAGGATTTCTCCAATATTCTTCAATATCTGCAAAGTTAACACACTTCAATCATGATAAATGATAATGATCAATAACTGGCAGAAACTAAAATGGTCGATGAATGCCAGATTCGCCCTTTTGCTGAAAAGTTAAATGAACAACGATTCTACAGTTCTAGAAGTGCATAAAAATCAAAAGGTTCTTCATAACTAGAGATCCCAGAGGTACATGTTGAATGATATTAAAAAGGTGTTGAAAGTGGATTCAGAAGTTTATGTTAAGAAAAATGAGAAGTGGGAGCTGCTACATCAGTGGCAGATCTCTTTTTCCTCAACCCCATTTCCTTGCCAGTGAAAGTGATAAGCCTAAACCTTACCATATAAAGTTGAATGAATGCAAGGACTCTCATATTGCCAACAAGTACCAGTGCAAGGGCCCACTCTTTCTACTTGCCATACAAGGTAACAAGGAATATTTTGAAGGCAGAGCAATACCTGTTCTGTCTGTTCCTCCACTGCATCTGAAACGAATTTACCAGTCTACAAAAAAAATTTAATCAGTTTCGAGGGCCCAATTCAACCATCACAAAGGGAAGGAGAAAAAAGAGCACCAAAAAATTCTTGATTCCACAATTTCTCCAGATTTGAGGTTCTTATAACTATCTCCCCATATAAAGCACAGGAACTTAAACATGATTGGAAAAACAAACAGCTATACAAAAGGCGCGATCAACAAAAGAACAAAAATTCTTCCAAAACCATCAGAATAAGACACATGGCCATGTACCTCGGGATCCATTCCCAGAACACCGGACACAAACAAAAAATTGTTTGCTTTAATAGCCTGTGAGTACGGTCCCAATGCTGGTGGTGCCTTATCAGTCGCAACTGCATCCTTTACCAGGGCTAACAAGCATAACAGTTAGAAGTGGACAATGTAAGCAAGAGCTCATGACAGGTCTTTTGAAACACAAGAAAAACTGTGCCTTTGAAGGTCATAATCCATTCAGAAACTACTCATTCATATTTGAAAGTTGACTGAGTCGATATCATTTGATATCAATACTCAAACATTCCATTTAAAAAAAAAAAAGACCATTACAAAAGTATTAATCATTGCTAACTTGAGAATCAAAGGAACAGCTAATCTACGCATAATATTGAATTTCGAGATAATTGGCAAGAGGAAGACTCCCACAGGCCACATGCTTAACACCACTGTTTATTTATTGAATGATTTTGTATGCATCAGTGGGGAACATTTAGCAATTTGCAAAAATCCTTGTATTTATCATCACAAACTCTAAAAGATTATGCTTAACCACAGATGTCATCTATAGCTATGATTATTGATGCTATCCAGTTAGGAAGCAATCCACACAAGATAATGCACAAAAGGATACAATAGAACAGTAAACTATCCTTTGAAAATCAGACTTCAGCTAAGATATCGACACAATTAATGGGAGACTAATTTGCTAGGCCCTCCTCTAAAGGAAAACTGGCATGGAAGTGCTCTGAACCCCTACAATCATCAATTACCTGAATGAGAGGATACTGAGCATACTCGTACTGACTATGATATCCCTAACAAACTAAGGCTATATCCTAGTTAATCAGGAGTGAATGACATGAGGTTAGCATGAGTTAGTTGATATTGGACCTACGGTTACTGGATACCCTTAATGGCAAGGCTGTGAATCTTAACTTTAGGAGTTGGGAACAGTCAGAGACCCACTAGAATGGACATGCATGGGAAGGTGTTGATCTTATAAGCACTCTTGAAAATATGGCTTGAATTGTAGCAACAAAAGAGAGGATTTGGACATCCATTGACATCATTCCTCGAGATGAGGCCTGGATAGTAGGATGAGCCTATAGATCCTTCAGGACTTAGATGAGGCAAAATTATGAGTGAGTTGGGATTTGTTGGTATGGGGCGCCATAGCTAGTTTACAGGGAAAAGATCTAGGATGTTGTGTGTGGATAACTCCTAGCTCGAGGTGAGAGTGGATTCGTTCTATTGATGTTGGTGATTCGGATACCCCACTAGATCCATGGGGGAGGTAAGATTGATATCAAAGCAATTATTACATTTGCTTAATCCAAAAAGTGTCAAAAAGATCTTCAAGATTGGCAAAGCTACCATCATATGCATAGTATCAATAGGGTCAACGGAAGCTGCTCCTTCATTGCTTGTGGGCAGATTCCTCCTTCGGTTGCTCATATTTTAGGTGCTGCTCGTCTTTTAGCGTTGGATAATCCCTCTAGTGGTGTGCACCCTATTGCAGTAGGTGAATGCTTATACAGGTTGGTTGCGAGGACACTTTGTTTCCAATTTCGAGAAGCATTCCATGCTCATCGTTTTCCATTTCAGTTTGGATGTGCTACTCCTGGTGGTTGTGAGACCGACGTTCACGCTTTATGGGCTATTTTGGATATACATCCTGAAGTTTTACAAGTCGATGTTGCTAATGCTTTCAACTTTTCAAGAACTTCGTGGTTCTCAGGATACGCTAGCCTTGCTTATTTCTAAAAGTTCTCTTTTATACTTTAGTCATGCTTCTCGTACAGGTGATGTTACCATCATTTCTTCTGTCGAGGGGGGGATCTCTTAGGTGGACCTCTCTTTGCTTTGGCACATTATCGTGCCTTGCACGCTACTGCTCCAGCTTTTTCCTCCTATTTTGCAGATGATACACATTTCTTCTATTGGGCTTACAATGAACAAGTTTAAGTGTGTGGCTTGGTGCCCAAAAGGACTTCCACCAAATATCTCCTTACCTGCAGGGTTCGTTACTCCTGAAGATGGCATTAAGATGCTTGGCGTTCCCATCGGTTCTCCTGGCTTCATTTATGCGAGATGCTCTGGATGGATTTGCTTGTCATTCTGATATGTTGCCAAATCTTGGAAATTCTCAGGTTGCGTTTGGAATTCTCATTCAGCGCTTTGTTCAACATCCTGGCTATCTTCTACGTTGTGTTTCTCCTTCACCCGATGTAATATCATTACTTCGAGATATTAATGATACTTTACTGGGCGTATTTGGTTTTATTTTTTTTAGCCAGACACCTTTGGCACTTGTGAAGGTCAGTTTTCTAAGTGACAAATTTCTCTTCCTCCTTCCTCAAGTGGTGTTGGCCTAGTATCTATCGCTTGCACCGCACGAACTGCTTTTCTAGGGAGTTGGCCTCTTGTTGCCTCTGCACTAGTTTCCAGGTTTCAGCAAGGTAACCAGCCTCTTCTTGATTTGGTGGCTCATGTGGAGACCGACAATCTTTTTGTACATTGATGGCGATTCCCCATCCTTCATTAATAAAAGCAGGCTCATAGTAGTGATTTGAAACTGTGAGACTAATATAATATCTCGGAGTCCCTAAAATAAGTAGCATCTAGGAGATCTGTGAGGACCTAGCGTTGGGACAAGAAAAAGAAGACTTTCTAGACAGAAGAAAGAAAGATTAAACAAAGTGACTTGAAGATCTCAAGCAGCTTTCCCATACATGTTGGAAATGAAAAGAAGAAATCTTGCAATTTTAAATGATTCAAAAAATGCATTTTTGCTGCAACACACTTAGAAGAGGCACGTCATCTTTGAAAGAATCATCACGATAGCTTACCACTATAGCGGCAAAGCTAAAAGCTCTTAATTAATACGTCAACAAGTGAAATGAATAATATAAGCAAAAACAAATGTAAAACATCACAATAGAAGAAAAATATGTGCAGTGGCAGATGACACATACTATTGTGGAAAATATGCATAAATGTATCCAATTTGTATAAACAAGAAATACAGCTACCTTTACAAGCTTTACTTCTGGCGCCATTGGCGCCAGCATTGCCCTCGGCGCTAGTAGCTCCATTACTGCTCCCGGCGGCAGCGGCGCCGGCGCCACTGTGACCAGAATTCAGCCGGCGCCAAGTTCCTATGGCTAAAAATCTTTGATCGGTTCTAGCGAAGTCCAGAGAGCTCGGATCGATGTGCAATCAACTCACACGATCTAGGCATAATTAAAGGAATCCTGGGGATCAATAAATTCTAGAGAGAGAAAATGACTTTCTAGAGAGAAAATCTTAGAGAGAGAGAACGTGCTTTACCAGCCTGGGCAGAGCACTTGGTATGAGGGAAGGTGGCGAATCCCACCAATGCTATAGGGGAGTGCGGGTTGCGACTCGAGGGGAGCTCCAACCAAGTCTCAGCCTCCCTTGCTAGAATGTTGTCCTGGCGTCCGCCGCCTTGGCATGTCAGCGCCCCGGAGACTAGGGTCGGTCACACACTTGAAAAGTAACCTTCTCAGATTTATTAATAAAGTGAGATTTTTCTCAAACTGACTCTAATTACCTTCTGGGTTTCAGTGTTCGGTAAAAGGCCAGTTGTAAGGCCGCTTCAAACTTTTTGATCTGGCACATAGCTGAGGGTCATATCCCGGGACGCCAGCGGTATGCCGTCGGGACCATTCGGTCCAAGGCGCCAGCGGTATGCAGTCGGGACCATTCGGTCCAGAAACTGGTTGTCTCCATATCTGTCGCGGCTTGTGGTTCTGAGTGTTCCTTGCATGAACGTGAATGGGTTAAGCTCTTGGGGAAAGGGCTCTAACCTGTCGACTAGGTTGGATGGCTTGCTTGGGAGGAAGTTATCTGTTTATGGCTGTCCAGTCTGGCGTGGCGCCACGCCATGTTGGCTTCCAACACTCGTGACGAAGCTTTTAGTTGGTTAAGTCTGATGTAAGTCAGATAAATTGCTTGGAATAATTGTTACTCATTTGTAATGAAGCTTCAAGTTAGTTAAGTTTGATGTATGTCGGGCGACTTGCTTGGAGGGAAGTCACCCACATCGGGACCCCCGATCTGGCATGGCGCCAGGTTAGATCTTAAGGTTGGTTTCGGAACTTCAAGTGGGTTCAGTTTGATCGTTGTTGGCGAGTTGGCTGCTTGTACGTCGAGTGGGTTTGGACGGCAAGAGTTGAAGGCTAGGAAGCTAAGTCCTAGTTCCCGGCTCCCTTTGGGATGCCTGTGCTACATGTGGTATCAAAGCCGACTGGCCGGTTAGCTATGCGGATCTCACGGAAATGGCCATGGTTTGGAGTTCATCAGGACAACTGTTGTGCAAGGTGCTGCCCACAGTGTAAGCACGGGTGCGTCGACGGTCGGGTTGGTCGGCAGAACGGGGGACTTGATGAGTCAAGGTGCTGCCCTTGAGGTGTAAGCACGGTCAGTTCTCGCGGTTCGGGCCTGGCGCCATCTGCACGTAGGACAGATGAGGCAAAATGCTGCCTAGGTAGGTGAAAGCACGGTCTGTGCCTTGTGGGGTGCGGGGTACATATTCGAACTGTACGGGTTAACCATTGATACAGAGATGCTGCTCGAATTCGGGTGTAAAGCACGGGTGGTTAGTTGCCGCTGCGGGATAGCTGCCGATCATTTAGCTATAAGGGCTATCGATTTGGTGAGGCGTGACTGAGGCAATGTGCTGCTTAATGGTGAAAGCACGAATAGTTGAGTAGGTGTTCTCTCTGGGTTGATTCTGTGATCGATCTGTATGGGCGCGGCCAGGCAAAGGTCGTTGCTATCTCAAAGGGGGACCTTGTCTTTGTTACCTCTGAGTGTCTTGCTTGTATGTATTCGTGGTGAGTCTTAGTACTCGTGCTTTGCCTGGTTTGCATGATTGCTTGTGATACAAGGAGCTGATGGCTCAAGAAGGAACCTTTTTTTTAAAGGCTGATACCATCAAACAAAGAGGACTACAGAATCTGTGGGGCGGATTCGCAGTTCAAGTACTAGCACGTGAACGGCAACGAAACGACTCGATGTTTGCAAAGGATGGATGGCTAGCCTGTTACTTGGGTTAGTTTCGTTTGCGACAACGTCCACCAGACGCAAGCAAGAAGTCAAAAGTTGGAAAGGGCAATTTCAGGGGAGATCTTCTATGGAGCAGTTGGTCTTCATTTGGGATGGCAACCTTCGGAGTTGAAACTCACTGAGCATGGGTGATATCCAATGTCAGTTGGGTTTTTCCTCAAAGGGGAAAAACTAGGATCCTCTTCAGAGATTGGCAACAAGTTGGATCAAGCCATAATCCTAGCAGATGGGAAGCAAAGGATTTTTGTTTGAGAACTCTACTCTAAGTCCGGTCAGCTGATTTTATAAGTGGAGGGGAACTATCACACACACCTCTCTCTTGGGTGAACGTGAATGGGTTAAGCTCTAACCTGTCGGCTGAGTTGGACGGCTTGCTTGGGTGGAAGTTACCTGTTTAAGGCTGTCCAGTCTGGCGTGGCGCCAGGTTCGCTTCCAGCGCTCGTGACGAAGCTTTCAGTTGGTTAAGTCTGATGTAAGTCAGACGACTTGCTTGGAATGGATGTTACTCCTTTGTAACGAAGCTTCGAGTTAGTTAAGTTTGATGTATGTTGGGCGGCTTGCTTGGAGGGAAGTCACCCACATCAGGACCCCCGATCTGGCATGGCGCCAAGTTGGATCTCAAGGTTGGTTTCGGAACTTCAAGTGGGTCAAGTCTGATCGTTGTTGGCGAGTTGGCTACTTGTACGTCGAGTGGGTTTGGACGGCAAGAGTTAAAGGCTGGGAAGCTAAGTTGTGGTTCCCGGCTCCCTTTAGGATGCCTGCGCTATAGAATGGGGGAGGGAAGTGTGTCATGTACTAGTATGAATTTTGGTGAATTTTCCACCCAGTAAATGGCTATAAGATTATGGCAAGGTCATTATGCAAGTTTATAATTGAATGGCCATTGAAACAGATGAAAAGGTCACTGAAAATCGTTTCCCAAGTGTAAGGGATTGACAAAGCATTTTAGTTTACAGGTGAAAAAAAATTTATGTCTAATACTTCATGACTTTTATAGGCTATAGTATCATCCTCTAACTTCTTCACATACTTTCTATGAAAAGCAATGTGCTTTCCTGTACTTCTATGGAATTCAAGATTCAGAATATGCCGGCATGTCGTTTTCAAAAATTATGATATGGTATACATTTGTTTTTTGGCCACAAGAACACCCAAATCTCGTTGTGGCCTTCAATTTCTGACATATCCCAATCTTTGCACAATGTAATCAATTCAGAAACGATCAACAGAACGCCACGGCAATCTTTCACATTAGAAGGCTCAAATTGAGTTAAAAAAGCTCTCCAAGCCAAAGCTTAATAAAAAGAGGAGATCTACAAAAACGGGTCTGAAGCGGATGGATCCATTCAGTTCAAACTTAATGATTGTCTTTAACTGCGAATCGAAGATACATACTTGCAGCTTCTGCGGGGTCTTCCGATAACGCAACGGAAGCAAAAGGAGAGCTACCACGCCTTCCCCTCTTAGTAGGTTTCTGCGAAATTGCAGAGCTTGCAGACAGGCAACAGAAACCAGCACCCTGAGCGATCAACAAGCCCTGTGAGAAACGGCAGAAATTTTCCAAAGATGTAGAAGATCCAGCGATTGCCTGCGCCACAGCCGCCGATGCTTCCGCCATCAGGTGGCCTGCAGCCAGAGCGGAAGAAGAAGAAGCCATCGCGATTAGTATAAAAAGAAAGAAATCGAGAGACAGACAGCCAGAGAGCGAGAGAGCAGGAGGAGGAGGTGGAGGAGGAGGATGATATTATGAAAGAAAAAGAAATTGGTGATGTGAGGCTTGAGCATGCACTTGCAAGCTGCACGTGTTGTTTAAAGAGCATGTTCTTGGTGTTGGTGCCTTAGTTATTATTATTATATGCTACTAGTAGTAGTACATAGAGACTAGGAGTTTTAAAATGGACCAGCCACCAACAAATTGACTTTGTCATGTTGGCATTGGAAGTAATTATTATTTTCATTGATAAAAGATGGGTTTTGATGGGAAAACCCATCTCAATACAAAGAAATGGATGTACAAAGGAATGCATGACAAGAGTATAAAGGCTATAAGGTGAATTAAGATTTCTTATTTTTATTGATTATAGAAGGGAATGCATGTAGAGAATATAAAGGTCATAAGGCGAATTGAGATACTGTACATATAAAAGGCCTACACCATGGATACACGGGACACCTCTGCAACCTATCTGGGCCACGTAATCCAGTTCCTCTATGACTCACAGATAGACCCATAATAATCCACCATCATGAGTTAGGCATCATTCAGTTTATTCGTCCACGGTTACCCAACCACGAAAACTCCTCTTAATAATCAAGTATTAACTAGGATCAAAATTATGATTCATCAATCACAACTCATTGGATCTATATTTCATACTTGACAATAAGAGAAGGTTACTATTCTGAAAAGATACATGAGTTGCACGATAGCATATCGCGGGGATTCCGGCGTGGGCGTCTAATAGATTTTTGAAAATTTTATAATTCGTCGCATTTTGACGCGTCGGATTCCGACACGCAAATAAAGTTTTCAAATTGGACGTTCGGTGATTGGAAAATTGTGGCGCCAACCAAATTTCAAACTTGTCGTCGGATTCTGACATGTCGACAACCGACATGCAGACGTGGATATGGCATGGCATATTGTTTATCGAAAAAAAAATAGTAGGCATGTGACGTGGACGTCGGATTCTGACATCCACGTCATTGATCCGAGACCTCCAAAAATCTTGATTTGACATGGTACTAAAAAGATGTCAGATTCCGACGTCTGACCACAATTTGGATCTCAGGATTTGCGCTCTCACCTTTTGTGTGCAGAGTTGGAGCATTCGGTGGTGCATTTGGAGCTTTTGGTCCATTGTGGTGATTGCAGGTAGTTGTTTTGTGTTTTGCTTCTTTTTTTTTGGGAGATAAAATTTGTTTTGTTTTTTTTTTTTGTGAGAAAAAGTGAGGAGGGATATTAAAAAGTGAGGAGGGAAAAAGAAAATGAGATAAAAGATTGTAAAGTAAATAGTTACATTATTGTTAGAATAGTAAAAATAATGCAAAGATAGAAATGTAATAGATAGTGTATGAATTTTAAATTTGTAATTTTTGAGAGAGAGAGAGAGAGAGAGAGAGAGAGAGAGAGAGAGAGAGAGAGAGAGAGAGAGAGTTTTGCATTTTGCAATGATTTAGAATTTAGGGTAATAGATAAATGGATAGTGTTTGATAGTAATTGAATGTTAGATTTGTAATTTTAGAGAGAGAGAGAGAGGGTTTTGCATTTTGCATTGATTTAAGATTTAGGATGATAGATGAATAAATAGTATATGATGAAAATTAAATGTAAAATTTGTAATTTGTTAGAGAGAGAAAAAAATTAAATGCATATTGTATGATGATTTGCATTGCTAGAAAGTAAAATTTGTAATTTGTTTAAACAAAACTAAAATAGACTAAAAGATTTAATAGTGTGAGAGAGAGAGAGAGAAGTGATTGCTATAATCTTATAGAACTTATTACATTTGTGAAAATAAAATATAAATTAGATGATGATGATGATGAGAGAGAGAGAGAGAGAGTTAGAAATTAGAGTTAATCTGATATACATTTTATAAGCTTCAAATGTGATATTGTATTTATTGTACAGTTAGTCAGTTTACTATTTTCAGTAGTGATCGGGACGTGATCCACTATTGTCATATCAATCGGGCACTTGTCCCGTAGTCGGCTATTTGGGTTAGCCGAGTAGCCACTTTGGTAGGAAATTAGACTGCACAGTGGATTTTGGTTTCGTTATGCTATACTCGAGGGCATGCCTCAGGTTTGTCAGTTATTTAGGCCATACTGGGCCTTATTCTAGTTTGGCAGGTGGTAGGCCAATTTTAGGACACCTGTTCTTTCATGCAGTTAGTGTGTTTTCTATATGTACAATGTTTCTTGATAATCTATTAACTTTTGTTGTGCCATCTTTGAGAACTTGTGAGAAGTGGCTATGGTGATTGACTGATGTGATCTGCATATTGCACTAGATTCTATCAGAATTTTAACTTGTTGGATTATTCTCCTTCTTACCAATCGACTAATCAATTTTAATCTTCATCCATTATTTATCCAGTTCTGCTGATTTTCCAGTGTGTTTACATAGTCTGCAAAATTACAAGTGTTTTTACACAGTCTGCAGAATTACACAGAGTTTACGACAGTGTCTCCTTTTTCGCCTGTCAGGATTCCCGTTGAAAAATGCAGTGTCTCCTTTTCGCATTTTTCGCTTGACAGAAATCTCGTGTAAAATCATAGTGTCGCATTTTTCGCTTTTCAGAAGAGCCTCAAATGTTAAGGAAATGACTCTGGCAAAGTGTGGGGCAACCCTAAATGAGATTTAAGGACACCTTCTACTTTTTCTCTTTTTTCACGAAAAACCCGACAGTGTCTCCTGTGGCTGTCTTAGTTCATTTCTGCAGAGCTACAGTTTTGGTTCATTTATGTAGATAGAACATTTACGGCCAATTTCACTGCTTATCAGCAATCAATGACAAGGACCGGATGGATGCCAGCGGATCACCAGCCAATTGGCGATCGCATTTGACGAACTAATTTCTTAATAGGGGCCAGGCCTAATTTGGACAATAGCTAAGTAGGACCTTAGGCTATGCCTGCATGCAATATAGGCATGTGTGTTGCATCCTAGTATGGGATAGGATGTACATGCACTGTGTCTTTGCATGGGTCTTTGCTATTGTGAGTTAGGGGTGCCTACATGCAGTGGACATGCATGGGAGTTAGGCATGAGTTGATAGCACGCTTACATGTGGACTCAGTGCATGGGCAGGCCGGGTGGGTGCTACTCTTTATATATATCCTCTCCTGTGTCCATTTGGATCATTGAGAGTCTGTGGCCGTTATGTTGTTGGATTGGTAAGTGCTTACTATCATAGAGATTTGCCATACTCCCTAGTGCTCGAGGGCTAGATCGAACAATCTAGATTTGGTTGGGTGGGTTTCATCCATTGAACTCCCCAAATTCTCCAAGCTAAGAATGCAGCCAAGCAACTTGATCAACAAGCAAACACAGTTTCATCATCTCCCTAGGTCGAAGTGGACGAAGGCGCATTCATGGTCAAAGATCAAAGCACATTTTTTGTTGATTCATGGTTTTTGGATTCTGGAGCAACTTAACATATGACCAATCAACGTGAGATTTGTGAAAAATACAGATCCTAAGTGGATCTAAACTCCAAGATCATTGGCTTGAATGCTTGCACTCCAAACTACATAAGCTAGGAATTGGCAACACATTCTATGCTACCTAGAATGCAAAGAACTTGATCAAAAAGCATTTATCACAAATGGAAACTTCCATAAACATCAAGTGCGGCCCAAAATAGCATTATACAGTCCATAATACATCAGCCTACCACTTTTGGAAAGCACCTAAGATCATACACAATAGCTTGAAGACAATACACACAACAATGCTCTCAATGGAGGAAGAAACAATGACAATGATCTATTGATCTCAATGAAGCATACAAAAGGTTTCTCCAACCTGTTCTCCACGACTTCCCTACTATTTATGGATGAGAAAGATGACTCTCTCTCCTCTCTCTAGAAGGTACTTGACCCTAGATATTCCCTATATAGGAAAAATAGCTAAAAATGGCTTATATGACCAAAATACATCAAAATGGTCTCATTTTGAAGGGTATGAAGTTTGACACTTCATCATACTGAAAAAATACAGTAAATAAAAACATTGTGGCCTAGTTCACACGTGTGAAACTCCAGAACCAAAACTATTTACAATTTTAGCCAATTTAGGCCTCAAACTAGCTAGGAAATGTTGACAATTTTCACACTCCCTCTTCAACATTGGATGCTAGTTTCAACATAGTCTTTGAGCACATTCCAAGATTAGATCTATGCATTAAATATAGGTCCTTTCCCAATGGTTTGGTGAAGATATCAGCCACACACTCCTTTGAAGAGACATGTTGAAGCTCCACCTCTTTGGCAATGACTTGATCTCTCACAAAATGGTGAGCTAGGAAATGTTGCTTCTTTGATAGCCATGAGACCACTCCATCTCCAAGATAGATTGCAAAGGCACTTGTTGACTTCCTATCCATTTGATCACCTGCAAAATCTGAATCTGAAAATCCACAAAGGTTAGGTGTAGTACCTCCATACAAGATGCCAAAATCTCTAGATCCCGAGATGTATCTAAGTACTCTCTTTCCTAGCTTCCAATGAGCCTCACTAGGATCTTGCATAAATTGACTTAGTTTACCAACCACAAAGCTTAGATCAGGTCTTGTGATGGTTAACCATATAAGAGATCCTATTAGCTTTCTATAGAGAGTAATGTCCTTGAAGGATCTTTCATTACTTCTTGTAGTTAGCTTTACATTTGATTCCATAGGAGTAGAAACAACTTTACAATCTTCCATATGAAACCTTTTTAGAATAGAGTTAACATACTTTTCTTGACATATGAATGTAGATTTAGAAGTTCTAATAATCTCTATTCCTAAGATATAATGAAGTTTACCAAGATCTTGAATTTCAAACTCTCTTTTGAGTGCCATCTTGATTTCATCTATATCTAGATTGTTACCACCACTTAAGATAATGTCATCAACATAGATCAAAAGTAAAGTGATATCATTTTCATTCAATCTAAAGTAGAGAGAATGATCATACTCACTCATAACAAAGTTTTGAGAAAGTAAGAAGGAATTGAGCTTAGCATACCAACTCCTTGGTGCTTGCTTTAGCCCATACAAACTCTTTTGGAGATAGCACACATGATTAGGCTCATCATGTGAAACATAGCCCTCGGGTTGCTCCATGTAAATATCTTCTTCAAGATCACCATTCAAGAAGGCATTAGTAACATCCATTTGCCACATATCCCAATCATAAAGAGTTGCAAGAGAGATTAGGATTCGAATAGTTACCATCTTTGCCACGGGTGCAAAGGTCTCATCATAGTCAATACCATATTCTTGAGCATACCCCTTTGCCACCAACCTTGCCTTGTACTTGTTGATTGATCCATCTTGATTTGTCTTGATCTTGAAGATCCACTTACAACCAATTGCCTTCTTGTCCTTTGGAAGCTTTACCAACCTCCATGTGTTGCTTTTGATGAGTGCTTGATGCTCATGATCCATGGCTTGGATCCATTCCTTCTTTTGAATTGCTTCACCTACACAAGTTGGTTCATCAAAAGAGGTAAGAAAAGCAAGGTTAGAGTTGTCCACCACTTGCTTTCCTTTTTCATCATAGGTTAGCCTTGATGGCTTAGCCCTTTGCCTTTGAGTCTTCCTTGAAGTTTGCTTTGGAATGGCATCTCCATCTTCATCCAAGACATCTTGCACATCATGATGATTAGTAGGCACATCAACATCAACATCAACAACATTGGAAACATTCTCTTCATGAAAGATGACATCCCTACTTATGACAACTTTCTTTGTAGAAGGAATGTACACTTTGTAAGCCTTGCTTACTTCACTATAGCCAACAAACACACCCTTCTTTGATGAAGGATCTTCTTTAGTTCTATCATCAAGTGTGATATTGACAAAACATGTACATCCAAAGATCCTACAATGCTTGACACTCGGCCTTCTACCATAAAGAACCTCATGAGGAGTTTTACCATCCAAGGAAGCACTTGTCCATCTATTACATAGATAGTTAGCACATTCTAAAGCTTCCCCCCAAAAAGACTTAGCAAGATTAGCATGTAGTCTCATTGCCTTGGCACATTCACAAAGGGTTCTATTCTTCCTCTCGGCCACTCCATTCTGTTGTGGAGTCCTAGGACTAGACATCTCCCTCTTAATCCCATGTGCTATACAAAAGTCTTTGAACCTATTTGAGGTGTATTCCCCTCCATTATCAGATCTTAAGCATTTGATCTTTGTATTGAATTGGTTTTCCATTTCATTCTTGAACTTGACAAATGCAGCAAACACTTCATCCTTACTTTTAAGAAGATAGATCCAAGTATACCTACTAAAGTCATCAATGAAAGTTGCATACATCTTTGCCCCACCATTGCTAGTTGTACTAGAAGAATGAATATCAGAATGCACAAGTTGAAAAGCTTCTTTAGATCTAGAAGTAGATCTAGAATAAGCAAGTCTATGAGATTTGGACAAGGCACAATGTTCACAAACACTATTGTTTGCAACAAGACTTTTAGGGAGACCAAGAACAAGCTCTTTCTTTGCCATTACCTCCAAAGATTTGAAGTTGGGATGGCCCAACCTCTTGTGCCAAACTTCTTGGTTTGTCAATTGCTCCCTAGCCATACATCCTTCATGATTAGAGATCACACATGCATCAAGCTTGAAAAGTTTACCATGCCTCCTACCTTGAGCAATCAAGGATCCACATTTACTTATCAAACATGCATCTCCAATGAACTCCACATCAAGTCCTTTGTCAATCATTTGACTTACACTAAGCAAATTCTTAGTGATTGAAGGAATGTACAAAACATTTTCAAGATTTGCTTTCCTATTTGTTGAAAGGGAAATAGGAATAGTGCCTATGCCTTTGATGTCACATTGACCATCATTTGCAATGTAGATGATGTTACCTTCTCACTCATAAGACAATAAGGATGTAAAGTATTCCTTATGTCTTGTCATGTGAGATGAGGCTCCACTATCAATCCACCAAGGATCATTATCATCTATGTTGGCTAACAAACTTGAAGTCATAACAAGTGATTCACATGTGTTATGTTCTTCCTCATCTATTGTAAGATTTCCTTGCCTCTCTCCTTGCTCTCTTTTCTTCTTATAACATTCATTTGCAAAATGACCTTTTATCCCACAATAAAAGCACTTGAACTTTGACTTATTGTTCTTAGTAGAAGAGGAAGAGGAAGAGTGATCATCATGATCAAAGTTACCACCTTTGGACCATTTCCCTTTGCCTTTACCTTTGCCCTTGAATTTGCCTTTTGTGAAGAAAGCCTCTTCACCTCCACCTTGCAAGGATGCACCATCAAGCTTTGATTGCAACCTATGTTCTTCAGCCAATAAGATTTCTTGCAAGTCAACCACACTTGGCAAGACTCTTTGAATGGCAAAACTTTGCACAAGGTTAGCATGTTCATTTAGCAAACCATTCAACATAACTTGGACTATTTCACCATCTTTTATGTTCTCATCAATGCATGCTAAATCATCACTTAGGGACTTAACTCTCAAGATAAATGCATGAGCACTTTCACCCTCTCTTTGCCTACTAGAAAATATTTGTCTCCTTAGGGTCAATACCCTAGATGTGGACTTTGATTCAAAGAGCTTCTTTAAGGCATTCCATGCCTCACTTGCACTTTGACACTTTCCAACTTCCTTGAGAAGTTCATTTGTAACATTCATTTTAATGATATGAAGAGCCCTTTTGGCCTTCTTATCAAACCTTTGTTGCTCTTGAAGTGTGAGAGGTCTCTCTTCAATTTCTGCAACTATGTCCATGAGTTCATTCAACTCAAGTAAGGACTCCATCCTCACTTTCCAAGTAGAGTAGTTTGATGAACTCAACCTTTCACTAGACTCTAGCATGATCCCACCATTGGAAGCCATGATTCTAATGTTTCTTCAACTTTTAGGTTTTGTCCTAAAGCACTTAGCACTCACTTTTCTCTCAACAAATGATAGATAAAGAGATCTATGAAGATTTAGGACCCTAAAACACTTCTATCTTGAACCTAGATGGTTTCCAAGCATAGAAAGGAAGATTGAAACACATGCAACACTTTGCACACACTAAGAATGGATTACAAAATCAAACCAACCTGAACACACTCTTGCTTAAGCTCTCAAACTTTCCAGCAAGTGACCAAATCAAGTTATGGTGTGAAGAGTTACTTGCATTCTTAGAAAATACCCAAAACTAGGATGCCAAGATTACCTAGTAATGAACAAACTTGATCAACATATTATCAACACACTAAGATATTGATTCAACCTGTAAAACCACATGTAAACCACACTTCTAAAAGTTTATAAACTCCAGCAAGTGATAAATACAAGATTTAGAGGTGAATGAATGAGCACACTTAGTGAATCACAAGACTAGCTTCACTATCTTGTCAAATCTTGGTGTTTAGATGTAGATCTAAGATCACTTCACATGAGAATGTTCCTCAACCTGTTAAGAACCTGAAAACACACTTGCATAATGGTTAACACCTTCCAGCAAATGCTCCAATCAAATTACATAAGGAGAGTTACTTACATTCTCAACAAAGTACACCAAAAATTATGCCAAAATTGATGACAATCTTTACAATATGCTCTTCACAATGGAGCTTACAATATGTTCACCCAAAAAAGGGGATCTTTCATCCAAATGGGAGCTTTGCTCAGCCTTTAGGAGAATTACAACTCACTCAAAAGAGCATTTGTCATCCACTTAAGGAGAAGTTTCATCCACTTAAGGAGAGTGTTCATCCAAGAATGGAGATTGTCAACAATAGGATTGAAAAGAACATTGTTAGTATTGAATATGCACAAGCCTCACAATCACAAATGATTAGGTGTTATGATCTGATCCAAAATAGTTTCTTTTCAGCCTCTGATCTTCAATAGACCTGAAATATGCTTTTGATCCACAAGTTCAACTCACAAAACAAAGGTTAGTAAGATTTGATCAACAAAGCAATGCAAAATCATGCTAGAACTTGATCAAACATCCAAATATCACCAAAAATGGAATACTTACTGTAAATAGAAGCCAACCAGCTCTGATACCATGTGAAAAATACAGATCCTAAGTGGATCTAAACTCCAAGATCATTGGCTTGAATGCTTGCACTCCAAACTACATAAGCTAGGAATTGGCAACACATTCTATGCTACCTAGAATGCAAAGAACTTGATCAAAAAGCATTTATCACAAATGGAAACTTCCATAAACATCAAGTGCGGCCCAAAATAGCATTATACAGTCCATAATACATCAGCCTACCACTTTTGGAAAGCACCTAAGATCATACACAATAGCTTGAAGACAATACACACAACAATGCTCTCAATGGAGGAAGAAACAATGACAATGATCTATTGATCTCAATGAAGCATACAAAAGGTTTCTCCAACCTGTTCTCCACGACTTCCCTACTATTTATGGATGAGGAAGATGACTCTCTCTCCTCTCTCTAGAAGGTACTTGACCCTAGATATTCCCTATATAGGAAAAATAGCTAAAAATGGCTTATATGACCAAAATACATCAAAATGGTCTCATTTTGAAGGGTATGAAGTTTGACACTTCATCATACTGAAAAAATACAGTAAATAAAAACATTGTGGCCTGATTCACACGTGTGAAACTCCAGAACCAAAACTATTTACAATTTTAGCCAATTTAGGCCTCAAACTAGCTAGGAAATGTTGACAATTTTCACAAGATTTTCAACTCCTACACTCCTTATAGCACGAAGAAATTTATTCATTTTGGTGATAATAGTACTCGCACTATTGAAGGTGGAGGTACTGTAAGATTGCGGTTCCAGCATGATCAATTCAAATTACTATCAAAGGTCTTATATGTTCCTAAACTCTCCACAAATATGTTATCAATGAGTAGAATTATAGATTTAGGTCACAAGGTAAAATTTGAATCTGATCAATGCAAAATTGTTGATAGGAGTAGTAAGATCCTTGGTTACTTATATAGATTGGCACATTGCTATTCTGAGTCTAGTCAAGCCTTGAAAATCTCTCTTCTAGTCAATAAAGCATTACCATGGCATCATCGCTTAAGACATGTAGATTATGCATCTATATTGAACATGTCCAGACAATCCATGGTTCTTGATCTCGACTATCCTTCTGGTAAGGTCGATCTCCCTGTCTGTCATAGCTGCATCTTTGGAAAGCAGGCTAGGATTGTCAGAAATGGTGAACTCCTGTAACTTTGTCGTAGCACGAACAAAAAACGAAGGTCGAACGAGAACAATTTGCGACAGTCAACGTGCCTTTGACTTGAAGCATGAACAATTTGTGAATCGTAAACACGCCTCCAGGACCGCAAACCGCAAAGGGGCGCAAAACGAAAAACTACGAAAGAAACGAAAAGAACAACAGCAAACGGGAGATTACAAAACAAACGAAGAGGAATCTTTCGCGCTTCCAACTGGCAGCTCAATGGGCTTGAAGTCATAGACTTCACGCCCAACTGAAATGAGTGTCAACGACGAAGACTAACTAACTAGTTGATTAGCGTTAACTAGTCTTGATTCTACGTTTGGCTATCTTGTAAACTCCACACCATGGAGGTATAAACGATCCTCTCTGGATCATAAACTAGAATGTGAAAAATAATCTGAATAGAGAGACAGAGAGAGAGAGAGGTAGCGAGTAGAGTAGAAAAATACTAGAAACTATAGTTGTGCATGAAAGTCTGCCAACGAGCAGAACACAACGAAAGAGTAGAGTGTCATTCCGCCAACGAGCGAGACACTAACGATCTTGTTCTAAAAACTAAACTGACAATACAGTCGTTCTATTTTTGTGCATCTCTTTGTCTTGTGCTATCATTTGTCTTGATTGCTAGAATAGAATGTGTTCTGTGATGTGTAGTCGTGTGTCTGGGATCCTGTAAACAACTTCCGCGCAAAAGAAAAAATCTCAGAAGAGAGGACTCCATATGGGGTATTGGCAGTCCAGATGGCAGGAGACAGTAAAGTTCCTTCGATCAGAGCTTCGAGGAAGATCAGAATGATCGTCGTAGGTGAATTCGGACGAGAATTCACAAAAAATTGTTCAAAAATGGCTTCAAATGGCTTTGACAGGAAGGTGGCTAGAACTCTTTGAGTACTTCGTTAATTGGGAAGCAGAGCAGATCAGAAGGTGAAGCAGGGTAGTGGCAACTCAGGGCTAAGAGGATTTTGAAATCCATTTGCAGTGGAGTGAGAAAGAAGCAGTTCGAGGAACTAGCTATGGTGGCCTATTTTTTGGAAAAATTGTAAAATCACGAATTTTTCTCCATTCTTAATAGAATTGGGCACTATAAATTGCTATCCAAGAAGGTTTTACTAAGGCCAAGCTAATCCTAAGAGGATGTGGTTAGCCAAGAAGCACAGAAGGAGCAATTTCCATTTCTCAGAAGCTATGAAAGCTTGCTAAACTGGGATTTACAGAGTGAAAAGCATCTATCTTTCTCTGTAGGAAGCCTTTCTGTTGGAAGTAAATCCGGTTTGTCAATGTTTGGCTAGATCTACTCACGGTGTGGTGTAGTATAGAGAGGATTGTCCGCTTTCTAAGTTTTTTTACCAAGCTTTAGACGGAGTGTGAAAATAAAACAATGATGAAGCACTAAGGCTTAACCAACACCTTACTAAGGCTTACCGAACTAGCAAGGTGATTAAACTAAATCCTAGATTAACACCCAAAGGGTAATAAAATGAGATTGCGGCTAATACTAAGCAAATAAGCAGTAATAAACATGCCACAATAAAACCGATGAAAAGGAGGCAAGAGGAGGCCCGAGCACCTTCCCTCAAGTTATGCACCTTTCCAAGGGGAACACAAATGAAATAGAATGATAATTCTCCAAAATAGAGGTCAAGATAGCTTAATCTCAAAGGTGTTGTTTACAATGCAAATACCTCTCCTTTTATGGCAAGGAGGGTCTTCCATAAGTGTCTACTAACTTATGGGACTAATCTATTTCTAGCCTTTCTAGAACTTCTAACTTAGAATTTAGAACTTCAAATTTATTAACTTAGGAAAACTTAAGATAAAATATTTCTAATCTTAAGTTTTCTAAGTCTAAGTTCTAAATCTAAGTTTAAGCTATTTTATTATTATTTAAGCTTCTACTCATGGACTTAGAAAACACATGCCATGGCTGAAGTTTATTGACAGATACTCGTATGTGGTCTTACAAAACACATGCCATGAGATTTTATTTTTTCTCTGTGTTAGCACGGTTGCTAACATTATCCCCATCCTTATTAGATTGGTGGTCCCACACCAATCGACGCCTTTTCGTCTTGGAACTTTTGTGCTTCTTGGAGGTGAGACTGTTGTTGTCGGGAGTGGTAGATTGTCGTGCCGATGCCCTCCATCATTTGCCACCGTAATTTGTTTAGGAAGGGCATGGGTTTGTAGGAATGGAGCATACCCTGGAGAAAGTTATGGGTTTTCCATAGCTCCACCATATCAACGTGCAGGACGGAAGTGAGTGCAGCGCGACAATAGAGCCTTGCAATGTTGATATGGTCGTCTTGCGTTCACAAGGGTTTATTGATATCAAGGGCGATTGGGGGTAACCCTTGATCTAAAAAACCTCTGAGTTCTGCCAGAAATGCCACCAGGCCGCAATTATCCGCAAAATATCTGACGTCGCAATCAGGATTGCCATGGTGCTTCTGGTATATACTCGGTAGTTGGTGACCATGTCTTTGGCTAAGTTGCCGGTATCCACGCCTATGAGCTTAGGCCAAAAGATTCTGTTCTTGACCTTGGTGGTAGGAAACGGTTCTCGCCTCGCTACTGGATAGTAATAAGGATTGGTGCGCATGTAGGAGGGAGCTTCGAGATACCGTGCCATTGAGGTCTTACTTTGCAGGAAGAGCTGATGATGCCAGAGAGGTTGTGGATCCAGGAGTTTGACTGTTGCTTTATGTGTCTGACACTGGTCCAAATCTGGTAGTATGTAGCCACCTCGCTCTTTCGTTGTTGGATACTTCTTTGCAAACTCCTAAGAGGCGTACAACTCCTTGCTTGGTTCTATGGGCGTGATTCTGTGCCGGATGGTTGGTGCTTCAGAGGCAATCTTGTGTTGGATTTGTGGATCGGGTTCAGGAGAGAGAGGAGGCGTGGGGTTAGCTTCTGCAATTCTTTGTGACTCAGGAGAAAATTGTCATGGAATGAAGGTGGGATTAGTGGTGTCGAGAGGGTTAGAAGCGGTGGAAGGGAAAAGATAATGTTTGGAGCTGGTACTCCCAGAGCCTGACGGATTGGTTGGTGTTTGAGCTCCTTGCCCCAGGGGTTGGCCTTGAAATGCGGAGCCTTGAGTTGCAGGAGGAGGCTGTTGGAATCTTGCTCCATCTCCACCATCCGGTCCATCAAAGTAGAGTCCCGAATCATGGAATTGGGCGTGCTCTACATGAACCGACGGTGTCGACTGGGCAGCAGCCTTTAAGCATTCTTCCAGGGTGGCTATGTGCTGGTTTAGGGCCTCGACGGAAGCAATGTATGATTGCTGTAATTTTGAGTGTTGCTCCATCGTGGCTTTCAGCTTTTGGGCCAGCGTTTGATAAGCCACCACTGGAATGGCAGTTCTCTCAAGAATTGCCTGTGTGGACGGAATCACGCCCATAGGATCAAAGCCGAAAGTGCTTGTCATTCCGGAGCTGCCTGTTGCTGTTGCTACTGCTTGTCGGCGTTGCTGGGCCTGGTGAAGTAAGGCCGCCTACTACTCTAGGACCTCCTTTGGGACCTGAGATGGTTGAAGGCTCCCTCCGAATCCAACATATTCCACCTTGATGTCGCTGGATAGAATGTCATGTGGGACATCGACTTCTGTGCTAATCGCCTTCCCTTTCGCTTCTTGGTAGGTGGGGCTGGTGAGACCGGTTCTGCTGTCGGTTGGGGGTGGCTCGCTTTTTTGTGCTTGGATAAACATCATCCAGCTCCTTGATGGTAGTAGTCACCCTAGATCCCAATTTCGAGGATCTCTGAGGCGGCCCGTAGATGGGAATCCGTGATGAGGTAGATAGCAATCCCGTCGTTGGTTTGGACAATGGTTTTGTTGTTGTCTGTTAGAAATTTTGTGAAGTACTTGGCATCATAGCTGGTGCCCTTCCCATGGATTGTCTTTCTGAGATTAGGAAAGCCGATGCTCTGGAGATCCCGAGGAGAGACGTTGATAATATAATAGCTGCCACTCTTGGATGTAGTCCGGAAAGTTTGGAACTCATCCGAATAGGTGGAGTAGGCTGCTCGGATGAGGCTCTCGCTCTACTAGTCCCGAAAAAGTGTCAGATCAAAGCCAAGGTTGGTGAGGATATCCTTGGCCAGGGTGAGCTGCTCGGCGTAATTCTTAAGATAGATCATGACGATATCCCCTGAATAAGGACGAGGGAGTTTATGTCGATGCAAGCTAAGAGAGGAATCGCAGGAAGCCATGATAGCAGTGATTTTAGATTGCTCTAAATATTTTGAAAATTTTGAAAAAAATTTGCCTTGAACTTGAGAGCAGCAATCTAAAATGAACTCGTGGAGAGGTGGAGGACTATATATAGACTTTTTTTGGCAGGAATTCGCAACTTCACCCAGAAATCGTCCTCAGTGTCCACGATTTGGTAATGATGGTTGCGAATTTTGAGGCAACGTTTTGAGGGCCCGCGAATTCTTGTGAGTGATTTTTCTATGCCAAAAGAGAAAAAACGTCTAACAGTGCAAAAATGTGTCTGATCAGAATTCGCAGAGATAGCAGAGAAATCGTGAGGATCAATTTGAGCTCCAGCAAATTGTCTGCGAATTTTGATGATGGATATCTGATGAATCAAACTACATTTTTCTATTTTTAGACATTTGTTTATCTGAGACAGGATTCATGGAGGCCAAAAATGAATCTTGCTCTATGAAAAAGGGGTAAGGCAAATTCTATCTAAGATGTTGTGAAAAAATTTCTTCTGAAACTATTGACTTTGTGGTTTTCTCAGAGAAGACTGTTGGTATACCTGATCTGATAGTATTTTGATGGTTGGAACAAGAAAGCACAGCAAAAATGTTGTCGAAATGGCATGCAGACAATAAAAAAGAAGAAAAATAGTAGGAAAGAAAACAACTAATACATATCAAGATAAAAACAGGGTTCATTGTACGTTCTCAGTCGACTCCCATTGACCACAGTGTCGAGGATATTGCCTTGAAGGGTTTGGAGTTGGAAATATCCAAAGGCAAAGATTTTTTTAATGACGTAAGGTCCTTGGCTAGAAAATTTCAGTTTGCCTTTGAAGGCTTTGGCCTGGTATAGCAGGACCCTATCTCCAATCTGAAAATCTCTAAGTTTCAATGATCGATTATGCCATGCTTTTGTCATCGTTTGTGGACTTGTTGAGCATGGATACTGATCCTTCGTGTTTCACAAAGTTGCTCCAGATGGAATAACCTATTTGCTAGATTCTGAGGAGTATCAAGCTCAAGGTTATAGGATACTCGAAGGGAGGGGATATGTAATTCCACAGACATAATGGCTTCTTGGCCATATGTGAGCTGGAAAGGGTTTAAGCTTGTAGCTCACTTCGGGGTGGTGCGATAAGCCCAGAGAGCAGCATGGAGTTTGAGTTCCCAATCAGATCGGCTGGATTCGACGATTTTGGTGAGAATTCCACATAGGATTTGATTGGTGGATTCTGCCTGGCCATTGCAGCGTGGATAGTATGGAGAACTTTTGCGATGTACTACAAAAAATTTGGAAAGAAGATCTGCTATGACAGAGTTAAGGAAATGTGTACCCCTATCATTGATAAGCTCTAGAGGACATTCGAACCGAACTATAACCTGTTCATAGAGAAATTTGGCGGTAGAATGAGCGTCAGCATTGTGAACAACTCTTGCTTCAGCCCATTTGGTGCAATAGTCTATAGCTACTGTGATGTAATGAGATTGTGTATGTCGAGCAGCAAGACTAATAGGTCCGACATAATCAATTTCCCATTTTTGGAAAGCTTGATCAGTGGTTACGGGATGTAAAGGCATGTAGTCTGTTTTTTGAAAGCGTTTTGTGCGTTGGCAGACATCACAACCCTTAGTGTAATTGGGCGTATCCTTGAAGAGTGTTGGCCACCAAAAACCGGCCAAGAGAATTTTCTTAGTAGTGATTTGGATCATATTGTATCCTCTAAAGCCATCTAAGAAGGAGTAAGCCTCATCTCCTACTAGATTTTCTAAGATGGATTCTCCGAAAGGTAATGGAAAATGATCACGTTCAGTGATGACGTTAAGTTTCTTAAAATCGACACAGATGCGAAGTTTTTCATTTTTCTTGGGGACGATGACAATTGGGGAGACCCACTCAGTATGCTCAATTTCATAGATAAATCCCGCATCTAAGAGGAGTTGTAATTCTTCTTTGATCTTGGCCTTATAGATGGGATTGCATCTATATGGACGACTCGCAGTGGGTCTCATACCCGGTTTAAGCGGGATACGATGCACAGCTACTTGGGGTGAGACGCCTTTCATGACTTTATAGGTCCAGACAAAGACATGCCGCTATTTTTGCAAGAGCTTTTCAAGCTGTCTGCGTTGTTCGCAATTGAGAAGAGCTCCGACGTGGACAAGATATTCGTTGGTTTCATTTGGCTCACTCAGGGAAAGGGTTATGGTTTGTGCAGGGCCTTCGTAGGGTGAATTACCAGTTGGCTCACGTTGAGCTTGGGGTAATTGGATTGTGACATCCTCGATCGTATAGTCCTTAAAGTATGCAGGAACATCATGGGCTGGAGATTCGAGGGGAGCCTTGCCTTTCTCTTGCCGAGATGGTGCTTGGAATTTCTTGGGGACCGGTCTAGGACTAGAGGCAATCTCAGAAACTTTCCAAACAATGATGAGGTCACCTGACGGTTGAATTTGAGGTGGTTTTTTCATTTTCTCTTTCATAGTATGACCACGTGGTTGAGGTTTTGGTGGTGGAGATGTGTGTGGATGAGGGATAGTTGGTATGTCATGGAGGATCTCGTCATCAATTTGAAAGATAGTCTCCTCCTCACAAAGATCACATGGATAGTGTGGGCATTTGGGACGGTAGAATTTTGTCTCAGGTTTTGTCAATTGCAACCTTGGCAGCTGGTTCCACCTTGGAAGCATGTTGTGGATAGGTCCTAAGTGGGAGTGCTTCCATATAGTTGAGGATCTGAATATCAGAAATGTCCATATCTTTTGGGCAATTCTGAATTTGTAAGACATTCTCATCATCAATGAATAAATTCTCTGATTCATTAGTAGGTAGCCATGCAACATTTAGCAGTTCATCATGGTGTGGAAGAATATCAATAAAATTGATATTGATGATAGGTGTATCCAGATCAGGTAATTGGTCGTGATCGATCGAGAGTGGAGAGGTACAATTATCCTAATGCTAGGCACAATAATCGGCATTCACACAATCAATGGTAGCTAGACTATGACTCCAGTTTATGATATCAGTAGATTTAACATAATGACCTTTTTCGTGGCTGGATTGGTATGGCTCAAATACTGAGTTGGTGGGTGAGTATCCCTCATCATGGATGCGTGCAGGTTTGAGTTTACCTGTTGAGTCAATGGTGACAAAACTGTCACGATTTTCAAAAGTGACTCGGCCTTTGCTCCAGTCATGAACGACTCGTGCATTGGTGAGCCGCGGACGTCCAAGTAGTAATTCATAAGAATAGGCATTATTAGGAATATCAAGTACTATGAGATCAACAGAAAACTTGAGGCCTCCTAGTTTGATCAGCACGTGTGGAAGGAAACCGGTAGGTCGGACCACACTTTGATCAGCCATCCGAAGCTGACAAGTAGGTTTGGCTAGTTTGTTGTTCAGATTCCATTCCATCATGAGGGATGTGGAAAGGAAATTAACCCCGGAACCTCCATCGAGTATTGCTAAAACTTCACGGAATTGATGATGGGTAGCTGGGATTTTGATGTTGCCTTGTTTGTTGAGTGGATTGGTTAGATGTAAGGGCATTTCAGGCAAAACTCGTCAATAGCGGTGGTGGTATTGGATGGGACCTGTTGTTTCCACTGGCCAGCAGTCTTCAAGAGTACATGCAAGGGAAGAGTGACATTGGCTTGTAGTAAATCTCCCCAAGCTTCGGTACTTTCAAGGGTTTTGCTTTCAAAGGGCTTGCGAGGTACTTTCAGGGAAGAGGAATATTGTTGGTCTGCGGATTTTCTAGCGATACTCATGATGCAGCCGAATTTCTTCAGATGGGTGAGAGTAAACTATCGGAGTTGAATCATTACTTGGAGGAATAGCCTACAGTTGAGTTCTGTTAGGTGCAAGTGTAGGGGTTTGGCGTTGGGTTTGTGCCCGAGTCAAGACCCAAGCAGGATGTGTTTCGATTAGTAAGGTTTCTACTTGCACTGAACAGACAGGAGCGACTGGCTTAGATCGGGATGGGCAGTCCTTTATGTGATGTTCAATACCACAGTTTCTACAAGCTGGAGGAAAGCGGAGTTTATCTGGGAAGAGAATACTAGGATGTTTAGTTGCACAGACAAAGCAGCCTCGTATTGAGGGTAGTTGATGTGCGGCAAAGATAGCTTGGTTTGGATTGTAAGCTTGGGCATTGGGATCCACTGGCTGAGCATTCGAATCATAGGTGTAATAAACAATCGTCTCAATAGAGTACTGCGGTTGAGTATTGTCTTCCACATAGTAGGTGGCTGGATCGATGGTATTCTGATCAAGATAATGGACAGCGTTTTGTGGGGCAGGTTGGTTAATAACAAACTGTTGACGGGGGGATGGGTATTGATTTGGTGCAGGTGGTCGTAAATGGTAAACCCTTGGTCGTGGCACAGGTTGTTGTGGCGGGTAAGGGCGGTAAGCTCGATAGATGGTGGGTCTGGTGGTTGCTGGGAAATGATATCACAATTGAGAGCTTTCATTAGCAGTGTGATGTTGTGAGCAGATTGGACACCAGACATTTTCCCTTGCTGGAAAGGATTTCTCAGCAATTTGTTTCATGGCGGTTTGAAAATCGGCAGTGAGTTTATCCATATGAGATTGTTGAGCTTTTTGCCAGGTTTTCATTTGATGTAGAAGTTCAGAAGATTGAGCAATATTATCAAACTTCGGGTGATTAGGACGGTCTGGATCTTTAGATTTCTTTTCACGATGGTCAAAGTCATCATCGGAACCTTCATCTTCCTCACGGATAGCATCGGTCATCACATCTTCAAGTTGATCATAAAGGTCAACTGGTTTGAGTTCACGGTGGATGTTTTTAGGCAATCCAACTAAGAATAGTTTTATGGCCATTTGTTCGGTGATATTTTCATCAACGCATTCTACTTTGAGACGTTTAAAACGCTCAATGTAGTTTCAGACATATTCTTCGCAACACATCTTGATATGAGTAATTTAAATGAACGGGCTCTGAGTCAGTTTGGATGGTTTGAAATGCTTGATGAGAGTGTTCTTGAGGGTTGTCCAAGAAGCAAGATCAATTATTTGTTCTAGTCGTAGAGGAGTTAGATTAGAAGATTCGGCACAGTCACGAGACATGATGTAGAATACAGATGAGCAGGACAGTATTGTACTTGGCAAAAGGGCAGTTTGCTTGCAGAATGGATAGTGTAGGAAAAAAACTGGTCTTGTTGGATGTGATAGAATCCGCGGACAGGCTGAGAAATCGTGGAGAGGCAGATAATTCTAATTGTAATACTCGTGAATTTTGACAAAGAGTTCTGAATGTCAGAATAGTGATTTTTTTAGATTTTTTGGGAGATAATTGACGTTTCAAAATTCGCGGGTAGGACAGGGAAATCGTGCTTTTTGAAAACAAATTCTTAGGCTGGATGGCAAATTCTAATAGAGAGGTTTGATTGGCAGATAGGGAATATGAAAAAAAAAAATGTGATTTTCTGACAATGAACGGGAAAAATCTCTGAGATAGAATTTGCGGAGCTGCTGGAGGACTGATCTTGATGAGATTTAGCCTCAGTGAAGCTGGCAAATTCTAGGACAAAGATTTGGGTGAGAAATAAGGGATTTTGACAGTATATCAGGCTGTTTTCTCAAAATCTGATTGTGGTCAAAATTCGTGGAGGTGATAAAATGAAAGATCAGGGTCTGTTAGGGCTGCAGACAGGCTGACGAATTCTGATATACCTTTTTGGTTGTGAAAAGGGTCTCTTGGGTCACTTCTTTTGTAGAAAATGGCCAAGTTGACTTTTTTGTTGCTTCCCCCCAGTTAAAGAAGTTGCTCCGCAGCTCGTGTAGGACCTAGAGAGACGACGCGTGCTATTTGCTATTTGTTAGTAGATAGAGACAAGCACACAAGCAAACATACAACACGGAAGCAAAAAATACACAAAAAAAGGAGAAGAAGCTAGGTAAAAAAAAAATTACTTAAAAAGCGGCAACGTCACCAATGTTGGAAGTAAATCTAGTTTGTCAATGTTTGGCTAGATCTACTAACGATGTGATGTCGTATAGAGAGGATCGTCCGCTTTCTAAGTTTTTTTTACCAAAGTTTAGATAGAGTGCGAAAATAAAACAATGATGATGCACTAAGGCTTATCCAACTGGTGCTCGAAATAGAAATGAAATTAACTTAGATGACAAAATATAAAACCTTACTAAGGCTTACCCAACTAGCAAAGTGATTAAACTAAATCCTAGATTAACATCCAAAGGGTAATAAAATGAGATTGCGGCTAATGCTAAGCAAATAAGCAGTAATGAACATGCCACAATAAAACCGATGAAAAGGAGGCAAGAGGAGGCCCGAGCACCTTCCCTCAAGCTATGCACCTTTCCAAGGGGAACACAAATGAAATATAATGATAATTCTCTAAAATAGAGAGCAAGATAGCTTAATCTCAAAAGTGTTGTTTACAATGCAAATACCTCTCCTTGTATGGCAAGGAGGGTCTTCCATAAGTGTCTACTAACTTATGGGACTAATCTGTTTCTAGCCTTTCTAGAACTTCTAACTTAGGATTTAGAATTTCAAATTTCTTAACTTAGGAAAACTTAAGATAAAATATCTCTAATCTTAAGTTTCCTAAGTCTAAGTTCTAAATCTAAGTTTAAGCTATTTTATTATTATTTAAGCTTCTACTCATGGACTTACAAAACACATGCCATGGCTGAAGTTTATTGACAGATACTCATACGTGGTCTTACAAAACACATGCCACAGAGTTTTATTTCTTTCTTTTTTTATTTTCTCTGTGTTAGCATAGTTGCTAACACTTTCTTTTTGATGATGTAAGATCATATAACAGGGTGCCCTGGTGCTTCCAAGGAGTGACTAAGAGGCCATGGTCAGCCATTTGAGCCATGGTGGAGCAATTGTCTCTTTCGGATTATGGAAGAAGCCTGCTAGGATTTGTAGGAAAAAAGTGTTGTTTTCTCTCAGTATTATATGGTTTTTGGCTCTATAAGCATCAACAGAGAGGCACCATATCAGCGTGACCTGGCTTTCAAGTAGCCACGGTGGGTTGCGGATCAGGAGGCCATTGCTGGAGCATAAGATAAGAGCCACAACTGAAGCATGAAGAGAGAGGTGGAGGGGAGCTTGTAGTGCTCATGCGCGACCAGCGGAAATGGACCTATAGTGGTCGCAGGGGTGTAGAGTTTGGAGGAAACTAGTTCGATGCATATGGAAGACTATGATTGTACGATGGAGATCAAGGAAGATCAACGATGGTAATTGTAGGTCACAGGAACCGTTGGATCTAGATAAGCCATTGAATGGCATGTGAAAGGGCCCGAAGTGCCTTGAAGGGAAGAATATGTTATTTCTTCATTAGAAATTCTCACATGAAAGGGCCAAAAGGGACCCGAAGGGCAGAAACATCATTTCTTCATTGAAAAAACTTCAGATTGAAGTTCCAGTTCATTTTGCAAGGGCAATCTTTGGAGAGGCCTATCTTTGGCTAGAAAGCACCTCTTTTTGGCAATGATTGGGCCAAAATGGCCCCTGAAACTGGTTGCTAAGAGCCAGCAGACAAAGTGACATCATACAGCAGGGAGAAACGCGTTTCAAGGAGTTTTCATCACCATTCTAGTAAGCGAAGTGCAGGTGACCTAGTGATGGGCTACATTCGCCGTTTGGGTACCGTAGGGCCAAATTTGGGGGCAATTTTTGGCTAGTGAAACTTGCCAAAGGGCAGTACAATGAGGCATAATCACTTCTAAATCATTATTGCTTACTCTTGATAGGGTAACAGGGTGTTTGGAAGCGGTAAATGTAGTATGGGAGCAAATGGTAGTGGAATTGTGTGGAGAAAGCTAATATTAGCGACGGAAGTGCAGTTTGGTGGCGTGACTACTCATCATTGGCAACAATTTTGAGAGGGCAAGCAATCACAGGTGAGAGGTAGGCACGGTATGCTGGTTACAGGTGAAAATTTCTTGTGATCAAGTTCAACTCTTGGGGTTCGAACCAACTAACGTCAAGTGGCATTTTGGGGGAACGCTCTCACATCCATGATCGGTAGTGACAGTGTCAAGTCAGGTAATAGCTGCATTGACACATGCATCTGTAGCTTGGAATTTTCTCGTTCAGATGGAAATATGAGCTAGCTTGGAGGTACACACATTTTGGTGGTCATGGGTGATGGAAGTACGAGGTGGTGCCAATTGGAAGCCATTGGGCAAGATAGCAGACTTGCATTGGACGAGTTGTGCGTGGGACACATGGGAGATGAAGATCAACATGTCAATAATCACACTTTGGAGACTCTTGGAGAGTGGTGTTTGTGATGATTTCGAAGTTTTGTAGTTGGTAAGTCATTTCAAATCAAGTCAATTTAGCTGTGAAGCAGTATCAGGTTTGTCATCGAAGAGGTACACTTCAACTGCCTATTTTGGGTGTGTCAAGTCAATTTGTCGTATCAATATTGCATCAGGGATGCAAATTCCAATAATGACATGGTGCAGATCGTTTGGTTTGGGCCATGGAAGATCTCATAGATTCACTTGGAGGGATGTTGGCATACATGGTACATTGTGAGGGACTTGATGGTCGCTTTGGAGTTCATGACATCTCAGTGTATTTTTAGGGAGTGGTTTGGAACCATTCACAGGAGCAGGTTGGATCTAGGTTGGCCCAGGGAATACAGGTGGGCACTACAGGGTAGATGCTCAGATCTTCGTGATCAGGGATGTCATTGGGATACTTGATAGGGATAGCACTACACGATGACATGGGATGATCATTAGGGGCCGGTATTTCAACTTGGACTTGAGTCATTGGATAGGACTTATAGGGGTGATTCATGATGAAATCAGAAAGCTGCAAATGCAAACGAGCAAAGCATGAAGCTTTGGGAGCCAATTCTAGGTTGGAGAGCTAATGGAGATCGCACGGTTGGGTGCGATCGGAGGGCAAACACTAAGATGGGTGTTTTGCTAGCGATCTACTACAGGGGACACTGATGGTGAGGACTTTAGAGTGTGCTTATTTAGGAGTATAGGTTGGCATTAAAGCAGGGCGCTAGTCATTGGCATTGGCATCGATGGGGAGCTAGGCTTGGTACAGATGTTGAAACCTGTATGGTTCAGATTCACAGGCCGGTGAGATTAGATAGCCTAGAAACTCACTCAGAGCCATATACCTCAGTATGATCAGGGAGACATTAGTCTCAAAATCTCGTGAGCGGCATCTCATAGATGAGCTTGTGTTGGTATGGTGTCGAGTGCCACATAGCCAGGGAGAGCGAGCGACACTGCTAGAAGCCAGGAGGAGCAGGTGATGCTTTGGCGATCGACTTGGACAATAGGATGGTGACCTAGGGATGGGTCAAGCCTACCTGGAGGTAGGTGGCATTGAGTGTACCTAGAGGTGGTACATATCTTGAGGGCATGGAGTGCATTCTGAGGTGATGTGGATTCAACATGCCCATGGTTGTGAGTCAGCAAGGATGGAGATGGTTGCTCAGGGAGTGACAATTGATACTTTGGCGAGTGATCAGGTGAGCTGCATGGTTATATGCACAGTGATCTCCAGGTTGGTGTCACGTGTTGTTTGTTATGTATCAATTTGGTAAGCAGGATGTAGCTTGTTGGTTAGATCCAGTTGGAGTCTAGTTGCACTACAGGTGGACAGATTCTTGGGGAGCTATCAGCGAGTAATGGATGCTTAGTGATTAGATGGTACAAGGTACATGGTTCTGGTGGAGCTATCCTACCTAGTATGATAAAATATTGTGGGTGAGTTGTTTATCACAATGTTTGGATCTAGTTTGCATTTGCTTTGGTTTGGTTGACATGATGGATACAATGGAGAGATAGGCTCCTTGGTGGGAGGCCTATATACTGGTCAAATCAGAGTTGGCAATGTCAAGCATGGGAAGTTGAGCCTACATGGGATGTAGGACAGACAGATTATCATCAGTATCTCTGGAAGATGGGTGAGTTACTCAGGTATAGCCTATGATGAGGTTTGCATACATTCATTGCATGTGGAATGGATGAAAATCAGCTTTCATGGCTTATAGGATAGGATGTCTTGGAGCATGGCTTTTTTTGGGAGATACATCAGAGATGAAGCTTGGAGCACTTAGAAGATCGTGAGAGATCTTTTGAAGATGTATGATGACATCTATGTGATATGCTTGGATGTGAGGGCATCTTGGTTACAAGTGCAGGCCATGATCGAGAGGATCTAATTGGGAGACCAGCATTAGGGGATATTAGAATTCAAAATGGGCCCTTTGTCAAGATGTTTTTTTTTACTTTGCATGCTTTTAACGCTTAAGTGGCCCAATCAATGGTGTCCATCTGTGGCGAACTGTAACAGTGGTTGACAAACGGAAATTGCTTTTGCCTTTTCCGGCCAAATTTTGGTGATTTTCAAAAATTCCGCCAAGGAGTACAAACGATTGTGATTGGACCACAGTTAATGTCCGAATACTCTTTTGTTGCCCGTATTTGTACACTCGAGGTTGATTTGACGTCAATAGTCATAAACTATAGTTAACTAATCCTTGTAGTTTAGGAACTTCTTGTCATTCTTAGGTATACCTCTCATTCTCTTTGTTCTCATTCGTACTCAACTTCCATAAAGATATTTTGGACTAATGGCGACACATAATTGGAGACCAAGAGGAACCATTGATGCAGGCCAGGATGAAGACGAGCAGTTTGTTTGGTGCCGGCCATGCGATGTCCTAGTATTGGATCAGCGCTCATGTGTACAAATCAACAGTGACGTAGTATAGGAGGCGTGCGCTGAAACGATAATCCAAGAATGAAAGTCGGCAGTCGATAGCGGATCAACGTGCAGGTGACTATATGCCATTGTTTGTTGTGTTAAGTTTTTGGATCGAATCTGAGTCTTCATACTTTTCCCATGCCGATCTTTGTTTTTTGGACAATCACACACTTTGAAATCTTTGTAGATTAGAAGTGGCGTGGCCGCCATGCAAAAGAGAGAAGCGCGCTGATCCGATATTGCCTGTTGTAAAAAAAATAGTAACTTTTGAAAGACAGCTCGGTTGTTTTTGACTTTTCTGTCTGATATCGGTTCGACGCTTGCACTGATTCAATATTGGGTCTGCGGATGGCTCGCACGAAGCAAACAACATGGATTGTTCCTAGAGGTGTCCCAATGCAAGGAGGCCACTAGGGAAATCCACCACCACCTCGTCCTCCACCACCGCTTCCTAGGCCAGGGGGCACACCAGGTGACCTGCCATGGCTGAAGGATATACGAATGATCTGTGCGCGTGCTGAACCGATATCCGGGCATGAAATTCGAACGTAAAATATCTTTTATTGTCATGTTTGTGCTTATGTAGAGCGGAGCTTCGAAAATGATTGCCCTCGTGAGTCTCCGCGAATGTATCGTATCTCTAGGTACAGAATTCGACGACCATTAGGCTTTAATGATAGACCATTCATTACTTTTAGGTGTAGATACCATGTTGTAATATTATTATTGGTGGATGTTTACATCCCTAAATTATATGACAAATGTATGGTTGTTATTACAAGCACGCTTAACTAATTAATGCCTAAAGTTAGAGCTAGATTTAACCACAATAGTTAGAATGTGGGCATTACCGGAAACTTGAAAAACGACAACCAAACGGTACTGGTTTCCATTCTCTCTCTACGTAACCTCTCTCTAGAGTCAAACTTCTTAAAGGGCCCATTTTGAGCCCAAATTTCTCCTAATGTGGTGTAGCAGCGGATCCACATGTGGCATAGGTGTTGGTAGATGGCCACGTACGAGTTTTTATTGTATGTAAGGCTCGAATCTTTTGTATTTTGAGACCTCTTTTCATTCTACTATTTTAAGAGCAAAATTTTCTCTCCTCTTCTCATTTCTTATACTCTCCTCTTCCTCTATCTTCTTCCATGCCTGTCTTTCACTTCCTTTCCCTCTCGCTCTCTTCAACGTCAACTACGAGCCTTAGAGGACTTTGCCTTCTTCCCACATCTTGCTTCTCTTCCACTCATTGCTTTTCTCATCCTCCTCTTCTTCTTCCCAACTCCTACTTACTACAGCTTGACTATAGTGTTGTCACTTTTACTTTTTTTGTTTTGTTTTGTTTTGTAAATAATGTACCTTTGAGTCTAACCTTAGCATATGCTTCAGCTCCATTCGGTTTCTTTTGCCAAAATCCCTTCTCCTTGTGAATATCATAGTTATATACTTGATTTTTGCTCTTTTTGTTTTTTTTCAATTGTTTGGTGAGATTGATGCAAGGTGAGCTCACAAAAAACTCCTCACTCAATCAAACCCACTCCCCTACATTACACCCACTCATGATCCAAGCATCTTTCTTGCAAGCTTTCCATAGCTTGCAAAGAATCTTGCTACATATGGACTGTGCATGTGTATATAGTGGCCCTACTATGAGTGTAGTTACAATTAGAGGGGCTCATTGTGTGTGTGTGTGTGTGTGTGTGTGTGTGTGTGTGTGTGTGTGTGTGTGTGTGTGTGAGAGAGAGAGAGAGAGAGAGAGAGAGAGAGAGAGAGAGAGAGAGAGAGAGAGAGAGAGAGCATAATGAAAAACAAATCAAGATTTGTTGTTTGGAAATTTTGAGACGCTAATTAGATTTCCATTCCATGCTTTTGAATTCCCACTTGAATTTCAAATCAGAATCAAATGCACTTTCCAATGACCTTTACTAGTGGTTTGGGTCATTTTCAAAGTGTTGTCACCATTCCCACAAACCTTTTTCCTAAAATTGGAATACATTCATATAAAAGTTCACAAATTGATGTCCTTGCCTTGTGAACAACAACACTATTCCACAAATATAAAGCTTGCACATTGTTTACTTCAAGTGATCACTTTTTAAGAGGCCACAAAGATTTGTAGAATCAGTTACTACATGCAATTCGTGCAACAATTCTATGATGCATTTGTGTGAGTACAAATTTTCACTGAACCTGTATGTGTGAGAGGTCATTCCAATAATCTTCGATAGGGTCATTTTCAACGTTATGTCAGGCCTGTTATGTTAAGGTTCAATGTAACTTCAAAAACTATCCAAACCTCCATAAAGGTCTATAGAAAGACCATGCCTTTATGTAAAGGATGAGTGAAAATTTTCCTTCTCTAAAGAGACCATTCAACATTTCGGGCATCATTCTTTAAGATAAGTTGATGCGCTACATCAATAAAAGGATTTATTGAGCAGTAGAAAATTATGGCCATTTAAATTTCTGATTTTGGGTAAGGGGCAGCTTATTTTGTGTAGGGAACCCTCCATTGTGAAATATATTTTCCCTTACATATAATTTAACAGTCTATTTGGTTCACATTACTGATTATGCACGTTACTTTTCAAAATCATGGGCCACATCACACTTTTTGGTGTCAAAAAGGTTTACCATCATCAAAGATCACTAAGTAGACCATTTTTTCGAACCAAAACCTACTTATTGAACTTCGACATGTGTACCTTTCCTTGCATGTTTCCATTGTACCACTAAATGGCCAACAAAACCACCTGCATGAAACGGTTCTACAATAGTTCTTGACCATAGTTTAAAAGTCTCCCTCTCTCTCTCTCTCTCTCTCTCTCTCTCTCTCTCTCTCTCTCTCTCTCTCTCTCTCTCTCTCTCTCTCTCTCTCTCTCTCTCTCCAACACTGGTCCATCATCATCTTCTTCATCTGCCTCATCGTCTTCTTCATCCATTTCAGACCCACCTTCACCTTCACCTTCTATTCCAGTTGCAATCCATATATCTCCGTCAGATCCTATTCTTGCTAGTAGTGAATACCACCTCCACCTCCTTTTATCTCAGCTACGTTCACCCAGAGCCGTTTGCGAGAGCAAAAGGCTCTTAATGTCCGAGTCAGAGGTATTTCGAACTCCCATGATGTTGTTGGTGAAGCTAAAAAGTTTCTTGAAGAGAGTCTTCAACACCACCAGAAAGATATGGATACTGCATGGCGGCCTAAGAGAGATCCAAGTACTCTTGTTATACGCTTTGCCTCTGCCCCTGGTCGTCATGCAACGCTAGGGAAGAGATCTACACTGCGGGGCACCACGATATACCTGGATGAAGACCTTACTTTCATTCAGGTTCAAGAACAGAAGAAAGCAAAACAGGCGGCTCTAACGAATGGAAAGCGGTTGATCTACAGGGATGGTATCATTCGTTTCGTAGATATTAAACCTGCTGCTATTAAAGAGATATTTGAGACTGTTCAGAGTTAGTGAGAGAGTTCGAGCACTGAAGAGATGCCAGTTGAGTTTGTAAATGGTCTACGTACCATATAATCCTGGACATTATCCTCTTCTTAGTTAATTTTGATTTAGTTATGTTGTTGACGGCATTGCTCCGTCTTGGTTCCACATTTATCTGATGTACTTGTTCGTCTTATACGCCTTTTGGCATGGAAAAGACGTTAATAAAGCTTTCTTTCTTTCTTTCTCTCTCTCTCTCTCTCTCTCTCTCTCTCTCTCTCTCTCTCTCTCTCTCTCTCAACTGGCTCATGTTCACAATATTCTGCTGATAATTGCAAAACGCCAGATTTTTTTTTCCCTTTGACTGGACCATAAAGGTAACATGTAATTAACCATCTACTGGAAAGCTCAACATATATGATGTGCTGAAGGTGCAATACAAACCACAATGGGCACAATATTTTGTGCCTAAGTATGCATATAGAACAAGCTCATTGTCTAAAATCTGACTCTCTCTCAGGCAAAAAATTGTAGAAGATAACTTTTACAAGCTGGACTTGCCACTCTTTGCCTTCGCTCTAGTCCCAGGAAATGGGAAATAGTCACCTAACACTAGTACTACTAAAATGAAATAGGTGGCGTACTGCATGAGTTGTTAAAGTTAGTTCACTCTGACATTTGTGGACCGATGGAAGTCATATCCTTGGGAGGATCTAAGTACTTCGTAACCTTTATCGATGATTACAATTGAATGGTGCATGTCAAACCCATGAAGTCCAAAGGACAAGTGCTGAAAATGTTAAAGAACCAAATTTAAGATTCGAGCTAAGTCAGAAACATGGAAGAAAATAAAGAAGCTACGAACGGATAACGAAGGAGAATATAGGAGTAAAGCCTTTGATAAGTATAAGCCTTTAAAATTTCCACAGCCCAGATATGTTCCAGCTAATTAGTGTGCTGTAACAATTGTAAAGTAACTCCATCCATGAATGCATAAGTTTAAGGACATGCACAAGAAAAATACACTGTCGAATTGGATGTAAACTGAGAAGTGCTATAAAAATTGGACTGATAATCTACAGACACAACTGTACTGTCTCAAAACGAAATATTAAGCAATTAAGGAGATTCCCTTGTGAATAAATATGTTACTCAGAGTCAACACAAATGTGATAGTTCTGATATAATTCCACACTACTGAATTGTGGAGAAATTTAGGGGGTTCTGAAAAAAATTATTTTCATTTAAGGACTCAAAATTCGTCGTAATTGTACCTACCAGCAGAATTACATCGAGGCACTGCCACTTTCAGACTGATCTGTTTTCATCAAATGGCAAAGGTCTGCAGCAGAGGACTCCTTCAAAAATTTTATGCAAGAGTGGGAGAGGATGAACTGACAAACCAGAAAGTACATTTTGGCAAAAGGTAGATACACCATTAAGTGATCCTATGTATTCTCCAAATTTGGACTGCCAACAATCTTTTTTGGGCTTGCCATGTTTGGATTGTTTGATACTTTCTTCAGGCTTGCCATGTAAGTCAGATATACTGTCCAGATGAAAGAAAAGCTATTGCTGACCAATGGCTGCATCCAAAATATCCAGTTATAAGATAAAGAAGCACTCCAAAGCCAAAATTATATTGAATTATTGAGCAAGCTAGCTAATTCCTCACTCATACAGCAGGAAAAAGATCTATCAACATTCACTAAACAGATGGTCATAAGAATATCACCATGTTCCCTATAAGACCAAAAGCATGTCTCTCATTAGGCCTAAAAGAAGCAACAGGCTGCATATGATAATCACTGGAAGGTTGAACGTACTGGTGTGCCTAAAACTTACAATCGCTTTGACAATATAAACACAATACGTGGCTGAAATTTACAAAAGCATCATTCAGTATTGCACTCAGTGAATAAAAACAGCATGGATCACTTTTTAAGCAGCAAAACCATACCATGATTGACCTGAGTCTGCACGAATGTCATTACAAAAATAATGCATGCTCTTCCAAATGATTGTAGCTAGACAATTGCACTTAGATTACTGCTTCGACTTAACATGACCTTTTATATTGTCGAAAAGCTGGGTGATACCTGAAGATGGACTGGAACATATCGAAAGGTAATGAGATCACAGACAGGCCAATACATCAGACCACTTTTGAAAGTAGGCAACAGATCTCGCTTTAGCCTTTGAAAAACTTCTACTCCAGTTTCACCTGCACTCCAATCTCCCATTTTGTCAACTCCATACTAATATGTATGCTATCCAGCAAGTCAAACAAGCATAATCCAAATAAGAATGTCCAACTTCCACACAGAACAAAAGAATGTCTAGCTTGCCAATGGCCATTGGTCAGCAAGCATATGCTTGTCAAACAATATGCTCACTCCAATCACTTCATCAGCTGTAATTTCCCATGAATCATCCAACTACAAACTCAAAATGTAGACTCAGAAGACCAATCAAAGCATTTTCCCTTGCACATATCCATGAACTTCAACAAGAGAGAATAGAATAAATCATGTCACTGTATGCATTATAGTCTATGCTTCCAGGTTCTGCATATCCATGAGCAACAATGCTACATGTCTGGCTTTATTCATACACAAAACAGTGAAAAGGTTACTTAAATAGTTCATTTAGTGACAGAAAACTTGCTTCAATCCAACAATCATTTTAATCAAAGAGGAATTTCATACCTTGAGCAAAAGCGTTCAAAGAAAAAAATATGGTAGTAAAAGTTGGCCCATAAAGAATTTGTCCCATCAACATCTTCTTGAAAGTGCTAATTATATCCCGTTTAGGAAGAATTCTGCTGAGAAAATTGAACCAAAAATGTAGGGAGGGTCCAGACAAGAAGAACCCAAATGCTGCCATCCGAGAGATTCTATGTAAGTCCCATTGAGAGCTCCCCTCACCATCTGAACTGTGTGAATGGAATTTAGAGATGGCCTACATCAAAATCTCAGAATCAGTGGCAAATTACGTAAACAAAATATCTTAAATACCATTTTCTGAGACAAACATACATGCTGCACTTGCTTCACAGAAACTAAAGCACTATCTCTTCACAAGACATACACTTAAAATGTCCCATTCATAACCTTCTTTCATGTGAAGAGAAACATATCAAGTCTTTTGACTCCAGAAGAGAGAGAGAGAGAGAGAGAGAGAGAGAGAGAGAGAGAGAGAGAGAGAGAGAGAGAGAGAGAGAGAGAGAGAGAGAGAGATTATTCTAATTGTGGCAATTCTTGCCAAGGTTATGGTATATCCTCATGAGTCATAAGCATCCTAGTTATGTTTGTTATAATGGCGCTTGGGTATTAAGAAAGAATCGCATTTTCTTTATGGATGTTGGTGAGATCCTTACATATTTATGATAGCTTGGAAGATATTCAAAGAGACCAAGGGAGTCAATCTTCAAGCAACAAAGTTCTCAAAGTACAGACAAAAGCAAGAAATTGGGAAGTCATATGAAGCAGGTTCATATGAAAACGATCCACATACGGAGGGTCAACATCGATTAATGAAGACATCAAGTTCGGATGATCATGGATCGTTGAAGATCTTCATTACATGAGCTTTATGGAGGATATACATGAGTACTTATGCTATGCATAGTAGTTGTTATTAACAATGTGAATGTTAAGGGGGAGTGTTAAAGTTAATGTTCACATTGTCACCCTTAATGTTGTTGTCTAGGATTAATTACGATTATTGGGCCATGCCTGCGTGCTTATACTAGGGGCCTTTACCTATATTTAGTGAAGTCGAGTTAGAATTTAGTTAGACTCAAGTTTGAGATTCTAGTGCTTAATTTGGAGCACAAGTATTGCTATAGATAGGTGTTGGGTGCTTTTACCAGATTTAGAGACGTCATTTAAAAAGTTGCTTGTTCCAATATTGGCATAGAGACCTAATGCCAAAGTCTATAAGTAGGTAGTGCGCCCTAGTCTTTGAGTAATGGGACATAGTTGGAGTTTTTCTCATCACTTGTGTGCTCTCCCATGCATTTTGCCTATCGTTTAATCACAAAACGAATCTTGTCTTGGTTACTTGTATGAACAAGTCGGTTTTTTAGCACTAAGTTGCACTGGAATGATCTTCCGCTGTCAGATTATTCTGAAACGCCGAAAGGAAAAGGGAAAAGAAAACTCTAATTTTTTATTTACAACCTACAAAATCCGACTAGGAGGCACACAAAGTAGGAGCAATAGTACATTTCAAAATTTAGGAAATTCAATTGTACACAATGCATCTATGTCAGGTTAGTGATCCCTTGTCATGCCTTCTCAAAGATATCAAAGCCAAAGCTTGCATGTTGAAAATCTAGAGTGTTGAGAAAGGAGCGCTACCAAGAAAGGAAATCCTCATGAGCATTAAGTTTTGTCACTTGGATTTAAGCTTGCTTCAGTAATTGCTTGTTCCATATGTGCTCAAGAACAATACCTTGCATCACATGTACAATAGAGTGTAAATCATAGATGTGCAACGTTTCGGAACGCTACGTTCTGATTGCATTCCAAAGCAAGTATTCCGAAATGGTTCAATAACTTTGCAACGTTCTGGATCAGAACGTTATGGTTTTTTTGTTTTCTGTTTGTTCTTATTTTGGTTTTTTTAGGGTGAAAAAAAAAAACACCACCTATAGGCTGCAAAAGAATTCAAAATACATTGCAAAAATTAATAGACTGTGAATCAGACTATCAGTGATCATTGATGCATAGTGTTTGATTTTTTTATAGTCCAGACTTCAATTTATTGTGATAGTTCACAATCACACTGGGCTGCCATGTAGAGTAACGAATTATTAAAGAGCCTTTTAAAAGTCGTTAAGCAGCCTTTTGTGATATCACATTATTGCAGAATCCAGATTTCCAATCCAATTGAGAATGAGTAAAGAGCAAAAGGACACACAAACTTCCATCCAAAAACTCAGTGCAACAGATCTAGTTTATATAAATTTTGATTATATAGCAATGTCATTACATAAATAAAATACTCATCCTCTATTGTGTTTATTTTATCATGATTTCAAAACACAAATCCCTACAAATTCAAGTGTAGGGATTCTAGTTATTATATATCACTATGATAATGTGGCATTCCAACTTCCCATTCTCGTTCTCATTTTCTTGCGAACAGTTTCATTCCTCATTCCAATTTCCATTCCTTTTCATGATCCCGTTCCCATTTTTGTTCCAGGTTCACAATGCAAAATTGGCCTCAAAACATCAGGCAAGCCTCCCTATGAGGCGATCCCATCAAGGAGAAACCTTTCCCCAAACATGTTTTCATTGTGTAGTTTCCCAGCTAAATGACAAATATAAAATAGAGAGTTGATGGTCAACAAAGTTGTCAGGCCATCTGAAACACGTTCCCCATGGAAAAACGAGGTTAAACATGTTTCCCAAAAAAATGATTTTTCTATACATTTGTGTAAGTACTACAATGGGATGCATGCTACTATTGCAACAAACAGTTCATCAATTCAAGCTCTACAACTCAAAAGTTATTGTTAAGTCAAAATGTTTGGGGAAACAATGAAAGACTACATTTTATCCTATGACATGTTCTTTCACAAATTAAGGTGAATCTTTTTCTCACCTATTGTAAGGTGCTCATTGCTATTGTTGCAAGTTATACTTTTGACACCTACCAAGCCCTTTTGACATTTCTTTGCAAGAGGATGTTAAGTCAAACATTTGGTCAAACAAGAGAAGGCTATATTTTTTGTTTTGTTCAAGATTAGAATGGATCTTCTTTTCACCTATTGTATGGTGCTTACTGCCACTATTGCAACATGCCTACCAGGCCCCTTCTAACATTTCTTTGCAAGAGGATGTTGACAGTCTCAACATCTATGTTATTGAAGCTCATAAGTAGCAACAAAATGTGTCTAATCAATAAATGTGGATGCCCATGGGAACAAGAAATGGTGATTGAGAAATAAAAGAGAAGAAACTGGGAAATGTCATGGCATATATCAAGGGATAAAGATCTAGGGAGATAGACATACACATCATAAGGAAGAGGAAGTTTATAGACTACTTTTGAGATCATAAAAGTAGACAAAGGGTGATATTTTCACCTTACAATGGTTGACAAGTGTTTCATAATGAAAAAATGGAGAAATGTTTCCAGAAATTGGGAAAACTTGTTTCCACAACTAAAGGCATTATCCCATTTGGAAAACATTGAACAAAGGCTTGGGTAATGCAATTCCACATTGAAAACGGCTGCACCACATGTTTCCCCATTACAATGCTTTTACTACAATCTTCTAGCAATTTTCAAGGTCAACTTGGGATGTTGGGTTTGGACATTTGTGTTCACAAAATCTGGTATGCTAACATACATGCAATATGATGGTGTCTAATGAAGAGCAGAATACCCTTGCCCTTATCAATATAGAATAAGTTTTGCTCTCGTGTTCAGATGCTTAAACGTCCCAATGACAAACATCTTCCCTTCAATGCCACAAGTGGAATGATAATGAGAATTGCTTGATTCAGAAATTTGGTGGGAGCATTGTGTCAGGTATATTTTGGATTTAGTGCAATGCAAGCATCGCTCCTAAATCCCCTTCCACTACTTTCACTCGGGGCCATTTGTTATTTTGGATGAGAAGCACTGTGTATCAGTTGCGGCAGATCACCCTAGTCCATCTCGGGGTCACATGAAAGCACTGTTGCTCACAGTGCCATGTAAACCATCAAATTACCTCTGGTTGTACATAAATCAACCCAAAAAACACATCGAATGGTTTTCAAATCGCCACTTGAGGGTGCGCCACTTTGCCAGAATGGACAAGTTCTCCAGCTCACCTATTTTTCCAGATGGGGCAATCGGGTGCTTCTATAGGGCGCTATTTCTGAGTGCTCTGTGTTGGTGCCACAACAATAAGTCAAGATGCTTCACACTAAATTTTGGTAACCAATCTATATGAAAGGTCGATTTTGCATTCAAAATCTTCCAAAAACTCTGAAGATCAGCAATTATCAGTCTGGCTAGGGCATGAATACCTGGGAAGCTGCATCAGCAGTAGTGTAAATGGTGCTAGCTGTGAGACTTTTGGTGAGAAGAGGGTGCTTGTGAAGCATTCCCATATACCAGCTTCTCAAACCAGTGCGCACAGACGGAACTCTGGGCAACACACCTGCAGCGGTTTCAACTTTTACTCCACCGCCTTTGCTCACAACCTTGGACCCCGAATAAGCTCGCCCTCTTTGCCCGACCGCCCATCCCTTTCTTGACTGCAACAAAGCCTTGTGGAGACCGTGCACAGGGGGTTGGACTGGAAGCAAATGAGAGCTCAGTAATTGCAGAAATTCTGTGCTAGAAGACGAAGTGCGGAGGCCAGGGGAATTCCGAAAGGATGCCGAGGCCTTCCGGCCTCTGCTCAAGGCTGATCTCAGCATCCCCTACCTCGCAAACCAAGCCATCAAGCTCCAACGGATCGCAAGCACAAACGCACAGATCTCAGAAACTGCTCCCTCTCCCTCTCGCTCTCTCGCTCTCGCTCGCTCCCTCTCTCTCTCTCTCCCTCTCTCTCGCGTTCTCCTCTTTGCGAGTTAGTTGGTCAGTTCCTCTTGGGGCGTATGTTTTATATTTATTATATATTATTTATTATTTATAATAATTATAGGATTGGAGGAGAATTGAGTTTTGGGAACCGTTGGATCTGTTTTGGGAGCCGTTGGATGTGCTCGGAGCGCATCAATGGAACGAAATGCCATAAATGTTAAGCCCTCTCTTGAGGTGGCGTGGGGTTTAAGTTTAGGGCAAAGCAAGGGATCCAATTTTTTTTTTTTTGGGTTGTTTAAAGTTTGCCCTAAAGTTTACTTGATTTTAATGCACACCTTGTGAATATTATGCCCATTTTGAAACTGATTAAAAAGCAAAAATATGTGTTTTTTTTTAAACACATGTTTTACAATTTTATGCTATGTATCCGTACGTGCCTATCCATACGGCGTCTGTACGACTGTCGCATGGCCCGTTCATAGTGGTCGGTCAAGGTCAAAACTCCTATTATGCTTCGTAATGTACATGTGAAAAAATTTAAGGTACCCATTACGCACTGGAAGGCGCCTGGGCACAAGCCATTTTGCTCGGTTCGGCTTTCCAAAAAATTCTGAAAATCCTTACAGGGCAGAATGGCATGTGCCCTGCTCCTCCCATAGTACCTAAAAGATAGTTGCTGTATTTTATGCTCATATTTTAGACTACCAAAAAAGAGAATGGGCGACTCACCATTTTCAAGGGTGATTATGTTTTTGCATATGCAGGTTTTGCTTCATAATGGTTCTCTAAAAAAGCTCAGTTTTGAAAATGTTGATTATGTTTTTCAAATGCAGATTCTATTGCATAATGGTCATGTGAAAACACAGCCACAATCTACCATTTTTAGCACTCGTAAAGTAACAAAAAAGACCATTGCTGATCATATACTATTTTGCCCACTTCACCTAGTGAAAAAGTCACGCATTTTCCAATACACAAATTATTTGAAACTTCTTTTGGGAATTTTCAATTTTTTGTTGGTTTGTATGTATTGGGAATGATTTTTCTAGTGAACTTGTGTGTGAGACGTAATTTTGAAAAATGCTCGAACCCTCTCTTAAGCTCACTAGAAAGACAATTCTCTTATGTAAAGGTTAAGTGAAATTTTTTTTTTACTCTTACCTGATAAAATAAACATAAGATGTGGTGTAAATTTTTTAGCATCATCTTGTTTCAACCAGTAGATTCAATTAATAGGTCAAAATCAATAGTGATATCCAAGTTAGGATTTTATTTTAAATTATACGATTCGTAAGGCAAAAAAATTTAGTACAAGATATTATGGCTCGTATAGATGGACTTTTATATTTTAGAAATTGTAGAGAAACATTTATGTCCAAGAATAACTTTATGCATTCACCCACTAATTTCTATATAATTAGTTATTCGAAGCTATAAATATTTTTCAAGAGGTAGTCAACGACTTAATTCTCTATTGCATGATGCTTCATTTTAAGCTAGAGATATTTTTCAAGGAAGTAAGTGTGTTATTGTATTGGGAAATGGTCTTTTTAGTGACCTTTGCACATGGTAACATGGTAAAATGGTCATAAATATATGACGAGACTGTTAGGTCGAGGCATAAGTAAACGACCATTGAACGCTTAAACTATGGTGAGGAAGGCCCCTTTTTATGATTGAATTTTTTCTATGAGTCTCACTGGATGAGGTGAGCCTTTGAGGGTGAGAAATACTCTCCTCCCTCTATTCGCTTGGCATTTATGCGGCATGCCCACAAACGCCTAGTCTTTAAATATAGGGGCAGCCCTTGGACAAGGGCCTTCCTTAGCAAAACAACCAAAAGGTTTTTTCTTAAAATAAAATGTTCTATTTTAGAAAATCTAAATTTGTCTTTTTAAAAATAGTAAGTTCGGGATTTAGGCTAGTGTGTGCCTATCTAGTTTTCTAAAGTTAATGGTGAGTAAATTATGAGAGTTTTCCAAAAATAATAAGTGGACCTTTCATATTGTAAGGTATGTCATGTGTTGCATGTAATTAGTCCATGAGCTTACTAATGAATTGCCAAATATATCCATGGAGCTAAATAAGATTAGAACTAGTCAATAGGACATTTAATAAAGTGGTTCAAACAACCTCGCTATAATTGACAATAGCGGAATTGTAATAATGGTTGTAAGGCCCAATTTAGCTAAATAAGGCCCCAAACTTATAGTAGAGGCACAAATGACCACTATAATTTGGAGGCTATTGTTCATTTTGTAATTTTGAGTTTTAAGAGATCTTGGAGCTTCTCTTGGAGATCTTTCTTGATGAAGAAAGTGGTTCATGTGCCTAAAATCACATGAGAGCTACGATCATGCTCTAGAATCAGGCCCTATCTTGTGAATGAGCAATAATCATGAATAAAGATACCTTACTTTGTCTAATTTGGTGAAGTTTTGCTACTTTTAGCTATCTTCTTGATTTTTGACTAGTTTCTTGATTTCTTGCATTTCCATTGTAATTTGATGTTTAATGAATGGATTAGATGTTTGAATGCTAAGGTTGGCAGATGACAATTTTGGTATCAGAGCAATAGATCCTTTCCTTATCAGATTTGGTGGACTTTGTTAAATTTGGTAGAGTTTCTTGTTCTAGCTTTCTTGATTTTTCAATTTCCAACAATTTTTTATTCAGTTTTTGACTATCTAGTTCTCAATTTTTTTTTTTTTTTTTTTTTTTTTTTTTTTTTTTTTTTTGCAGTTTCTTGTTGCATATCAATAGATCTCTCTTTTAGCTTTCTGGAGGTACTGAGTTTTTCTGATTTGGAGCTATAATGACCAAGTTATGGCCATTTTAGTGTTTTCTTCCAATTTTAGTTAGTTGTAGCCTTTTGCAGTCTGTTTCTCCCATTCTTGGCTGAGGTTTTTGGCCAAACTTTTTGGCTGTAATTCTGTAGGATTGTAGATCTCACTCTTAGCTTGAATCTGAGCCAATTTGAAGCCAATTTGGTTGAAAATTGAGGGAGATGTGACAAATCTTGTGGAAGAGGTCAAATTCTAGTTTGAGTAGGGAATTTGGGAGAGAAGCACTTCAACCTTTCATTTCTGAAGTTATGTTTCTTTGTAAAAAAATTTCAGTTCTTGCATTTTGAAGTTTTCATTAAAAAAATAATAAATAAATAAATAATAAACCTAAACCTACACGCCTACCCTAACCTAACCTACCTACCTACTCTAAACCTAACCCTAATTCATCTCTCTCTCTCTCTCTCTCTCTCTCTCTTCTCTCTCTCTCTCAGGCAGAGATCGCGATCCTCCTCCTTGATCATATCAGCAACTGCTTGGCATGTTAAATCCGGCAAACTTTTGATATTTAGATGATTTGCAGCCAAAATGAGATCAAATAGAGTCGCTTTATCGACTTTGACAAAATCCGCATCCCAAGCCTTGACGTCCTCCTCCGGAATCGTCTTTTCATCACCAGATTTGTGCAGGTCCACAAGATACTTACAATATTCGATAACCTTGGCGAGCATCTTGCTTGTGACATTAGGAAGGGGACGACACTGTCTTTGCCGGTATCCACGATCATATTCATCCATCTCAAACATATGACCATCAGAGCTCCTCCTCCTCCTCACAAGAAAAAAAAGAGCTCCTCCTCCTTGATCCGACCAGCGACCTACGATCATGACTAGCAGATTGACAGTCTGCGCATTTCATCAGATCTAAACTGATATTGATTTTCACATCAGAAAACGCATAACTAACCGCGGAAACTCCATTTGTGCTTACAGTAGCTTCATCTAAAGTCAATAGATGGTGTGATTTCCGCATCAGAAACATTCTCGGCATCCTTTCGAACATCCTCTGATTTGTGAACTCCTATTTTGGAAGCAACCATATCACATATGTTTCTCTTCTCTGCTTCATCCGTGTTGGTTGAGCTTTCCTCTGCTTCATCCGTGTCGGTTGAGAATTTCTGTGCTTCATCAGTGTCGGTTGAGATGTACTCGTCCCTCTGCCTACGGTGCCCCTGTGCCCACGCTACCAGAATCTTCCTTTTACGTGCCCGATAAAAAAAATTTCGTGTATCCCTATTTCTTTAATGATTTTATTTTTTTCTTTCGAGCACCCCAACTAATCGCCTAAGTAACCAAGGAAAAAATTTTGCCGTCATTTTTAAGAATTCTACGGTTTTCTTTTTTCAACGGCACAATGCTCCAAAGATACCAAACTTTTCTATAAAGGTCCTTTTCTAAGTTTGTAATTTCCCTATCTTTGTGTAGCCTTAACTTTTGCGTTTGACGTCGAAATTCAGGGATGTAAAAATGGAAATTGCTCAGTTCATTGTGCTGAGTATAGTGACCAAAGTTCTCGTCATCATTACTTGTTTTATTATTACTTTTTAAAAAGACCCCTTTTTTTCTCAAGATATTTGCATTTTACATTTTAGTTCTTTGAATTACCATATCTCATTCGTTTGAGCTCGGATTTCAGTGCCATAAAAAGCAAATTTCATCAGCTCAACAAGATTGACAGCGTAGACTTCTTATTCGTACCAAAATTTGACATCTTCAGAAGTATTTGTATTTGCTCTAATCAAAAAGCCCTTGTGACTATTGTCATCGCTTAACTGCACCTTGTTAAAACCGGTTTCCATACCATTTCCAAATTCTTCCCAAGATTGCAATCCACAGTAACAAGATTTAGTTATTCCACATCGACTCTAATGGATTGGCATTATGAACAAGAGAATGACAGTCAGTCATATTGTGATGACGATTGTGACAATGATGTGGAGGAATATTGGGATCAAGGTGATGATTACATCGAAGATTATGACCAAGGTGACGACATCACTGATAACAATCAGTATCAAGACCAGAACGATGATTTGGCTAATGATGATCAGTATCAGGGCTACAACGACACTTCTGAACTTGACCATTACTCTGAAGATTTCAACAACGATCAGCAGAGCGAGGAACACCACGAAGCAGTCATTGAAGATGGCTCTACAGATGAAGCAGTTGAACTGTGATCCCATGAGCTAATAATACCAAAAAGCATTGTAGACAAAAAGACTAAGCTTGATCTCCAATCTCATTGCTAAGAGAGAATCTACTCAACTCAATCATACGACAACCATGATGTTGAACAAATGATGAAAGGCTAAAATGAAATGATACTCTATATGTTGAAATAAAACAGTGAAGAAATTGTCAAATTAGTGAAATGATGAGAGAGAGAGAGAGAGATAACCATTGTTTAAGTAGGTTGTACATCAATGTCCTTTCTTATCCCTTGTTGAACACCCTGAGATTCTCCATTTTCTTCAAGTTTGTGTCATGAATGTCTGGTGTGTCATCATTAATTTGGCAGAGTATCTGATACTTGCTAGTTTCAATCTCTCTAGTTCAACAATTTTGCAAGCACCATATAAGCAAGATTTACAAATAGAAATGTGCAAAAAATGCAAGAAAGATTCATTTAGAAAGTGAGATAGAGACATCATCAAATGACTAGGACTTGGGCATCTATCTATACACACTCATCAACGAAGGTAGAAATATGGTCTATTTTGCCATGCACTCCAATGTTATTAAAATATAATGTCTTTGCCATTTAATTGCATGAAGCTTTTCTACAAAAGGAATAGACCCAACTCCGTGTCCTTAGAGTCTATCTTCAATGACGTTGTCCTTGAAGCAAATGTGAATGTCCTCAAAAGTTGGTCTTCGATGTCATTGTCCTATGTCCTTTAGCTTTGACTTCATCAATCTCATATTATAAGAGGACATGGACCCAGACCCAGTATCTAAAGATTTTGAGGACATGGACCCAGACCCAGTATCTAAAGATTCTAAGAAAGGTGCACACACAAGGTCACACTTTGCAAGTAGTCCTTGAAGGCAAACTCCATCACTCTCTGAAATGAACTAAGTGCATTACAAAGTCTAAACGACATAACTTTATAAGCATATGCTCCCCATTCCATTGCAAAAACTATTTTATGACTTTCATAAAAGGTAACTGAAAGTTTTATACTATATAAATGTATACGTATATTATATATGTGTGTATAGATAGCATAGTGTTGTCATTCTAACAACACGTGTTGCTGTTGTTGTCTGAGTCCTTAATTATCAACCGTCTATAATATGGCTTTGATTTACTCGTTCGTTAACGCCCGTGGATGGAACGTTTAAGGTGGTTGCGTCGTGGTTTAGTAAAGGCTTATAGTCGACATGGTGTCGACACCAGCTGCTGCTCCTCTCACATCGCCCTTCCAAGTCTTCCTCCCTTTTCTCTCTCCCCAGTGCTCCTTTCTCCATCTCCCTATCGTCTGTGTACCTGCTCCTGCTGATTTCCTCCTATCATCCGTTTACCTGATCCTGCTGATTATTTTCTGTGTCTGTGGATGCTTATTCTGAGATCTGCCCAGATTTCCAGCTTTGACTCTGGGATATGGGTTGCTGAGATTATCCTTTGTGGGTTTCTTCGGTCGGTGAATGATGCCGTCAGCTTCAGCAATAGGCTTCATACGGGAAACGATAGTATCTGTACTTCGACTGTATGGCAGCTTGGACTTTGACAGTAGCAGGCGCTGTATCTTTCAAGGTTTTTGCAGTTAGTCCTAGTTGCGTGCATGTGTGGGACGTCCTCATGCAGCGACATTCATTGCGTGATCTGTTGCTCGTCGGGAGCATTTCGTAGGCTGTTTCCATTGCAAGGCAGTTTGGAATCAGAACAAAATGGCATGATCGGGTGAATGCAGGGATTAACTGTTGTGAGTACTTAATTTGGGTGCTCCCGGAACGAATGTGAACGTATCGAAAACCAGCAGTGAGTGCTAGCGTTTCAATCTTAATAGTTTAAACTTTAAAGAAAAGCCGAATCCATCCTAACTCTGTAAAAGTCCTATCTCTGGGATTGATCTCCATTGTTTCGTGCCCTGTTGGTGTTATATACGGATTAGAGTGAATCGAAAGATCTATTTTCTTCTTTTTCTTACGTTGCTTAGATTCATGGAGGCTATAGTTGTATCTGTAATATTTACAAGAGCTGATACCAAATACTTCATGGCACGTGCAGGTAGCCTGCCATCACTATGTCTTCTTTTATTGCTACACCACCTTTGGCCGACGCTGCATCCAGCTCATGTGGAAAAGATTTAAGTTGCAGGGACAAAACTTACGCTCTCCACCTCAAGCTTGTTGCCATAGCTGCTATATTGGTGGCATCTCTAATTGGCGTTGTTCTTCCTCTTGTGACGAGAAATTATCGAAACAGTAATTTTTATTTCACAGGTCGATGCTTCGCAGCAGGTGTAATTCTGGCGACTGGGTTTGTGCATATGTTACCCGATGCTTTTAACTCCTTGACAAATTCTTGTCTGCCTGCGCATCCGTGGTCCAAGTTCCCATTTGCAGGATTTCTAGCTATGGTAGCGGCAATATTTACCCTGGTTGCTGATGCCTCGGCCTCAGCCTTTTATATTAACAGAGAATCGAAGAGCGGAGGGGAGAAACCTGACGGTCAGGCAGCTGGAGACAGCATGGAGCTGGAAAGTTCCAATCCAGCAGGCAATCCTCGCACGGCTCGTTCTCACATCCACCCTCATGAGCACCACTCTCCTAAGAGAAGTATGGGCTTAGAATCTCGCGCACAAATCATCCGCCAGAGAGTCATAGCTCAGGTTTGTACATCTCTCTCTGTCTCTCTATCTCTCTCTCTCTCTCTCTCTCTCTCTCTCTCTCTCTCTCTCTCTCTCTCTCTCTCTCTCTCTCTCTCTCTCTCTCTCTCTCTCTTAACACACTGTAAACACATTCAGGTTCTGGAGCTGGGAATTGTTGCGCATTCTGTCATCATAGGTATATCCATGGGCACATCGCAAAGTCCATGTACAATTAGACCTCTGGTGGCTGCTCTTTGTTTTCATCAGATGTTTGAAGGCATGGCATTAGGAGGGAGCATTGCCCAAGTAATGGATCCTCCCTTCCTCTCCCCACTGCATTTCCTTTTGTTTTCAGACATGCAGAAAGACATCCTTGTAACTTCTCATATGCATTCTATTGAATTCACCCTTTTTCATAATTGTGACCTGACCAAAACCTCTATATGCATGATTGCGTGGTTTCTTGTGAGTAAAATGCAGGCTGGCTTCAGAAATCTTTCTGCTGCTGTGATGGCCTTCTTTTTCTGCGTCACAACTCCAGGTGGAATCGCTATTGGAATTGCCATCTCATCAGTATACAATGAAAACAGTCCAAAAGCGTTAACCATAGAGGGAATTTTTGATTCCTTGTCAGCTGGAATTTTAGTCTACATGGCTCTTGTGGATCTCATCGCCCAAGATTTTCTATCAGAAGATCTGGCCAGGCAACCTGTGCGTCAAGTTTGGGCATACCTGGCTCTCTTAGGCGGAGCTGGAGCTATGTCCTTGCTTGCCGTATGGGCATGACACCAGCTGCCATGTATCAATCACAGTTGGGCTGACACAACCAACCCAGGTCGTCTCAGGAGTCAGTATTCTTTAGCTCAACAAAATGGAGGGAAAAACAATTGGGCTCGACCTGTATCAATACTGATGTCAACCAGATTCTCATGTTATACTAATGTGCAACTTTTGGCTATAAAATCTTACATAAACTCACAGCATCAGTGCTTCTGATCAAGCCACAGAACAGATAATTGTGCTGAATATAGCAACTGTGAAGCTACCAACATGAAGCTGGGATGGATTGCTTCCACAGCAGCACAAGGTGAGCTGAGATTGATATTATGTGGGAAATAATTCACAAGGATTGACTAGCTCAACTTTTGATTCGCCTTCTTTTTCTTAAAAATCCGAAAGTTGGGCTTAGATGTGAGGAAAGATAGCTTGGGTTTTCAAGCTTGGATAAGGACGATTTCCAAATTCAATAATTGCCATTGTTTAGAACATTGGTGGTGCTTGTGTTGCCTTTGTACATATGACATGGTCTTTTTGAGTACGAGAGTTATTTTTGAACCTGCTCCATTCATTTGAATCGCTCTCATTAGCACACTCATAATTTAATACGATCCAATCAGATTCAGTATGAACCCAAAAATATCACTCTACACCTGTTAGCAAACATCGATAAAAAAAATTAAAAAAAAGTACCAACAGCAGCATTCTCTTACTAGAAATTAGAATTTTTGCAACTGTGTATATTGTTCTGTTCAACTTCTGATGTATGATTAAAGTTTTTTAATCACAAATAATCGTGGTTTTTGCACCTGCATGTCTGTGCACTACTTGGTACTATGCTGATTGTTGCAACTCACAAGTATGTCTATTAGCCAACTTGTACTATAATGGATATATATGTCCATCGCTCCCAATTAAATGTGCCATTCATCATTATGGTAGGATATTGCTCTTCAAAGGAAGCTTATTGGATTTACATTTTCTTTAGTAGGAGAGTTGTAATTAGTAGAGATGTAATCTTCTATGAAGGGAAGAACTATAAGTTTGAAGAAGCACGATCATCAACCAATTCAAATCGTTGATGGCTTGGAGTCAAGAGGTGGAAAAATCTCAAGACACAAGGACTCCCAGAAAGTCTTCAAACAACAACACAACATTGATCAAGTCTCACTTATATGGATAAATCAGGGCAAGGTGAATTTGACAACATTCTTCATGCACATATAAGCTCAATTGATATATCATCAAGTGTACAAATTGCCTTGGAATTCAAAGCTTGGCATGATGCATAGCTTTGAGGTGTGCTACATTGAAGTAAGCATCAAGAAAGTGCAAAACGCTAGATCTCGGCCATCTTACGCTTGAGCTCCACTTTTTTTGCTAGATTTTATTGATTTCAGCTTTCTACTTCATCTTTAAGAAAATATCATGTGGATGTATGCATGTATGAATACACATCTATGGAACATCTTGTAAAGGATCCTTTAAGAGGTGGTGAAAGATCCTCATCGACATCATTCTCTATTGGAGTCTCATAGGTTCCTTGTTTGTAGCTGGAATTTATCTAAAAGTATTCATTCATCATGCTAAGATCAACTCTTAGAGTTGTAGATATATTTACCATAGTTTTTATCAAGCTGAATTTGAGGAGAAGTGTGAGAATTTGCAAATATTAAGTTTGATAAACACATAGTTTAGTGTACATATTGTAACCCTATAATGTTGGAAAAGCCATCTACCTTGAGGTATGGGGGTCCTTTTTCAAAACCACTTCTTGTACACTTATAAGTGATTAGGCCAATTTTGGAAGTGGATTAACTTGTGGTAGTGTAGGCTAGTGACACTTGGCTTGATGCTAGAGGATTAGTGACATAGCACCTCTTGATCTCATTAGTCAATTTGGGCCAATCATATTGTGAGGTGGACCAAAATAGTCCAATCATTGTAAGAGGTGGCATGTAGGAGGTCCAATCATTGTAAGAGGTGGAGGTTTAGAGGTCCAATCAATTTTCTTCATTTCCATGCTCTTGGATCTCAAGCTACTATGAGTGGGAGTGAGGGTGAGTCCATACTTAGTTTTTTGTAGCAAGATTGAGAGATAGGAAGCTGCAACACTCATATTGTTTTGTACATTCTCTCTCTACCCGAAAGCTCCATGTTGCATTCTCTCTCTACCCGAGAGCAAGCCAAATCTTTGACTAGTTTTTTTTCACGAAAAGTGTCATTTCATTATGTGTGATGAACGGTTGATGGTTGATGCATGTGTGGAGTGCTCTTGCCTTAGATTTTTGGGCTAGTATGCTTGTATCTCAATATAGATTGATCTATGTGCAATCACACACATCTTAGGAGATCGTTCACATGTTTTGAGAAGTCCTCACATGTGTGAAAAGTACACATGGTATTAGAGCCTACCTAAGATTGATTTGCATCTATCAAGTGTGATGTGATTTTGGCTTGAAATCTAGCTTTGGAGGATGTAGTTGCATCTTGATTTCTATCATAGCAGTTTTTGGATCAAGAGGGGTCTAAATCATTTTGATTGGATCCATATTGGTACTGTACAAAATTTTGTGCTCAGACACGTGTGAGATCAGTCCACTTTGACTTGGTGGTGCATTTCCAAGGCCGATCCAAAATTGGAGTATGATATCTTGCTAGAAAGCTAGTGAAGTCTAGTTTGTGTTGCAATTTGTTTCAACCCAATTGGATGTCTTGTGGAAGTTATAGCCATTTGAATTAAGGTAGGTAGGGCACCTAGCTTGGACACATCAAGTTTGACTCACACACAGCTTATTTGATCAAAAAACTCTATCAGCCTCGATGGCCCAAGAAATTCTTTTTTTCTAACGCCCTCATTTTTTCCAAGCCCTAGCATCCCGGGCAGCACAGAGCCACCTATCACAGGCAGCTGTCCGCACTGCTCTCGAGCACCCACTTGTCCCGGGCAGCGGCGCTTAATGCTCTTGGGCAATGATACTCCTGGGTACCGACACATGCACCCACTCTCGGGCACCCACACATGCATTGTAATGGGGGAATTTGCACTTATATGGCTCATTGGCAAACTCCTCCCTGTGCTATGGGAATATGAGGGAGCTGCCATGGTGCTTTGGGAGCCAGGCGTAGCCTTATCATTGATGTATTATTTTCTTTGGTCCTTAAATTGGAATGATCATGCACAAAGCATGTGGACTCAAAGATTTCCAAATAAAACATACTAAATGATGCTTTACAAGAAGGAATGCTCCAGTAGACCCCATCTTCCTAATGCCTTGTACTACCAATGTACTTCTCGGCCCTCCCTAAGTTCTTTCTCAAAATTTTCCTCACTAGCAACCTAACTTGATGTTAAAAAAGACACAAGTTGCAATATTTGAATCTAGAAACTCACAAAGGTCTCACTTGATTTTGATCTTCTCAAATTTGACTTCTACCCCTCTATGGATTTCTAGTCACGGCCCTCATACTCCCTCACAAAGATAGAATGGAGATAAGATGAGTCTGAGTCAAAATACAATCAAATCTAATCAATTTTACAAGATTCGAACAAAAAAATGACTCAATATCTCTCCCTCTTCTTGATGGTTCTTCAAGACCTAAAAAAAAAATTAAGGGCCTGAACTTAGTGTCAATTAATTAGAGTCTCGTGACACTAAGTCAAATCTCATTGATGGCAAACAAACTTTGATGCTTTTCCTTGAATTGGATCCAAAAAACTCATCAAGATGATGGTGAATCAAATTGTTTGGATCTTATGAATATTTGAAGTTAATGCAGGTGCAGAGGTGCCCACATGTGTGGGATGTATAGCTATTGAACCTCACCAAGTTCTGATCACAAAACTTCACACTAAGACTTGATTTGAACTTGCCCTCACAAGACTAATTTTCTAGCAACAAACTTGCTAAAAATGGATTGTGTTTTGATCATTAATTATCCTCTTGTACTTGGCTCTGATACCATGTTAAAGTACAGTACTAAGGACTATAAATGATCCTACAAAAGTCTCCAAGCGTGATTGATTGATACACCAATCTCTTGCATAACTAGTCATCAATTTCTTTATCTAGATTAGCAATTTTGGATCACACAATCAAGAGCAGTAATAAAGAATGATCAAATGTGCAACCCGCACGTGTGTGGTACAGCCTCCAGCATGGCATGTTATCATAGTTTGAAAGTAATCAAGTTTTACAGATGTAGATTGGGCTGGAGATGTTGATAGGAGAAAGTCAACATCAGGATATGTCTTTGTATTCAACAAAGGTCATGTCTCTTGGAACAACAAGAAGCATAATTCAATTTAATTATCTTCGATAGAGACCAAATACATTGTCTTTGCACATGCTGCAAAAGAAGCTATCTAGTTAAGGCGTCTATTGTCGGTGGACATTAATGATACAACTGTTTTATCTATTGATCCCAAATATCAATCTAGGAGCAAGCACATTGAAATAAAGTATTATGTCATCAGAGACAAAGTACTCGAAAGAGAGATCATTTTAATCTTTTGCAGAACAGAGTCCCTAACAGTGGATATATTTACTAAGGCATTATCATTCTAAGTATAGTAGTATGCTCAACTTAATACCTTGATATTTATGAGTTCACATTAAGGAGAAGTGTTAGATTTCATTTATTAAATCATTTTGTAATGTAATTCTACTCTGTAGTTTTACCCGCATTGTCGAGATAGTGTCAAAGATTTCAAGATCATCTGTAGAAATATCATTAGATTAGTTTATTTCAACATCAACAATTAGTAACTCTTCATCAGGATTATTCATTTTTCTTCTCCTCTCCATTCCACCATAGGCACAGACTGATCATTAATAAGTTATCACGATTATAGCTTGTGTAAGAGCGAAATGTATAATAGAATTATATGTGCTATTATTATTGTGCAATCAGAGTAGAAAGCGGATGGATTTTTCATCATTCTGTAGTACATACTACATTTGACAATTCAACACATGATTTGTTCTACTGTTTCTTTTGTTCATGTTATTATGATCTAAGTTCTGGGAATTGGCAAGGAAGCAATCTTTCTCTATCATTCATTTTCCACACTTTTGAATGAAAAATAATCTGTGTTATGGTTGTGTCGAATTAATTTTGTCATACTTTGTAGATATATACACATAGTATAGGATCAATAAATACATAATCAATCCATTAGACAATCTGAGTCATTCGAATTCATATCATATTCTAATAACAAGGTAGTTGTCTTATATTCAAATAAGCAACAATCCAAGAAGAAGGAAAATTTGAAGGACAAGAAGACAAATACTGAATAGCCTTATTCGAACCAATATCAACAATATGATCAACATCTGCAAAAATCTAAGGCCAGGCTATTCTGTAAGTATTGCAAGAGAACCAATCATGACATCAAGGATTGTCAAATTTTCAAACATAATGAAACAAATAAGAAAATGCAACAACGAGATGAAAGGTCAAATTTTGCCAAAACTCCCATGAAGACTTGACACTTATGATGGTACAAGATCTGCAATATAAAAATACTCAACAATGGCATCTTGATTCAAGAGCTTCTTAATGCATGACACCATGCAAGCACCTATTTGAAGATCTCATTATTTCTGATTCGAAGTACATTTTCTTCAGAGACTCAGGTTCATACAAGATAGAAGGCCAAGGGTCTATTCTACTTCAGTTCCCAAATGGCATTTGCATAAGTAGAACAGTCTGTACATATGTCGGCTTGAAGCAAAGCATGATCGACTCGACTTCACCAACTCGAACGAAGTCTATCGACATCCCGACTTCGACTCTTTCAACATCTTCTCAAGGGTGAACACATCGACTCGACTCATTCGACGCCTTCGACGATTGTTGACTATCACTAGTCAAAATGGAGCTCATCATCTACCTTGTACACTACGGACTACGTCACCGTTCACTATGCAGTAACTGCATCACTTCATGACTGTTACCCGCACAATTGTAATCTTCACGAACTGCAACTGATGTATATACATACAGTAAATCAATAACAAACAGAGCATGATTCATATCAGATTGAGTCCATAATCAGTGGTAGCGTGAATTAGAGTTCCTCCATGAACACCCTTGTATCAAACTTTCTGATTCCATAGGATCAAAGATTTTAGAGAGAGTGAAAGTAGTTCAAAAAGTAGAGATAATATTCAATCTGTAACTAGTATAGTAAGATCACATCACATAGTGTGCTACTACTGTGAACTTTTTTCGGGCACAGGATTGTGAGTTGATCGTTGTATTCACAACAGCTTAACAATATTCTCTATTTTATTTATGTGTTTTGCATTGACGAATGCTTTCTGATAATTCTTTTTCCTAGTACTGATACTCATTCCATGACTCATTCAGAATATCTGACTTGAAGGAAGTATGGTTGTCATAGACGCCTAACTGTTTTGCTCCCTTCATGGTTGTCTTTGACACCTACTAAGATATTCATCTGATCGATCTAAGTGATAGTAACAATAGTGAATCTGTACAATGAAGGTGTAGTAACAACGATCAAATCACAATACAATCATGCTGATAAGCGCGTGATCCTACTTATAGATTCAAAACAATTGCTAACTCTCTCTCTCTCTCTCTCTCTCTCTCTCTCTCTCTCTCTCTCTCTCTCTCTCTCTCTCTCTCTCTCTCTCTCTCTCTCTCTCTCTCTCTCTCTCTCTCTCTCTCTCTCTCTCTCTCTCTCTCTCTCTCTCTCTCTCTCTCTCTCTCTCTCTCAAGAGTCAGCTACTGTAAGACCCATTCTGGTCGTTTGATCTCTGTTAGATGACTTATGATGACACTTACAATGACTTGATCACTTGTCTTCAATCGCTCATTTACATTTATAGCAACTGGAAGATCTTGCATTATTCTAGCTTTACATTTACAAGATTGTTTAACAACTGATTAACTGCCTAATTAGACAGTTGTTATTGGAGCGTGAAGACATAGACAGTCTGTACATGGAATACTATGTATTTCTGCAGAGTGTCGCTTGTGTAATATCCTTTGTAAATATGCAGTGTCGCTTGTGTAGTATCCCATGTAAAACTGCAGTGTCGGGTTTTTTTTGTCTTTTTGTCGCCTGTCAAAAATTGCGAGGAAAAATGCAATGTCGCGTTTTTTGCCTTTTCGCCTGTCAAAAACTACATGTAAAAATGCAGTGTCGCATTTTGCCCTAATTGTCGCCTGTCAAAAACTGCATGTAAAAATGCAGTGTTGCATTTTTTTCGCATTTTTTGCAAAATGTCGCTTTTCTGGAAGTGCCTAAATGGCCCCAAAAACAACTTGAATAAGTGTCGCTAAACACTTAGTTGCAAATTAAGGTGAAAAGAAGCGACAGTGTCGAGTGTCAGGTTTTTTGCTTGTGAAAAAACCTGAGTAAAAATGTAGACTGTGGCGACAATTGGTTCAAATATAAAGACTGTTTGAAAACAGTTCATTTTCTACAGGTTGCATTTGAGAGAGTAAAAATCAGAGAAGGAAGAAGGGCTATTGGGATGAGTAGGAGTTAGACTAAATTCCAACACTCCCCTTTAAGCTAACTGCTATGAATCTGAACTGCAATTGAGATTTATCATATCTACTAGGGTAGAATGGTAATCTCTAGACAATGGCTTTGTCAAATATCAGCCAACATACTGTCTGTATGACAGTAACTTAGAACAACATCTTGGTTAGGAGTTAGACTAAATTCCAACACTCCCCTTTAAGCTAACTGCTATGAATCTGAACTGCAATTGAGATTTATCATATCTACTATGGTAGAATGGTTATCTCTAGACAATGGCTTTGTCAAAATATCAGCCAACATACTGTCTGTATGACAGTAACTTAGTACAACATCTTGGTTCTAAACTTTCTCTCTAAAAAAATGGAACTGAACTTCTATGTGTTTAGTTCTAGCATGAGTACATGGGTTCAGACATAGAGCTATGCAGCTTTGATTGTTGCACTGGAGTATTCTTGGAGCAATTTGTGGAAATCGCAGCCTCCTTAGCCAAATGATCTCCTTCACTACTGATGTAGCTGCAACTTATTCGGATTCTGTAGAGGACAATGAGATGCATTTATGCTTTCTGTTATTCCATGAAATGGGTCCTCCTGCAAGGAAACAAATATAACTTGATGTGGATTTTCTGGTATCCACGTCTCATGCCCAATCAGAATTTGAATAGGTGGTCAATGTGAGTGGAGCTTCTATGTTGTCATTGTAACTCAATGCATATTGCTTTGAGGCTTGAATGTACTTCAAAACTCTTTTCAGGGCTTTCCAGTGTTGCAGGCCTAGATTGGACATGAATTGCGACAGTGTGCAGATCATAGAGTACATGATAGAATCTATGACTGACTGATAGGGGTACTTGCACATTTCTTGCTGATCTGCCTTCGTTCTGGGGCACATGTCTTTGGATAGCTTGCATCCTAGATCCATAGGAGTATCTATGGGTTTGCAATCCTCGATGTCATATCTGCGAAGTACATTGATTAGGTAAGATAGTTGGCTTATGGTGATCCTTATGCTTGCGCAATCTCTGCTGATCTCCATACCGAGAAGGTAATGAATTGGGCCTAAATCGGCACCCACACAGGTCTTGCTTTTTCGCTTTCCTTGCACCTGCTAGATGTGGGGCGAGAGTATATTGCTTTAGTGGATACATGTAGTACACATTCATTTATTAGTAGTTACATTTCCACCAGGATTCGCGCTACACCTGTTCTTCCTTCCCAACTTCTCAGTGTTGAGGTTGCTAGTTCTCATTATTTTCTTAGTTCTCAGATTATCGCATTGGTAACCCCACGATAGTGCCAACAAAATAGGTGAAAAGCTGAAGATGATGTAGCCAATACAGGTGCCAACCAGCCACCAAAATAAGCAAAAAAAAACTGCCACAATAGGGCACCCAAATGATGAGGCATAATCGTTGTGTGGGCTGCAAATTGGCCACCCAAACCCACTGCATAGTTCGTGTGCAACATAGTTCGACATCATAAGTTTTTCCATGAATATACTTCCTTCTGTGTTTGAATTTGGCATTCTTGGAGATTGTTAACTTTCTTCATTTTGTAATTGTGGATTTTATTGCTTCTGATGGCATCTTGTTGATTCCTAGGACTCATGGTGGGGGCACTCTGTCCATAGGGAGGTAACAAGAAGGAGGCATGGTAGAAAGGGTGCACTAGGAAATCTAGGTAGCCCAAACACCTTTGAATGGAGAGATAGAATCATCAAGCTTGGTGCAGGAGAAAGCCCATTGGACCATGTGCGGAGCCTAGGGAAGTGGTAGAGTTTAAGAGCATCCACGAAGTTAAAGCCATTAGTAAAACAATTCTAAGCTAATCTTTTAGCAAAGGAAATACAGGTTGTGGGCCATTGAGAGGATGACGATAAATATTTAAATCACTAATGTTGATAAAAGAAAAATTTTAATCAAAGAGAGGGATTTCCATATATCAGAATGGATTGAGGTTGAACAAGAAGCATAAATGTTGATAACATTGGAAAAAAAATGGAGATGCGAAAGTTGGGATGTCCACCTAGCTCGAAAAGTGAGAGATAAGCTTCTGGTACTTTGAAACTAGAGTGATTAATTCTCATAGAAAGTGTTGGATAGGAGAATTCAGGACTCTAATGTTCCAAGAATTATATGCATGGAGAAAATAACAAAAAAGGGAGAGTAGAAAACATTGCAATAGAGTACAACGTAGAAGAGGGATAGAAAATACCCTTCTAAGAGAAGCCACGAGCCTTTTATCTTGCGATAACTGTAAGCAGACTATGATACTTTTGTGTTCATCATAGAAACCTTTGCTTTGGGAAGGTTTGAAATCTTCGACTTATGCGTGGAACTAATAGGCTAAAATTTTAACATGTCATTGCCATGTGGAAAGCCACTTGACGAAAATTCTTTTAGGTTATGGGAAGTGAGCTTAGATTCCTTGGCCTTCTTTGCTAGGTTCCTTGGTATGTTTGGCAAAAATTTGCGGCCATACCATCTAGACTAGTGGAAAGCAATATGTCCTTAAAGGACTTGGCTCCCATGATAAGAAATTAAATTTTTAAAATTTATTAGAAGTTATTGTCATTAACATTCTCTTGAGAGAAATTCCCTCAAGTGATTTGGTCATTTTCTTACCACATTCACTAGATCTAATATTCCTCTGTATCTCTGATTTGCTCATTGACTTACTTATTGAAATGGCAATGTGATTTGATGATTAAATTACATCTCCAGGCCACTATGGAACACTAGTGAATGTGTTATATATTTGTGTAAATATATAACACATTCACTAGTGTTCCATAGTGACAATCAAATCATCCCTAGTGACAACTATTGCACTTTATTAATCTAAGTAGAAGAATATGATCATTGATGTGTCAAAAGGGACTTCAATCTCATGCGTTATATATTTGTGGTAAACTAGTCCTACTTTCATAAATGCCACAAAGAGTCTAGAGAAGATCACACAAAGCTAGCATAATCAAAGTAACAATATTTTTATGTATGATATCAAAGTTTCCTTAAATATGAAGAGACTTACTACTTCCGAGTCACCATTATCTCACACAATAATGTTGATATCTTTAGTTGTTCGTGTTTTGTTAGCTTGACGTATGGAATTTACCATTCAAATACCTCACAAGTTGTTGGCTACTATTTGTCATCTGGTAAATATTGATTCACCACTTTCTAATGTATCTCCAACGAAATTATCAATGTAAGATTAATCTAGTTACAATTTGACTCACTATCATTTAATGGTTTGACTAATTTAGTCTAGCCTAAATACATGAGTATCTTGTTGTTCAGTAACACTTTTCAGAAGTGGCCAGCTCTTTGTAGTTCGTAATTCTTTCTAGATTAACGACTAAGTGCATGTGAAACAAGAATTTTAGAAACATGAAGTGGCATGATAGTAACAAGCCTTTACTTTTTACAATAAGCTAATCATTTCTTAACTTATGTACATTTGGAAGAGCACCTCATTTAGTCAAATTTCATTAATGATCAAATGAGTTGAATCTCTCAATCATGTAGAGTGCTTCAGTCATGAAAAAAGCGTAAGCATGTTAGTGGCTCTACCATGCTAATGGTAAGGGCCACTTTTTAACAATACAGTTGTTGTCAGCACACTTTTGTGTGCATGTGCACAAAGAGTGCATCAAATCCATGCTTAGTTGCTAGAAAATAACTCGAGATAGACGTGACTTGTTTGTGCATAAAATCACTTATCTGGATGGACAAGAAAATGGCCGAGAAAATATCTCAATTTTCATGCCGTAACGGATTTTTATTAGTAGAGAGAAACAAATTGGATTCACAGTGTGTGCTACTATTTTGTGTGTAAATGAATTTATATAGTAAAATTCTAGTGTGTTTTTGTGTAAATTGTTCTGGTTTTAGGTATAAATTGTGCCTGAAATAATATATTTCAACACTTTAACTAAGAAATGCCCATATCTACTCTAATAGAACTCCAAAATGAAATTTGTTTTTTTTTTATGGGCATGTTACCTTGGTCAAAAAGGGTCTTTGAATAGATAGCCATCAAAAATCTAGTGAAGAACGTGATATTCACACACACATTCAAAACTATCAAAGATTGATCAATATCTCGCATATTTGGCACATCATATCTTGCTTGCAGTTGTGCAAAATCAATGGCTCAAATTTTCTAATTGGTAAATGTATATATGATGTGTGAAAAAAGTTTACAAATCTAAATCAACATAATCGATTAACCACATAATTTCATCATAGGAAACGCTCTCCAGCAAACTCCCACACCCAACTGTATAAATTATCATAATAGAGAAGCAATACAATATGTATAAGAACTAGGGCTCGATAAAGATCAGACTGTCTAGAAGCTTAAAGAGAATTCAAAAAAAGAATCGTCAAAGAAACATTAATGATTGCACTCATTTAACTCACTCCCTTAATCATTAACATTTTCAAGAAATATAAGAACATGAACGGAACATGCCTCCATGATAGCATGCTAACTAAGCATAGAAATATATTATATCAAAGCATCACAATTACAATAAAGTAAAAGTCGGTCTTATTCTCATAGATTTGTGCTTTCATCAAATTTCATGTTATCTAGTTTTGTATGAACTCTTTTCTATGCTAGCTTTGTTATGAAGTCTTTGCCCAAAAATTTCATAGATATGTTAGCCAATTGTAAATCTAGTGTTGTAGTGTGCTACATTCACATCCCTAGATTGCAACTTCTCATGTATAAACTGACATTTTACCTCTATATGTTTTGTTCTTGCATAAAACAATGGTTTTTTGCTAACTATATTCCACTTTGGCTATCATTTAAAATTATTGTACTTTGTGTTTGTTTCATACCAATTTCAACTAATAGTTGTTGTAGTCAAATGGTTTGTTGAGTTGCTAAACTTAATGCTTTATATCTAGCTTCAATGGTCGAAAGAGATATAATATGTTGCTTTTTGCTGGACCACAAAAAACAACCATTGCTAATGTGGTTAATCTTCTATCATTTACACGTTCTTAGCCCAGTCAGTTTCAAGATAACTCTATAGTTTAGGTAAATCATGTTGTCTTTTGTAATCAAACTAAAATTAGTTGTTCCTTTTGTATACTTTAACATCTTCTTTGTCTTGGATTTCTATCTTCTCCATCCTTTATCGCATTGCTAATCTAGATCCATTCATTTGATGTGTGTAAGTACTTGTACAGACACATACTCTGCATAAATACAAAGTATTCGATGATAGTGTTTCTGTTGACATGTTGAACCATTGATCTGGGTATCATCGTTTATACGATAATCACCATCAACTATTCAACCATCATTGAACTATTGAGTAGTCACCATTGACTCTCGATTATTTGGCAAATCAACACTATCATGCTCGGACAAAATATCTAATGGAACCAGATTCTGTCCGACAACTACTAACAACATGTAGTGCCATAATCCTATTTGTGAAAATACAGATTAAGCATTCTTTTAATTAGATAGCCATGTGTATATATTCGATAACAATCGATGTAAAGAAGTTACTACTAAGTTACAAAAGGTTACTCTTACTCTTAGACTATTTTAACTTTGTGTCTTATTCCATCTTTTTCTCTGTTATCATAGAGTATTATATTAGAAAAATCGTGTAGGCAACTGCATTCAGATTTGTACACATTCTTTGACTAAGTCAAACTTTTCAAAAATTCGAGCATTGTCGTGTCGTGTCGTTTGCATTATTTCTGTTTTTGTTTGAGTCCTAGTCTTGTACAGAAACTGATTCATAGATTAAACTACTCATGTGATTGATAATTTGTGTCGATTGTAATGCTCTAAGATCTGTTCTATTTTACTTCCGCAATTATATTGTAAATCAATCTAATTCATGCATGTCTATGAAATTGACTATTTTGATCAAAGCGACTTCGAGGCTTGGATCAAGTAGATCTATCTTCGAGTAATCAAAGCAAATCTCAAATCCAATAGATGTAGGTTCATGTACTGAGGATTATCAGCCACTCCCGATACTTCTTCTGAATCCCAGCATGGTATCCGAGCATGTTGTTATCTCAATTTGATTTATTGCATCTGATACCTTCATGATATCAGAGCAAGATTTATCATCTAATTTCTAAGTTGTTAGTTGAATAGAGTGTAGAGTATCAGAATGATCATTCCGATATAGAGTAGACACTTATTAAAATTGTTTGACAGTCATATAATCTACGATTTGCATACACTCATCTCAAACTTCCTAATGGATTCACAATCACAATATGCTCTAATCTCTTGACATAGTGGCTTCTATGTAACATAACTCACTTGACTCGAAAAAAATTGGGACAAATTGAATTTTCGGTCCGGCAGATTGGAAGCATATTATTGGCTGACATGTGCAGCCCGTGGTTATAAACTGCTTAGATTAACCTCAAGTTAAATTTATCTTGGGACTTGAAAATAACAGTTATCGCAACAAAGCACAAAACTATAATGCTTTAGCACCTATTATGCCCTTGACTCTCATGTTGACATATTCGAACGTGAGATTCTTCAAGCTATGGCGATGAGAAGGAGACCAAGATCCTTGATCTACTCTGCAATTTTTTATAACGAGAAGAAAGACGATGGCACATGGATTTTGCTTATGAATATCATAACGCTTCTTGGGTATTGCATCCATCGGCGAGAGGGGCTTTTCACCAAAGGTGAACCACTTGCGAATCTTTTGATGTAAGGCCTTTGTACACATTCCTAAGGAAGAGAGACGTAAGCTTGATGTAAAAGCTATCAAGTGCATTTTCCTAGGATATGATGATCGTGTGAAGGGCTATAGATGTTTTGATCCAATGGAGAACAAAATACATGTTAGCCATGATGTTATCTTTGATGAATCCAAGATGTATGAAGATGAGTATGCTGAGAAGACGGACACATCCAGTGGGAAAGATGGTACAGTGAGGATTCCTCTTGTTGATGATCCATTTGTTGACTTTTCTAGTGATGGACATGTGGATACACCTCATGATACTACTACTCAACCTCAAGAGACAAGTTGGAGAGGTAGAGATAAACCTTTTGGTGCAAAAAGGATTGAAGTTGCAGGTGACAAACGCAAGGAGAAAGATGTATCATGGGATACATTTTCACTAGGAAGCCGATCACCTGAAAGGAAGCTCTCTAAGTGGTTTGAGAGATTGATGGAGAGCCGTGACACAGATGACTTTCCAGGAACATCTATCCAGGGAGAGATACAAAGATCAACAAGAGAGAAGACACAACCTGATAGGTATGAAGCAAATTATGCTTTCTTATCTAGTATAATTCGAAGCAAAGAATCTTCGACTTATGTTGAAACGAAGGATGATGACATTTGGGTCAAGGCCATGGAAGGAGTCAATTGCTAAGCATAACACATGGGACTTACTGGAACCACCAGTTGGCAAGAAACCCATTGGTTGTAAATGGGTGTATAGGACTAAGTACCCTGCAGATGGAAGTATAGCAAAGTACAAAGCAAGATTGGTGATCAAAGGTTATGCACAAAGTAAAGGCATCGACTATGAGGAGACCTTTGCGCCAGTATGTAAGTGGAATACTCTACGTCTACTTGTTGCTTTAGCTTCACATTTTGGTTGGTCTTTACATCAGATGGATGTGAAATTTGTTTTTTTAAATGGTGAGTTAGAAGAAGAGGTGTTCATGGATTAACCTGAAGGCTTTATAGCGAAAGGACAAGAGAATAAAGTATCTCGCTTGAAGAAAGCACTTTATGGTCTCAAACAAGCACCATGTGCATGGTACAGCAAGATTGATGCTTACTTTCATTCTAAGGGGATTCTGAGAACACACTCTGATCCAATCTTTATGTCTTATGCTTTGATGATATGGTTGCTTTGGTTGTTCTTTATGTTGATGACCTGATTATTATGGGAAATAATCAAGAGATGATAAATATGATCAAGAAAGATTTCATGGAACAATGTGAGATGACAGATCTCAACCTAATGCATTATTGCCTTGGAGTAGAGGTGTGCCAAAAAGGACATGAGGTGGGTTTAACACAGGTGAAGTATGTTAGAGAGTTGTTGCATAGGTTCAGGCTACAGGATTGCAAGCCAGTGAACACTCCTATTGAGCCAGGTAAAAAGCTTTCTAAGCTTGACAAATCACAACCATTTGATGCTACGCTGTATAGGCAATTAGTAGGGAGCTTGATTTATCTTACCACGACTACACCAGATATATGCTATATTGTTGGTATTGTAAGTCAGTTTATGGCAGCACCTATGGAAAGGCATTGGAAGGCATCCATACGCATTTTGCGTTATGTCAAAGGCACTTCAGATTATGGCTTGGTGTACAGGAAGCATGAGAGTTTACATGAGTTGTGTGGCTATGTGGATGCAGATTGAAAAGGTGACTATGATGATCGTAGATCCACCACAGGGTATGTATTCCAGCTTTGTGACAGTTGCTTTTCCTGGTCAAGTAAGAAGCAGAGTACAGTTGCTCTATCCACAACTGTTGGGGGTATTCCCAACATATTGGAAATAAATAATATCGGCTAATAAAATATGTTGCGAGGCATGACATCCTGCGCATATACGCCCATGGCCCAATGAGCACACAAGCTGAGTTGTAAATAGAATAATAGATTTGGGCCCTTTTGTAGTTAAAATAAACTTGAGGCCCAAAGTCAAGTTAGAAACTTAGTGTTGACTCTTTTAAGTTGGGTCCAAATGGAGACTCACATGCATCATGTGAAATCCAACGTACTTTTTTAAGACCTTTGGATCAAGTTGGGTCCAAGATGAATGGATAGGATTAGTGTACATATTAGCCAATAGTATTTTGGGGCAAGGGCCTTCCCCATTTATAAAAAGGCATCTCATGTACTCTATTTGCATGCTTAATAAGAAGGAGGAAACTCTGCCAAATTTTAGAGAGAAGCATCCTCACTTGCTAATGTGCTTGATTGTGTTTTCCTTTTGCTCTCAAGTTTGCAAGTCACTTGGTTTCCATAGTTAAACTTTTTGCATTAGCAAGCACAAGAAGCATTTGAGCTAACCTCCACCCCCCCCCCCCCCTCTCTCTCTCTCTCTCTCTCTCTCTCTCTCTCTCTCTCTCTCTCTCTCTCTCTCTCTCTCTCTCTCTCTCTCTCTCTCTCTCTCTCTCTCTCTCTCTCTCTCTCTCTCTCTCTCTCTCTCTCTCTCTCTCTCTCTCTATATATATATATATATATATATATATATATATATATATATATAGAGAGAGAGAGAGAGAGTTAGAGAAAAAGTAGAGAACTATCTAAAAGTAGCATCTATTCACAGTTAAGCACCTATCTAGTGTTCTAACCCTTGTTGGTAGCTGGGAGGGCTACTACCACGTGAGATCTTCGACCCTACAGTGGTGCCGTTGATAGGTTTTCACTAACTAGTATAGCTGTATTTTAACTATTTCTTGCTTTTTGGAGTAGTTTTAGGAAGATTTTTGGGTGTTTAGAGTTAGTTTTCTGTATTTTTCTGTGTTTGGACTGTTCACAACTAGTGGAGGAGGTGTGAGAGGGTAGAGGAGACCCTGAACAGTCTCTAAGGGCTTGACATCCAAACCAAAACCTGAGAAAATCCAAAAAAACACACCAATTTACATTTTGGAGAGAAAAAGAGCCAAAATTTCCATCAGATTTTGTTTTCTCCAAAACTAGTGAGAGATAACCCTCGCATGGCTGGCAGCAGCTCCTAGGTACTGTCCCAGACCTGCATAGAAGCCTGCGAGAGTTAATTCTAAGCAGATTGCAAAAATTAGAAAAAAAAAATCATAGAAATCTAAGAAATCCTTGTAAAAAACCAAAAAAATTTCAAGCTCACTGTCTAAGTGCCTGTACGAGAGTTCCTAATGGAAAAAAGACGGGAAAAATACCAAAGAACCCTCGCAGACACTAAAATTTTCAGTTCTAGTAGGCAAGAACCCTCGTAGAGAATTCTGAAGTTCCATCTCAGTGAGACCAGGACACAAAAGAGTTTGCGAGAGTTAGTTTGATTCCAATGAGCAAAAAATTGGGTTTAAGTGCTAAAAAATCACTAAATAGTGAAGATCTAGCAAATCCATTCAGAGAGAACTCTCGCAGACCACTCCAATTGATCCAGAATGACAATTTCCATTAGTGATGAAGCCTTTGAGAATTAGTACTGATTATTGGTGAAGATCAAGCCAAATTAGTGGTTTTGAAACCTTGCAAACAGTGAAATTTTCACTTGTTGTGAGAGTTAACTCCCGCAAAGATTTTGAGAGTCACATCAAGACCAGATTCAGCTCTTGTTATCCTTGCGAGAGTTATTTCCCAATGATCTGAGAGATTTCAAGGTTTTTTGTCTGCAAAACAACTAACCCTCACACAGCCAACCCTCACACAAGAGAACCCTCGCAGACTAGATCAGTTGAAAGATGTGCACCAGATCTAGCTACTGTCAAAATCTCAGGTCAATCAGTGTAAGGAGTAAAAAGCTATCAAGGAAAACCATCGTAAGGAGCCTGAGTTCACTTCTGGCCAATCAGATTGATTAGATCCTTAAGATCCAGAGTGCATCCCATTGTACAAGCAAGATCCAACTATCTTGGACCCCACCATAGGATGAATCTGAGATCTGGACGATCAGTAGCAAGAAGGACAGCAAATCAGACACCACACCTTCCCAGATTAGCAGCTGCGCAACAAGAGACAGAACCAGAATCCGTGCCAATGGATCCAATGGGTCAACCCGTACTTGTCGCTCTCTTGCAAGCAGTCCAGAGGGCACCTCAGATGGAGATACCAGAATATGACAAATCATCAGATCCCATCCGCTTCCTCTAGATCTACAAGCATCGAGGGGCACCAAATACGGCACCCAGATATGACGCACCGAATAATCATCAACGTATGGCCTTACCTGCACCACTGGGGCCAGCCAATCCACAAGTGGCCCACGTAAACTTGACAGCAGCAGAACTAGAGATGCCAGTACCACCTCAACTTGTGCAACAACAATGGTATGGGCTGGATGAACCATATATGGATCCTGCCATAAATGAATATATTGAAACCTATGCAGCTCAAACTCAGCATCAAGGCGGAAGAAATTACGGTTGCTACGGATGTGGTGAAGGTCACAAAATTGCTGAATGTCCTTACAAGGGACAATGTACATCCTTCTACTGAGAATGCGGTTATGGACACTGCTTCAAGAGTTGTCCATTGAGACCTGGGACTAGCGCACCATTGAACTTCATTGCAATACAATGAGCAACAATTCCGGCGGGGATGCCACCAGAAAGGCAACATTTCCATGTCCATGTGTTAGCCGTTATGCGAGCACAGAAGAGGAAGGAAGTGGCTCCCTCACCACCGCCATCGGTCACTGATGACCAACCCTCAACTTCAATGCCATATCCGAATGGGAGGGAAAAGGAGATAGTACCAGAAGATATGACACTGGGTACAGAGAGCACAAGCGGAGGAAAAAGAGCACGAAAAGGACAACCCTATGGAACCTCTTGCTGATGACTATTTTTATAGTTTGAATAGTGTCATAAAAGATGAAACTTCATTTGTATTGAAAATCTTTGGGTCCACATGCTTTGACTCTGATCATTCCAATGTAAGGACCAAAGATTATCCTATTTCAATGATATGAATAATGATATTATTTTGCTCCTCAAGTAGAGATTGTAGAATCTATTTGTTTTCCACCAAAGAAGTTGTCAACTTGAAGAAGCACCTTTGGATCAACACCTTATTCAACTCATTGATGATTTGGAATCAAGTCAAGTGGAGGAGCAAGCTCAATACCCGAGGACTCCAAGAAGAACCTTGAGTATCAAGATGGAGCCATCAAGGCTCAATCATATGGATCAAGCAAGGCAAGTTGTCTTTGGCAACATTATGTATGCACTTAATAGTTTAATTGATGTATCTTCAAGTGCACAAAATGCCTTTGAATCCATGGCTTGGCATGGTGTTTAGTTTTGAAGTGTGCTACATGTATATAGACACATTTGTGGAACATCTTGTAAGGGATCCTTTAAGAGGTGGTGAAAGATCCTTCATGGACATCATTCTCTATTGGAGTCTCAAGAGTTCCTTGTTTGTAGCTAGATTTTTTAGACGTCTGTACTTGGTGCGTGCAGGGAGGGCGTGCTCTCTCTCTCTCTCTCTCTCTCTCTCTCTCTCTCTCTCTCTCTCTCTCTCTCTCTCTCTCTCTCTCTCTCTCTCTCTCTCTCTCTCTCTCTCTCTCTCTCTCTCTCTCGTGTGCCCTCCTCTCTCTCCATTGCAGGCACAACCACCATCAGTTGCCCTCGTACTCCAAGTTGAAAAATCTTTTTTTTGGGACGGGCGCGTTCATCCAATATCCGATTTGCCATACCAAAGTATTTAATCAACGCACATCTATTTGATCTTTTCCTCTAAGGCACTTGTCCTCTCGCGTGGAATCGATATCGGCTCTTTCAAAATGCTCTGCCTTATGAATATGTTTCGAATGAACAATTATCTCAACAGAAACAAAATCATCTTTACAGTGCTTAAATAGGATGAGAGACTGTAATAATTGCCCTCGTACATGTTTTTCAAAGATGTCCGTTTAATTTTTTTTATTAGCTGCTTAATGATGATTATTCAGAAGTGGCTGTGTGAAGAGCTTGACTGTTAGAAGAGTAGCAGTGGCTAAGTTTGTAAAAATAGCCGCTTCTTCTTCCGTAGAGTAGCACCTTCCGGGATTTGTCAAGAATTGTGTAGCCATCCGTATCGAATTCGACCCTCTGACTTGAATTGGTGATTCTGCTAACTGAGAGCAGATTCTTGGTCAGATTTGGAACGTGGAGAATGTTGGATAGCAACTTGACCTCACCTCTTTTGAACTCAACTCTGACTGTTCCTTCACCTCCAATTGTATGTGATGAGTTGTCTCCAAGTTGCACAACTCGACAGTGGGTAAATGACTTGTAGTCGTTGAACCAGTCGCGATGGTGAGTCATGTGTTGAGTTGCTCCGAAGTCTAGATACCAAGAATCGATATCCTGTTGTTCTCCTTCTTTGGTCATGAAAGTTAAAGGCAAAAAAGGTGAAGGTGGTCTAGAAATGGTTTCTAAGTCATTCTGGCCAGTGTGTCGTATTTTTTATGAAGGGAAAAATGCGAAGAAGACGAAAAAGCAAAAGGTGCCTTAAGAATGGTTTCTAAGGCATTCTGGCCACTTGGCCAGTGTGTCGTATTTTTTGTAAAGGAAAAATGCGAAGAAGGCGAAAAAGCAAAAGGTGCCTTAAGAATGATTTCTAAGGCTTCTGGCCACTTGGCAAGTGTGTCGCATTTTTCGCTGATCTGCGAAAAAGGCGAAGGTGCCTGAAAAATGTTAAGGTAAAAAGAAAAAGAGAAAAATGTGAAGGTCCGAAATTATGAAGTTGGCCTTCAGTTCTTCAAGATGCTCATTACTTGAAAGATTTGTTTAAGGTTGAGCATTATAAAATCTAACAAAAAGAAGGGGCATTATGCATCCGAATGCTACAAGAGGCTAAGACCAAAAGAGGAGGAGGACAAACAAGGGAACCTTGCATATGAAGAGGATGGAGATGAGGAGATCTCATCTTTGATGGCATCTACATCCACCCCAACAAGCAAAAATAACTCAAAGGACACTTGGTGGATTGAGAGTGGGGCTAGCTCCCACATGACTTTCCAAAAGGACACATTCTAAACCTTACACAAGATTTGGATGGGGATTTATGAGACTTACGAGATTTAGGAGAAGAAAAATATATTGTTCTCAAAATGTCCTTGAACGAAGAGGTCTTTGAAAAATCCCTGACTTTTTGAGGGGTACCAAGGGACCTCCTCCTCTTTGAGACTCACCCATTTTGCACACGCAATATTAGTCAAGTCGAGGTTGCTTTCGTTTTTTTCTTTTCAGTTACCAGTTTCGGGGGAGAGGATGGAGCTAGGTAGAAGCACTCAGCAAAGTTGTCATATGAGTCCCATAACCTGAACACAACTGTGAAATCCTTCGGCATAATGCTGACACGCTTGGCATTTTAATGATATAGAAGATGTTTTTAATATGAGGGAGGATAAAGTCTTCTCAATTTACGCAAAACAGTTCTTAGAATTTTTTGACATTATTGATTATAGTTATAACAATCTCAAAAGTGAGATAGATTTTGATAAAGACGACAACTGGAAATCTGGAAAGGAGGCTTTGAAGGCCATAATTGAATTATCAAAAGCCTATGAGAAAACTTTGCCGAATGAAGAAGAATTTTGAAATCCAAAAAAATATCCTCCGAGGACTCAATAATAATCTCCTCGAGCAATGTAGAAACTATTGGAGGACATGACATTAGTAGAAGAAACATTGTTACATTCGATGATTATGATCTGGTAAGTTGATATTATATTGGTTCTGATGTACTATTTTCTTTCAATCAAAAGTTTAAGTTTGAGATTGTATTGTTATTATTCATTCTAAATATATTACCTTTACTCATTTACAAAATGCTATTGAACTATATTCCTTTGGCATGAGACATGGAGGCCTTCGAGGTGTATCACTTGTTGAAAATGAAACTTTTCCATTGTTGAAAACTATAACATCTCAAAAGATTGATCATCAATACCTCATGCTTTGTATTGACTATGTCAAGCTCATAATTCTCCCACCTCATATTTTACTATGAGCATACAAAAATTTGAGTTTGTAGTGCTCCCGCTACATATTTTGCAAAGAAAATACGAAGATTTCAAGTTGGCTGAAACATGCAAAGAAATTTCGACTTTCGTAATTACAAGCACGCTTAACTAATTAATGCCCAAAGTTAGAGCTAGTTTTAACCACACTAATTAGAATGCGGTCATTACCAGAAACTCGAAAAATGGCAACCAAACGATACTGGTTTCCATTCTCTCTCTACGTAACCTCTCTCTAAAGTCAAACGTGTTAAAGGGCTCATTTTGATCTCACATTTTCCCTAATGCATACACATTCTTAATGTGTTTTTACTATGAATAGCAATTATGGATGTCTCAAACTTTACTATAGATAGTAAAATATATTCTTAGCATTTTTCTAGCAGTGCTTTATGTTGGGGAAGAACCTCAAATGGGTCACGAGGGCCTTCCCTTTATACATAATTGTGTCTTCTCAAACCTTGAATAAATGAATGGTCCAAATTGAGTTTGGGGACCACCATTACCTAGGTCATAACAATACGACCTCATTATGTTCTAGAAATTTGATTGGCTATAATTTCCCTCAAAATAGAAAGTTATGATGGATGGAATCTTGAAAATACATAAGACTCATGAATGGGACCTTGAAAATAAGTGCCTCTCACGTACAGGGAAACCCCCAAACCTAGAGGGCTACAGCCCGAGGCACCTCCCAGGCGCGGAAGGCTCCCGGGCGGGGGCCTTCCCTTGCCATGATTACTTACTGACTTTTTTTTAAAAATAGACCACAAATCACGATTTGCTAAAAATAGTAAGTTTAATAATTTAATTTTATGATAAATACATGATCAAGACTTTTTAATGATAGTAAACGTACCTTACAAAATGTAATGTGCTTTGGAAGATGTCTAGTAATAATGCATTACACATTTATTACTCCATCAATTCTTGGAATAATAAATCAGGTGTGATATTGTGGCTTCTAAGGTTTTACTAAAATACACTGTGAAAAAATCAGTAGGTTGTTACGTGGAGGAAAAGGACCTCCCTCGAGGGCATTCCGCCCTAGCAGAGCCCACTGCCCTAGGCCGAGAACCCCAGGGCGTGTGCTCGAGCATGTAGACCACTCGAGAGGAAGAGGGCCTTTCCTTGCGTAATTCCAATGTGCGGAGGCAGAACTTTTTTTTTTTTTTCTAGATATTTTTTTCGCATTTCTAGTGCAAATTTTTGTACATTTTTGTCAATTTTGTTGTTTGGTGAAATGTGCATGTGCTATGTGGCAGCTCGCGTCATTGGCTATCCAAAGCGTATTCCACCAAAAAGCTCATGTGCTATGTGTCAACATTTGATTGGCTGATCATGAGAAGAATGATCACCTGAAATTTTGGTTGTAAATCCGCATGAACATTGTGTGGGGAGAGGTGCCTTCAAAATACAAAGGAAACTTGAGCAATTCGGATTACGATTAGAATCATTAACATGATCTTGGAAATGATTTTCTTTTAAGACTTTATAGTAACACACATATGTACAATAATGGGTCTCTGGGTAGCATCTTATGCGGTGCCCCTCAGGAAGTGATCGTATAGTGTCACATGATTCCATTCGTGACGTTTTTGCAGCTATTGCTCATGATAGTGGCTTCCATGTTGTTCGAGAGCAGACACACGTTTTGCCAGGGCCATCTGGGCAATCATCTCATCGACGTGTTGACCTTGTTCTCTCTCGTGAGAGAATTCGCACTCTCGGAGATGTCGTTACTGTTGATCCCTCTCGACAGGACCTTCTTCGTCGTTCTTCCACCACGCAAGGGGCTGTTGCATCTCACACAGCTCAAGAGAAAGAGAGAGATTATAATGATCTTGCATTTGGTGAAAAATTCATCCCCTTTGCTTTGGAAACGTTTGGATGTCTTCGTAATAAATTTAATGATTTCTTGTCATTATGTGCGGAGCTTGTTGTGAAGCGCCAAGGACAAAGAGTAGTGTTATCATCAGTCATTTTATCTTTCTATCATCAATGTATTTATGTTGCATTGCAACATTTAGAGGCACTTTCGATTCTTCGATGAGCTCAATTTGCAGGAGTGGCGAGTTTGAAGCTTCATGCATTACCTATTACTACAACTATTCTAGTTAGTGACTTAATATTTTGAGTAATTAGTTTAATATTTTATGTTTTACAAAGCTCTTTAGCTTAATTGCTCTTTGCCAATGGGCATTATCTTTGCTTTCATTTATTTGTACATTGATGAGTTTTTCTATCCTTCAATAATCAAAGCATGAGTATCTGCTTTTATCTATTTGTACATTGATGAGTTTTCCCATCTTTCAATAATCAAAGCATGAGGGGGTGAGGGGGTGTTCGCCTATATAGGATAGGGATATAGTAATGGCTTGTCCTATTGTCATTAGGTCACGCTTGGTGGGTTTGGCATGAGGGTTGTTAGCCTATATAGGATAGGGATATAGTAATTACTTGTCCTATTGTCATTAGGTCACAAGTTTGGTGGGTTTGGCCCTGACCCATTGGTAAGGTACCATGCGGCATTTTTGGTGGGTTTGGCCATGACCCATTGGTAACGTGCCATGTGCCATTTTTGCTTGGGCCATACCCAAAAGCCGAAGAAAAATCTGTCCCAAGCACCAGTATCTTGCAAGCACGAGCCATCCGCATCCCAAGCAAGCAAGATTTTAGGGCACATGCAAGCACAAATCCGCATGAGGGCACATGCACCTTTTAAGAAATATAGTTTAGTTTGAATATATATGTGGCATTTGTATGCATTGTAGAAAACTTATGGGTTAAAAGAACAAATGTTAGTCACACAATCCTGGGCAAGAATGTTGGGGCTAAATTAATTTTTAAATTAAAAAAAATGTGGTTGTAATTAAGTTGCGGCCAAAGTGGGCATTGCCTCCAAGATCCAAAAAAACACACACACACACACACACACCAAAAACACAAAAGATTCACGCATTCTCATTCTGGCAAACACGGATTTATGGCATAATTTCTTGAGGAATAGAGATACATTCATTATTCAATGGTTTTGAAGGAAAAACACTATAATTCCTTCCTTGGGGAACCAAGAATATAGATCCATTATTTCATGCTCTTCCACAACAACAAGTAATCCTGTGAGGCAAATCCATTAACCACCACCACTAATAATAATACAAGTCCAACTCAATGTTTTCTCCTCCATTTTGTTAAGCTATCGAATACTGATCGAGTCGAACTGGGTCGATTGTGTCTGCCAGAATGTGATTGATTGCTGGCAGGTGTCATGCCCATATGGCAATCAAGGACATAGCTCCAGCTCCGCATAAGAGAGCCAGGTATGCCCAGACTTGACGCACAGGTTGCTTGGCCAGATCTTCTGATAGAGAATCTTGGGCTATGAGATCCACCAGAGACATGTAGACTCTGATTCCAGCTGACATGGAATCAAAAATTCCCTCTATTAGTAAAGCTTTTGGGCTGTTTTCATTGTATACTGATGAGATGGCAATTCCAATGGCGATTCCACCTGGAGTAGTGATGCAGAAAAAGAAGGCCATCACAGCAGCCGAAAGATTTCTGAAGCCAGCTTATAAGGACACAAGACAGCACGCAGCATGCATGTAAAGGTTCTGGTTAGCTCACAATGACAGAAAGGTGAGTAAGATATAACGCATATGACAAGTCACAGAGAATATGTTTTCTGCGTGTCTCTGAAAACAAAATGAAATGAAGTGGGAGAGAGAAAGGGAGGATGTATTACCCGGGCAATGCACCCTCCTAACGCCATGCCTTCAAACATCATTTCTCGTCACAAGAGGAAGAACAACGCCAAGAAGAGATGCCATCAATATAACATGAGCTATGGCAACTAGTTTGAGGTGGAGAGCATAAGTTTTGTCCCTGCAACTTAAATCTGTTCCACATGAGCTGGATGCAGATTCAGCTAGTGGAGGTGTAGCAATAAAAGAAGACATAGTGATGGCAGGCTACTTGCACGTTCCATGGAGTATTTGGTATCAGTTACTGTAAATATTACAGATGGCACTATAGTATGTATAATATTAAGAGACGTAAGAAATAGAAGAAAATCAATCTGTCAGTTTAGTTTACTCCAATGCGTATATATCAAACACCAACAGAGCACGAAACCCATCAGATAACGCTCTTACGAAGCTACCATAACATTGGAGATCAACCCCATGAAATAAGACTTTTACAAAGTTACGATGATTTGGCCTTCCTTTTGACTATTAAGATTGAAAAGGTATCACTTACTGCTGCTTCGAATTTCTATACATTCACGATCGTTCCGACCTTCCCAGAGCAATAGCTTCCTGCACAAAACCAAATCAAATACTTAACAACAATTTATGCGAGCATTCACCCGATCATGCCATTCTGTTCTGATTCCAAACTGCGTCTTGCTATAGAAATAGCCTATGAAATGTTCTCCGAGAGCAATATGTCAGGCAAGTAATGTCGCTGCATGAGGACCCACACATGCACGCAACTACACGCAACTACACGCAACTAGGCATAATTCCGAACGGGTTAAGTAATACGCCGCCTACTACTGCCAAATTCCAAGCCAGACAGTCGAAGTGCAGCTACTGTCACACTTATGGAGCAGTGCTGATTCCTGATTCCTGAAGCTCAGCTGCTGAAGGCATCATTCATTCATTGAAGAAATCAATAAAGGAGGAATCAGGATTCTGGATCTCAGGAAACGATATAATATATCCAGAATCTCCCGATTCTCACGGGCCGATGTCAGGACAAGACTGCGGCACAAATGGGTTGAGCACTGCAGTCTGGACTCTGCAAGCTTGAGATGCATCTGCATGTCAAAGCATGATGCAGGCAGCAGCATCAATGCTGCAAAAGTCTTAAAAAGACAAGGTAGCTCCATTTTTTTTCCATTTTCTTGAAGTTGTCTGTTTTTGAAATTTTAATTTTTTTAAAAAGGATCTGCTTACTTTACTATACACAAATTTATTCCATAGCAAAATGACAAACATAAAATTTATTGCATTTTAAAAAAATTGTCACTTTTTTTAAAGTCAAATTCCCTAAGTTTATATAAAATTGCTCTTAGAAGAAATATGTGGATTCCATTCATGCATTCATGTACTATGCCGGCTTTCCCCAACACTGATCATTATGTTTACTCTCATATGAAGTGTGAATGGCTATGAGATAAGGCTTGCAAGCGTCTAGGCTGTGCACATCACATAGAGGTGGCATTTTGTTGCACCCCACTTAAATGATAGGGAAATAGCATAGAAAGTATATAGAATCAAAAGAATAGAGTATAGAGAAAGGATCTCACAAAGTATAGATGGGGTCGGGAGAGATTAGAGAAAGGACAGATGGGCATAGAGAAAGGAGAGATGCACCAGTAAGAAGACTTGGAAGGGCGAGAAGGAAAGTAATAGTAGAGATAAAGGGTCTCGAGTCTCGAGTCTCGACTATAAGCCTCCACAAAAACATGATGCAAGCGCATCTACACTTCCATCCGCGGCCTTGCATGCCAAAATAGTCTACCATGTCACTAATTGCTACCTTGGTAGTTGATGAGTGTGTACAAACAAACAGATGCCACTCCATGATGTATGTCGCTCTAGTTCTTGAGCTAATTGATTTGTATAGAATTCTTTCTTGCATTCTTTGCACATATTTTTATTTATAACTCTTGTTTCAACTTTCTATCAAGCTTGCAATAATCGTAGAACTAGAGGAGCGCAAATAGCAAATGCCAAAGTCAATACACTCCATGCCTTTACAACACAAACTTGACAAAAATGGAAAATTTTGGGGTGTGATGGATAAACAACAAGTCATTTTATTACAATGGCCCTTTTCTTAAACTTCTCTCTCTCTCTCTCTCTCTCTCTCTCTCTCTCTCTCTCTCTCTCTCTCTCTCTCTCTCTCTCTCTCTCTCTCTCTCTCTCTCTCACCCACATGGTATGATTTCAAATCTCCCTTACCCTTTCATTAGTTGTTCAACATGATGGTCATCATATAATGGAGTTGCATAAATTTTCTCTTAGCAATTTCATTGGAGAACAAACTTAGCCTTCTGGGGAATCAATCACCTATATGATAGTTGAAGAACAAGGCAAGAGAGCAATGTCACCTTATCATATGGCACCGGTAGAAAATGCGGCAGAAGGAGCATCATTAAGCAAAGGCATTTACATGCCAAGTCTGTAAATTTCTCAATAGATGTAACCAAGCTATATTTACTTGCCCCCCTCCCCTTCCCCCCGTTTTTCGCATGAAAATGGCAAAGGACAAAGTGACGACATGCCATGCATTCATAACACAAACTTGACAAAATGGAAATTTTTTGGGTGTGGCAACAAGTCATTTTCTTACTTAAACAATAGCTCTTCTCTCTCTCTCTCTCTCTCTCTCTCTCTCTCTCTCTCTCTCTCTCTCTCTCTCTCTCTCTCTCTCTCTAGTTTTTCATTTATTTGACAATTTTTTCCATGTTTCACTTCAACACATAATGTACGACTTCAAGTCACCCTTTCAATAGTTGTTCAACATGATGGTCATCATATAACATAACGGAGTTGCATAGATTCTCTCTTAGCAATGTGATTGGTGAACAAACTTAGCCTTCTTGTCTACGATGGGGAATCAATTACCTAAAAGATAGTTGGAGAACAAGGCAAGAGAGCAAAGTCATCTTCTTATCATATGGCACCGATATGAAATGTGGCAAAATGAGCATCATTCAGCAAAGGCATTTACATGCCAAGTCTCTAAATTTTTCAAGAGATATAATAGACGTGTGTGAGCGTGTGCGTGCTTGTGTGTGTGTGTGTGTGTGTGTGTGTGTGTGTGTGTGTGTGTGTGTGTGTACACACACTAGCGAAGTGTGCCCACCAATTAGTGCGGCTCAGATATCGGATCAGCGCACCTGGGAGAAGAAAGTGATTTTTCCCTTGGACTGCGCACGTCCGCGAAATTATTGGACGACATTATGCATGATCAAAGCTTGATTCGGTAGACTCTTTATACTGTCGAGTCAAGCTTTGATCATTCATATACATTCCAATATCAGTTCAACACGCGAGAATAGCTCGTCTGGTTTACACATGCAGTAAATGCACGTCGATTTACTATTGGATGAAATAATGGCATTTGAAATTCTTTGAAATTATAATGATTGGATGTCAAAAAAGGTTGTATTTATAGCATAACCTTGTCAATTTTTGAAATGAATTGTAGATGTGACCATAAATTTGTAGAACTAATTGTAGATGTGACCATACTTTGGTAGAAATTAATTGTGGTCATCATTAGCCATATCGACTAATCATTTTGATGACCGATGTATATTTAATTGGATTTGATTGACAAGCCTCTGAATATCTCGAAGTAATCATCAGCGTAATCTGAGCCTCGGAATTCCAAAAGACCACATATGCAATCATTTCATATTTGCACTATATATATAGATGGACAACGCTTAAATTTTTTTGCTTACAGTTCTTATCATTTTCTACTTCCATGCGATATTGATTCAGCGCGCCCAAAGCAACCTACCTACATTCTGCTTTTACTCGTGCGCGCCCATCCGCTCTCAGGTATTGGTTTGGTCTAAGTTCAGGTCAAGAATCTCTCTTTTGTTATGAATTTGAATGCCTTTCAAAAAATTGTAACATTTGGCGAGTTTTTAGCTTGATATCTAAATTGTGCTCGTCTATAAAACCACTTAAAAAGTTGAGCTAAATATTTATTTTTTGAATTGTGTCCTCCATGATTTGTAGCTCTATGAAATGCTATCCTTGCTTGCCAATGAGATTTTTCCATGCCTTGTGATAACCAGATACTTAAGCTCTCATATTCCTTTGCAAAATAAGTTGCATGATGAAAAAGGATGTGCTGCAAACAATAGATTTGATTAGTTACATCAGTAGAAAAAAATATAAGCCTGATTAGATATGTACCAGATAATGATATAGATTAGCACATGTAATGAGTAACGTTGTTTTTTCCCAACAATCATGTACAGATTTTACAAATGTGGTGCAATGATTTTGCAAAGTCCTCATATCTTCTTCTGATAGGTTTTCTTTCCTGATAACACCTATGAGTTTGTCTAAGTTGGTCCACACTTGTCCCTTTTCCACTCGATTACTTCTGGTCAGGCAGATTTCTACATCATTCCTCTAGAGCGCTATGACATTATTTTGGTGCAGACTGGTTCTCTTCACTTAGTACTGTTGTTGTGGATCTCTCTCAGTAGACACTTTCCTTTACTCATGCTGGTTAGCATCATTCACTTGCTAGTATTGATTCCCAGAGTGACTATCCGTTGGTTATCAAGAAGCAATTTATGCGTAGCCTGCCAAAGGCTCAAGGTGTCGCTCTTCTTTCCATTCGTTGTTGCATGCCTTGCGCCTATTTGCCTTGATTCACAGATATGGTATTCAATGGTCATTCTTGGTTTCATTGATATTGAGGCCATATACCTTGGTGGTGTTTCTAGTATTGCTTTTGCACATACCTCAGATAGTCCTCCTGGTTCGGTGGTTGGTGCAGTATCTTCTCCGTTGGTCTATATCTCCATCCCTTGAGTTCGTTATGACCGATGTTCCTGATGATTTCTCTGGGGTTCTTCACGGGTCCACGGTTGATGGTTCCCTCGTTATTGGTGATCAGGTTGTATCTTCTTTCGCTTTACTCTGTGGATCTATGCTTGAGGTTTGTGATCTGCCTCATGATATTTCTACGGTTCATTACATGATTCATGCACCTATGGCCCTTATCGTTACGCATTTTCCATCCAACGATATTTGCCAAATGGCCACTATTTACTTATCTAGGGTATTTATATGTTGGGATCTTTCTAGATGAGTATACGAATATCCTTCAGTCTCCTTGTGTTTCTACACATAGGTTTGCTGCAGTCGATGTCGATGGTATACAATTTTGGGCTTTATATGCATTGGAGATTTTTCATGCGACTGATTCTTTTTTACCTCTTGATATTTGGCATTCCTGGTAATTACGTATCGTTTGGATTTCATTTGGACCTGTTGCTCATACTGCTTCATTTTCATCTATGGATATATGGCATTCCTGATTATTATGTATGGCTTGGTTTTCATTTGGACCTATTGATTGATGTTGGTATCGCCTATTGTGCGGATATCTCTATGATTATGTGTGTGGCTCTCTATCTGTTCCTTAATTGCTGCTCAATTTCAGGCTTGGCATATCCTGATGGCTTGGGTCATTGCCTCCGTTCCAGCTATTGTTTGTCCGGATAATCTTTAGGTTCCCAGTCATTTCGGGTTGCTCCATATCGCTTGGTCTCCGATGCTGAGTTGTCACTCTGTTCTGGTGTTCCAGGACCATCAGAGTACCTTGAGAGAGTTTCTTCTCCTCTCTTGGATAATTTTTAGAGATGTTGCCGCCATATACTTCAGTGTTGCTCATATGTGCTTTGATATTCATTCCCAGCTACACGTGGATATTGCTCTGATGCTTGTTGCGGATCATGTTCCTAGTTCCAGTGCATTTCTTCTATTTCCCACTTGTGTGCCTCGTGTGTACTTTGGGATTATACTTGCGACCAATTCCGATGGGTCCTCTGATTTTCCATCCGTTTTTGCTGCATCCTATGATGGATTGGTATGTACATATGAGATCTTTCTGGATGAGGATTTCGGCTACAGTTTTTTAGTTGGGGCCTCTACTATTTCTAGATTTGTTGCTACTGTTTTCATGAATCATGTCTTTTTAGAAGATGCATTGCTTTCTTGGACCTTTTGGAGCTTTTCGCATGTTGCTCTTCTCGTGATATGGGCCTTGAGGGTACCATGTGCCATTGCTACTTCTCATTCATGGGCCATATGGATACCTTGGGCTTTTGACCATGCTGGTGCACATTTCTCCATTCTAGCTATTCTTTGTCAAGACTGTTACAAGCAATTTTTATCTTCTGATTTGGCTGAAAAATCAGCACCCTTGCTGATTTTACCAAGTGAAGATCCGCTTTTTTTTGCTTGTTTCCAGGTGTGGAAGAAGGCGCTAATTTTTTGTGATGATTTGATCACATTCCGAGGCTGAAAATTGGACAGCATATTACCATTTGTAAGGAAGGTGTTTGCAACAGCCCTATCCGTGTGTGTATTGTTCGCACTTTCTGACAAGAAAGAAGGATTCCGGAAAAAGCTTTGTTGGAGGCTAACCTAATTCTTTGCTTGCTGGTTTTTTGAGTTTGTAATGCAATTTCAAGCTGAAATTTTCAGCACACAAGGCTTGTAGGAGGGCAAGTTCCTACATCCATCTAATGTGTGGTTTCCACACATTCCGGTGCTGATTTTTCAGATTTGATACTTGCTGGTTTTTGTGTCTTTTAGGGCATATTTAGGGTTTGAAAAAGTTTATCTTCGAGCAATTTGTACTTGTTCGGACGAAGATATGTTGGATGGCACCAATGGAGTTACAAGCTGAAGTTTGGCACCGACGTGATGATCAAGAATTTATCGGTAACAAGATCTATCTTATGTCATTTGAAATTTTGCAAGACCTCTAAAAGTGCTTGGGAAACACAGATATACCGAATAAATGATTCATCATCATGCTTTCTCCTCTCTACTTCATCCTCTTTGAAGATAGAAGAGCAAAGGCATGCAAAGTTTGATCATTGTCTTTCTTCAAGTACAAGTTTGCATGGGAATGTTAGTATGGTAGAACATTCTTCTTCTCTTGAGCCATTTCTTGCAAATGATGGATGCATTACTGAAGAACTTTATGAGCAAGCATCTCAAGTTAATGTTTTGGAAAAGGCTGAAATCAAGCATTCTTTGAAACCATTTTGTACTAATGGAGGAGGGAAAAAATCATGTCAATTAGTACATTGGTTCAAAGTGTCGTGTTGCTGGATTTTTTGGGAGTTTAAAGTGGCAAGCTGCTGGTTTTTTTCTTGAAGATGGTGGACAGCATATTCAGCCATGGTTCATTGATCATTTTGCGGATATTCGCGATGAGTGTCCATCTCTTTTCCAGTTTCCTTATTGGCTTCCCACTGCTAATGCAGTTCTACCTTTTTGGGCTTTTTGGACACCTTGGTATGATGTCCCTATCTTTTGGGCTGCTCCTCTACTATCTTGGGCATTACGAATACCTTGGCATTCCTGGTTGCTGCTTGATCTTCTTCTGGTTACTTGGCATTCCTGGTTGTTCCATATTGCTTGGTTTCAAACGACGCGGCCGAGATGTTCCCTTAGTCCCCACGATGTCGATCCTGAGCTATTCCCTTTCTTACCAACTGCCATTCACCAGGTTCACCTTCAGCATAGTCGACGCCGCCAGCAAGTTCAATTTTTAATACAGTGGGATGGTCGTCCTATTGAGGAGACCACATGGGAGCCTATTGATGTTTATTATCATACACCATTATTGGCAGATCAGGCTCCAACCCTCATGGCCTTGGTTATTTCATCTACCACGGATATCGTTGCAGATGTTCCCTCTACCTCATGATTCAGCTAACCATGAACATTACTGTAAATGTTGCTTAGTACTTGCTTTACATTAGTATATTGCGTGTGGGGTATCTGTTGTGACGACTTATGTCCTCTCCATCAATATTTCCATTAGTTCATCCTTTTTCAGTATTTAGCGTACTTACATTATTATTTTTGAGATAGTCATTATGCTTGATAGCCGGTGGAAGGCTTTGTTTTTCAATAGGGGAGAGTTATGGACTCGACTCATTACATTTGCCGTGTTCATTCTTTTATTCTTTATTATGCATAAGCAGGCCTATGGGTCCTTTTATTCATGTACTGGCCTTGGGCCCTATTTGGTCACATTTATAGGATTTGGTCATATTGATTTGGAGTGGGGGATTCGGAGGGCAAACTATTTTCCCTCCAAATCTTCTGCCTCCCTCTATTTGTGAACTCCTACTTTAGGACAGCATTGTAGTCTTTTATTCAATTGATGATATTGATCTCTCTCTTTAGTCTCATTAATCTCTCTCTTTCATGCTTTCTAAGGTTAAGTCTTGCTTGTGTGATGCTTTCATAGCTTAGCTCTAGATCAATTGTGGCTTCATTCGTAACTGTTCCGGAACGGGTTCCAAAATGCATTCAGGAATGTGAATTTTCCAGGAACGCTGTCCACGAACGCTTTCTTTTTTCTTTTTTTTGCAATATGGGTTTCAAAAAACAGGAAATTTTATGGGGGACCCTATTTTTGACAAGTGGTATTGTTCTGATTGTTTTTATAGTTGAAAATTTCTTTAAAACAAATTTTTTTTATGTTTTTATCAGCTAAAAAACATTAATTAATCAATATACTGTTTATAGAGGGGGGAAATCATGCTTATGCTTTGTATGATATATATGTAAAAAAAAATTTACATGTGTTCCGGACAGCATTCCGCTGTCCTAAACACTCACATTCCGGAACGAGAGTTCGGGAACGCAGATTAAGCAACACAGTACACAAATTGATCAACCTATGTGCACGTGCAGCGGCAATGTATTCAGCCTGTTCGAAATTTGCGTTGACGTGCTAATTCCTTCAGCTTGCTCGCATAAAAGGCAAGCAAGTAGGCACCCTGTAAGGTGAGCTAGCTCCAGAAGGGGCTTTTTCTTCAGCCTGCTGCGAAGCCCAAAGCTCGCTGACAAGTCGGATGTAAGGGTAGCTTGCTGAGGCAAGCGAGAACAAAAAATCCTGTAGCTTGCTTGGTTGGGCAAGTTCGGGGTTGTGGGGTGTACCTCAATATGCCCTTGTACCTCTATACAAGTCTGTAAATGACAATGCTTAGTTAGTATGGTGGGAATTTTCAGCCCCCCGATATTTTCCAATTCAAAATTCAGGTTCAGTAAAACTAGGAACCCTCAAAGCATCTTAAAAAGAAAATTCAAAATATAAATACTGGAGCATAGCATAGGCGAAAAAATCTGAAAGAACAACCATTGCATGAATACAGATTTCAATTTACATTATAAAAATTTAAGCATAAACTGAACATGCTTCAAACATACCAGCTAAGAAGACAACAATAGAATATGGCTCCAATTTCACTGAGTGAAAGGAACAAATTTCATGGGTTCCAAAAAGAACCCCATTCATCTAACGTTCTGGTTTTGCCACAGAACTAGGCAGTGTCACAGCATCTTAACAAAAGCGAAGCCGTAGACAAGCCTTACACCAAATACAGTCTAAACTACACCCTTAGAGCAAAAAGAAATTGAAAACAATAAAAGTGCAGAAAAACCTGCAAGCTATTTTTGTTGCATGAGACCAGCTTTCTGGTTACTTAATTTGCTTAACACCCTTCTGACATGCTAGCCGTCTTATGAACGTGCATGTACCTTCTCAGTTATTAAATACATATATGAATCTCTAGCATAAAGAATTTCTAATGAACAAATTTTCAAGATACAATGAGGGACGAGATCCCAAGGAAGAACACACACGCTTTACCATAGTTAAGTGATTCTGTTCACCATAATTTGGGCCCACTCTGCAGGTTCCTTAAGCTGTTGGTCATCAGATGACAAACACTCATCAAGGAAATCTTTGTAAAAAACAAACCTCGCAAACAAAGGAGCTGCATTAGTGCCCAGTGTATCGGCCAGATCACCTAGGACCCCGACAGCAGCCTTTGTCACCAAATCATCCCTACAAAAACACATCTGGTGAGCTTTGAGAATTGCTAATCTAGAATCTTTTTTTCTGGAAACAATCAAAGAAAGAAACAGGAGGGTTGTCATCTCACCAAGTACAGCAAATTATAACTTGGAATCCTTCCACAGTTGGAAGGGAATCCTCATATGCAAAGGCTACTCATCTCTATCATTGCATCAACCATATGCTCGCAGCCTCATACAAAGGACGACATTGCTCTAAGCATACATACTTTGAGAGATCCAATTATTGTAAATATCTACTCTTCACTAATTTTCAATGCTCCAAGTCAGATGAAACACCAGAAGCTTCAAATAGTACCTGTCTTTATCTTGATAAACATTCTCAATAAACTGTAGGATATGAGGTGCGTAGGGTATCATAAGTTCCGCCTTGGAGTTTTTAAAACCCTGAAAAATGCCTGAGTATGCTTCAAAAATTCCATTACGCAACTGATTGCTGTAATCAATCATCTCATCATCTCGATTTGATTGTTGCGCAGCAAGTTCTGCTGCTCCTTGAAGCATTGGCATGGCATACATCAAATACTTCTCAAAATGTTCTCCTATTGCAAGTGCAATATCTCCAAAACATGAAAAGATGGGTGGTTTGACGGAACGGTGGAGCTGATTGCTTGAGAGATCCTTAAGGAGCTGTGTCATGATGCCATCACAGAAGGGCAGCACTTTATCGTCCAATGCTCTACAAATATCCCCCACAACTCCAACTGTCACAGCACATACCTGATACTCTTCAAAATTTTGAAGCCCCATCTCCAGATATCTATAGAACTCCTGCATATACTTCCCAAACTCCACACCAGTAGCATACGCAAGTGCACCGATTGCAAGCATTGCCTCTTCATGCACCGTGGCACTCCTACAAGCAAAGACCCGAAGAAACAGGGCCATCATCTGATCAGCATACTGAATGATACCATACTTTGTTGCCTCATTTGCCCCCAATTTCTGTATCATCACCTGTAGCACTCCACAAAGAAGAGCTTGCAATTCACTCTGCTTTTCCTTATCATCTGTTGAAAGGATCTGCATTTCGAGAGTGAGGTTAAGCTTTTGCAGAATCACTGGCACCAGCTGCATCACAACAGGAGCAGTGTCTTCCGTGGAACACCTCACAACCTCATTTAGTGTTTCGTAGGCTGAAGTCCGTAGCCTCGAATCTCCAGCATCCTCTCGATCCGCAGAGGCTAGAAGAGCTTGAACAATGTTCTGGAAGAATGGGGAAAGAGGAGAGGAAATTCCTCCTGTTCCTTCGTAGCCCTGAGCCAAGAAATAAAGTGCACCACAAACCTTCTCTGCAACATTAGGTTCGTCCTTGATGCTGCCCAAAAGAACTGTCAGAATGAGGGGCAGGTTGGCTTGGGTGATGACCGGCGCATCCACAGAAGATCCATGCAAGAATTCGAAGATCCTCCCAAGCGTCCAGGCTGTCGTATCCTTTACGTGATTGTTCTCGTCTTTCATCGCATTCAGCATAAAATTGAGAGCTACATTCACAAGAGGGGTGAGTTTCTCCAATGAAGGCCCCTCGAGGATTGATCCAAATGCATAGGTCGCAGCCTCGCGGCATCTCCAGTCCGGCTTCGAAATATTCTCCTCAACAAAGGGCATAACAAGAGGGACAATATCATCCCCCACGTTTCTTGCCACAAGACCAAGGCATGTCCCTCCAGCCATAGCCAGATTCCATACCTCCTCATCTTGATCCTGATCCTCCTCCTGCTTGGTCAGAGTCTCCAGCAACATGGGCACTAGAGCTGGAAGAGCTTGCTTGATGAATTTGAAGTAGGGCACCTCGGAATCGCCAGAGAACTCCCCTCCATACTCCTCTTGGATCTCTATCTCCTCATCACAGATTGAACTCCAAAACTCAATTGCTTGCAGTGCAACAGGCTCTTCATCCTCCTTCACTGCCTTGGAAGTGATGGCGAAAATATCCTGCATGTAAGGAGCCAGCTTGTCGTAGTAGGTGGAGGAGATGGAAACCAGACATTCGAAAGCCGATTGCCTGACACGAACATCGGGCGAAAGTGTCGCCTCGCACACCACTCTCATGATATAATCCCTTTCCATGTCATTCTCGAAATTTGTATGCGCAAAATCTAGGGCATTGCAAAGCGCCCTCGTTGCCGCCAGCCGCACATCGTTGCTCGGCTCTGCTGCATTCATCCCTTGCACAACAGCTGTGAGGATGGAGTTTACCTGCTCTTGAGCCAGCACCTCTGCTGAAACCTCCTCGCACACATAGCCAAGGGTTTCCAGCGTTGCCTGCTTCACATGGGAGGCGGCCTGCTCAGCCTGCGATCCTCCCATATTGTTGAGGAGCGATACAATGAGATCCGGCCATTCACCCTGTGGAAGCTCTATGGCAGCTATCTTTGCTATCACCTGTGCAGACGTCTGATGCGCTTCGGGAGCACGGGCGGATAGGGTCTGGAGAAGGGAAGCCTTGATCTGACCCTTCACGACAGGATCGAGGTCCAGCCATTGCTGCACTAACTCCCCCTTCCGCTGCGCTTCCTTTGCATCCAGCGAGTTCTTAAGTATCAACCCAGCAAGCTTGCGGCTCTCCACGGGCTTGTCATTGTTCGCAAGCTCATGCGAAAGAGAGAGCAAAAAAGCAGCCACATTCTGTTCCTGAAACTGCCTCAGATTCTCCTCTGCAAGCTTCCGCACAGCCCCATCTGCAGACTGCGCATTCAGCAGCACCTGTGTGACCTCTAATGCCATCGCTCGATCACCACGCTTCTCAATTCACACGAATCCAGATCCAAAATCCCAACACGCAAGATCCTCCTCACATCCCTTCCGATCCTCCAGAAACCCTACTTTTGCCACAAATCACCACGGATTCAATCCCCAGAGTAGCACAGATCCGCTCAAGCAAGGCGCCCCTTCCGAGGGGCCAATGCCACACACCTCTATAATAATCTCTGCTCGCGATCCAGCCTCTGCCTCATCGCCATCGCCATCGCCATCGCCATCGCCATCTCCTCGTCGATCTCCATCTCCAATATTTCCCTACTCTTTAATTCAGTGTTGTCATGAAATATGTAATGAAATGTATTGACGTTTATTTGCTGTCTTTGTGTTTTCACAGCCCTTCATCCCACCCGTCGTGGGACTCCTTCTGCTGCCACGTGTGACTTTGCGAATGGCCCTTGCCTGGGTCCTACGTACGATCCAACAAGGGGACAATAGAATTTCCTTATGACACGTGGCCGTTGTTAACGGGGCAGAACCTAAATGAAGGCTATTCAATCCAAAAAAATCAAAAAAAGAGAAGGAGCCCGTTTCATAGGGGGATATATCAGTTGCCTTTGTGCATTTCATAACCATTTCTTTAATTTTGCAATGCTTGGGGGGGGGGGGGGGTAAGGGCTGGCTCCTCGGCCCTTCCGCCCACGCTCGGGCGCACAACATGCACCTTTTGGACGGAAGGTGCATGTAAAAAAAAGCCTCCGGATGTCGAAAGGTGCCTGTAAAAAAAAATTAACATAAAAAATTTGCCTCACAAATTACTTTTTGTGAGGCTGCTCCATTTCCTTTATTAAAATGCTAAAAGTGGTTTTACGATAGGGGATTTGTCGTATAACATTTTGTTGGTTTTTGCAAGCTTCAGTTTTGAGAGATTTAGTAGAAAGGACTTTTCGTTTTCACAGCCAAAAACATCTTTAATGGAAGTATTAAAGATGTGTTGTGAAACTTTTTTTTTTAGGAAAGTTGCTGTAAAACTCTTTAAAAAAAAAGCTGAAAAATGATTCAGAAGCAAAGAATGTAAACTATTGTATGGGAACTTTAAGCTTCTGAATTAAGTAAGCTAGTCCACTCCCTTTAAAACCTACATTCTTTTGGCTAAATGCTAAAAATGAAGTTTATGACATCTACTTGGGTTTTACTTTTATGAAATTGTGAAGAGTTTTATAACATGCATTTTCACTTGCTTTGCCAAGCTGTGAAAGTGTATATAGGGGTAAAACTGGAAAAAACCAGCAGTGTATGTGAAGACTTTTAGTCCTTGTTGCAAGTTTTCATATTCGGTTTTGTAGATGTAATCAAAGAATCCATAAAATAGCAAGAAATTGTAGGAAACAATTGGTTAAAGCAGATTTGTTAGTAGTAGGATGATAAAGGAAGCACAAGTAATGGCTTCTTCCCAAAATGAAATAGAAAGAGAGGCATCTAATCTTAATGCTTTAGCACATTCACATAAAGATCTGTTCTTTCTCTCGGCCACCCCATTTTGTTGGGGGCTGTAAGTACATGTGAATTTTCTCTTAATGCCATTAGCCTCACAAAGATCTCTCATGCTATTGGAGATGTACTTGTCCTCCATTATCATACCTCAACGCTTTGATGCTAGCATTAAGTTGCTTTTCCACAAGAGATTTGAACTATACAAAGGAATCATACACTAAGATTTTCTTAGACAAAAGATAGATCCATGTGTCTTTTGTTGGAAGAAGGTGAAATGTCGATAATTCGAAGACTGCAAATGAACTATCGAGCGCAGCGGAATAAGCCTTATTTCCTAATGCATGACTACGCCTATCAATAATTGAAGAAAGCTATACTGACAGAAGTCACATTCAATCTTTTAACAACTAAACTTTGAAATCATTAGTACCAAAGTGACTTTGTAGCCAAACAATGATGTATTGAATATTGCAACGTTGGTGTATTCAACATATCAGACGAAACAATAAGAGATTTATCAGTTACAAATGACTACAGAAATTCATGCATTCTGACATGATATTCAACGCAATAAGAAGGATAGATCGATTCAGTAAGTAGCATGTACAAATCAGATGATGAGAGCACGAAACAATAGCGGATGAAAACCGCGTACTCTAAGTTATCTCAGAGTAATTGAAAAACTCTGTCTGATACACTTCCACTGATAAGTAGCAAGCGCGAATAGCAATAATCTAATAGAGCTCTGAAAAAAATCTTTATAGAGACTTCAATGCACTACACTCTTTAAGTCTTTGATGATCAACTATTTATACCAAAGCAGTTAACGCGTATTCAGTAGGACAGAGGTCATAGATCGCAATCGCCAGTTGGCCGTAATGCGCTGTCATCCATCCAGTTAGGACATCTCAAAATTTACTTGCGAAGCAGCTAGGACAAGTCTTTAGCTTCGTATTAGGTGGAACAATAATTGTCGTTCTTCGATATGGTCAACTCCTTTGACTTTCATTGGCGTCGTCAATAAGTCGGATGCTATCTGATATATCGGAGCCACCTGTTGAGCGATTCTCGATTATTTTTGCAGACTGTGTAAAAACACGAATAAAACTACAGAAATGGATGTAGATTAAAGATCGATTATTTGGATGAATCACTTCGATAGTGGAATAATCCAACACTCTCCTAATCTAAATCCATGAATGCTTTGACCTTCGAACTTAGTTCTGCTCAAAATTTTCTGTGTGCATCCAAGCTTAGTGCATTAGTAAAAATATACTTGTCATATCTTGCGTTTGACAATATACTTCAAGTTTATCTCTTTGTTGAGAACTTTGCTTTTGACACAGTGATACTTAATTTCAATGTGCTTACTCCTATAATGAAATATAGGGTTGGATGATAAAGCAATAGGGTCACAAAATAAAATTGTCGGAGCTTATTGTTTCAGACAAACATCTGAAAGTAAGTTTCTCAACCATACTGCTTCCTTTGTAGCTTGAGAGGTTGCGATATACTCTGATTCAGTAGAAGATAGAGCTATCGAAGTTTGTTTGCAGCAGTTCCATGAAATAGAACCATTGTTGAGGAAGAATGTAAATCCAAAAGTGGATTTACGAGTGTCTACATCTCCTGCCCAACTTGCATCTGATTAACCACTGAGAATATTGAGTTTGACGTTGTCGACTGCTCCATAACAAATGCAAAAGTCCATAGTAGTTCGATTATATCTCAAAACTCTGATAAGAGCCTTCCAATGTGTAATACTAGGATTAGTCATATACTGACTTAAGGAACTGACTGCAAAAGCTATGTATGGTTTGGTACAAATCATCGCGTATTTAAGAGATCCTATTGTCGAATGATAAGGATACTCACGCATCTGCTCATTCTCTTCGATCATATGAGGACATTGGTCCTTCAACAATTTGAGTCTTGGGTCCATCAGTGAGTGAGTTAATTTGCAATTCATCAGATTATATCTCCCACCATCATACTTTTTGATTTCACAGAGTCACGTTTCCAGATTTTGTGTTCCCCATATTCCAGATTTTGCATTCCCCGATATCCTATTTTACATTTCCGTTGCTACAAAGTTTGATCTTGCGCAACAATAGTTTTAATACCAGCCACCTGCGCAACTACAATTCTTCTACTGGAAAAGGCTCTATTTGTAAATCCGTTGTGAAGAGATGGTACTTGAGTTTTTTGTATACGTTCTGTGAAGAGGTGTGGACTGTCTTCACGTGCATGCAAAGAAAGGAAGTTGTTTGATGTTTATCCTAATAGTGCCGTTGGCGGAATCACACCATTTGAAGCTTTGTATGGCAAAAAGCCAAATCTAAAAGACTTGAAAGTTTTTGGATGTATTTGTTATGTTCACATTCCTTTAGAATTAAGGAAGAAGGAAGATGCCACTTCATTTAAAGGCATTTTTGTTGGCTATAGTGAATGTAGCAAGGGATATAGGATTTATGATCCTATACATAAGAAAGTTAAAGTAAGTAGAGATGTTTTCTTTGATGAATCTCACAATGCCAAAGTGAATGAGATCCCATCTAACACTCATGTTGTCAAAGATTTTGCAAAGGCCGAGGAGGAGCTTCAAGAAGATGAAGACCTTGAGGATGTATCTCAAGATCCAAGAGGGCCAAGCAGATCTACAAGGCACAAGGTCGAGCCATCAAGGCTCACCTACATTGAGAAGGGCAAGCAAAGGGAAGATTCCCATCCTATTACTTCCTACACTTTCTTGACTACTATGCTTGAAGAACCATCTTTTCTTGAAGATGCTATAAAGTCACAATCTTGGAAAGATGCTATGCAAGTTGAGTTTGATGCACTAATGGAAAATCAAACTTGGGAGCTTGTAAATCTTTCACATGGGAAGAAACCACTTTCTTGTAAGTGGAATTTTAGATTGAAGTACAATAAAGATGGATCCTTTAATAAGTACAAAGTAAGACTTGTAGAAAAATATTTCTTGCAAACTAAAGACATAGATTATGATGAAACTTTTGCTCCTCTTGCTAAGCTTGTCACCATAAATTGATCATTGGTCTTGCTACTTCGTTCAAATGGGATCTTTTCCAACTTGATTTGACTAATGCTTTTCTAAATTGATTCTTGGAGGAAGAAATCTACATGTGGCAACCCGATGGCTTCATCAAGGAAGGAGATGAAGAAAAAGTTTGCCTCTTGAAGAAGAGTCTTTATGGACTCAAGCAAGCACCTAGAACTTGGTACTCTAGGTTGCATAACTATCTCTACTCTATTGGTTTTGTGATAAGCTCTTATGAGCCTTCATTGTATGTCAAATGTAATGATGGCAAGATCATTATTTTGGTTTTATATGTTGATGATATTATTCTTATAGGAAATGATCTTAGTGGCATAAGAAATGTCAAGATAGCATTGTCTAGTGAATTCAAGATGGTAGATCTAGGGCTTCTTAAGTTCATACTTGGTATAGAAGTCTCTAGAAGCAATGATTTTAATTTCATCTGTCAATCAAAGCTTGAGGCTGTGTGAGGATTCAGAGACAAGGGTTGTCGGCTGAATCAGAACCTTAGCAAACGGAATTTTGAAATTCCGAAGTAGGCTATTTGGTGTTTGTAGTCAGTGTGCATTCAATCGGACACCGTTTGACAAACGGATTGAAGCATCAAAGTTCTAGCAGTAGGACGACCTTAGAGCAAGAGGATAGGCCTGTCAGAACATTGTGAATTGGAAGCTAAGAAGAGATTTGTGCGAAAAACCTTGGTTTGGGATTTGGGAGCACAAAATCAGAGATTTCTCTCTATTATGAACCATTTTGCAAGCTGTAAAAACCAAGAGGAGGGCGTCTTAGCAGTGCGAATCAGGTCTGAAGTGGCCGTAGATAGCCGCGCTTCAGTCGTGAAGCAATCAGAATACTTTGGTGGCAGCCATAGCTACAGTTCGTGTAAGAGAGAGAGTCCGAGGAGGTCGTGGGTCTGTTCACGCGAGGAACCAAGACAAACGCGTAGTGCTTTGGAGTGGACAGCGTTTGCAAGAGTTTCCATTAGTGCACAGAAGTACTCAGAACCATTGGATAAATAACTTTCAAGATTGACGGCTGAGATCGCGCTACCCATGAGGGATATCCACAGTTGGATCAGAATTGACCATTGGATGGCGTCTAACGGGTTGTTGAAGAGGGCCCTGGAGAAGTGAATTGCATTTTGGCCTTCAACTTCATTAAAAATTTTCAAAGTGAAAATCGAGTTGGGTCCCTTCACAAATGAAGTGTGAAGTTTCTTCAAGGTGAAGAAACAGTTCAAAAACAAGGAAAATCCCCTATTTTGGGTCCTTTGCCCGTTTTGACCCAAACGAAAGGCTATAACCTCCAAACGAAGGGCACCCAGACTGTACCTACAAGTAGGTACAACAAAACAGAGTGAATGTAGTAGAGAAAGTATTCAGAGTGCACCAAAAGTGATTTCACCATTCCATTGGGCACGTAGTTGGAAATTGACGACTGAGTGCATTTCGGAAGGCGACTTTTGGCTTTCAAATTGGTGGAAAAGCGGCGAGTGGCCTGGTAAGGGAAAAAGTGAAGGTCATTATTTTCAACTTCTGACATCACAGTTGGCCTGGGCATACTGTTTTTAGCCTACGACAAAGGTTTCAAGTAGTTTTGCGATGGCAAACATGGGAGAGTCCATTTTTGTTGAAAGTAGAATTCGCCCATGATCGTTGCTTTGTGAAGGATGTGAACCAAAAGTTCAAAGTTATTACGGATGGAGTAAGGGAGCCCAATACAAAATTGTATAGGTTGAATGCCACAATCAAGGGGCAACATGGACTTGTATCGTCCATTCCATCGCAAATTGAGTTGTGGCATAAGTGGCTTGGTCGCTTGAACTTGGGAATCCTCATTTTGATGAGAAAATTGGAGATGGTAACAAGATTGCCTACCATAGAAGACCACTTGAAATCGATGTGCAAATCATGTGTATATGAGAAGCAGCATCGTGAGAAGTTCAATAGAGGTGTTGTTGCAAGAGCAAAGAACATCCTGCATTTAATCCACACATATTTATGCAGGCCTATGAGGACCATGTCCTTAGGTAAAGCCTTCTATTTCATGACCTTTATTGATGATATGTCATGCAAGACGTGGATCTACTTCTTGAAGAAGAAATCAGATGCATTTGACAATTTCAAGAACTTCAAAGCATTGGTCGAAAATCAGATAGGTAGGAAGATCAAATTCCTAAGATCAGATAGTGAAGGCGAGTATAAGTCTAATGACTTCAATGATCTTTGTGATCAATGTGGGATTAAAAGACAATTTACGCAAGCTCATACTCTTGCTCTCAATGGTGTAGCTGAGCACAAGAATCGTACGATTGTGGAAAGTGCCAGATCTATGCTAGCTGAGATGAAACTACCAAAAGATTTTTGGTCAGAAGCATTCGGTACGGCAGTCTATCTTCAAAATAGAAGTCCTACCATGGCCATACCAAAGATAACACATGAGGAAGCATTCACGAAAAAGAAGCCAAAGGTGAACCACTTGCGAATCTTTGGATGTAAGGCCTTTGTACACATTCCTAAGAAAGAGAGACGTAAACTTGATGTGAAAGCTATCAAGTGTATATTCCTAGGATATGATGAACGTGTGAAGGGCTATAGATGTTTTAATCTAGTGGAAAACAAAATCCATATAAGCCATGATGTTATCTTTGATGAATCCAAGATGTATGAAGACGAGGATGTTGAGAAGATAGATACATCTAGTGGGAAAGATGGTATAGTGAGGATACCTCCTGATGATGATCCATTCATTGACCTTCCAAGTGATGAACATGAGAATACATCTCAAGATACTACTACTCAACCCCAAGAAACAGGTTGGAGAGGTAGAGATAAACATTTTGGTGCAAGAAGGATTGAAGTTGCAGGTGACAAATGCAAGGAGAAGGATGTACCATGGGATTCATTTTCAATAGGAAGCCGTTCCCTAAGTGGTTTGAGAGATTGTTGGAGAGCCGTGACATGAATGACTTTCCAAGATCATTTAGCCAGAAAGAGCTACGAAGATCAACAAGAGAGAAGACACAACTTGAAAGGTATGAAGCAAATTATGCTCTCTTATCTAGCATTATTCAAAGCAAAGAACCTTCAACTTATGGTGAAGCGAAGGATGATGACATTTGGGTCAAGGCCATGGGAGAGGAGATGGAGTCAATTGCTAAGCATAGCACATGGGACTTAGTAGAACCACCAGTTGGCAAAAAACCCATTGGTTGCAAATGGGTATACAGGACTAACTATCATGCAGATGGAAGTATAGCAAAGCACAAGGCAAGATTGGTGATCAAAGGGTATGCACAAAGTAAAGGCATCGACTATGAGGAGACCTTTGCGCCAGTATGTAAGTGGAATACTCTACGCTTACTTGTTGCTTTAGCTTCACATTTTGGTTGGCCTTTGCATCAGATGGATGTGAAATCTGCTTTTCTAAATGGTGAGTTAGAAGAAGAGGTGTTCATGGATCAACCTGAAGGCTTTGTAGCGAAGGGACAGGAAAATAAAGTATGTCGCTTGAAGAAAGCGCTTTATGGTCTTAAACAGGCACCACGAGCATGGTATAGCAGGATTGATGCCTACTTTCATTCAAAGAGGATGGTGAGAACACATTATGATCCAAATCTATATGTCTTATGCTTTGATGGTATGGTTGCTTTGATTGCTCTTTATGTTGATGACTTGATTATTACAGGAAATAATCAAGAAATGATAGACATGATCAAGAAAGACCTCATGGAACAATTCGAGATGACAGATCTCAGCCTGATGCATTATTGCCTTGGAGTAGAGGTGTGGCAAAAAGGACATGAAGTGGGTTTAGTACAAGTGAAGTATGTCAAAGAGTTGCTGCACAGGTTTAGGTTGCAGGATTGCAAACCAGTGAATACTCCTATTGAACCAGGTAAAAGGCTTTCTAAGCTTGATGAGTCACAGTCATTTGATGCTATGTTGTATAGGCAGTTAGCAGGGAGCTTGATTTACCTTACCACGACTAGACCAGATATATGCTATGTTGTTGGCATTGTAAGTCAGTTTATGGCAGCACCTACAGAAACGCATTGGAAGATAGCTAAACGCATTTTGCGTTATGTGAAAGGAACTTTAGATTATGGCTTGACTTACAAGAAGCATGATGGTTAACCTGAGTTGTGTGGTTATGTGGATGCGGATTGGGGAGGTGACTATGATGATTGTAGATCCACCACAGGGTATGTATTCCAATTTTGTGGTAGTTGCTTTTCCTGGTCTAGTAAGAAGCAAAGTACAATTGCTCTATCCAACACAGAAGCAGAGTATAAGGCAATGTGTAGTGCAGCACAGGAAGCTATATGGTTGAGACAAATCTTGGAAGAAGTTGGCATGAAGCATAGCAAAGAATCCAGTGTTCCATGCAAGAACCAAACACGTTGAGATCCAGTATCACTTTATACATGAGAGGCTGTTGAGTCGTGAAATTCATGTTGTTCATTGTAGTACGAAAGAACAACTAGCTGATATTTTCACTAAGCCACTTGTTGGAAAAAAGTTTGATAAGTTAGATCAAAGCTTTCTATACTTAAAGTTTGTTGACTTTAAACCTATGTATATCACTGTATAAAAAGTAGACTCTACTTTAAGAGAGAGAGTTAGAATTAAAGTAGAATCACTGTGTTACTGTACTGTGGGTCCTATCAGTTGATAAGGATCAGTTGGCCTCGCCACGAGGCAAGTCGACGGGACATGCGTCCCGCCAACGACAACCTGGGTCATGCATGGGTTGCCTAAGTGAACAACTATATGTAAAATGTAATTTCATTTTGAGAAATACAGTTGCTATGTGAGCTTGTGGAGAGTGTTTTCTGTCTATGTTACTGTGTAGCATGATATGTGTTCCTGTTTGAAACAAACTAAGTCACACTACCCCAAAAAGAGCCACAAGTTTAACCCCTTTCCAGCTATATATGGCCAGGAAGTCGTCATGCCTGTGGAATTCTATATTCCATCCCTACGAGTAGCATATAATCTAGAGCTAGAGATTGTTCCACCTGGAACAACTGTGTGAAACACGACGGATCAGTATCCATGCTCAATAAGTCCACAAACTTCGACAAAAGGCATGGCATGATCAATCTTTAAAACTCAAAGAGTTCTAGGTTGGAGACAAGGTCCTCTTATACCAAGCCAAAATATTTAAAGGCAAACTAAAATGTTTCGGCCAAGGTCCTTATGTCATTCAAAAGATATTTGTCTCTGGCTATGTCCAACTCCAAACCCTACAAGGCGATACCTTAGACATTGTGGTCAATGGAAGGAGACTCAAAAAGTACAACGAATTCTATTTTTATTTCGATATATACTAGTTTGTTTTATTTCCTAGATTTTGTTTATTTTTCCTACTTACTGCCTATTTGTCATTTTGACAAATTTCTGGCATATTTTTTTGGTCTAGAACATCAAGATATCATCAGATCAGGTACACAATCAGTCTTTTTCTATGCAACCACAAGATTCATTCTTTTTTTAAAATTTTGATGCACAATCAGATCAGATAGAATTTGCCTAGACACATTTTCACTGTGTACAATTCATTTATCACCTCTACAAATTTCAGTACAGTATCAGTCCTTCCAAAAAAAGAAAAAAACACTTTTCTTATTAGATCCTTACTGATAGAATTCGTAGATAATTTGTTGAGCCTCAAAATTAGTTATACAATTTCTCTATCACATCCGCAAATTCTGATCACACCAATTTTTGTATTTTCAGACAATTTCACTCATTTTTCTACAAAAAAATCACTTACAGTAGCTCGTCGAACCTCAGAACATTGCCTCAAAATTCGCGACCCTCAAGAAATCGTAGGCACTGAGGATGATTACTGGGTGAATTTGCGATTTTTAGTCGAAAAACATCTATATATAGGACTCCCCATCCTCTCCACGAGTTCATTCTAGATTTTTGCACAAGAGTTTATGTTGAAATTTTCAAGCAATTTTAAAATTTTCAAAACTATCTAGATTCATTCTACTACCGCTATCATGGCCTCCAGAGACACCTTGCTCTCACTCCATCGTCGTAAGGCCCCTAACCTTATTCGGGTGATATATTATTGCTCGGCATCAAGAATTATCCTGAAGCGCTAATCTTAGCCAAGGATATTTTCACTTATAACCTTGGCTTTGATCTAATTTATTTCACTGATCAGCAAAGTGAGAGCTTAGAGTGAGAGCTTGGTCAGGCGAAGTAGGTACGATAGGTGAGGTAGGTAGAGTAGGTGAGAGTGGTAGGTGAGCGTAGGTAGACCTAGAGAGAAAAAAGTGCCTATAAAAGACAGGTTCTAGCGAGTCTGCTCATCTTAGATTTTGTACTGGCATGCTGCCTCATTAATGAGCATGTACTTTTTGTCTATCATCAATAAATGCTAGTTCTATTTTGTTTCTACAAGTCTTGTATGAAGAATGATGTCTTGTGTGCTTCTGAATATACTATACATTAAGTAATAGTATTGTACTTGCATTTAATAGATGTGAACCTATCTAGAAGTTTCTAGGCTCAATCATTTTTCATCTAGCATTTAATGATATGATGTCCTCATAGTTCAAGATTATGTTCAGATAGTTTTGTATTGAGTTTTCTATAATTCTCATTTTTAGTTCATCTCTTCCTAGCATGTTTCCCATCGATGCCTACTCCACTTAGTCAGACGAGTTCCATTCCTTTCGGATCACTTCAAAGCATGGCGGTTATACCATAATCAACATCTCCCCATAGCATCTACAAAGCATTGGATTTTCTAACCTAGGCGAGATGATTCATGGCAAGGGTACTAGCTATGATTCCAAATACTTCACAAAGTTCCTGCTGGACGACGGAAAGACCATCGCACCTTATCAAGGATCACAAGCTCCGGGCAACCACAGAAATTCTCGTGTCAATGGTCAAGGTACATATTATAAAAATGGATTGCATTCCACCAAGCGATCTATTTTCCTTAACCCTCACCATGACCGATCCCACTTAGAATTACAAGTGGGCAGAGAAGATTCGTAAAAAGTTATGTGTGGCCCTGAAATCTCAAAAATCCACAACCAAATGTGGATATCTTCTACACATGTTGGTCACACAACAAACAGGTCAACGAACGGCCGCAGTCCTCCAAAAGCTAGAGGACATATATCCTAGCACCAGAAAGCGGGCCAGCCCACAGTTGTCAACCGAAACTGTTTCACCTGCACCACCAATGAAGAAGTAGAAGGGTAAGGCCGTGAGTGTAGATGACGACATCTCCCCTGATATCTTATCCAGTGATATAAGGGCAGAGTATGTTGAATCTGACGGGAGCTTGAAATCCTCTCAGGTCCCAAAGGATGTTTTGGTGCAACAAGAGGCCCTACTTCAACAGGCCCAGCAAAGAAGACAAGCAGTAGTAGCAGTAGATAGCTCCTTGGATGCAGTAGCAGTAGACAAGTAGTAGCAGCAGTAGACAACTCCTTGGATGCAGGTGCTTCTGACTCTAATTCATTAGGCGTGGTCTCGTCTACTCAGGTAACTTCAGCTGTTCTGGTATCGTTGCCTACTAACACAACTCTCCTTCCACCACTACCCCCACCATTTACTGCCACATCCACCCCCTTCATTCACACTTAACATGGGCTCGATTCAACTACCCCACGAAAGCCCTCACATGTACATTCTTCCAACCTACTTGCCTCTACAATCAATGTAGACCATTTTGCATTACAATTACCAACACAAACCACATCCACCACTGTGTCACAACTAATCCAGTCCACATTTCTCCGACACAAGCTCAATCACCTCCATGTTCACCACCTCAATCACCTCCACCTATATCTCCTCCCATATCTCAATCACCTCCACCTGCATTTTCTCACACTCCATCCTCTCCCCCAATTCCAGATTTTCTTCCATTTAATCCCAACCATACCCGCACACTTCTTGATATTGGACCTTGGGAGCAATTACCGCTAGTAGTCCAAAAAGTGTTTGGTTGGTGAATGAGCTCCAGTATAACCTCTTTGGTAACTTAGGAGGTCAGCTCATAATGCGACAATTTGACAATGGAGCCCTTGTAGATATGCAGAAGGAGAAGGCAAGGTTGGAGGCAGATTTCAACCAACAACAACAACAAATCCAGAATTTGAATGCACACATCCAACAACAGCAACAAATGCTCAGCAACCTCCAGCACCAACTCTTGAGTCGCAATCGAAGCGCGTTCCGCTATGAAGGAATAGCTGGTGCAGGTCAACTTCACTGACTTTGCACCTCCAGCTATTTCCAAGGGAACTCAGATTCTAGTGGAGGCATATCAAAGTTGGCACAAAAGTTACAGGCCACGACTAAGCAACATACCAAAATGCAGAAATCCTATGCTACCTCCGTTGAGGCCCTAAACCAACATATTGCCACCCTAGAAGAAAAGATAAAGGTGGCCATACAATCGGCACCTTCCGTCCATGCAGAACATGCTTAGTTTCACGACTCCAGGCATCATTACGATGGATAGGGCTTTGGTGAAGATGTTTGCAACAATTTCTGTTGTGGAGCAGTATTGAAGAATCACTTGCCTAAAGAAAACTTTTATCTGAATGAAATGAAATTGAATTTCGATGTGCTTAGACTTGCCATGAAATCTGGGATTTAGCGACAGTGAAATACAGCTCAAATTTTTGCACATAATGGTAGTAGCATTGAACAGAGTGTGATGTAAGTCGTGAAATAATGACCAAATCCATATAGCTTCTTTTGAAGCTTGACATGCTGCGATGTACTCTGCCTCGGTCGAAGAAAGCGCCACTGATTTCTACTTTTTTGAGTTCCACAAAATCGGCCCCCCTATTAGATAGAAGCAAAACCCAGAGGTAGATTTTTTGGTAGAGATTGTTCCTCCCCAATCTGAGTCGGAGTAGCCTCGCAAGACGAGAGGGTCGATAGCATTTTCATCATAGCATAAAACGTGATCTAAACTTCTCCGAATATATCTCATCACTCTCTTTAATGCTTTCCAATGAGAGATCCTACGATTAGACATGAATTGACTCAACGTGCTGACAATGTATGCTAAATTTGGTCTAGTGCATAGCATGGCATATACCAAAGATCTTACGAGTGAATGATAAGAGTACTTTGCTAAGTCAAGTACTTCACTTTTGAAATTAGCACAAGAAGGTTTACTAAATACAATACTTGGTTCCATTGGAGTATCTATTGGTTTGCAATCAGACATATGAAAATTTTCTAGAAAATTTTCTTGATAATTTTGCTGGCTAAGATAGATCTTCTTTTGAAGTCTATTTCTAGTAATGTGAATTCCTAACAGAGAATGAAAAATGCTTAGATCAGTCATGTCAAATTCCTTTGACAGATCACTCTTTGTAGTGTGCAGTAAGACTGTGTCGTTAGACAAAATAAATGCATCATCTACGTAAGGAGCTATTGAATTGAATGGACACCTACATGCTTGGAATAAACATTACAGTCAACTGAATTATTTGCAAAATCCAATTGAATGAGATGAACTAAGCCCTTGCGGCTTGTTTCAGACCGTAGATTGCTTTGTGCAGTTTGCACACTTTGTGCTCTCGGCCTTTGACTTCAAATCCTTCTGGTTGGAAGACATACAGCTCCTCTTCAACGTTTCCATTGAAAAATGTTTGTCTTGACATCCATTTGATGGGTCTCGAGGTCTTCCACTACTGCTAACGCAATCAGAGTCCTGATTGACTGCATTTTGATAACATGACTAAAAATTTCTTGATCGAAGATTTTACATTGTTCAGAAGAGAAAGTAACAGTGTAGCCCTCATCAGTTATCTTAGAGACTGATAACGGATTCTTAGATAGCTAAGGCACGTGAAGAACATTTGGAACACAAATAGAGAGATCATTTTTGAGTACGATCTTGACTGTCCCCTTGCCTTCCATGCAGATGGTGCTTGAATCCCTGAGGTAGATAAATTGATCTTTGCTATAAGTTGTGTCCTCAGTAAACCATTCTCTACGAGAAGTCATGTGTTCGGTAGTGCCACTGTATATATACCAGCTATCGTAGTCTTCATTGCTACTACTGTAAGCCATTAACAGATGTGATGGTTTGTCTCCATCAGAATCTTGCTCCTTGATTTCCATTGTATTGATAGAGTTTGGCTGCTCTTGTTGTTGCTTCTTTGCCTCGTTGTAGATGCAGATGCGACATTCCTTGATGTCTCGATTAGCTCTCTTACAATATCTACAAAAGAGCTTCTTGCGTGATCCACTATTCTTATCTTGAGTATGAGGCTTCTGTTGTTGCTGTTGCTACACTTGATTCTTGCCCTTGGAATAGTCTTTTTTCTTGGTGGATAGGGCTAGAGACTTGTCTTTGATGGATATGTCGCTGGTCTTTCTCCGCATTTCTTCTTGAAGAAGATGACCAATCACCTTTTGAAGAGTGAGGTCGGGTTGTGTGGAGATCATCACGACAAAGTGTTCATAGGACTTTGATAAAGAAGAAAGCAAGTTCATAATAGCATCATCATCTTGAATAGCACATTCTACAGCTGACAACTGATCTATTAAAGATTTAAAGCTGTTCATGTGAGAAGTGATGGCTGTAGAATCAGACATACTAAGTGCGAAGAACTTTCTTCTAAGGTGTAACCTAGTGGTTACATCTTGAATCTCATATAGATTCGATAATAAATCCAGTGCTTTTTTAGAGGATTTGCACGTGGTAACGTGAGATATTTGGGAGTTGGGGCCAGATTGAACTTGATCGATGCTAAGGCTTTATGATCCTTGATCTTCCATGCCTTCGCTGATTGATGATCACCATCTTCTGGTTTCAGGTCAGAACCTTCTACAACATCCCAAATATCTCTATCTATCAACATCATCCGGAGTTTTAACTTCCAGGTATAGAAGTTCTAACGTCATTGGATGACAAAGATGAAGAGTTACCAGTAAGAGACATATTGATAGCAATACAATTAGGAATCTCTCGGTTTATTTAGTCTTGCTCTGATACCAATCTGTAGGAGGTAGAAATGGAGAAGAGAGAAGAAATGGTTGTGGAAAAAATCTCCCATTATTATGGACTACTAGAAGCAAGAGCAGTCTAAAAGAATGTAAATGCAAAGATATAATTATAGCTCAAGCATTTTTACCAAGAGGATCTTAAAAATTAATTCATACTCAAACGGAGGAATGAGTACAATCCACCGAAGAGATTAGAAGAGGTGTGGTATTACTGTAGATCAAATTCAGAACGAAGTTTAGTTTAGAGTTTAAAATGATAGTGTTGTGTGATAATGCAAGTTCCTATGGCGTCAAAGACAGCCATCATCTGAGATTCTGAGGAGTTGTAGACCTCCACGATTTGATCAGAGTGAGTGAACAAGCATGAACAAGTAGTGAGAGTGTAATCAAATCACAACATCATACATCTACATTAAACACAGATGATGGAATGTGTTGCTTCTGTATTACAATAAAATCTTGAACAACACTGAATGTGTTACAGCTAGAAATGGAGACATAACTTGGATGCTTGATATCATTTGCTCTGTTGGCAGAGCATCATGTAGAGTTTGTGATGAAGATGTATTTAAACACTACATCCATGTATTTTATTACAATAAATGATTGTCATCTAACTATATAAGTTGTTGTGCTTTGTAAGTATTTGAGTTATAATGATAGCTGTACAATGTGTATATAAGTCTGATAGGATGATGCTCATCGCAACCGTATGTGGACCGCAATCGCTAAAATGCGGTTTCTTGCAGTGTCTGGTCTTCGCAAAAACACCACATAGTTAACTCTTGCAGTTTATGGCTGTGCCTGGTAGTTCTTTGCGGTAGCTTGCAGTGACTCGTATTAGACCACAACCTTTGCCATGGCGGTTCCTTGCAGTAGCTTGCGGTGACTCGTGCTAGACCGCAGACTTTGCCTTGGCGGTTCCTTAATAATAGACACCCTTCGCATTTTTCTCTCACTTAGCATTTTAGCGAAAAAGCCAAAAGTGCTGGAAAAACAGTTCGTTTGTTGAAGTGACTGTTTTGTCACATTTTGGAAAAATGCGAAAAATATGATTTCTTTGAAATACTTGAAGAGAAGTTACTGTCGAAAAATTGTCACATTTTTCAAGAGTTGACAAAAATATGAACTGTGCGACATTTAGTTCATTTCTGCTCACTGTTGGAACTTGTTCAAAATGCCAATTCGTGGAAGTCGTTGAAGATGGCCAAGTCTTCAATGATATTTAAATAATTTGAACTTAACATTTGAAAGTGAAATAGTTGTTCTTCGAATAGTTCGGCTGTCTGAGTTCTATGATTCGTGCAGGTATCAAATGAGCAAACATAGAACCAAAGTAGGTTTCATATGACCCTAGATCAATGATCAATAAGCGTGCAAGAAGTATCTTGAAATGAAAATAGTATTCACCAAGGAGAAGATTGTGGACTTAATTTCCAACAAAATTTGTGCATAAGCGATACATCCAAAAACTCTTAAGTTCAATAGAGAAGGTTTGGAGCCTATCCAAACTTTGTATGGTGTTTTGTCTGAGACACCTTTAGTAGACATCTATTCTGAATATAAGCTGTAGTTGAAACTACTTCAGCCCTGAAGGACTTTAGAAGTGTCACATGTGATAACATGCACTTTGTCGATTCGACTAAGATTCTGTTCTTTCTCTCAGCAAGACCATTCGACGGAGGTGAATAGGAGGTAATGATATCTGAATGAACAACATCTAACAAATCTTTTGCTGCATGCCGATGACTTGATCTAAAGGGAATCCTAGTATGCTTTCCAAGGATGTAGCTATGGCAGACATGGAGGTCAATTTTATCGGCTGGATAGTCGAGATCAAGTGCTAGGGATCATTTAGACATGTATGAAACAGATGTATGATTCAAGTGTTCTAATTGGTGATGCCATATTAATGCTTTATTGACAAGAACAAAGGTTTTCAAGGCTTGACTAGTATTAGAATAACAATGTTCCAATCTATACAAGTTTCCAAGCTTCTCGTCGAGTGCAAGGGCCTGACTTGTCCTATCGATAATTTGACATTGATCAGACCCAAACTCCACCCTATGACCTAAATCAGTGCTCCTACTTATTGATAACAGACTCGTAGAGAGTTTAGGTGCATACAAAACATTTTATAGTAGTTTGAATTGATCATGCTGGAATTTCAATCTTACATTGCCTTCACCTTCGATAGTGTGAGTGCTATCGTCGCCAAGATGAACGTATGTCTTTGTACTGTAAGGCGTATAAGAGTGACAATGTTCACGATGGCTAGTCATATGTTGAGTAGCTCAAGAATTCAGAAATCAAGAATTATCCAATAGTGTTTTTTGGTCTTTGACCATAAATACTCCTTCGTCCATGTCAATGTCGGGAGGTGTGGTGACTGCATTCGCCTGTTGATCTGGTTGCTTACTGGCATTCTTCGCTTTGAGAACCTTGCAACCTTGGATTTCATGATTAGTGCGCTTGCAATACTTACAAAACATCTTCTTCTTCGACTATGGATTTGATAATTGTTCTTGACTTTGAGTTGGTTTATGATTCGATGCAGACTGCTTAGAGCTTTTTTGCTTCTATCGTTTTGAGCCTTTGTTGACATGTAGAGCCTGAGATGATGAAGTCGACGAAGTGTCTTGACTTCTTCGATTATCTTCCTACAGTAACATAGTGATAATTCTGGTAAGAGTTAAATTTGAGTGTGTTGATATGTTCATCACCCAGTTCTCATATGTAGAGGGCAAGCTTGAAAGCAATGTCATGATTGCGTCTTGATCATCTATAATTGATTCGACAATGGCCATCTATTGTAAGAGATCGTCTATGATTGATCCGACAACGACCATTTGTTGTAAGAGATTCTTAAACTGGTTAACATGATTCTAAAGTGAGTCACCATTCGACATCTTGAGAGTGAAGAATTTTCTTCGTAGATGTAACTTACAAGTTACGACCCTCACATCATATAGTGAGCTCGAGATGTCCCATACTTCTTTCGAAGTTTGAGCTTCAACTATGTGGCCAATCTGAGTGTTTGATATATTGAGAATAATAAGCGCAAAAGCTTTACCATCCTTCGACTTCCATTTTGAGTCAATTGTGTCGTCTTTAGGCTTCTCTTCTATACCTGTGACAACATCCCACAACCCATTGGCGACTAGCAACGTTTTCATCTTTAATTTTCACAAGTAGTAATTGGATCCATTCAGCGTCTGCGATAAGACCGGTTTTACTCTGAGAATCCATCTGGAACTTTAGTCTGTCGATATATCGATGACGTTAAGAGAGAGATACCGTCCTGCGCTACAATTGCAAATCAACTATCTGATACTGAAATTTGATACCACAAATTGAAAAATATGAAACTGTGAAAAGTGTCAAATGATATCGATTCGATATCGCAAAAGATATCAAGTATTAGAGCTCTGGTATAACAGATCGCTCTGATATCATGAAAGTACGCTCTGATACCATGTTGGAAAGAGGTGATAATGCAATAACGACAAGTCGAAGATTGTGAACGACTTATCGAGCATAGTGGAATGGAGCTTGCTTTCCTAATGCATGACTATGCCTATCAATATGGAACAAAACAAAATAACAAAAGTCACGTTCAATCTTATAGTAACTAACTTTGAAATCGTCAGTACTATAGTGATTACCTAGCCAAACAATGAATTATCAAACAAAAGCAATATGAGATTTATCAGCTACAAAACTATCACAGAGATACATACAATCTAATATAATATTGAACGCAATAAAAGATGATGATGAGCACAAGACAATTGCGGATAGAAATTGCATACTCTAAGCTATCTCTGAGTAACTGAAGATCTTTGTCCAAATTTGCACTTCCGCTAATAAGCAGTAAGAACTAATAGCAAAACTCCAATGAACTCTAAAGAACTGAGCTAGAATGCTCAAGAGTGTTCAAGCTTGAAGGCTTGAGAGAGTTGCTACTTGATTCAAAATAATAGAAGTATGATCAACTATTTATACTAAGCGAAAATGTGACAAGTCCAGTAGGACAGCCAATTAGGTCATAGATCTTAATGTCCAGTTGGCCATCATGAGCTGGCATCCATCCAGTTAGTACTTCCTGGAAATTGAGCGAAACCCGAGTATTTTTGCAGACTGTGTAGAAACAATGTCATGCATAAAACTATAAGGCTGGATAATGTAGTAGATGAAGATTAAAAATGATTAGTCAATATTTAGGAAAATAATCCAACAATACAAGCCATAACATATGCCCATATCATTATGATGCGTGGGATGGCAATAGCCGAATGCAGGAACTGGAAATAGTGCATGGTGATGATAAGCGATAACTGGTGTATCGATACGATGCTCCAAAATAGTACGGTCAAAACAATCAGACATTATTTATTTCCACTTCAGTCTAATATTGCCTCCACGTGCCTGTGATATTTCCCTCGCTACCCTCTGTCCTCCAGGTGCGTCATGCCGATATACCATTCCTGACTGACATATCGCCATCATGTGCCACTTGTGTTGTGGAACAATTTCCACCTTACATCGGCGCGTGGTATCGATATCTCATCCGAGATGGCATCTTCTTCTTCCAGCTCTCTTCATGACAAAGCACTACATTCCTTCCTTGTTGATGTTGGGGTTGGGGATAGACAAACACGTTTTGCCTCCTACTTCGATATGAAGTTTGACATAGAGAGGTTCTTCATTGAGCATAGAAATTTTTTTCCTAAATTTTATAAGAACTTTTATGAGTGCCTCCAACAGAATATGCTGGTAATGGATGGCCTATGATTTGTGCATTTCATTGATTTGACTCATGCTTAGTCCAATGCCAAGGCAAAGGCATGATCGTAAGTAAGTTCACGAAACTTATCGATCTGTTCAAGTGAGTCATATTATGTGAGGAACACAAACGTGTCTGTCGATTCATTCAAGAAGGCATGGCCCTTGTCTTCTACATATATGCTCTTATCCATGACGAGACAAAATCTTCTAGGTCTGCCAATCCCTAGTACTCCTATTGCTATAGAGGCTCTCATTGTTGATGAGGTTTTAGGAGAAGAAGAGGAGGCTAGGTTAGCATTGGAGTATGACCCTACCAAGGCCCATGCTTTGTCAATCTCTCCCTTATCTACTGTAAGCGCGAATGTCCAAAGCAAAACCCTGCTGGACATCCCTTTGTACTGCATGGACGACATTCATTTCTTGTTCATAAACAATGATAAAACAAGACTAGAATTATCACCACATGTAGGAGACAATGTGCCAATATAGGGTAATGAGACTTTCTCAACTGAATCTACTATTGATGTTGTCCAAGGTAGCATATATTTTGAGTAAGTTCCATATGGATAGTTCAAACTTGCAACCTATGTGTGATGTTAGCTCACACTTGAGAATGTATGCCTTCATGGTGGATAGCCAAAGCAAAGAACTTTCAGGTTATGTGATAGAAATATTGTTGTTACCAGTAAAACTTAATTTAGACTGATTCAATTCCAGAAGACACAACCTTCTGTCACACAATAACAACTCTGTGATAGATATCCAAAACATATTTAAAAAACAACAATAAGAACGACTTTACATAAACTCATGGTTTTCACCCTTGATGAAAACCTTCTCAGCTTAGTAACCTCATCCCAAAACATTGAGTAATTCCAAAGATAGGTGTCCATCAATAACAAAGTGAATAGTGAATTCAAAAGTCAAAATTTCGCAATTGCTAAGTATTCACCCAAAAGTTGTAGGTAGTCTTGATTGTCATAAAGAAAAATTAATAATATCTCCAACCAAAAAATATTCAATTTTAATTTGATACGGAAAAAAAAATGAAATCCTAAAACAACTAGAACTATTTCAGAGCATGACTTTTAGATCAGTTTTCACTCTCATCTAGACTTGGTTTAGCAGGAATTGCTTATTCCAATGCCAATTCTATAAACACTATTGCAGACTTCTCAACTATCCATAACCAAAATGTTTCACAACAATTTTGATCACGAGGAAATCCATCTAATCAGTTTTAGAAAAGATGTTCAACCGTGTAACCTTCTTATTAGTATTCGTTTAAGTGCCATCACCATGCTATTGGACCATTGATTCCATCCCCTACATGTCATATGCATCAAATCTTAGCAAAACCCATGAAATTTTGCACAAAATTCACATTTTTTGATAAGCAAGGACTAACTCCTTGAATAAAAACTGGCATGCATCACAACCATTGTAGATAGGATGTACAAACTCTAGTATCCTTCAGATACCGTTTCTAATGAGCAATTACATGCTACAAAGAGGTTTCTTCCATACAAGATGACCAACTGTAAGCTTCAAACACCGAACTTTATTCTGGAGTTATTGATTCAAAAGCACAGAGGACTTCAAGAAATCTCATGCTTGGAAATAGTTCTTCCACTAGGACAAAGAGTAGCATAGAGTTATGATTCTATATCATAATCCTTGGAATAACAACATAGATCTCAACCTTTCGCTCCAATCACAAGCCTTGCTCTGATATCAATGTAAATATCTCCCTAAAATCAAGCTTACAAACACCTCAAGAGGACATTGTAGAGCCAAACAGCCCAATGAAGTAGAAGCTAATGATCAAACCCCAAAGGCTTCACCCTTGGGCCACGATATGCGAATGTAGGAAAGGAGAGGAAACTAGTATTTAGAATGGTCAAACATGAATTGCAAATGGGCAAGTAATTGTAGGTACATATAGCTTCCAAGGGTCTATGCATGATGACATACATCTCCAAGCTCACCTCTATAGATAGGAAATGCCACAAATGATTCTCCTTCTAAGCATACAATCGTCACATACCATGAACCACTCCACATGTCATTTTGTGAGTGTCGGGTCCCCTCAAGGTTATTAACTACAAAACTGGCCTTGAATTGGAATTTATTTGAGGTGTAACTAATAACCTCAAACATTGGAGGGTTGGTCGATCACGTCAAGGATTACTCTAGATCCTCTAGACTAGACATTGATGTAATAGTAGGTGTGCAGGTCACTAAATGATGTGGCATGTTATCATTACATGCATAGAAGATTGAACCTACATACATGTACGTGGAACTTTCATCGATCTAAGAATGAAGAGAGGGCTACCATTTTGGTGTCAAGTTTGTTTTCTTGTGTGTTTGCATCATAGTACTATTTATTTGAATTATTTGTGATATTGTAGATTGTAGACCATCCTTTCCATCACATGACCCATCTCCCTACCAAAGATTTCCAACATATGTATTGGATGATCTAAAGACTTAAAGTGTGCCACACCCTCCTACATATATAACGACAATTCATGGACTATCCCCAAATGCACGTGGTTGTCTTCCACACTTGTGTCCATGCATATAGTAAACTCTAACTATAGTCATAATTCCCCATCAACCACAAAAGTTAGCTTTGATTTTAGTCAGCATTACTATTACTTATTTCTAGCCACTTGAGACTCCTCTGATTTAAGGTTTGTAAGTGATTAATTGAGCTAATTAGGGACATAACATACTCCATCATGATCCAAGAAGTAATTGTATACAAAATGGGCTTGGTTCGATTTTCGTGATCTTTGGTAGAAACTATTTTCAATATATTGCCTAATGCTTTGGATTGATACCTACTTGTAAGATTATTATGCGATCTCTCAATGTTAGAGCAAAGTGCCCAGTTTTGCATGACTATCTTTGCTCATCTCATGAACAAAAGAAAGAGCTCTTAAAACTTATTTCATTCGGAGATAGTCATTATGTTGGGTATTGTGGTAGAAAATTACTTTTATTAACAATTTTAATCCACCAATATACACTCTTCCATGAGTAGTAGGCTGGGTGTACAGAGGTAGCACATGGCATCAAGATGTGAATGGTGCAATGATGGTGTTTGAGCCCTTGTCCACCACATGAATTCCCCTACTACCCAACTCAACTAGCTTGGCTTGAATGCACCCTAATTTTGGTATTAGTTCGTCTTTGACTTGTTCCCAATTTTGAGATGATGCTTGTGTTTGCAATAGCTCATAGCCAAAGCTGTAAGTCTATTAGTTGGGCTATCTGTGCAACATCTCTCCAGTTCAAGAGACTCTCTCACACAGACACACACGCACACACACACACGAACTATATATTCTCACGGCTTTCAATTTTATGTTTTGTCTTGTAAGCCTTTGAACTACCTTTTGTTGGAAGACTTCCTTGCATTCTGCTAGTATGTATCCAAACAGCGAGTCTTGTTGCTCTCCTAGTAGTATTAGTTCATAGCATCTGAATTTGTTGGTCTACAGGCATATGCATTCAATTCATTTGAGAAGCCCTAGAGAAGTTTATGTTACATTTGGAAGCAGATGGAGCGATGGCGGCATCTGGGCACATGTTTAATTCGCAAAAATGTGGGTGCAAATAGTAACTATTCACATCTTCCGGAGCTCAAATGTGAAATTGCATCGACCCAGCTTCCAGTTTCCCGGACATGGGCGACTTTCCGTAGAATCATTGTGTTGAGAAGTAGCAGCCTACAGGCCTTTGCCAGCAGTTGTAGAGGATTCGTCAACCATCGTGATCCCAGCAAGCCCCCAAAGCTGCTGGTGGTGCAGCCTCGGATTCACCCCAAACCACTGCTGAGAGCAAGATTGTTGGAGGCTTTACGCCTTGCAGATTCGTTGCACGGGTTAAGGAAAGGAGAAGATGATAGCAACCTTGGTCATGGGCTCAACCCAGAACCAAGGCAATTGTCTCCTTTTGTGCTTGTGCAATCCACTCAAAAAAGTGCTTCTGGTCTGAAGAAGCAAATAAATGCAGGTTCATGACACGTCAATCTCTTAAGCTCCTCGGTTTTGCAGCTGGATTTCTTGTTGTAACAAGCTATCAATTGTTTAAGGTCTTCTTTTTAAGCTGATGGGAAGCATTTTCCTCTTGGTGCTGACGGAATGTTGTAAATTGTACTAAGACTTCATAGATAGTCTTCTTCAAGCTATTTGCATGTCTTATTTTTTTTGGTATTAGCTTGGAACATGTCATTTGTCTATCAATCATTTATCTTTGTTGTGGGCACATTAGGGCATATGCATATTTGGATCTACAAACCTGGTCATTCTGTCCAATCAAAGGTACAGTCGGGAAGCATCACATATTTGCATGATGGATGCTGCTGAAATTTTATAGAAATTTTCCAATGCTCCTAAACATCCCCAAAGCATCCACAGAGGCCATCCAGACGTTCTCAAAGCTCACCTGCTAAAATTAGCAAATTTTTTTGCTCTTTATAGCTTCTAAACTTACTATTTTGAAAAATTTAAGCACTTTTTGGGCTTATATTTTTATACTCGGATTCGGGTTTAGGATTTAGGGTTTGTTGCATCGTGGGACCATCCGACTTTGGTTGAGTTTTGCTCAGTGAAGGGCAATCGTCAACCTTAGTCTTCTCCCTATCGTTGTACTTCCTAGTTGAAGGCTGCGTGACTGCACTTTTTCCGGGATCTTGTACAGAACTATCTTCAATTTGCTCTGTTGACACAGGTTCCTTGAGAGATTCATCACTAAAAAATCTTTGCAATGATTGTGCCAAGAGACTTGGTAAAATCCGCTGGACTTTGTTGGTTGCCAATTTCTTGACTTTCTCAGTTACCATTGGCTTAATAGATTCTACCAGCTCCGTCTTCTGTGATGTTGTTGTTGCTTGTCTGCTCGAGGGTATCTTTGCATACTTTGGGACTTTTGTCAGATTGTCTTCTTTCTCACTTGTTTCATAACCCGGTGGCACTAGGATTTTCCCTTTGTAGTGCATTCTATCTATAGGTGGATTGGTCAACATAGGTGCATATTGATCTACATACGCCAAATGCCTCCTAGCTATTTGTGAATTTCTCATCGGACAATCTCGGCATGGATGATTGACTCCGCATTGTGCACAACAGGGTTCGAATGTTGATGGATCCCCTCGATGTGGACATTCGGCTCGACGATGTTTTCCTCCGCATCCATTGCATCTTACCAAGTGCAATACACCATCACCTCTAAGTTGATAGGCATAGATTGGTAATAGATTTCCCTCAGGATCTTCCACAAAATAAACTGGTAGGCTATTGCGGTCTTCCTTGGAGTTTGGAGACATGCAAGATGATATGACCAATATTTCCACCTTGCCACTGGGTGTTGAAAAAACTCGTGACTTAGATGGATCACTTTGACATCCATCCTCCGGATGAGCTCCTTGTCAGCTTGATTTTGCTTCTAATCGTTGAATTCTTAGATTTGACTATTGAACTTGCTGCTCTATTGTAAGAAGCGGGGATTCATGATTGGACATCTTATACTTGGATGACCGCCGAAGCAGTATGTACATTGGTCTTTCTCAAGAAACTTGACTATGCGAGCATAAGCTTGAGGACAAGCTGAACTGTAAGATTCTTGGTCTTCTGCTGCACTTGACCCGCTTGACTCTGTTGCACTCCCTAATGATTCATAGCCTTCCTCCCTTGTATGTTCGACTAGCATTAAACTTTCAGACTTTCCTTATTCCCCATTTGATATTTCTACGTTTGGATAGGAGTGATCTCCTCTCTTCTTTATGATAAAATTCTCCGTAATGACCGCATCTGTGATAATGAAGTTTAAGATGCGAATTTCTTTATACCAGACTTGAGGTTGTCCAGTAATCCAAAATAGAAGTTCTACATTATGGTCTATGGACTCTGTAGATCAACATCTTTTACGAGATCGAACATTCGCCTGGTGTATTGGTGAACTGTCTCATCAGGACACATATGAAATGTAGCGAATCTCACAAACCTGGTAGTCATGGCTGGAATGCAGTATTCTCGTGATGTACGGAATTGCTTCAAGGGTTGTACAACTGTAGTGTCCCACTTATTTTTTTTTTTGAAGTGAGCAGAAAAAGAAAAGAGTAAGTAGAGATTGATCAGAGATGGAAGAATAAAATAAAAAATGGATGGATAAAACAGATGAACACTATGATGGTTACACTGTCAAAAGGAGGTGGAAGATGGAATGGAGATGAAACAGAAGAGTGATGGATGGACGGTATGGATGGTGACGGATATGGATGGTACTGATTTTTCTTGGTACTGATCGGCTTGATCTGAGGTTCATTCACGTGGTTCAGTCTAGAGATGGTGGATCTTGATGGATATTGTGACTGCAACCTAGTGACAAGATCTGATCAGTTTCAGTTGCTATTTTAGCCCTATTCTTGGTCTTTTGTGGATTTTTCATTTAGATTTCTTCTTATCTAAGTGAATATAATATTCACCCTCCCTATAGTAGCTTTATCTGGACCATATCTAGGTAATGTGAGGTCTGCGAGCGTTCTTGATGGACAGATTTTTCAAGATCTTGAAAAAACTCAGTTTTTGGGCACTTTTCAGCACTTTTTCTTAGATATTTATAAATATGTCCATTGGACCTTCACAAAATTTTTACAATAGCCAGATCTAGGTCAGATACAACTATGAAACTCTCTGCAAGAGCTACTCTTGGCAGATCTCAAAAAATCATGAAAAAAGTGCATTTTTTGGTGTTTTTTTGCAAACTTTTGAGATTTTCTGGGAACTAACCTTTCCAGGCTGGTAGATAGTTGTCTCTGAGTTAGATCCACCTCCTTAAAAAGCTATCACTGAGCTTGAGGTTGGATACAGCTATTTGAGGTGGTTTATGTATGTGGACACCAAGCATGTAAATGGAGCTGTTAGGTTGCAACTCTGGACCCCCTGATGAGGATGAGAAACATTAGGGCATGGTTTTTGGTTTGTAGGGGATAGTTAAGGACATTTTGTGAGTAGGGGCCTATTTGAAATATTATCTTTCCTTTGTTTAATGATCCGCCTTTGTGCAATGGCCCTATTGATCTAATTCCTCATTCAGATGCTTGTTAAACAAATTGTGTTTTTCTGTTTGATATTTTGACTTAAGACTTATACACAAAGTACCATGCAAAATGCAATAATAGAGGAGCAGATTGTTCAGATATCAAGAGCACATGACAACACATGGCCGTGCATGTATGTTATGAACAACATCAAAGATATAGCATCACTTGATAATAGAAAAAGAATTGCTAATAACATTGTACAAATAACAATAAACTAATGTGTAGGCCTCCTACAAAGGAAGACTTAAGAGCATCTTCTACAACAAGAGTCTCCTGTAAGAACTCTCAAGAATATGAATTGTAGAATGGCTACTAGAGATCCTACTTACAGTGTTATGGAGTCTCTTTAGGGCAAGTTATAGGACGATAACATAACGGTAGGGCCAAGATCATGCAACCTTATTTTGAACGTGCGAGTTACTAGAAACTCCGAGTCCACGAGTGGCAAGAAGCAATTGCATGTATTGAGGGCTCTGAAAATAATGAATGTGGCCAAAAACAAAAATCTTGATAAGGGCCAATAGATGCCCTCATAAATCCATTGTGATCATGTTCATATCAAGAAGTTGCCGAAGCTGATCTTATTAGGGAGGTCCCTATCATGCATTTTCTTGTAAGTCCTCAACCACGTGGAAGCTTTGCTATGCAAACATATGATTTGTAACTAGACTTTTGGGGCATAGCTTTTAGGATACATCTCAAAATATGTTTCAAGTTTATTTGACAAGTTTCCTAGTCCATTGCTATTCGGCGAACTAGACTATACACCAACTTGTACTTTATCCTTGAAATTAAGGGCAGCCGACGTCTTGCGACTATTGAGATAAGTGGAATAGAAATTGGAACATGAATCGATTATGCCTCAACAATAGTAGCAAAAATAGAAATTGTAGTAGCAATAGTAGTTTCAAAGAATATACCTTTAATTTGAAAGAGAGATAGAATAAATGACCATACTGAAAAATGAAACAAACTTCAAATGAAGATATCAAAAGCGACTGATTGAAAATAGTTGATTAGAGAACTCGTCACATTGTCATCATGTCAATACACGCATAGGGGATGCCACCCCCCGGGGAATCTTTATTGATGTACAATGGCCATTGATCAAATTCTCAATCAAATCTGCTCACAATACTTAGCCAAAATATGGATTTCTTTTCAGTAAGTAATACTAAGGGGCTTTTAAGCACTATAGAACTTTTCTGGATAGAACTTTGCTTGATATTTTTCTCAATGGACAAATGCTTATGCCCTATAGACTGCAAATGTAAGATATGAAAAGATGTCAATCTCTTGACTCAAAAGCAAGTGCAAGCAAATCCATTAACAAGGTAGGGAACAAAAATGGTGAACTCCCAATGCACATGCCTTAATAAGAGCAAACCCACTAGAATGATGGGGGATTAAGCTAGAGGAGGTCCCAAAGCAAGGAGGCACCCAATAGTAAGAGGCCCTTGGGACCCGATTGCCGGTGGTAGAGAGGGTAGGGATTTGAGTCCTTGAAAAAGGACTAGGATTGGAGTGCCTGATGAAGGGATAGAGACGTGCATGCTATCAAGATGGGTGGAGTCCTGAGTGCTAGCAAAAAGGGATAGGAAATTGAACGCTAGCAACAAGGGTGGGGACTTGACTGGTAACAAAAAAGGGACTTGAGTGTTTTAGAGAGGGTGGGGACCTACGTACTAAGAAAAGGGTGCCGAGTTCTCGAGTGGAAGGGATTATTCTTGGCAAGCATTGAAGCATGCAAAAGTTCCAAGCTTGTGTTTGGCATTCAGTAATCTTTTTGAGATTGCAATGGAAAAGTAACAACAACGCATGCAAACAATGGCAAGCTCCAAACTTGTGAAGGGAAGCTTAATGTATTCAAGCTTCAAATGTCTTTTTGTAGTCCCTCCCTGGTTGGTGATAATAGAACTACATCATCAGCGTATAACAGTATGACAATCAATATATCACTAAGGCTACAACCTAGATCTCCACCACGACCAATAACCTCCTCAAGCTCGTCAATGTATAGTCCAAATAAAATAGGTGAAAGGGAGCAACCCTATTTCACCCCAATAGTGCTCAACACTGGATCTAAGATGCCAAACTCACCTCTGAAACAACCCCAAACTCATATAAAGCCATCATTGCCAAAACTTTATTTGTCGAAAAGCCTAAGTCTCACAACCTTTGAATAAGCAAGGGTCGTGGGATTGAGTGAAAGGCTTTCCTGAATACAACAAAATAGCAATAAACTCTCTCCCATCTGCATGGCCTGCTCAATGATGAAATCAAGTGTAAAGACGTAATCAATAGTGGAGTAATGAGCCCTGAAACCCACTTGACCCATAGCGTGCAACCTCCTAGACTCTGCCTCCGTAATCGCAATTGAAGGATGGTACCATAGAGATTTGCAATGAAATGCCCGATCATGATGATGGGATAATAATTAGGTCTCCACATATAGCTGGTGTGAGGAAACTCGAAACTGACCCAGTGTAAAACGAAGGCAATGTGAAAGCCCATTATCCAAGTAATGAGGCAAAACTGGGACCCCGACATTGTCTAGCTCTAGGAAACTAGAGTGATAGAAGTCCAGTTTGAACCCCAAGGGCCCCTGCCATGTCACTCGAGAATATGCACGATAAATAACCCTCTTGATATACTGATGAGAACCCTCTGGTAGTTTAAAGATATCAATTGACGACTAGGGTCCATACAGTCATAACTCCGCCTACTGACATCCTGTCAGCCGGACCCAACCGGACCCCTGGTGTCCATCCTAGTTACTGGCCTCGCCAATACCCTGGCCCTCGGCCCCTAGTAATTGGTTGTGTTGGGAATACGTCAGAGCTGGACTTGCATCTAACAATCCTTCCCTCTTCTAGCAAGTCATCGATCCTCGATGACAAAACTCTAGAAAAAGGATGCCCCTTCCAAGCCACTAGATACTCTTGGAGGAGATGATTCCTCAATCATCGCTCCCTCTGATCTAGGACTCTCTTTGGCCCATAACCTGTGGTGTCTTTCTTTTCCAGAGAAACTAGACCCTCCACCAGTCTATCGCCATCGTGCAAACATTTCTTAAGTTTGTTAACATGAAACACTGGATGCGCCTTGCATCCCACAGGTAGCTGTAGCTTATATGCTACTTGGCTGACCTTAATAATCAACCATGTCCACAATACCTAGGAGATAACTTGGTGCACCTTCTTGTGCATAGCTCCTTCGACTTCGAAGGGACTAGTAAATATACCCAATCTCCCTTCTCAAATTCCCGATAGGTACGGTTCTCACGACTATAACTCTCTGCCCTGGCCATAGCCCTGGACAAGTTATATCTTGTGCCATCTCTAGCTTTTGCTGCATCTGAGTTAGAAACTCTGCAGCACTGTGTACCTTACGCTGAGTTCCTATGATCACAAGACTCAGCGGCCTAAAACCATAATTGAGCTCAAATGGACTCAATTCAGTGGACGCATGTCTCTTGTCATTGTACGCAAACTCCAATAGCGGTAAATGCTTTACCCAGTCTGTTTGGGTACCACTGACATATGTCCTAAGCATATCTTCCAAGACCTGGTTCACTTGCTCTGTCTGACCATCCGTTTGAGGAGGGTGTTCGGAACTACTCATCCGCAACTGTGTTCCCAACCTGGCGAACACCTCAATCCAGAAATTTCCCTTAAACTTGGGATCTCTGTCAGACACATTGGACTTCGGAAGTCCATGCAACCTGATGACATTCCGAGTAAACAACTTAGTAACCTGCGGAGCTGTGACCTTCTTGGTTGTTGTGATGAAGTGAGTCATCTTGGAGAACCTGTACCATAACGGAATTAAATCCCGTCTGGGTCCTGGGAAGCCAACAATGAAATCCATGGAGATACTTTCCCACCATACTGCAGGAATCTCCAATGGATGCAGTAAGCCCGGAGGACTTACCCGCTCGGCCTTGTTCACCTGACAAGCCGTACAACGCTGGACGTACTTCCTGACGTCTCGCTACAATCGTGGCCAGAGATAATGCCTTCTTACCAATTCACTGGTCTTATCAATACCTGGGTGCCCTGCGCGGGGACTATCATGGCATTCATGAAGTATATTACGACGAAGATCCTTCACGTTTGGCACGAAAATCTTGCCGGTTGTCAATAACATACCATCCTTCATGGTGTATGTTAGATATGTACTGGTGTGTGCCTCTGTGGAAGCGACAACCTCGACTGACTCTTCCGCTTGATCGACTACCTTGTGTGCATCAGGCCACACATGCTGGCAATGTGTGTCGGCTGAGCTCTCTTCATCTTCTCCATGAGATCACTGTCAACTACCGTAAAGCTCATCTGATGCAGTATCCGAGATAGTGCATCAGCGACCACATTTTCCTTCCCTCTTCGGAAGTGAATTTCTAAATGAAATTCCTACATCAGCTCGACTCACTGAGCCTAGCGGCCCTTCAAATCTGGCTGAGTGCAGAGGTACTTCAAAGTATGATGGTCATTATACATGTAAAATTTGGTGCCATATAAATAATGGCCACACCTTGAGCGCATGTATAATCGCATACAGCTCTTGCTCATGTGTGGGATATATCTGTTGCCCTGGTGTCAATTTCTTACTTTCAAAGGCTACTGGTCTACCTTCCTGACTCAAAACTGCACCCACGACAATGCCACCAACATCCGTCTCTAGGTCGAAAGGTTTCTGGGGGTCCACAATCTTGAGTATTGGGGCTGTCGCAATAGCCTCCTTCAAGCTGTCAAAACTATGCTGAGCCTAAGCATCCCAGCAAACCACAGTGTTGTTATTCCGTAATTGATCCGTTAAAGGAGCAGCTACCTTGGAATAGTTCATAACGAACCGTCGGTAGAACTTGCAAAAGCCTAGGAAAGACTGTAACTGACGAATATTGGCCGGTCTTGGCCACTTCTTGACCACAGCCACCTTGGCGGGGTCAACAGAAATACCCTCTGCCATCACTACATGACTCAGATACTCAACATGAGTCTTACACAACTCGGTCTTCTGAGCATTGGCATACAAGACAGTCTTTTATAGCTTGCCAAAGACGGTCTGGAGATGAATCTTATGCTTCCCTACCGACTTATTGAACACTAGTATGTCATCAATGAAGTTGACGACAAACTTGCCCATATAGTCACGCAGGACATTGAGCATCATGAACGTGGCGGGTGCATTGGTTAACCCAAACGACATAATCAAGAACTCATAATGTCCAAAACGGGTTCGGAAGGCTGTCTTCAGAATGTCCTCTTCGCGAATCCGTATCTGATGGTACCCACTTTTGAGATTTATCTTATTGAAAATGGTTGCTCCCTGCAACGCATCCAGTAGATCATCAATCCTGGGCATCAGATATCTGTGCTTTACAGTGATTTTATTTAATCCCCAATAATCAATGCACATCCGGAAACTACCATCCTTTTTCGAGACTAATAAAATGGGAGAGGCAAAAGGTGAGTAACTAGGATGGACATATCCCAACTTGAGGTATTCCTCCAACATTTTCCGTACTTTCTCTTCCTCTTTCAAGCTCATCCTATAAGGAGGCCGACATACCGGGCTTGCCCGAACAAGCTCAATATGGTGCTCCACGTTCCGCCTGGGTGGCAATCCCGCTGGCATGCTATCAATTAACAAATGTTTAAACTCAGCTCGGATGGCCTTTTCCAGCTGACGTGCTGGATCACACTTGAGTTGCTGAGCCAAAACATAATTTATAGAAGTTAAATGCGATGATATTACTTTTGAATTATTAACATGTGCATTTATTTGCGAATCATAAAAACTGAAATCCACATTTATTAAATAACAAAACCATAAATACTGGAAATCCAACTTCTTTATTTGCATAGACGTGATAAGAGGACCCTGTACAGATGGCCTCTCCCCCACCAGGTGCAGATGGCCTCTCCCCCACCAGGTGCCTGAAAACATACTCATGTGCAAGAAAGTCAATAGCGGGCTGCTTACTCGCATGCCACCGCTTACCTAATACAATATCAAACTTGGCTAATTTTGTGTTCTCAAAGTCTAACTTCTCAGAATAAGTAGGAATAGGTAATAGCGCATGAGAGACTTGTTGATCCCACACTTCTGTGCCCTTACCATCTGGCATCTCAACTGTATACCGGTAATCTGAAGGCACAGTAGCCAAGTTCAGCTTCTTCACCGCATGAGAATTGATAATGTTATGCGAGGAGCCGATGTCGAATAAAACAAGAACATCTCAACCCTCCAGCGTCCCCCTCATCCGTATCAGCTCACTATCACGAAACTGATAGCCATCATGTCCCTGGTGGATAGAAAACAAACTGGTGCCCTAGAGATTAGCCTCTGCACCGTAAGGGTTATGAGCCACTTGGTATCATCATCATTGCTCCCCAGCAGATCCTCCAAAATATTCTCATCATTGCCCTCTTCCTAGTGCGACTGTAAGGTATGAAGTTTCTTGCCCGTGCGCCGAGGACATTCCTTGAACAAATGCTTTGCCAAGACAAAAGAAACACAATCCTTCTTTTTTGGCCTTTTCCTTCTATTCCGCTGTGAGGGGAGACTTGCTGTAGAACCGCTTTGGCAAGGAAAGTGTTGGCTTGCGCTTTAGAGATTGTTGCATCTGGATAGGGTGTCCCTACGAAAGACTTCTGTGGCTCTGCTGGCCAACCTTCCACGACCCCTTCTTCTTGTGCACAAAAGGCACTCCAGAATTAGGCTTGGTTCTAATATTGCCTTCGTAGTCGAGGCCCGTAGCAACTGCCTCTTCCAATGGCTTACAATGCTTGTTCAAAACATGGGGCCTCAACTCTTCTCGAAGACCAAACACAAACTTATGTACGACCAGCCATTCAGGAATCTCTTATGGAAACTTGATAGGTACTTCCCTGTACCTATTAACATACTCCTGTACACTATAGTGTTTCTGACGGAGCAGAAACCATGTATCCGTCGCACGTACATGCTCATGTGGAGGAATAAACTGAGCCCTGAGGGCTCACTTGAACTCGACCTAGGTTGTTATGGCCATTGGCAAACACGGGTACATGTGACTCGTTAGTCCCTAATCTCGGTGGGGTGACACTCAGCCCTGTCAGACATCTCTTGGGCAAGTTTGTATTAATCTACCTTGATGATATCCTAGTCTTTAGTCGTACTAAAGAAAAACACTTTGATCATTTTGCGTCAAGTGTTCCAGGTCCTGAGAGAGAATTCCTTCTATGCAAAGGAATCAAAATATGAATTCTTCAAGGAAGAGATTCACTACCTCGGACATATTATCTCCGGGGGATCAAGATGGATCCTAAAAAGGTAGCCGCAATTATGCGATGGCTAGTACCAACTTCGATGGAAGAGCTGCAGATCGTCCTCGGATTGGCTAGTTTCCACAGGAGGTTTATCCCTCAGTATGCCCGCTTGATTGCTCTTTTGACGGGTCAGCTCAAGGGTAAGGGCAAGTACTTTAGTCTGCTCCTGTCTTAAGTTTAGTGGATCCAAATGAAGCATTTGTGGTAGAAACTGATTCCAGTAATCAGGCAGTTGGTGCTGTTCTCACTCAACACGACAGTCCTCGGTCGCGTTTGAAAGTAAGAAACTGGATAAACACCAGTTAAATTATTCCACTTATGAGAAGGAGTTGTTTGCAATAGTCTATGCTCTTAAGAAATGGAGGCATTACCTCTATGGAGCTAAGTTTGAGATTGTGTTTGATCAAGAAAGTATCAAGTGGCTTTTCTCTCAAAGCGACTTGAAAGGAAGGAAAGCTCATTGGGCCGAACTTCTCCAAGAGTTTGACTATCAACTAAGGTACAGGATGTAACAGGAAAGGGCGGTACAATGTGGTAGCAGATGCCCTGAGTCGAATGCCCATGGTAAGTGCGCTAAGTTTTATGGCATTCAGGAGTGAATTCCTAGAATCACTCAGAGGAAAGTGTGTTAGTGATTCTCACTACGCACTTGTGTGGCAGGCTATTGAGCAAAGGAATTCCACAATCACACTAGCGCCATCAGAGAGTGTTGCAGGGCCATCGAAAGATGTTGCAGTTGCGTCGGGACGGGACACGCCGCCTGAAGATGTTGCGGAAACATCCGAAGTGGATGTGCCATCAACAGGTGTTGCGGATGCTCGATGGAAGAATTTCTCCATTGAGGACGGGTACCTCTTTTATAAAGGAAGGGTATGTGTACCCAAGGGTGGTGACTTCGGGCGCCAAATTCTTGAGGAAAGTCACGACAGTCCCAGTGCAGGGCATCCCGGGATAAAGAGGACCTATGCTCTTGCAAAGAATACGTTTTATTGGCCTAGTATGCAGAAAGACGTACAGGACTACGTGTTAAGGTGCACCACATGCCAGGCCATAAAGGCTGAACGTCTCAAGGTAGGCGGGCTCCTCCAGCCACTAGAGATATTCGGTGGTAGATGGGAGAGTATCAGCATGGATTTTATAGTTTTGTTACCAAGAATGAGTAAAGGCCATGACTTGATCTGGGTAGTTGTAGACCGATTGACCAAGATGGTGCGGTTTCTCCCGACCAAGAAAACTGTTACAGCTCCAGAAGTTGCCAGGCTTTTTGTAGAAAATATTTATAAGCTATATGGGCTTCCCACCAATATAGTCAGTGATGTAGATCCAAAATTTACAGGTAGCTTTTGGAGGGCGCTGTTTAACAAGTTAGAAACTAAGTTGTCTATGAGCTCCACTGATCATCCTGAAACGGATGGTCAGACGAAAAGGGTCGATGAGGTTCTAGAAGATATGCTACGAGCATATATGTTAGTAAGAAGCAAACCAATTGGGAAGAGTATCTTCCGCTTTTGGAGTTTGCTTATAACAGTACCAAACACTCCACTACAGGGTACAACCCATTCATGTTAATGTATAGATTTCAACTTAGAGTCCCCATGGCCGTAGGGCTTAGGACAAAGAAAGTACAGAGTGTTAGAGAGTTTCTTGAGGATATGGAAACCATGATCAAGATAGCTAAGGCTAATGTGAAGCAAGCGCAAGCGCAAGCGCAAGCTAAGGCGCAGGGATGTTACCTTCCAAGAAGGTGATCGGGTCAAAAATTCTTGAAGACTCTACCACTCTAAGCACAGGCAAGTGTCCTAAGTTGTCCCCGAGGTATTGTGGTCCATTCACAATACTCAAGAGAATTGGAAGTTCTGCTTACCAGCTGGCTTAACCAAAATCCACAAAAGTACTTCCGGTCTTTCATGTCAGTCAACGGAAGCGGGTGATGCGAGAAGGAGACAATATTGAACAAACCCTAACAGACTTTGAGGAACCTAATTCCTTGCCACACGAACCAGAGGAAATTCTGAATATCTGAAACCGCAAGACTTGTCATGCGGTCTTTCGAGAAGTTTTAGTCAAGTGGAAGGATGGGTCCTAAGAAGAGTCAACTTGGGAGTCTGTAAACAATCTTCGCAAGAGGTATCCTGATTTCATCCTTGAAGATTTCGCTTTCGAGGACGAAAGCTCCTTTTAGGAGTTGTTATGGCCATTGGCAAACACAAGGGTACATGTGACTCGTTACTCCCTAAGGGGTCCCGACGGGCTGACACTCAGCCTCGTAGTTTGGGACAATAACCCTTAGGTACTAGGATCTAGAGGGCTTGGTCTATATCCATAGGGAGTGCCCCTAAGTGGAGGGCAGCCTTAGTAACTAAGGGTGGATCCCTAAGGTTAGGTAGGACCTATGTGCCCACATGCACATTAGGCATGTGAGAGGCATCCACATGCATAGTGTGAAAGGTGTGCATGATCTCTTGGAGGTCAAGCGCTGGTCCTCCAATCTATATGGTGGCCTATGGGTGTAGAGCCAGGTACAGGATAGTGGGTGGAGATCCAGAGTGTGTGGTCTTTGTCCATTGATCCTAATACAGGTGGGTTTGACTTGAGCAATTTCCGCCACCACCTGCCAGCAAAATCAGTAAAGTGATAAGCCGCTTTCCGAATTCTCCAACCCTCATTAGTTGGAGCTCTTTTAAAAACAAAATATTCTTCCCACTTGTGCAACCACTGATCTACCACATCAGTGGTTCTCTATTTCCAACATATTTAGTAGGTTTTATGTCTTTATCATCCAGGAACTGGACTGGGGAATCGACATAAACAGGTCGCTCGATGGGTGGAGTGGGAAACTGGGGTGACATGTGGGAAGGAAACTATGAAGGATACTGTGAAGAAGAGGCAAAGTTCCGGCAATGGAGGGTAGCATAAGCTGCATCTCGGCCATGTTCCTCTCCATACTATCCATGTGAACATGCACGGACGGAGGGATAACTGCCGGGATCATCATATCATCAACTTATCAGTAAGAGATATGATTATACCTCATATCAGAGATGCTACTGGACCCAAGGAGGCTTGGGATATACTGAAGAACTTGTATGAGACGGTAAATCAGTCACGGATCTTGTTCTTGACTAAGAAGCTTCACACGTTGAAGATGGGTACAGGTGAATCAGTAACGGACTACTGTACTCGAGTGAAAGATCTGAGAGGCCAACTTATTGTAGTTGGAAAAAGTGTTCAAGATTCAGTATTGGTATCCATTGTACTTAATAGTCTACCTTTGGCCTATCAGAACTTTGTAATGATTCTATCGTTAAGAGAAACGAGGCCTTCTTTCGATGAGCTAAATCCCATCTTACTACAGGAAGAAATGAGACGACAAAATATTGTCAACATGGACGATTTCAAGGAACAGGCATTCCTGGCAAAGAAGCAAGAGCAAAGTTCCAAGAAGGGTGGCAAAGGGAAGAAGAAGAAGAAGAAGAAGCAAGATATGGAGGAGAATCAATCGAATCGATCAGAAGATGGAAAGAAAATGGTTCGAAAAGGAAATTGCTTTATCTGCGGAAAATTAGGACATTATGCAAAGGAGTGCTGGCACAACAAATCCAAGAAAAAGCAGGACAAGAATTTTGCTGAAGAAGAAGAAACATCTAATGCAAAATGAGTGCTTTGGACCTTGAAGACTATGAGTTGTTTTCGGCATCGACATTTTCTGGTGGTGGCTTCTCGAAGGAAGATGACTATTGTTTTATTGATTCAGGAGCTTCGAAGCACATGACATCTAGGCGAGACTGGCTATCTAATTTTCAGAAATTAGATGATGGGTCAAATGTGAAGTTGGGGGACAACTACACATGATATAAAGGGAGTTAGAAAAGTACAAGTACAACTACCTTCAGGGAAGATTGGAAACATAAATGATGTGCTTTATGTACCAGGAATCAAGAAAAATTTACTCTCAGTATCAGCTATTGCAAAGCAACACATTGTGGTGCAGTTTGATGAACAACGGTGTCTCATCAAGAGGAATAATAATGAAGTAGTAGCTGAGGGCATACTTGCAGGGCGGTTGTATAAACTTCAAGCTCAGGTGATGGATCATCATGCAAGTGTTGCGGATATTGGATCATTGAGTAAGTTGTGGCACGAAAGGTTTGGACATCTGAATTACAAAAGTCTACAAGTCTTGAGGAAATTTAACATGCTTAAGGGTTTACCTCAAGTCGTTTCTGATCACAAGGTTTGTGAAGGCTGTGTCTTAGGCAAGCATCATATGGAGAAATTTTTGCCTAGTACATTCAGGGCGAAAAATGTTCTAGAACTTGTTCATACAGATTTGTGTGGTCCTATGAGGACTCAATCTTATGGGGGAGCAAGTTACTTTATGGTGTTTGTGGATGACTATTCTAGGAAGACATGGATCTATCTTCTGAAGAATAAGGGTAAAGCTTTCAAGTATTTCACATGGTTTAAGACACAGGTGGAGAAAGAAACAGATAGACAAATTAAGATACTTCGCTCGGACAAAGGGGGAGAGTATCTTTCTACGGAATTTCAGGTGTTTTGCAAGGATCAAGGTATAAAGAGACAATTTGCAAATATGGACACGCCTCAACAAAATGGAGGTGCAGAAAGAAAGAACCGGTCTATAGTAGAAACTGCAAGGAGTATGCTCAAGAGTAAAAATCTTCCAAATATGTTTTGGGGTGAAGCAGTTAAGACGGCGGTTTATCTTTTGAATCAAAGTCCTACAAAGGTCGTAGAGAATCGAACTTCAGAGGAAGCTTACACGGGTCGGAAGCCAGATGTAAGTCATTTGAGAGTGTTTGGGAGTATTGCTTATTCTTACATACCTAAGGATTCAAGGAGCAAATTGGATTCTAAGGCGACCAAGTGTTTATTTCTTGGTTATGATAATCAAGAGAAGGGATACAGGTTATATGACTTCGAGGGTAAGAAAATAATCATACGTAGGGATGTAGTCTTTGATGAGGAATCAACTCATAAAGATACAGAGATATATTTTGATAAGGATCAAGATGGAGGAATCCCTATATTATGTGATGGGTTATTACAAGAACCTGAATCGATACATGTATCGTGTACGCCAATTCAAGAACCTAGAGTGACTTTGGTTGAGATAGGAAAGAGGAAGGAGAGGTCAAGTATATGGGATACTTATTCACCTCCTACTTCACCAGGCAGGAAGCATCCTTCATTAGAAGCTAGAAGATTGCCTAGGTGGTATCAAGGATAGTGTTATTATGGAACAGGGAGAATCCAATACACATGGAACTAGGAGATCAACTAGACTTGAAAAGCAACATGAAGATCAAGATCGACAGGAGGTTCGACAGGAGGATCATCATGAAGATGGGGATGTACATTTTGCATATATGGCCACAGTATTAGAAACCAAGGATCCATCTACTTTCAGAGAGGCTGATAAAGAGGATATTTGGAGGAAAGCTATGGATGAGGAGTACGACTCAATCATGAAGAACAAGACTTGGAGACATGTTCAGTTACCTACAGGTAAAAAGGCCATTGGATGCAAGTGGGTCTATAGAACTAAGTACAAATCAGATGGTCCTATAAATAAACATAAGGCAAGATTGGTGGCAAAAGGTTATGCTCAACAGGAAGGAATTGACTATGAGGAAACTTTTGCACCAGTTGCTAAGTCTACTACTATGAGGACTGTTTTATCATTGGCAGCTCAGTTTGGATGGGATATTCAACAAATGGATGTAAAGAGTGCATTCCTGAATGGATTTCTAGAACCTAAGCAGATTCATTGAAAAGCTGCTAAGCGAATACTCAGATATATCCAGGGCACTTTGAGATTTGGTATTCTCTATGGTAGATAGGATGATTTGAAGTTACAGGGATATGTGGATGCTGATTGGGTTGGAGATGCGGAAGACCGAAGATCTACTACAAGTTATGTTTTTAATCTTGGTTCTGGTGCTATCTCTTGGAGTTCAAAGAAGCAGCATACTATTGCTTTATCATCTACAGAGGCAGAATATCGAGCTACTACAAGTGCAACATGTGAAGCAATATGGTTGCGAAGGATTCTACATGATCTACATATGGTACAAGTTTCACCTACGGTACTTCAATGCGACAATCAGAGTTGTATTAAATTGGCGAAAAATCCAGTTTTTCACAGCAGGACAAAGCATATTGAAGTACAACAACACTTCATCAGAGAGAAAATTCAAAGTGATGAAGTGGAGCTTATCTATTGCCCTACGGAAGAACAAGTCGCAGATATCTTTACCAAAGGTCTTGGCAAAGAAAAATTTCAGAAGTTTAGAGAACTTCTAGGAGTAATAGATAACAAAGTAAACATCAATGGGGAGTGTTAGGAATTAAGGTTTATTTGATACCCCTTAATGATGGTTTGGCCATGCCTGCGTGCTATTTTTAGGGGCCATTCTATTTATAGTAAATTCGTTTTTTTAAGGCTTATGCATGTAGGTGGGTGCACTACAAATGGATTAGGATCTATTTAGTACTTAGAAGTTCATTTTTGGTTCTTACCATATATAGGTTGTATTATTAGTAAATAGCTTTTGTTATTTTGCTATTTACTTTAGGCTCATTAGCTTTTATCAATCATTAGAGAAACTATATAAGAAGGCTGGCGCCCCACCACAACTATTCCATTCAATTCTATTATGCTAGAGCAATTGCTCAATTCTCCTATGATCTGAATTCTCTCTATGCTTGGTTTTGTGTGAGTGCTAGTAGGACTAGTATCTCCATCTAGAATTTGTATCACAAATTCTGACACCACAAACATTTGAGTGAACTAATTCAAGAATCTCCTTAGCTTTGTAGCCCTCCTTGATGGAGAGCAAGTCATCTTGCCCAGCATGCAAGAATCACATGGATGATATGAAGTGGGAATATTGATGTGGAGATTAACCCCTTCAAACAACTTCCTCTTTACTGCATCTAGAATGCTTCACATGCTCATGTGATAGAGCCTAGCATGCCATAATGCATGCATCTTGTCTTCCACGGCTGAAACTTTGTCACATGCAATAAGAACCTTTGCATGATAGAAGTTCTCCTTCCTCAAGCCTGTTGCAAGCTGCCTTCCACTTTTTGTGTCCATCAGCATGCAATCATTGTCAAGAAACAAAACTTGGATGCCCACATTTGTCATGCGGGCTACTGACAATAAATCCTTTTGCATGGATGGTACATGCAATACATTTCAAAGAACTTTAGAACCTTCACTAGTGAGTAAACTCAAGCTGCCTATTCCAGAAACATCATGTTGACTACCATCTCCTAAAATGACATATCTCGGAGTGTAACAAGGAGAATAACTAGACAACATAGCTCTGTTAGAGATGATATGAGCAGTAGGTCCAGAATTTATTACAACTTAAAACAATCTTCTACACAAACAAAAGCAACAGCTTGAGCATTCTCTTCTTTGCTAGTGCTAGAAGAAGGTTGTTCCTCTTGACAAACATTGGCTTTACTATTGTTAGGCTTAGAATAGCATTTGAAAGATGAATGACCAGTTTTACCACAATATCTACAAGCCACTCTAGGATTAGTCCAACATTTATCAAGCGTATGTCCAGGCTTTTTACAATAGTTGCAAAAAGACTTTTTTGATTTAGGCTCAAATGATTCCCCTTTGGAATCTTTGTTGTTTGGATCATGCATGCTAGTAGCTTGAAATTGGTTTCCGCGTCGTTTTGCCTTGCCCTTTCCTTTCTTCGCATATAAAGCTTTAGCTCCTCCTTGAGAAGGTGAACCTCCTTGCCGCATGCAATACTCCTCTCGAAGGCTTTGAATGGCCTCTTCAAAGGATTTTCTTGTAAGAACAAGTCGCACGTAGATGTAGGAGGGTGGAAGCGCTCGCAGCAGGTACGTGAGCTTTTCTTCCTTGGGAGTTATTCTTCCTGCACTTTGTAGAGCACCAAACAAAGATTGCAATTCGAAAAGAAAAATATCACAATCTGAAATTCCATCCCACTTTAAACTAGTAAGTTGGTCAAAAAGATATAAGATTTAAGTTTGTGATTTGGACTCAAATCTTCGAGCAAGTTCATCCCACATCTCCTTTGCTGTAGCAAACTCGGCAACAGTGAGAAAGATATCCTCCAAAATGGTTTGTGAAATAATTACTTTAGCTTTTGAATATGCATCCAACCAGGCTTGAAAGGTTTTCGAATCTCCTTCATAAGCTCTAGTATCCGTTCCATTAGGTACACTTGGTTTGGGAGTGGTCCCATCAACAGAAGGCCACAACTTCTCAGCTTGCAGGATCAGTCGTGTCTTTGATCTCCATGCAAGATAGTTGGATCCATCTAGGATCGTTATCTTTGCTTGAAAAGTAGATGTAGAAGCCATTGCTCTGATACCACTTGTTATTGATTGAAAATAGAGATAGCTCGGATCTTTAAATCAAGGTTTACCAACCTAGGAATCCTTGATGGTCTTCTACAACTCAAAATAGCTCAAAACTAACAACATGCAAGCAAACTGAAAAATTATGGAGACATGCATGAACTAATACTTGCACATGCAATAGTAAATTGCTAGCAAATGATGAATTTGTTGACATGCAATGAATCAATCAAACTTATGTAGCAATTAGATCTTCCCGCGGCTATGGTGGACAGCGGAGAAGATAAAGAGAATGTGAGCAGAAAATTACATTATACTCACAAAAGAACTCGCTACAAGATCTAGAGTGATGGTGGATGTTATAAAAAGCATTCTAGCATCAAAAACTATGATATTGCTCCTTCAAATAGGCCGAATGGATCTTGAATACTTGCTGCCCACAAACTTTCAACACAAAGAGCATAATGTTAGCAAGATTACAATGAAAGAAGCAAGATCCATCACCCATCAATCTAGAAAAATAATTGGATAGCATAACACTAGCATAAATGAGCAAGAAACTTCACCATACAAGAAAGCAAAGACCTCTAGCATATGTGAGAAAGACCTCTCCACAAGAAGTGCGCCCATTGGGAGGAGGAGGGTCTCTTTTATAGTTTATGTAGGGGTTTTCATATTCTCTCTTCATGCAATAATTCTTGGCATGATTTGCCTTGGTCCACAAGTTTCCATGCTAGGAAATGTGCGCCCCTCTTCAACATTAAAATTGATAAAGTTCCAACATATAGTTGGTAGCATGTGAAATTGCCCCTAGGGTCCCATTTACAAGCCTTTTTGGGCCTATGTTAAAATCTTTACAATAATTTCTATTATAATGTTTTACAAACTTGGAAAGCCTATTTAAACTTTGAGAGAAAACAATGTTGTGTGGCGCAAATTAATATTTCGTCGCCAAAATACATGGTGAAATTGACCTAAATTTAAACCATAACACGAGTTTGCAATTCCACCTCTATAGATCGAGGCAGTTCTTCCAGCTCATCACATATATTCAAAGAGTACAGGCATTGCCAGATACAAAAAGACGATACACACAGATTGCACTATCCTCCTCACATTATCTTCATGATTAGGGCTATAGACTATGATGGTTCTCTCAGGCATCTCACTTCCTATTGGAGTCATTTGGTATCAAAAAATATCAGACGATTTCTCTAACGAGCATATCTAGAGCGGACTTGGAGTCGCCAGTCAGGGGCTAAGCCTGATTTCTACCAGACCCACTTTCTTGAGCTAGACGCAGCAAGGATTCCGGTTCTACCAGTTACTTGGATTCAGGCCTATCACATTGCCTCAGATTCACATTGGGCCAGCTCAGGGTGTTTTCGCACCAGCTAGCTATTGAGACTAGGAGGTTCCACAACATTCCTAGAGAGGAGCAGATTTGCCAGTTATGCTCTTTAGGTGAATGAATATTATGTATTGCTGACAGTCTCTGTTGATGATTCACTGCTGATAGGAAATTCTACTCCTTTCGTCAATCATTGTAAGAAGTTAATTGGCTCTATCTTTGATGTTTCGGACCTTGGAGAGGCAAAGTTTTGCCTTGGAATTCAAATTCACCATGACAGGGTAAAAGGCACTATTGCACTTCATCAACAACATTATATTTTGAAGATCCTGAAGGACTACAATATGTTGGAGTGCAAAGGCAAAGACATTCCCATGCTACCTGGAGTAAAATTATCCAAGGAAGACGGAGCGAAGACTGAAGAGGAACATGAAGAAATGTCCAAGATTCCTTATCACAACTTGATTGGATCTTTAATGTATCTCATTACTTGGACGTGGCCTGATATTGCATATGCAGTTCATACTCTTAGTCAATTTGCTACTAACCCTGGTGTTATTCATTGGAAGCATGCTAAATATGTTTTACAATATCTGAAAGCTATTTCCGATTATGGACTTGTTTTCTCAAAGCAAGATGGTCTGTCACTTGCTTCATACAGTGATGCCAGTTGGGCTTCTAATATGGATGATTATAAAAGCATTACAGGAGGATGTAGTATACTTTTAGGAGCAGCCATCACATGGGTATGCAAGAAGCAATCTTTTGTTGCTCAATCCTCTTGCGAGGCGGAATACATTGCAGCATCAAGAGTTTCTAATGATATAGTTTGGCTGCATTACATGCTTGAACATCGACATCAACTTCATGAAGGCCCGAGTTCTTTATTTATTGACAACACTTCTGCTATTATACTTTCGAAAGACACCGTATTTCATGGGAGGACCAAACAGATTCATATCAAGTATCATCATTTGAGAGATCTAGTCAAGAAGAAGATTATCTTCCCTATCTTCATTGACTCAATTGAAGAAACAAAATGTTTGTCTCCAAAGCTTTGCTAGCTCTCGGCTCTCTGGCTATCGAAACCCGAAGAGTCTATCCATAGGGTGTAACAGCCAACTTAATGGTTACAGCTGAATCCCTCGAAGACGAAGGAGAAATGTTCGCTGACAAGAGGAGCTTAACCGAAAGGCTGAAGGTCAGACGACGGACGAAGGAAAAACTGTTGGGACCAACCCGAAGACCGAATGACGAACATCTGATGTTTGGGACACCCGAAGACCGAATACTTTCGATTCTTCATGATCCAAGTACAGGGAAATCAAAGAGGTACCATAAAGTACTATCTCCTGATCTGATTCTACTGATGTCATCCAAAGGAACGTTAGAACGTGCCTAATCAGCCGTTCTTGTAATCTGTGATTAGTTTTAGATTGCTCAATCTATCAATCCAGACGTTATTCTGAATATATGAAAATAGTCATAAGAAGAATATACAAGCAAGTATCAAGTATCAGAGTGAGATCCGCAGAGATCCAAGAAGTCCGCTAGTAAGTGAGACATAGTTCGTGAGAGAGTTTTTCTCTCACGTTGACGCGCTGTGTGACGTTGGACAGATTAGCACGTGTCGGGCAGGAAGAAGAAACCAATGGGATACGTCCATGCTGCCCGGACACTTCACGTAGTGCATTGAAGAAAGATGATCAACAGATGATGTTGTAGCTGTTAAGCACAAGTTGTTCTAAGTTGTTTGATCTCAAATGTTTTTATGTCTGCTTGTTGTTTGTGTATCCGATTCAGTTGTTCTTATTTATTTCGCACCCTGGTTCAATCTTGTTAAATGCTGAAATAAATTAAAACGTAGGTCAGCAGTGTCTGTCTACACTCTGGAGGTTTGTAGGTCTGATATAGCCGGCAGTGTCCAGCAGTCAGTCTCGAATTCCATCCGGGCCAAAACTCTCTAACTTCCAACAGTGGTATCAGAGCGAGCGTAATTCGTGTCGTTTCTGATTTCACAACTTCCAACATCAATTGACATGGTTGTGGATATTCTTACGAAGGCACTCCATGCAAAATTATTTCATCGTCATAGAAAGAAGCTTGGAGTATGTAAAATTGACCAAACTTAAGAGGGAGATGTTATGGTTTAAGTTTGGGTCAATTTCACCATGTATTTTGGTGCCACACAATATTAATTTGCGCCACGCAACATTGTTTTCTCTCAAAGTTTAAATAGGCTTTCCAAGTTTGTAAAACATTATAATATAAATTATTGTAGAGGTTTTAACCTTGAGTAGGCCCAAAAAGGATTGTAAATGGGACCCTAGGGGGCAATTTCACATGCTACCAACTATATGTTGGAACTTTATCAATTTTAATGTTGAAGAGGGGCGCACATTTCCTAGCATGGAAACTTGTGGACCAAGGCAAATCATGCCAAGAATCATTGCATGAAGAGAGAATATGAAAACCCATGCATAGAATGTGCAAGCTTGAGTCTTAGCATGTGGGAAACCTACACTTAATCTTAGAAGCCATGTACATCACAAATCATTTGTTCTAAACTATAAAAGAGACCCTCCTACTCCCAATGGGTGCACTTCTTGTGGAGAGGTCTTTCTCACATATGCTAGAGGTCTTTGCTTTCTTGTATGGTGAAGTTTCTTGCTCATTTATGCTAGTGTTATGCTATCCAATTATTTTTCTAGATTGATGGGTGATGGATCTTGCTTCTTTCATTGTAATCTTGCTAACCTTATGTTCTTTGTGTTGAAAGTTTGTGGGCAGCAAGTATTCAAGATCCATTCGGCCTAATTGAAGGAGCAATATCATAGTTTTTGATGCTAGAATGCTTTCTATAGCATCCACCATCATTCTAGATCTTGTAGCGAGTTCTTTTGTGAGTATTATGTAATTTTCTACTCACGTTCTCTTTATTTTCTCTGCTATCCACCATAGCCGGGAAGATTGTTACGAGCTCGTAACCAGTGCCGAACCCTAGAGAACACAGATAGGTCAGATACCACAGTCAGGGTCGTGTCCAGCGTACATGACCAACAGGGCAAGACAGTGTGAGTAGTGTGCCCCAGCACGGTCCATAGCCATGGCGGGCCTAACACAGCCTAGGGACCCTGTCAGCATGATAGGGCCCCCAGTTGGGTCCCGACGTACAGTCGGCCACGTCAGTGCCACGTGGCCGACACTTGGCAGTAGCATGCTACCAGTCCTCACACTGGGCTAGGAGGGGCTTACTCTATATCAGGGAGTAGGCAAGGTTGGGTGGATCAGTTAGTGTTTGCCCTACTGTGGTGTTAGGATCTATTACACTGGTATCAGAGCCATCTCCTTCTTTGGGAGCTCAGTTTCAGCAGGGGAGAAATCCATCAGAGTGCATAGCAACTATGGTTAATATGCAAAGATAGATAGAGCAGGGTCAGCGCTGGAGAACCAGCTATCTATGGTGGAAATCTCCGTAGGATTACTTGTTTTTACAGTAAAATTTGGATCAGCTTTCTAGGCCAGGTCCAGCGCTGCCAATCAGGGTTTAAACTTCGATTTTGGAGTGGAAATTCCGGATTTTGGAGCGTTTTCAAGTCAGGAAGTTTGATGCAGACCAGCGCTGTCAGAGCAGCCTCCTTCCTTGAGTATTGAGTGGAAATCAGTGACAAATTAAGCAAGATTTGAAGCGGATTTCTACAGCAGGTTCAGCGCTGGACAGTAGGGGACAAATTTTAGAATTTATCCTTGTATTTCAAAGGTTTTCTAGAAGTCTGAGCTTCAGACTTGCTTGTCACAGACCAGCGACCTACCAGCTGAGGTCAAATCAGAGATTCAAGCGGATTTTTGAGTCTAAATTTGGACAAATCGGGCCAGACAGGTTGCTGTCCAATCAGCAAGGGCAGGGACTTCAAAATTCCGGATTCCTTTTTGTATTTTTCCGTTTTTTACTCGGTTTGTTGGAGCCCCACATCTGAAATCAGATCAACGGGCTACTTCACTCAAGAACCGGGAAAGTTGGATGCCATTTTGAAGCTTCAAGCTGGGATTTTCCGGGACAGCAGGTCTGAAATCGTGGGTAAAAGAGCTGAGAGGGTTCTTCTTCGTAATTTCTTTGGATGTATGTCCTCAGAAACAGCTAAGTCATCTTTCCTTTACCTTGTACAGTTGTAAATTAGTCTTTTGACTTTTTTTCATCAGAAGTTAAGGTAGCTCTCTTCCAGTTCCGAAGATGACCACTCCTCAGGGACCTGATCAACCCCCGGAGAGAGGCTTCGACGAACTTGAAACAGAAGCCTTGGCTTACAGAAAAGGGAAGGAACCCATGGAAGTAGAAGAACAGGAACAGTTCGCCGAAGAACTCGACGAACTGGTTACCAAGGAGCAGTTCCTCCAATTGGTAACAGAAGTGGATGAACTGAAGTTGGCATTAGCCAATTTCAAGTCCAGTGTGGACGACTCGTTCGCTGAACTCAAAAACTTGATTTTGAGTTCCGCGAAAGGAAGCCTTCCCTCCACTTCTTAGTTATCCCCTTCTCCACTTCCATCAGTTTCGGGTGAGACTTTACGGTCTCACCCCAGTGTTTTTAAAGATTTAAAGCCTCCTACTTTTAATGGGGAAGAGAAGGATAGAAATGCAGATATTCTACAAACCTTCCTCAGCAAATGGAAGAACATTCATGCTCTTAAACAGACCCCTAACCATTTGCAAGCAATTGAGGCCGGTCTTTCTTTAGGGCCTATGGCCTATAAGTGGTGGTTAAATCTCCAGGAGACTGGGCAGACTCCCCGGTCATGGAAAGCTTTTGAAGAAGCTTTCCTAAGAGAATTTCTACCAGAAAATGAACTGGATAGAGCCTGGGAAGCCTGGGAAAGAACAATAATGGACAAGTCCCTCATCCAATATATCTCGCAGTATCGAGAAGCAATTTCAAAGATTAAAAATATGGATGACTATCAAAAAATTAAGGGATTTGTCCGTGGCCTCAAAGATGAATATAAAGTAGAGGTCCAGAGAAACTCGCCTACTACCCTTGAGCAAGCTCTCAGATATGCTCAAATCTATGATGATTCAGTGGGTAGGAAGAGGGCGAGACAACAACCACTTTCTGAGCAGCCTCCTCATAAAGACTTTCAATTTAAAAAGAAATTTTTAAAAAGAAAGAAAGAAGACAAATTTAAAAGTGAAGCTCCTCAGAAACGCCCTTCACTCATACAGCCCTTAAAACCAGATGATTTTGAGAAAGCCAAACAAGAACGTTTGTGCTTTGTGTGTATGGGCAAGGGACACACAGTCAGACAGTGTCCCAAGGGGCCTTTCACTAAAAAAGATAAGAAAGATAAAAAACAAGTTCATCTTGTTCAGGCTGTATGTTTCCCCAGTGACTCGGCAGCTTCCGAGATCAAAGTGTATCATGAAGATCATGAACACTGTTGCCAGCTCACCTCTGCAATGCTAGCGAGACCCTTCAGCTTTGGGCCGCATGACCTAGTACGTATGCATGGGAAAGTTGGTAACCAGTCAGTAAGAGTCATGGTTGATGATGGGGCAACCCATAATTTCATCAACCACACCCTGGTTAAAAAGCTTAAACTACCAGAAGTACCTAGTCAGCATAGGTACATAGTTTCATTAGCTAAGGGTGAAGATAAAAAAATATGGGAAACTATGGTAAGTAAGTTAAATCTTGGTATTCAGGGGTACCAAGATGAAATAAACTTTCAGATAATGCACCTGGATCGAACAGACATTGTTCTCGGGAGAGATTGGCTCTACAGTTTAGGACCTTCCCTCCACAGAAACTATCAGGAGAACACCCTCAGCTTTCAGTATAAAGGCCGAGAGATCCAGTTGCATGGGGAGCATGATGTTCCCAACAGCCCTATGGTCTGCAGTTCAGAGCTCTGTCAGCTAATCGGAGACGAAGACCATCAGGTATTCTTATGTGACTTTCAGTTTATTCTTGAAGTTTCTCTTTCCAGTTCTATTCAGCAGAAAATCAGTAAATTAGAAACTTTATTGTCTAAATTTAAAGATGTTTTTCCTGAAGATTTGCCACATGGTTTATCACCTAGCAAAGAGGTAGATCATGTAATAAACCTAGTACCAGGTACAGCACCTGTTTCTAAACCTCCGTATCGGGTCAGCCGAACAGAGGATGAAGAAATAACTAGGCAGTTAACAGACTATCTTGGGAAAGGCCAAATTCAGACCAGTAGTTCACCATGGGCCTCACCAGTCCTATTGGTGAAAAAGAAAGAGGGGTCTATGCGTCTTTGCGTAGATTACAGAGCCCTCAATAAAGTCACAATTAAGAATAAATACCCTATGCCTCGGGCAGACGAGTTGTTTGATCAACTCGACGGGACTAAGTTTTTCAGCAAAATAGACCTCAGATCGGGATATCATCAAGTCCGTATAAAATCGGAAGATGTCTCGAAAACAGCTTTTAGGACTCGTCACGGTCATTATGAGTTTAAGGTGATGCCATTTGGGCTCACAAATGCTCCAGCTACCTTTATGACCTTGATGAACAGTGTCCTCAGACCATACTTGGGTAAGTTTGTAGTCGTATTTTTAGACGACATCCTCGTCTACAGCAAAACGAGGAAGGAGCATCTAAAACACCTCAGAAAGGTGTTTCGACTGCTCAGAAAGCATAAGCTTTATGCTAAACAATCCAAGTGTGAATTCTTCATTGAAGAAGTAGCATATTTGGGTCACATTATCTCTTCAGATGGGATTAAGATGGACCCAAATAAGGTTAAAGCCATACTCAGTTGGCTGAGACCTCAGAATATTTTGGAACTTCAAATCTTTCTTGGTCTGGCGGGATATTACAGACGATTTGTCAAGGAATATGCTCAGATAGCAGTCCCTATGACAAATCTCCTTAAGGGGAAGGGAAAGGAGTTCATTTGGGAGTCCGCACAACAGGAGAGCTTTGATGCTCTCAAAACAGCCTTAGCTACAGCACCAGTTTTAAAAGTCGTCGACCCCAATCAGCCATTTGTGGTCGAAACAGATGCTAGCGACTTTGCAATAGGTGCTGTGCTAACTCAGGGTGGACGACCAGTTGCGTTCGAGAGTAAAAAACTCGAGCCAGCACAGACTAGATATAGTGCCTATGAAAAGGAACTCTTTTCTATAGTCCATGCCCTTAAGACTTGGAGGCATTATTTGTATGGTGCCAACTTTGAGGTCCTGACAGACCATGAGAGTCTCAGATACCTTTGCAATCAACCTGAGCTTAGAGGTCGGAAAGCTCGTTGGGCAGAGTTGATGCAAGAGTTTGACATGTCTATCAGATATAGGCGTGGAAAATTCAATACAGTAGCAGATGCCCTTAGCAGAATGCCTATGATAAACGAGCTGAGTTTTACTCAGATTCGTAATGAGTTACTCGAGTCCTTGAGAGGGAAATGCCAGCATGATGCATTCTTCTCTATTATCTGGAACTCAGTCCAGAACAGACAGTTACAGACTCCAGAACCAGTTCCCGGGGCTGGTGCCAGTTCATCCAAGAATACGGCAGCTTCCGTTGAGGATGATGATGAGTCCGAGTATACGTCGTCAGATGACGTTGAGGATTCTGAGCCTGTATTACCCAAGCAAACCCTAGGGGTTGAGGGTCAGTTGACTCAAGGATTCAAATGGAAACAGTATTCCATTCAGGATGAGTACTTGCTCTATAGAGATAGAGTATGTGTCCCCAATTCAGAGGATTATAGGCAGCAGGTCCTATATGAATGTCATGACAATCCTAGCGCGGGACACCCAGGCATACAGAAGACCTATGAGCTTCTTCGTAGGCAATTTTTCTGGCCCAATATGAAAAAGGACGTCCACCAGTATGTAACCAGTTGCCAGAAATGTCAAGTAAATAAAGCAGAGCGTTTAAAGGCAGGAGGGTTGTTGCATCCCTTAGAAATACCAGCTGGTAAATGGGAGAGTATCTCCATGGATTTTATAGTAGGCCTGCCTAAAACCCAAAAGGGTAATGACGCTATGTGGGTCACAGTTGACCGTCTGACCAAAATGGCTCATTTTATTCCGACCAAAACAACCGTTAGAGCTCCAGAGTTAGCGAGGTTGTTTGTAGACGGGCTATTTAAATTGTACGGTCTACCTTCCGGCATAGTCAGCGACCGGGACAATAAGTTTGCTGGAAATTTTTGGAGGGCAGTATTCCATCATCTCCATACTAAACTTAATATGAGTACCACCGACCATCCACAGACGGACGGTCAAACAGAAAGGGTAAATCAAGTGCTGGAGGATATGCTTCGTGCATACGTCAGCAAGAAGCAGACTAATTGGGAGGAGTATCTCTCGATATTAGAGTTTGCTTACAACAGTACCAAACATTGAGCTACGGGATACAGCCCATTTATGTTGATGTACGGTTTTCAGCCACGCTCACCCACAGCTGTAGGGTTTAAACAAGAAAAAGTTGAAGCAGCCAGAAACTTTTTAGAAGACCTAAACCAGATGATAGAACATGCTAAGCGTAGCATTAGACAATCCCAGGATCGAGCCAGGCATTATGCAGATCCACACAGACGGGATGTGCAGTTCTCCACTGGTGAGAAAGTCTACTTGGGAGTCCCAGTTGACTCTAAAACCCTCAAATCAGGAGTGTGTGCTAAGTTGTCTCCAAGGTATTGTGGTCCCTTTACCATCAGTAGGAGACTAGGCGAGGTCACCTATGAACTAGAACTCCCACACAGCAGTAAGGTTTTTCCAGTCTTTCATGTAAGTCAGTTACGAAAAGCCTTAACCAGATCAGATAATCTGGTAGGGGACAGTGTTCTAGTTCTCCCATTGGATCCTCAACAACCTCCACATGAACCAGAGGAGATTCTTGATAGTAGAGAGACGCAGACTCGTCATACTCTATACCGAGAATATCTGGTTAAGTGGAATGATCAGCCTGTTGAGAATGCCTCTTGGGAAAGAGGCAGCGTCCTTCGCAAGATTTTTCCAGACTTTGTCTTAGAGGACCAAGACGGTTCTTAAGGGGGAGGGAGTGTTACGAGCTCGTAACCAGTGCCAAACCCTAGAGAACACAGATAGGTCAGATACCACAGTCAGGGTCGTGTCCAGCGTACATGACCAACAGGGCAAGACAATGTGAGTAGTGTGCCCCAGCACGGTCCATAGCCATGGCGGGCCTAACACAACCTAGGGACCCTGTCAGCATGATAGGGCCCCCAGTTGGGTCCCGACGTGCAGTTGGCCACGTCAGTGCCACGTGGCCGACACTTGGCAGTAGCATGCTACCAGTCCTCACACTGGGCTAGGAGGGGCTTACTCTATATCAGGGAGTAGGCAAGGTTGGGTGGATCAGTTAGTGTTTGCCCTACTGTGGTGTTAGGATCTATTACAAAGATCCAACTACTACATAAGTTTGATCAATTCATTGCATGTCAACAAACTCATCATTTGCTACCAATCTACTATTTCATGTGCAAGTATTAGTCCATGCATGTCTCTAGAATTTTTCAGTTTGCTTGCATGTTGTTAGTTTTGAGCTATTTTGAGTTGTAGAAGACCATCAAGGATTCCTGGGTTGGTAAACCTTGATTTAAAGATCCGAGCTATCTCTATTTTCAATCTATAAGAACTCAGCCATTAGAAATCTCATGCTGATTTGAATCTCAGAAGAATCAACCGAGCTAACACAGTGGTCTGTAATCGTGAAAGACTAGCCCAGTGTGAAGAGGGGAGACCTGTACACCATGTCTCTACCGCATATAGAGCTGTGAGGGTGACAATGGTATCAAAAAGTCGAAACTTACTACGAGCATCCTGGGTGGACTTCCGAAAACACTCTAGCCGAACCAGGAAGGCATGCTCCTTCCCAAGTCAAGTGGTAGCACCCTGTCTCATACTGAAAGTAGGACCCGAGAATAGGATCCCTAAGTATGTATAAGAAGAGACCACCTCTAGAACCTGTCCATCAAAAGTGAGCTCTTGTCCTTGCATGAATGCTCGAGAAGTGTTGAAGGCCATAACTTTGGTCTTCCCAATGTTCACCCCTAGGCCCCATCTGGTGCAGAACTCTTGTAAGCAATCCAACCCTGGTCGGAGAGAGAGAGAGAGAGAGAGAGAGAGAGAGAGAGAGAGAGAGAGAGAGAGAGAAAAGAAAAGAAAAGAAAAGCTTTATTAATGTCTTTTCCATGCCAAAAGGCATATAAGACTAATGAAGTACATGTCATGTATGTGGTAACCATGGGAGCGTATAAAAACGTCTCCAAACTGTAATAAAGAAAACATCTACTGCAAACTAAAATAGACACGTATGCGAGAATGCGCATAATAATAATCATATGTATCTAGGGTAAGATGTCAAGGCTGTGCTGCTGCTGTAAAAAGATGTAATGCGAGCCACAGAATGGGAAAGCACTGGAGCCTGCCGGCGGCGTCTGTGAGCATGAGCACGTGCATGTGTAGTAGTAGTAGTACGCCCCTGCGTAGAATGTCTAGTAATCCTGGTGGTAACATGATGGTGGGAGGTACACTGTCTCTGATCTCTATGAGCATGAGAGCGGCCAACATCCTCGTCGTCATCCTCATCATAATCCTCATCCTCAGGTACTAAATCACGCGATCTCCGTCTAGTAAAGAACGAAGTAATCAATGGCTGTGAGGTAAAATGCTGGGGTGTCTCGTATAAATCTCTCCATAGTCTGGACATCTCGTGTACCATCAGAGCGACACACCGTGGGTCCTCATAAGCTATTAGAGAGCGTAGAGTGGTAGGCGTCTCTCGGAACAGGCAATGATATCGCCCTCTAATCTCATAATATACAGGGCACCTAAATATAAAATGCTCCTCAACCTCCACCTCACCTAGAGAGCAGAACTGGCAAATCCGCTCCTCTCTGGGAATACCGTGGAACCTCCCAGTCTCAATAGCTAGCTGATGAGAGGACACCCTGAGCTGCCCCAATGTGAATCTGAGGCAATGTGACAATCCCGAGTCCAAGTAGCGCGGCATGACCGGGGTCCTTGATGCATCTAGCTCCAAGAAATGAGTGCGGTAAAAAGCTGGCTTAACCCCTAACTGGTTACGCCAAGTCCGCTCTAGATATGTGTGATAAAGGAAGCGTCTGATATACTGATGTGTGCCAGAGGGGAGCTCTGTGATGGAGATCCAAATGATACAAGTAGGAGGTGAGAGGCCTGAGAGAACCATGATAGCCTGTAGCCCTGATCGTGACGATGCTGTGAGGAGAATAGTGCAACCTGTATGTATCGCCTGTCTATCTCTGGTAACGCCTGTATCCTATGTATATAGGTGATAAGCTGAAGAACTGCCTCGATCTGTATCGATCTGTATAGGTGGAACTGCAACTCGGCCAGGAGAATCTCATGTGGAACAGAAGGCTTCGCTCGAATCAACCGAGCTAGCATGGTGGTTTGTAATCGTGAGAGACTGGCCTAGTGTGAAGAAGGGAGACCTACACACCATGTCTTTGCCGCATATAAAGCCATGGGGGTAACAATGGTATCGAAGAGGTGACACTTACTGTGTGCATCCTGGATAGACTTTCGGAAGCAAAATCGCTCTAGCTGAACAAGGGAGGCATGTCCTTTCCCTAGTCGAGTGGTAGCGGCTTGTCTCATGCTAAAAGTAGGACCTGAGAAAAGGACCCCCAAGTATGTGTAGGCAGGGACCACCTCCAGAATCTGCCCGCCCAAAGTAAGCTCCTGTCGCTGTAGGAAATCAAAGTGCCAAGATCCTTCTAACATTAAATCTCCATATACAAGAAGAAGAAAAAGAGGAAGAAGAAGAAGAGGGAGAGGGTTAGGCGCCCTCAAGGAGAGAGAAAGTAGTAGCAATGCTTGAAAGGGAATGAATTACAAATGAACACTGGGTACATAGAAATAGGCCTTCCAAGGGCCCAGACTCTTCCAAACCCTAAGTTCTAGAACCTTCCAAGACCCACTACTAATTATAGGGCACCCCCAAAAGTCAAGATAGGGTCCCTTAACATAATTAGACTTTACTTGGACCCACGAATTACTATTGGACCAAAATTGGGTCCAACTCAACTAAAACTGACTTAACATGGTCTAAATAATAAACCTAACCCATGGTTACACAAGTCTCGAGCTTTTGGGTCAAAGTAACCTATGGGAAACTAACATTATCATTTATTACTTCTAACACCCTCCTTAAATGATAATGTAAAAAACATAACATGAAGTATGAAAAATTGCAACAAAAATGCAAAGTGTTGCATGCTGCCCAAAACTCCATGTAGCCGAAAAAGAAAAGATGTAGCTGCTGTCCAAGCTTAATGCTGCCAAAAAAAACTTCGCTTGAAGTAGTCGAAGTAGCCAAAATCTCAGCCCCAATCATGCCCGATGTAGAAGAGATGTAGAATACGAAGTGCAATAGCATCAAGTCGAAGAGTGAAGACAAGCATGCTCCATCCAAAGTAAGTAACTAAAAAACCAACCACAAGCCAAAATATGGATTTGCAATCCATCAATGGTTCCCACATGATTCCATAAGTCTTCTTACCACGAGAAACATAAAGAAGAATATGATACTCTTTTACCATCACATCCTCCCGAATCTTACTATCAATGATTTGCTCACCAACACTAGGTAAGACAACACCGTCATCATAAGAAGTAAGCATCAAAACATGAAAATCAGCATAAGGTACTGATTTTGGTGAGGCATGTGTGTTTCCTCCAAGGTAAAAAGATGCTTTGCTATCCCGCAAAGACTCGGACAACCAACAAGAGGCTGTAGCAGGCTGTCCAACAGCCACAAAATCACCAACACTTTGCTCTCCAAAGTGTTCCAAATGTGGACCTTGCTGTCCAAAAACCTTCCGCAGGCCGTTCCCGATGCATAATAGGATGCTCACGATGTAACATAGACTGAAAATGATCAATAAACTATGGCTGAATCTGGTGTCCACCATCTTCAAGAAAAAAACCAACAGCTTGCCACTTTGAACACTCAAAAAATCCAGCAACACGCCACTTTGAACCAATGTACTAATTGACATGATTTGTTCCCCTCCTCCATTAGTACAAAATGGCTTCAAAGAATGCTTGATTTCAGCCTTTTCTAAAACATTATCTTGAGAAGCTTGCTCATGAAGTTCTTCACTAATGCATCCATCATTTGCTACAAATGGCTCAAGAGAAGAAGAATGCTTTACCATACCAACATTTCGATGCAAACTTGTACTTGTAGAAAGACAATGATCAAACTTTGCATGACTTTGCTCTTCTACCTTCAAAGAGGATGAAGTAGAGAGGAGAAAGCATGATGATGAATCCTTTATTCGGTACATCTTTAAAAGTGTTTCCCAAGCACTTTTAGAGGTCTTGCAAAATCTCAAATGATATAAGATAGATCTTGTTACCGATAAAATCTTGATCATCAAGTCGATGCAAAATCTCAGCTTGCAACTCCATGAAGAAAAGTTGGTGCAATCCAACATATCTTCACCTGAACAAGTACGAATCGCTCCCAAATCTCTTGCCATAAGAACCAGCCAAGAAGATAAATTTTTTCAAACCCTAAATGTACCCTAAAAGACACAAAAACCAGCAAGTATCAAATCTGACAAATCAACACCGGAATGTGTCGAAACCACACATTAGATGGATGTAGGAACTCACCCTCCTACAAGCCTTGTGTGCTGAAAATTTCAGCCTGAAATTGCATTACAAACTCAAAAACCAACATGCAAAGAATCAGGTTAGCCTCCAACAAAGCTTTTTTCGGAACCCTTCTTTCTTGCCAAAAAGTGTGAACAATACACACACGGATAGGGCTATTGCAACACCCTACAAATGGTAATATGCTATCCAATTTTCAGCCTCGGAATGTGATCGGATCATCACAAAAAAATTAGCGCCTTCTTCCACACCTGGAAACAAGCAAAAAGAAGCGGATCTTCACTTTGTAAATGTGCTGATTTTTCAGCCCAATCAGAAGAGTAGAAATTGCTTGTTGGATCTTCACTCCAAAAAATCAGCAAAGGTGCTGAATTTTTGTGATCCCTAAGTGAAGACGATCTCTTTTGGTAGGGCACCCTAAATCAAGCATAGAAGATCCATGGCTCTGATACCATGTAGGAAATCAAAGTGCCAAGATCCTTCTAACATTCAATCTCCATATACAAGAAGAAGAAAAAGAGGAAGAAGAAGAAGAGGGAGAGGGTTAGGCGCCCTCAAGGAGAGAGAAAGTAGTAGCAATGCTTGAAAGGGAATGAATTACAAATGAACACTGGGTACATATAAATAGGCCTTCCAAGGGCCTAGACTCTTCCAAACCCTAAGTTCTAGAACCTTCCAAGACCCACTACTAATTATAGGGCACCCCCAAAAGTCAAGATAGGGTCCCTTAACATAATTAGACTTTACTTGGACCCACGAATTACTATTGGACCAAAATTGGGTCCAACTCAACTAAAACTGACTTAACATGGTCTAAATAATAAACTTAACTCATGGTTACACAAGTCTCGACCTTTTGGGTCAAAGTAACCTATGGGAAACTAACATTATCATTTATTACTTCTAACAGTCGTTGCATGAATGCCCTCGAAGTGTTGAAGACCATAACCTTGGTCTTCCCAATGTTCACCCCTAGGCCCCATCTGGTGCAAAACTCATGCAAGCAATCCAACTGTCGTTGTAGACCCTCTCTGGTCGGTGAGACCAACACCACATCATCAGCATAAAGGAGGATAGCAATCAAGATGTCACCAAGCCTGCAGCCAGTACCACCACCTTGTGTAATGGCTCTCTCCAACTCATCAATATACAAGCCAAAGAGGACTGGTGAGAGGGAACAACCCTGCTTCACCCCAATAGTGCTCCAGATGTGCTCAGATATGCCTCTGCTATGCCGGAAACAACCAAGGACACGCTCATAAAGTGCAATCACAACAAGAACAATGTCGGTGCTCGGAGTCTCTGAATGAGCAATGAGCGAGGAACAGAATCAAAGGCTTTCCTGAAGTCCACAAAACAACAGTAAACCCTCTCTCTCCTGTGCTTAGCCTCCTCAATCAAGGCTCGCAATGTGAAGATGTGATATGCCGTAGAATAATGTGCTCGGGAACCAGCCTGACCCATGGCATGTAGTCTCCTAGTCTCCGCCTCTGAGCTCACAACAGACTGCAGTATAGTACCATATAATTTCGCCAGGACATGCCCAATCATGATGGTGCGGTAGTTACTCGGAATCATGGGGTCACCATTCTTATGGATGGGTTGGATGATGTTAGTGCACCAGGAGGACGGAAAACCAGAGACAACCGCAGAGTTAAGAAGGGTGGCTATAATGGGGGTGAGTAAGTCGGAGGCATGGGAAAGGAGTTCAGATTCAAGGTCTTCGATATCTCTGGCCTTGTGGGAATTCAGCTTCTTAATGGCTGCAAGTACCATGTCAGATGTGAAAAAGGAGAACTCAGGTGGCCGTGGAGATATGGCGATAGGTGAGTCGGTAGGAACCGTGTACAGGCTAGTAGCATAATCAGTCCATATGCGGAGGTCTTCCAAGAGAGGTGGTGGAGAGCGAGGAATGAACTCGCGCCAGAAAGCGCCCGAAGAAGAGCTGAAAAGAAGGTCAATGAGACGTTTCCCTTCAGAATCATCATGGGAGCGTTTCTTACGGAGTGTAAAAGTGAAGCTAAGGACTGCCGGTATAGCGGCATGTAAGTGGGATCAAATGTGTACGTGGGTGCTCGGGTAAGCGTGGGTAGTGTAGATGGATGAGGGTGGGAGGTGGCCGATATCGAAGGAGAGAAATGAGTGATCAGAAAGGGTGGTGGGGAAAATGTGGAAGTCAGAAACTGTGGGTACAAAGGATGGTGACCCCATGAGATAGTCAACGACACTATGTTCTCCACTGTGAGGGTGGCATGTGTAACTGTCTGAATGTGGCCAGCAGGGTAAGCCATTATAAATGGCTAGCTCATGTGCCTCTCCAAACTGCAATAAGTGCTCACCATATGAAGAAGTAGGTCCAAAACTATCCGCGGAGGTCCTGGTAACTCCAAGCATATCACTGTCCAAGGCACGAACACGTAGCTCATCAGTGGTGTCGAAGAACTCTATCTGTCGCGAAGATGTCCGGGCATTAAAATCCCGTGAGGAGAATATGCCCCCGCTCTGAAAATCTGATAATATCTGGTGAGAGGTCATGATATGGAGATCCAATACCCTCAGCAAAAGACAAGGACTCTGGTGGAAAGTAACATGCCGCAATAAAAAGATCTCTATCCAAGCCAATATCCTGACCCACAATGCGAGTCCAGGTGTAGCGGGCCTACTCGTCACGTCGGATGAAGTCAATACTCGAGTGAAGAGCCTCCCTGTACAAGCAGGCGACCCCACCTGAACCACGTCCACTAGCAGATCTAGTCTCTCGTCGGAATACTGAATCCCATCTATATCCAGGAAAAGAAGGAAGTCCTCGCTTTGGGCTCTCGTGTGTCTCCATGAAGAATAATATATCCCTGCCTGTAATGAAGGGGGTGTTTCCAGCGAAGGAGGTATTGCTTGCAAAGAGGGGGGGTTAGCTGTTTTCAGCCGCGATGGAGGAGGTGTTTTCAGCAGCGATGGAGGAGCTGTTTTCAGCGCGGGAGGGGGAGGAGATAGTAGCGAGGGGGGAGCGGGTGGTCCGACGTGGAGGGAGTGAAGAGATGGCGCGAGGGACAGCAGGAGCAGATCCGCGTGGAGCTATCTCCACGAGAGAGAGAGAGAGAGAGAGAGAGAGAGAGAGAGAGAGAGAGAGAGAGAGAGAGAGAGAGAAAGAAAGAAAGAAAGAAAGCTTTATTAATGTATTTTCCATGCCAAAATGCATATAAGACTAATGAAGTATATGTCAAGTATGTGGTAACCATGGGAGCGTATAAAACGTCTCCAAAATTGTAATTAAGAAAACATCCAGTACAAACTAAAAACTCAAATAGATCATCTGTATCCATGTCAAGGTGTCAAGCCTATGATGCTGCTGCTGCTGCTGCTGTAAAAAGATGTAATACGAGCTATGGCATGAGAGATCACTGGAGCCTGCTGGCGTCGTCTGTGAGCATGAGCATGTGTAGTAACGTCTCTGCATAGGATGTCTGGTGATCTTGGTAGTAACGTGATGGTGGGGGGTACACTGCCTCTGATCTCTATGAGCATGTGAGCGGCTATCATCCTCGTCGTCGTCATAATCCTCATTCTCAGGCACTAAATCATGCGATCTCCGCCTAGTAAAGAATAAGTAATCAATGGTGAGGTAAAATGCTGGGATGTCCCATATAAGTCTCTCCGTAGTATGAACATCTCGCATACCAACAAAGCGACACATCGTGGGTCCTCATAGGCTATGAGGGAGCGTAGAGTGGTAGGCATGTCTCGAAACAGGCAATGATATCGCCCTCTGATCTCATAGTGTACTGGGCATCTAAAGATAAAGTGCCCCTCAGACTCCACCTCACCTAGGGAGCATAACTGGCAAATCTGATCCTCTCTAGGAATACCATGGAACCTCCCCGTCTCAATAGCTAGCTGATGAGAAGATACCCTGAGCTGTCCCAGTGTGAATCTGAGGCAATGTGAGTCCCGACTCCAAGTAGCGTGGCATGACTGGGCTCCCAGATGCATCCAGGTCCAAGAAATGTGTCTGGTAGAAAGCTGGCTTAACCCCTAGCTGGTTACGCCAAGTCCGCTCTAAATATGCTCGATAGAGGAATCGTCTGATATAATGATGGGTGCCCGAGGGAAGCTCTGTGATGGATATACCAAATGACTCAAGTAGGAGGTGGGATGCCTGAGAGAACCATTATAATTTGTAGCCCTGACCATGAAGACGTTGTGAGGAGGATAGTGCAGTCTGTATGTATCGTCTGTCTATCTCTGGTAACGCCTGTATCCTTTGTGTATAGGTAATGAGTTGAAGAGCTGCCTCGATTTGAATAGGTGGGACTGCAAACTCGGCCAGGAGAATCTCATGTGGAACAGAAGGCTTCGCTTGGATCAGTCGAGCTAGAGTGGTTTGTAGTTGTGAAAGATTGGCCCAGTGTGAAAAGGGAAGACCTGTACACCATGCCTTTGCCGCATATAGAGCCGTGGGGGTGAATGCTATCAAAGAGGCGACACTTACTGCGAGCATCCTGGATGGACTTCCGGAAACAAAATCTCTCTAGCTGAACAAGGGAGGCATGTCCCTTCCCCAGTCGAGTGGTAGCGGCCTGTCTCATGCTAAAAGTAGGACTTGAGAAAAGGATCCCCAAGTATGTGTAGGAGGGGACCACCTCTAGAACCTGTCCACCCAAAGTAAGCTCCAGCGCTGCATGAATGCTCGAGAAGTGTTGAAGACCAAAAAATAAGTATTCCCAATGTTCACCCCTAGGCCCCATCTGGTGCAAAACTCATGCAAGCAATCCAACTGTTGCTGTAGACCCTCTCTGGTAGGTGAGACCAATACCACATCATCAACATAAAGGAGGAAAGCAATCAAGATGTCCCCAAGCCTGCAACCAGCACCACCACACTGTGTAAAAAGAGGACTGGTGAGAGGGAGCAACCCTGCTTCACCCCAATAGTGCTCCAAATGTGATCTGATATGCCACTGCTATGTCGGAAACATCCAGAACACGCTCATAAAGTGCCATAACAGCAAGAACGATGTCAGTGGAGAAGCCGAGGTCGCGGAGTCTCTAGATGAGTAACTTGTGTATCTGGGATCCCACGAACTCTAATGTTGTGCACTTTTTGGTCTCGTGATTTCTCTTCCAAGATGGTGGCTGAGATAACCGAAGAGATGGGAGCGCTTGGTTTGGTGCCTTTTTTCAAAACTGATGCCCAAAAAAGGCATTAGTTTTGAAGACCATAAAATTAGTCTTCCCAATGTTCACCCCTAGGCCCCATCTGGTGCAAAACTCATGCAAGCAATCCAACTGTTGCTGTAGACCCTCTCTGGTAGGTGAGACCAATACCACATCATCAACATAAAGGAGGAAAGCAATCAAGATGTCCCCAAGCCTGCAACCAGCACCACCACACTGTGTAAAAAGAGGATTGGTGAGAGGGAGCAACCCTGCTTCACCCCAATAGTGCTCCAAATGTGATCTGATATGCCATTGCTATGTCGGAAACATCCCAGAACACGCTCATAAAGTGCCATAACAGCAAGAACGATGTCAGTGGAGAAGCCGAGGTCGCGGAGTCTCTAGATGAGTAACTTGTGTATCTGGGATCCCACGAACTCTAATGTTGTGCACTTTTTTGGTCTCGTGATTTCTCTTCCAAGATGGTGGCTGAGATAACCGAAGAGATGGGAGCGCTTGGTTTGGTGCCTTTTTTCAAAACTGATGCCCAAAAAAGGGCCTCTTGCTGCTTTTCAATCTTTGTCTCCAGTTCCCGTATCATATTGGTGGTAGACACCGAAGCCACAGCCTGTTTGGTCCCGATGGATTGTTCGAGCGATGCAACTTTGGACTGTAGCATGAGGTGGAGGTACAGGATGATCGAGACCTGCTATGGATAGAGATGGCACGAGGAACCATGGCGCGCACGCGAGAGAGAGAGAGAGAGAGAGAGAGAGAGAGAGAGAGAGAGAGAGAGAGAGAGAGAGAGAGAGAGAGAGAGAGAGAGAAAGATCTTTATAAATGTCCATGACATACCCTAAGGTACATAGGACTGAAAAAGGTACATGTCAAGTATGCACGGTGGGAGCATGAAAGCTCTACCACCTAAAAGAACAAAGAAACAAGACTACAGGTAAACAGGAAATAATGATGATAGACAAGGAGAGCCTTATCATCATATAAATGTCTCTCCGCCTATGAAATAGTGATGTAAAGTATGTTGAGACACTGTCGCTGAACGAACTGTGTCTCTCCATCTCTGAGTGGATGGTCGGTGGCGTCTCTGCTGCCGTGAAGTTGTAGATCGTGGCCTGCGGGTTGCCTGTCCCTCTAGTCGCCGACACTGTCTCTGCCGTCTGACCAGAGAATACCACGCCCATGTATGTGTAAGAGTCAACTACCTCAAGTGGATGTTCCTCCCACAGAAGCTCCTGTCGCATCATGAAGGATCTAGAGGTGTTAAACACCATAACTTTGGTTTTGGCCACATTTGCCAAAAAGAACGCGACGAGGAGCTAAAGAAAAGGTCCATCATCTTCTTCCCCTGGCAAGTTTCATATGCAATTTTCTTTTTGCGGGTGGTTCTACGATATACACGAGATAAGTCCTTTGCAAGATGAGGGAGGTGGCAGCGTGCATAAATCAAGTTCAGATGAAGTTGGTTACATTCGTGGTCATACCAGGGGTTATGCGGTCTATGTCGTAAGTGCTTGGGCCGTGGGGATGGAAAAGCAAGGGATGCAGAGGTATGCAGGGTCCGGACAAGAAAAAGAGACTGGTATGCCAAAGTAGCTACATAGGGAAAATGAGTCAGGAGATCAGATAAGGTTTCCTTGTACAGAGGGGTTTTTTGAGGGTTATAGCGGTAGACGGTCTTTTCACTAGGGGTGAATGTACTAGCACAGGGGGTGTGAAGAAGGCCAATAGAGAGAGAGAGGTATGAGTGGTCAGACAAGTGGTGCGGTGGACCAAGAAAGATGAAATGTAGGGGAGGAGAGACGACAATCCCATGAAATAGTCAACAACACTACTCCCTCCGTTATGTGGAAAATAGGTAAAGTCACCTGAATCAGGCCACTGCAGTAAGCCATTATAAATGGCCAATCCGTGAGCCTCGCCCAACTGAAGCATCAGCTCTCCATATGCAGTAACTGGACCCTCTGCATCTGCTGATTGTTGCCAGAGGCCAAGATCATCCCAGTCTAAAGCATGTATCCGCTATGGATCATCCTCTGCTCTATAAAACTCTGTCTGCCTGGATCCAGTCCTGGCATTAAAGTCGCCAGCTAGGAGAATATAACCCCGCTCCTCGTATCTGATAATGTCTGAAGAGATATCCAAGTAAGGTGACTCCTCATCTGATGTGAAAACTGATGTGTCTGGTGGAAAATAGCAAACGGCTAGAAAAAGGTCTCGGTTCAGTCCCGTCAAAGTCCGGTCCACCTGAATCCAAATATAGCGAGCTCGCTCGTCAGTATGCACCAACTCGACCCAGGGCCGAATGAAGTCGCGGACTAAGCAAGCCACCCCACCAGAACCCCGATCTGTCAATGCTCTTGTCGCCCTCCGATGTGCAGAGAACCAACAAAAACCCGCAACAGCCGGTAGACCTCTCTCAGGACTCTCATGTGTCTCGGTAAGTAGTAAGATATCACCCTTAGTGCAAAAATCTCTAAAATCTTTGGCGGTAGCTGAAGAATGAATGCCATTGCAGTTCCATAATCTCAATGCTCTAGAAAGAGCCCCCAAACCGCTACCTAGTCCGGAGGGCCATGCTCCCTATTTGTCAGGATTCGGAGGATCAATGTATCGAGCTTTGCCATCCCGATAAATTACCCTCTTCCCCAACGCTTTTGCCTCACTGAATGCCTTTTTGCGATCCGCAACCTGCGTGTCATCATCCATAAATATAAGTGTACCTCTAAGCTTAGCCCGCAGTTTGAGGGTTGCCCGTCTCTCTTCCAAATTCGTGAAGCGAACAATGAGTGTAGAAGGGTCTCGTTTGGTTCTCCAAGCTCTATCCAACCCTTCTGTAGCGCAGGCATCCCAAAGGGAGCCGGGAACCACGACTTAGCTTCCCAGCCTTCAACTCTTGCCATCCAAACCCACTCGACATACAAGCAGCCAACTCGCCAACAACGATCAGACTTAACCAACTTGAAGTTCCGAAACCAACATTGAGATCCAACCTGGCGCCATGCCAGATCGGGAGTCCCGACGTGGGTGACTTCCCTCCAAGCAAGCCGCCCGACATACGTCAAACTTAACCAACTCGAAGCTTCGTTACCAACGAGTAACATCCATTCCAAGCAAGCGGTCTGACTTACATCAGACTTAACCAACTGAAAGCTTCGTCACGAGCGCTGGAAGCCAACCTGGCGCCACGCCAGACTGGACAGCCATAAACAGGTAACATCCACCCAAGCAAGCCATCCAACTCAGCCGACAGGTTAGAGCCCGTTCCCCAAGAGCTTAACCAATTCACGTTCATGCAAGGAACACTCAGAACCACAAGCCGCGACAGATATGGAAACAACCAGTTCCTGGACCAAATGGTCCCGACAGCATACCGCTGGCGCCACGGACCGAATGGTCCCGACGGCATACCGCTGGCGTCCCGGGATACGACCCTAGTCTCCGGGGCGCTAGCATGCCAAGGCGAGAGCCATGACAACATTCCAGCAAGGGAGGTTGAGACTTGGTTGGAGCTCGCCCTGAGTCGCAACCCGCACTCCCCTATAGTATTGGTGTGATTCGGCACCTCCCCTCATAACAAGCACTCTACCTAAGCTGGTAAAGCACGTTTTTCTCTCTCTAGGATTTTCTCTTTCTAGAAAGTCATTTTCTCTCTCTAGATTTTATTGATCCCCAGGCTTCCTTTAATCATGCCTAGATCGTGTGAGGTGATTGCACATCGATCTGAGCTCTCTGGACTCCGCTAGAACCGATCAAAGATTTTCAGCCATAGGAACTTGGCGCCGGCTGGATTCTGGTCACAGTGGCGCCGGGAGCGGCGCCGGGAGCAGCAGGGGCGCTGCTGGCGCCGGGGACATAGCTGGCGCCAATGGCACCGGAAGTAAAGCTTGTAAAGGTAGCTTTACAACATCCACCCCACCTTTATAAAATCTGATGTCCTCATCAGATGTCAGATTAAAGTAAAGGTGTCTCCCAATTAAAATGACTATACATTTATGCTACTTGGCACAGTACTCAATTTACTGGCCACTTTTTTATTAACATTGAAGCTGGCACACCACAAGTCGGAGGCTCAGCTCTTTGTACTGAAAAATTACATAACTTGAAACAAATATCTTTGTCTGGGAAAAGCGTAGATTTGATATCGCTTTCGTAAAACCCGAGAGCCTTATTAACTGGTGACAGAGGCCTTTCTTTGAAATGTTCGCCCCTGTCGCTTCTGACTTTCGACTTTGGAACTCCTTTGAGCTCCTGATTTGTCCTTGATGCACTTTGTGTTGAGCTCCCTGAGCTCTAGATTTGTTCGGGTTCCGCACAGGTATCAAGGCTCCCTGAGCCGAAGGATTTATCGTTTGATTGCCCACTTATTGGTCCACTCCGTGCCTTGTTGCTTCTCCACCTTGATTTCTCTCCTTGTCCCAGCCTGATCTTGATACTTTTCCATCTTGGCTCTTTAAGGTAGGCAAAGATTGAGTACTCCGCAATGCACCTCTCACTTAGCTTGAAGTAGCTCTTTGAATCAGCCCAAATGTAACCATTGACCTCGTGGAAAGCCAAAGGGTCGCACCAGTTTGATCCGCATCCGAACTATCTCTTCGCGTTTGTTTGAAGCACCATGTCCGTCGCGCAAAACTTGACTTTCACAATTCCATCACTGGTTAGTTGCCTCACAGTCAAAACAAGAAGTGTACATCGAGCTTAGCTTCAAGTAGCTCTCTTTGAATCAGAAACATGCACCCAGAGTTTGCACTAGTCCGATCTCAACGCGAACTATCCCTTAGCGTCCGTTCGAAATACCAAGTCTCTATGCAAGACTCAACTTTCACAGTTCCTTCATTGATCAGCTGCCTTACACGTAACACAAGCCAGCGTACTCATATGTTTCCTCATCATTGCTGGTCCAGAGAAAGCCTATAACAAACTTTCCTTTCCACAACAAAAACTTGTCAACTTATTAGGTCCAAAGTTCGCCAGTCTCCTCGTGTGAGTATGGCTAGGTCACCTTGAATTTGCCCCCATTTTGATCAACTTTCATTCAAAATTTGCCCCAAGAGAGAGGTGTGTGTGATAGTTCCCCTCCACTTAATAAATCAGCTGATCGGACTTAGAGTAGAGTTCTTCGGACAAAAAGCCTTTCCAACACTTTGCTTCCCATCTGCTAGGATTATGGCTCGATCCAACTTGTTGCCAATCTCTGAAGAGGATCCTAGTCTTTTCCCCTTTGAGGAAAAACCCAACTGATACTGGATATCACCCATGCTCAGTGAGTTTCAGTTCCGAAGGTGGCCGTCCCAAAATGAAGACCAACTGCTATAGAAGATCTCCCCTGAAATTGCCCTTTCCAACTTTTGACTTCCTGCTTGCGTCTGGTGGGCGTTGTCGCAAATGAAACTAACCCAAGAAACAGGCTAGCCATCCATCCTTTGCAAACATTGAGTCATTTCGTTGTCGTTCACGTGCGAGTACTTGAACTGCAAATCCGCCGCACAGATTCTGGATATCGCTCATGCTCAGTGAGTTTCAGTTCCGAAGGTGGCCGTCCCAAAATGAAGACCAACTGCTCCATAGAAGATCTCCCCTGAAATGGCCCTTTCCAACTTTTGACTTCCTGCTTGCGTCTGGTGGGCGTTGTCGCAAATGAAACTAACCTAAGAAACAGGCTAGCCATCCATCCTTTGCAAACATTGAGTCGTTTCGTTGTCGTTCACGTGTGAGTACTTGAACTGCAAATCCGCCCCACAGATTCTGTAGTCCTCTTTGTTTGATGGTATCAGCCTTCAAAAGAAAAGGTTCCTTCTCGAGCCATCAGCTCCTTGTATCACAAGCAATCATGCAAACCAGGCAAAGCACGAGTACTAAGACTCACCACGAATACGTACAAGTAAGACACTCAGGCAGGTTTACTAACAAGTAACAAAGACAAGGTCCCCCTTTGAGATGGTCCTGCCAACGGACCTTTGCCTGGCCGCGCCCATACAAATCGATCACAGAATCAGCCCACATAGGACACCCCTCCAACCATCCGTGCTTTCACCATTAAGCAGTACATTGCCTCAGTCACGCCCCACCACTTTTTGGTCGATAGCCCTTATAGCTAAACGATCGGCAGCTATCCCGCACCGGCAGCTAACCACCCGTGCTTTACACCCGAATTCGAGCAGCATCTCTGTCTCAATGGTTAACCCGTACAGTTCGAATATGTCGCCCCGCACCCCACAAGGTACAGACCGTGCTTTCACCTACCTAGGCAGCACTTTGCCTCATCCGTCCTACGTGCAGACAGCGCCAGGCCCGAACCGCGAGAACTGACCGTGCTTACACCTCAAGGGCAGCACCTTGACTCATCAAGTCCCCCGTTCTGCCGACCACCCCGACCGTGGACGCACCCGTGCTTACACTGTGGGCAGCACCTTGCACAACAGTTGTCTTGATGAACCCCAAACCGTGGCCATTTCCGTGAGATCCGCATAGCTGACCGGCCAGTCGGCTCTGATACCACATGTAGCGCAGGCATCCCAAAGGGAGCCGGGAACCACGACTTAGCTTCCCAGCCTTCAACTCTTGCCATCCAAACCCACTCGACATACAAGCAGCCAACTCGCCAACAACGATCAGACTTAACCAACTTGAAGTTCCGAAACCAACATTGAGATCCAACCTGGCGCCATGCCAGATCGGGAGTCCCGACGTGGGTGACTTCCCTCCAAGCAAGCCGCCCGACATACGTCAAACTTAACCAACTCGAAGCTTCGTTACCAACGAGTAACATCCATTCCAAGCAAGCCGTCTGACTTACATCAGACTTAACCAACTGAAAGCTTCGTCACGAGCGCTGGAAGCCAACCTGGCGCCACGCCAGACTGGACAGCCATAAACAGGTAACATCCACCCAAGCAAGCCATCCAACTCAGCCGACAGGTTAGAGCCCGTTCCCCAAGAGCTTAACCCATTCACGTTCATGCAAGGAACACTCAGAACCACAAGCCGCGACAGATATGGAAACAACCAGTTCCTGGACCAAATGGTCCCGACAGCATACCGCTGGCGTCACGGACCGAATGGTCCCGACGGCATACCGCTGGCGTCCCGGGATACGACCCTAGTCTCCGGGGCGCTAGCATGCCAAGGCGAGAGCCATGACAACATTCCAGCAAGGGAGGCTGAGACTTGGTTGGAGCTCGCCCTGAGTCGCAACCCGCACTCCCTTATAGTATTGGTGTGATTCGGCACCTCCCCTCATAACAAGCACTCTACCTAAGCTGGTAAAGCACGTTTTTCTCTCTCTAGGATTTTCTCTTTCTAGAAAGTCATTTTCTCTCTCTAGATTTTATTGATCCCCAGGCTTCCTTTAATCATGCCTAGATCGTGTGAGGTGATTGCACATCGATCTGAGCTCTCTGGACTCCGCTAGAACCGATCAAAGATTTTCAGCCATAGGAACTTGGCGCCGGCTGGATTCTGGTCACAGTGGCGCCGGGAGCGGCGCCGGGAGCAGCAGGGGCGCTGCTGGCGCCGGGGACATAGCTGGCGCCAATGGCACCGGAAGTAAAGCTTGTAAAGGTAGCTTTACAACACCTTCGGAGTGGTGGGAGAGTGTGCTTGAAAGAAAGCTGGTTGCTTCAGTCTTTGGATCATTGGTGTCTTCAACTCTGCAGACCCTTATATTCAGGGTTTTGTACTCGCGCATTCGCTTTGGATATGGTGGCTGAAATGCCTCGGTTGAAGGAGGGTGTACCTTCCATAACATCTTCCTTGAAAAGAGAGGCCCACGTTTTCGTCTCAGCTTTATGCTACTCTATCTTCTCTTCCAATTCTTGAATCTTGGTAGGTTCTCCTTGATTACTTACCCGCTCAGCGGACATAGATTGAATGATCCCTTGAAGCTGTCTCATTTCCTTTCGTAGAGAGGTGGATTCGTGTTTGATCTGCTCGATGTAGGAAAGAATGTACTGTTCAAATGACTTGGCAGGTGTATAAATCTCAGGTATCACGAAAGATGGGTGAGCAGGTGGAGGGCAGGGAGTGTGGACTAGATTGGTAGGCAACGCTGACTCAATCTTCACCCTACGTACGACTCCATCTGTATCAGCAGTACCATCACTATGGCTCAAAGCAACCGAGGGAAGTGGCAGCGATGATAGATTCTGGAGCGTTAATGGAGAGCAAGTTGTCAGTAGCGCTGATGGACAGCTTGTCAGTAGCGCTGATGGACAGGGGGTCGCTGGTGGACAGGGGGTCACTGGTGGGTGAATCTGCATTCAGCGATGTGCAGGGAGGGATCTGGACCAGCGATGTGGAGGGATGCTGGACCAGCGATGGGGTAGATGAGGTGGTGAGCGATGAAGAGGTGGTGAGCGAGACCAGCGATGAAGAGGTGGTGAGCGAGACCAGCGATGGTGAAGGAGGGGCCATCGGTGGAGGAGAAGGTTGGGCCAACGCTGAGGGAGCGTGGACACGGGCAGATGTGCGTGGGGGAGGGAGTGTGGGCTCCCCTTCCCTTTTTTGGCCATAGACATCTGAAGGAACACCCGCTACAGATTAGGCGCCATCTCCACGAGAGAGAGAGAGAGAGAGAGAGAGAGAGAGAGAGAGAGAGAGAGAGAGAGAGGTTTATTAACGTCTTTTCCATGCCAATAGGCATATAAGATGAACCAGTACATCACACAAAATGGCAACCAGACAAATCAATGCCGTTAGAGCAACAAAACTAAAACAAATCTAACTACGAAGAGATTTTATAACCAGGTATGGTACATAGATTTACAAGTCAACTGGACATCTGTTCACCTCTCTAACTCTGATTCTATCTTAGAATTCAAACTCTCGTTAATAGCAGTAGGTGCACACTCTACAAATTAGATAATGCCATTATGGTAGAGAAGCCACTTTTCGGTTGCTTCTTGTCTTGCCTTTTTTGTTCTTGCACTTGGATGAAGGTAAGGTTTTCGTCCAAGTAACTCGCAGATGGCTATTAATGAACGTGGCTGAAATAAATGAAGATGGAGGAGGGGGTGGAAGAATAGCAATAGTCGAACTTTTAAGTACATCTGCCCATGATGGATGGCCGTATGATGTTCCACTTGAGAGAGAGAGAGAGAGAGAGAGAGAGAGAGAGAGAGAGAGAGAGAGAGAGAGAGAGAGAGAGAATAGAATAGAATAGAATAGAATAGATTAATGTCTACAGAGTGCCCTTGGGCACATAAGCCAAAGAAAAAGTACATCATAAAGGAGCATTGTCCATGCCGGACTTATTTCTATCAACCAAAACATAGAATAAAAGAGAAATAATTCGGAAATAAAACCAAAGCTTAACCTCTAGCTATGGTGAGGGTACAAATGCAGTAGCTTAACCACCAGCTACGCGGAGGAAAAAAACTTACTAACTGAGAGAGAAAAACTGTGTGATCTGGCGTGAGGCACATGATACGAACTTTGGATCTGGATGGTCGAGGAAGACGCCGGAGCTTTAGTCGTCGAGCTGGGATGTCAATCTCACTGTCCAAAGTATCCTCCCTAACTCTTTTCTGAAAGAAAAGTGTAATATGTGGCTGACTGTGGTCAACATCCTGATCATTCGATAGAAGAGAAGATCTCAAAGAGAAGATCTCTCGGATAGGCAAAGAAGGAACCAAGTGTGAGTGGAATGTCACGATAGAGACAATGGTATCTACCTCTAATCTCATAGTAAGCTAGACATCTGAAAATAAAGTGAAACTCATCCTCAACCTCCTGTAGTGTACAACACTGACAGATCCGTAGGGGTCGTGGCATGTCTGTGTATCTATCTGCCTGTCTCAATAGTGAGCTGATGAGAAGAGACCTGAAGCTGACCAATGCGGTAGCACAGGCCAAAAGATAGCGCTTGAGAGAGATAACTCGGTGTGACGGGAAGCCCTGAAGCATCAAGGTGAAGAAAGTGAATGTGATAGAATTGAAGCTTAACTCGTGATGGTTCCAGGTGAGACCAGACAGTGTATATGGCTTTGCAGATCTGTCGATGAATGAAGGCATGAGTCCCATTTGGGAGGTCAGACATAGATAATCCCCAACTATGTAGAAAGTCCAAAACATATTGAAACCATGAGGACTTAGCCCGCTGCTCGGCCAAAGTGCGAGAAGATGTAAAAGCCGCTACCACGTATGTGGAAGAATCAAGCTTTGAGACTTTGTGAATGAATGTGATGATCCTGAAAATAGCCTCTACAATCAGTGGAAGTGGAGGAGAAGCAAACTCCACCAAAATAATCTCATGAGGAACTGACCGCTTGGCCCGAATCATCCGGCTAAGCACGTGAATCTGCAAACGTGAGATGCCACTCCAAGTGTCTCTAGATAAGCTTGGACACCATGTCTCTGATGAATACAATGCAACTGGAGAAACAGTCGAGGAGAAAAGGCGACAACGTGTATCCGGGTCATGCACATAATAAGTAGAGGAAAACCTCTCCATCTGAACAAGAGCAGAGCGCCCCTTGCGGAGCCTAGCCAATACAGCTGGTCTAAAAGAAAGCAATGGACCAGAGAAGAGAACGCCCAGGTATGTGTAAGACGCCACTATCTCAAGAAGCTGTCCATCATAATAGAACATAGTGTCTCTCATATGCTGTCTGTTGGTGTTAAACACCATAACCTTAGTCTTACCAATGTTCACCATCAGCCCCCATATTTGACAGAAAGTATACAAGGCATCTAGATGTCGCTGAAGTCCTGCAGCTGAACTAGATAATAGAACCACATCATCTGCATAAAGAAGGATAGGGATAATAATATCTGCTAGAGGACTGCCATCTCCACCTTCTTCCCGAATGATTTGCTCAAGGTCGTCAATGTATAGAGCAAAGAGGGTGGGTGACAAAGGACACCCCTGCTTTACTCCTATCGTACTATGAATATATGAAGACCATCCATCTCCATCACGGAAACGGGCCAAAACTCTTTCATATAATGTGATGATAGCAGCAATGACCTCCTGTGAGAAACCAAGAGACGCCAAACGCTGGAGCAACAAGTGTCTCGAAACCAAATCAAATGCTTTGCGGAAGTCCACAAAGCAGCAATAGACTCTCTGTTTCCTGGACTTCGCCGCCTCAATGATACATCTCAATATGAATATCTGGTCAGCTGTGGAGTAGCCTGCTCTAAAACCTGCCTGTCCCATAGCATGTAACTCCTCTGTCTCCGCATGAGAGTTGATGATAGATTGCATAACCGAACCATAGAGCTTAGCCATAGTGTGGCTGATCATAATAGTGCGATAGTTGTCTACATTCAGAGGATCACCACCCTTAAGTATAGGGTGTAGAAGGTTAGCACACCAAGGTGTGGGAAGGCCAAAAATAACAGATTGGTTAAAAATGTGGGAGATGTATGGAGCAACAATATGGGCGATAGGTTCTAGAAAGTCCATACTTAGACCATTTTTTATGGCGTTTCCAATCATAGACGGAGTGAAAAGGGTGAATTCTGATGGTCGCGATGAGAGAGAGATGGGAGGAGAGTCAACTGTATAAAGTTTTGCAGCATAATCAATCCAAGATTCTATGGAAATAGGAGCTGGCTTACATGAGTTTTTAGAAAACATCTTCCAGAAGAAGGTGGAAGAAGGTCCAAGGAATCGATGAGTTTCTGTGCCAGAGACTGAAAGTAAGCAATTTTTTCCGCAAAGTACGGGTGGAATGAGGTGTCGTAACAGTACCAGGAGTAGCATGGCCAAGGGACAGGAGCAATAGAGAGTGCTCAGAGATGGTAGGGTGTATAATATGAAAAGTATGAAGAAATGGAATCAAGGCTGGTGAACCAATGTAGTCAACAACGCTGTGTCCACCTCCGTGTGGATGGCAAGTAAAGACTAATGATGATGGCCATCGAGATAGGCCATTCAGAATGGCTAAAGAATGAGCTTCTGCTAGTCCAATCAATTGTTCTCCAAAGTGTGTAGCTGGGGTATCTGCATCTTGAGAGGTCCTGTCCAAACCCACATCCAAAGCCTGGATCTGTAGGAAATCACTATCTGCATGAAACTCTGTCTGTTGGGTGCTGGTGCGAGCATTGAAATCTCCTGCTAGTAGAATAAGGCCCTGTTGTGCAAAGCTGACTATATCGTCTGAGAAAGCCTGGAATGGGTCACCACCATAGTCTGCAAAAGCTGATGTCTGAGGTGCAAAATAACAAACTGCTAGAAAGAGATCTCGAGGTAACCCCAAGTAGCGACCAAAGAACTGTAACCAAATAAATCTCGCAAATGGATCACTTTTGAGCAGCTTAAAATGAGTACGATAAGCCTCCTTGGTAAGACATGCTACACCACCAGAGCCACGCGTTGTTTTTCCTCTCAGGAAAGGCCTGTATGCTGAATGCCATGAATAATCCTGAATAGCTGGAAGAGGTCGATACAGTGATTCATGGGTCTCTGCTAAGAGCAAACTATCACATTTCTGCAAAAAAGAGTGAATCCCATGCTGAAGAAGATGAAAGCACACCGTTACAATTCCAAAAACCAATTTGTAATGGCTGAGGGGATCTCGGGCTGTTCCTATGCTCGGGATCCTCGACTTCCTATTGTGAAATCTTATCGTAGAATTTAGGCTTGCCTTCAATAAGGACCACTCTTTGATTCCTACCATAGGCCTCATGAATGACCATTTTCCTCGCTTGCCATTGTGTGTGTTAGATCTTCATCCATAAAAATAAAAGTACCTTTGAGCTTAGCTCTAAGGCGTAAAGCAGCATTGCGTTGTTCAATGGAACGAAACTTTATGAATAAGACCTTATCATCAAATTTGCTCCGCCAAGCAGTGTCAAATCCCTCAATATGATGTGAAAGTTTAGATACAAGAAGGTCTTTTGCCTTCTCAAGGGCCTAGTTTCCATTAGGAATACCCCTAACTCGGATATTAAGAGCCTTCTTGGCTCCTTTCTCTTGTTCTGTAAAAACATTCTCCAAAGTAGAATTCACGAAAAAGGGCTGAACTTGGTTGGAGGAAATATTACCATCTTGCTTAAGAACCGAAGCCCAAGTATGAGTTTCTTCCACGTCCTTTGCCAAAGACGAGATTTTACTTTCCACATCTTGCTGCGAATGAAGATCCTGCACCCCTTTCACTTTCATCATGTCAACAGTTCTTTGTAAGTCCTTATTTTGAAGACTGACCTTGATCATTTCTCCATGAGGCGTCTGATTCTGTAGTTGCAATTTCTCGATAAATTGTAGCACTTCTTTGAACTGATGTTGTAAATAGCTGTTAAGAGATTCAAAGTCGGATAGATACTGACTGGCCAGCAGAAGCAGGTGACTGGCCAGCATAAGTAGGAGAAGAGGTGGGTGATGGAGGCCCCCCCATTTTGTTTGAAGCCATAGCAATGGAAGGGGCAGCGCTGGAGAAGGAGTCAACGGGAGAGGAGAACCAGGGCAGGGAGGACCAAGGCAATGCGGACCAGGGCAGGGCGGATCAGGACGCCATCACCATCGCTGGGTGAGAGAGAGAGAGAGAGAGAGAGAGAGAGAGAGAGAGAGAGAGAGAGAGAGAATGAAATGTGGGCTTTTGCATGTAAGAAAACTAGCTTGGGGTCTTGTACACCTTCACGTGCATCTAAAGATTCTTTTGCAAATAAAACGATGAGGTTGGTTTATGGAAGTGTGCTCTCAAGCCATGCAAAAAGTTTGAACTTGATTGTAATCATCTTTCCTTTCCTTTCTTAGGCTTGATTCCACCCAACTACTTGGATTGTAAGCTGCTGCAGGATGCACCATCTTCTTGTTTGTATGTCATTCTTGGAATTCTTGAGTTCTTGATCTCATATCATTAAAGTTTTTGGTTCCATGATTCTTCTAGAATCATAATAATTTCTTAGAATCATTGTTTCTGTCAAATCCTAAAGTTTAACGAAGGAGATTCTTGAATAGTACGTAGTCACGCACCCTGCTATTATGTCTAGGGTTCGGACTTAGCCATTCTTTGGCACATAAGGCTAAGGTCACTCTAAAGGACGCCTATTGCTGTTTGATTAAATCTTTGTTTGGGTCTTGAGTTATTGGATACAGCTGAAGGTAAAGCTCGGTGATAGTTCTTGTGATTTCTGTGTATAGGTCTTTGTTTTGAGACTTTTGTCTTACAATCAAAAGGTAACGTTCAATAGTGTCCGTTGACAATATAATTGTCTATGTTATTTGTAATTGTGCAAATTTTTATATTTGATGAATGTATTTCAAAGGTTGTTTTGTTGTCTAGAAAGAATATGGTCAATAAGCTTTATTGAGATTATTCTTGTGAAGTCTGTATTTTTGAAAAGAAAATGCTAGTATTTACCAACTATTTTGTCTCGTAAAACTCTTAGTGTGGTTGCTCAGTTCTCAATGAGTAACTTTTAGTGAGGAATAACATGCGTTTATGAACAATCTAGGTAGCTATGCATGATTTTCTTCCATAGTTGAAGTAAAGTAGTACCGTACTAACAATGTAGGTGGCATCTAAATTGAAATTTGCTGATTTGTTTCTAGGCGCATACTTGGGACCAGGGACAGTTGAAATTGTGCGTGCCCATGTTGATGCAGTAAATGCTAAGGTGGTCATGCTGTTCTATTTGAAAGTTGTGTAACCATTCAAGAAGTTCGGCATAGCTTTTATTAAAATGGAAAGTTGTAAAATCTAGTTCATAACTTTACTCCTAAAACTATGGATTTGGGAAATTTTAGAGATCATGGTTCATAATTAGGTTCTATTTCTCAATTATTCTAAAACATGACAGATGTTCTGGATATATTTTTTTTATTTGTTATGACATGAGTGATGGACTTGGAAGAATTGTCTTGAGGATGTGATGAGTCTCCTACCATAGTATGGTTTGCTACTAGCTCATTGTCTTAAGCAAAAATACAAAGAGCTCAAGTTTTATGGTTCTTAGCTTTGCGGGTGGTAAATTCCTCTTGAAGAATCATTCTTGAGAAATGGAACCATCACTAAAAATGCATGGCATATCACTGACCTTGTGAACCTTAGCAGCTTGCCAAACTCTACGATAGACTTGGTTTCCAACTACAATAGATGCCCTAGGATTGACAAAGGGAAGTGATTAAAAGAGCAAGAGGAGATTGAAACATCATATGAGCCGATTATTGGCATAAATAGATATTCAGTTGTCCCTTTATGTGCGATTTTCTTGACTAGATAAAGGCAAATCACGTTCGATAGAAGAGAAACATATAGATTTGGACTAATGGTTCATGGAATAGGGATAGTAGCTTTATTGAGCTTGCGAGTTCTTCTTATGTGATGCACAACATTTGCTACAACTTCAATATGAAGAAATAGCCTCATGTTGACACATCCAAGACTCCTTAGCTCCAAGTTGTGTAGCATGCATGTTATAGGTTGTTACATTTGTTATCCTTGTAAGCCTGAAAAAAGTATATTGGTCATTTATCAAAGTGGGTTAGCCATAGGTTTGTGGTTATAAGATGGTAAATTGATATTACGAGCATTAAATAGAGTTTCTAAATGGACTCATGTCCTTTGTTGTATGGGACACTTGGTCCAATTTATGAGGGATATGTTTGATGGTTTTAGCATCTTAAAACTTTGATGCCACTTAATGAAACATGGTGCACATGCAATTTAGCCACTAGTCATGCTACTTTAGTACCCTAACACATGTGGTTTGAAGTGTGGACGCATGGCACGACAACATCGGACCAACATTTAGCCTCTTACCAAGGTTGTCACCTGAGGCCATATCGTTGTTACATAACATTCTCTCTCCCTTAAGAAATTCCTTTTGAGACTCAAGGACTTATGACCCAGGTGTCCCGGCTGTCTTTATCATCTAATTGTGGGTAGAATTAAATCCTCCAACTGAACTAGTTCACCTTCTAGAGAAGGTTATGCTTTCCACCTAGTCACTCCTTCAAGCAACCAGCATGGAATACAACATGAACGTTAGTCCCTTGCAAAAGATCTAGTCTCTAAGTGAACCATTTGATTTTTTTACAAGTTTATAAGGACAACTATATTTTGGAGATGACTACGAACATTTTCCCATTTGGAATGCTTTAAAATCTTTTGAGATTTCTGAGATACACCTAAATTTTGACCTCAAACTCTGAGGTGAGCACCTCGGTCAATATAGAAATGGGCTTGACCTTGAGCGGTTCTTATACTTCCATTAGCCAACTATAACATTTCTTGCATATTGTGTAAAAATGAGTTGTAGTTGGCACCTTATGACCTTTGAGTGTAACGGATACGGGTGAATGTGGCTGAAGCCAAACATCAACACAAATGGACTATATCTGGTGGCAGAAAGCTTAACACTATTGTACGCAAACTCAACCCTTGGGAGTTACTTTTCCATGTGGCTGAAGCGAAACATTAACATAAATTGACTATATCTGGTGGCAGAAAGCTTAACATTATCGTACACGAACTTAACCATTGGGAGTTACTTTTCCCAGTTTGATTGTCGCCTAGAGACATATGCCAAAGCATATCTTCCATCAACTAGTTGGTATGTTCCGTCTGTCTGTTAGATTTTGGATGATCAATAGGCGCTAGACTAATAGAAGTTTATTGGCTTCAAAGTTCATACCACCACTACAGTTCCCATGACTCTTCTAGGTCCATTGCTAGATTTGCTAGAATTAAATTATTCTTAAATTCGTTTGAGCAGTGGCTTCCATGGCATCCACTTTAGAGAAAAGAACATCCAACCTTTGTGAGTCATGGCTAGATTCTGTAGAAGCATCCATACTTGATTGGCATTGGTGTAGTAGGGTTAGCATTAAGCAAAAGCATGTCTATAGGAAGCTTCTATGTAGCGACTAGCAAAACTTGCATCAGCAAACTAAACACACAAAGTTGCAAGCAAAACTGGTGCACAAAAATAGTGAAATAGCTTGGCAACCTCTTGTTCCTCTAAGAGTTGGATGGAATTGACCTTCTACTACAAAATCTAGAGTGTGCCTAAGTTTGCCCCAAAAAAATCAGCAAGTGAGTCACGATCCTAAAAAACTAGCCTGAATAAAGCAAGTTTTACAAAGTTTAGTGGTCTACATGCTTAATCCTTTTGTGACCTACTAATAGAAGACCCTGAGCAACTTTGAAGTAGCAATTCCTCAAAAGCTAGCAACAAAAAAGGTGAAACTCAAGACTTCTATGGGGCTGATTCTGCTCACAAGAAGGCTAGAAATTGTGTGCAAACCTCTTAGGCAGCTGTAAACATCAGTAAAAGGCACGAAATTGGTAAGCCTGCTAATGCAAATAGTCAATTAGGATGCTGAAGTTTGAAACTCGCTCTTAAGAGCAGCTAGAAATTGGGCGCAAGCTTCCAAATCAGTTGAAATGGGAGTTGGACTCTAAATTGCGAGAAGGTCCATGGAGTATGGACATTTGGTAGGTGATTCCTCCACACAATCTGAAAATCTTTATAGATCTCTAGTATAGTCTCTAGTCTTATACTAGAAACATCAAGAGAGTTTTGTTTCCAGTCTCCTCCCAACCTAAGCTGCATAGATGCTTTTACACAACACATAAACTTCGTCAATTACTCGCTAAAACCCTGACACATTCTTCTATGACAAGTGGTATATGTAACTCGGCCACCAACACTGGCCACTTGGGAAGACCTTGACTCATAGACAAGCATGTAGAGGTTGCTATATCTTTTAGACCACCATCACTCATGTTTTTGATTAAGTGTCCCATAGAACATATGACACACTTCCTTTGACTAATACATTCTAGGAAGTTAGTCTAGCACTTGCCACTTGGGAGGACCTTGACACAGGCAAGCATGTAGAAGCTAAAACTTTTAGACCACACTCATTTATTTGATCAAGTGTCTCAGAGAATTGTATGACACACGTCCCTTTGACTGGTCAACTTATACATTATAAGAAGTTAGTCTAGTAGCCTCTAGATTAGATCTTGGACTCTTATGCCGTACATCGTGTTTTTTAGTGAACGTGCTATTTACATCCATTTACAAAATGACCATAGGCCGGTGCCTTCAACCATTTTCTTACAATGAATAATTACACTTTCATGTTCTGTAATGGGACACGGATATAGAATAATACGACACCTTTTTCTGTGCTAAGGTTTTAGCTTTGATTTCATTGGAGTACTAGGAAGCAGAGAAATAAGAAATTCATTCAACAGGTGAGAATTTTGATTACTCCCGGTTTATTTGTGGGAAACTTATTGCTCTTCCTTGTGGGGAATCAACTATTGACTATATTTGATGTTCTTTCAATGTTCTTAGTTGGAGGATGCTAGTTGCTTCATCTTTTATGGTCAATTGTTCTTATGTGATACCAAATATGTAAAGTTCGATACATGGGATGACAGGACTTTTCCAGATCGGTGTAACAGACAGTTAATATTTTTTGAATTTTTTGCCATAACTTTCTCTCCAGTGATTCAAATTCTAGTTTGACAGTTGCTATAGATTTCCGACATGAAATAGTCCAAGGAAACATCATTTTTCTCTGGCTATTTAATTTTCCAGCTTTGGTTAAAGTCATCCCTTTCATGTTTTTTGGGATGGAAGTTGGAACCAACTACAATTCTTGGGAATTTTGGATGAGGGCACACATATAGGATAGATGACAGTTTGTTCGGGGTTCTCTTTGCAAAGGTAAAAAATTGGGTCAAAGGAGATACTTCTACATTTTATGTACATCACTATCTTGTGCAACCTTGTGATGTACTTCTTCTCTACTGTTTCTAAAATCATTAAGATCCATTTCCTGTCCATTTTGACCTGCCAAAAGTGAAGCCATTGCAGACTCTAACTAGAAATATTTTCTTAATTGGTTTGGGTAAACAAGTTCATGAGAGCATCACCAATTGAGTTTCATCCATTTTATACTTTCTTGATTGTTTTGTGTAAACAAGCCTATGAGAATATTAATGATAGAGTTTCTTCTAGTCATGCAATGGATTTATACGGGTGAAGATGGTTTGGACCGAGCTGATAACTGGGGTTTTTATATGCAGGACGATCTTGATGCTGTGTTTGTGAATGCCCCACTCTCAGGTGTCCAACAACGAAATCTTGAGGTGAGCTCACTTTGGATGCATGTTTTGTGCAGAAATAATGTATGGTCCTCCCATACCTGTTCATTGTTCTTTGCTTGGTCTCAGCTTTTAATTGAACTTTGCAACAAGATTTGCTAACAAATTTTAGGTAGATCAAAGATATCTTTGTGGTAATACCTTAGTGGATATCCCATCTCCTGTTTGCTAATTTTAGTGGTTCGATTGGTTGCACAGAGAGCATGGGGCAGACCTGTCCTTGACCGTGTGGGGCTCATTATTGAGATATTTGGAGCCCATGCACGAACTAAAGAAGCAAGGCTGCAAGTATGATAACATTGTATGACGCTATTATGACACATGTTTTATTTTTCAGATCCTTAAAGCATAAGCTTGTATAAAAAAGTACAAAGTGGTATTGAAGAAGTTCCTAAGATGCAATTACACCTGCCCACTATCTTTTTCTTATCATGAATCGTCTGGTTTCTTGCCTGCTCTATTTTTCTTCTCTATTTCCTAATTTTTTTGGAAATGATGAATTATGTAAGAGTTTCTATGCACTTTTTTATACCTTTTTACATTCTTTAACCTTATTGAACCTGGAAGCAGATATTAATGTCCTGCTTGTTCAGGTTGAATTGGCAGCACTGGAGTACAAGAAATCTAGACTTGTCCGTGTCAGGGGAAGAAGGGGAAGGCTTGGATTTGGACTTGATGGTGAAGCAGAAGTTGTTAGTGCACGAGGGTACTGATGGAGTTGTCATTGCTCTTAGTTCATAGAGTGGTAGTCTTTGCGCATTACTCTCAGGCATCATTATAGTCACTAGAATGGCAAAGAAATGTTCTTTCATCCTGGCTTGATTAGTTGCTATGAAAATTATGCAAGTAGCAACCAGGTGTTTTGCTCCATAGCTATGTTATCAAAAGGGTGCTTAGCAACTGTTACAAAGATGTCCTTTTGTGGTAGTCTTGTGGATTTCAAGGTTGGCTTTTTGTTGAAATGGATCTATTCACTGCTAAATTGACATTGTCAGTCGGTTTTGGGAATTTGAAAAGTCTATCAATTTATCTTTGACTATGTGTATCATATGCTGATCCTTGACTGGACTGTCAATCTCCATACCTTTGCCCTCCTGAGAATGTCATAAAAGTAAGAGTTAGTATGAAGCCTGACTGCTTCTTATTATGAGGCAATCAAAAAATGGGTCAAAGGATGCCTTTCCTTACAAGTTGGGGATTGTTAAGGTTATTCAACATTTATTTCGTAGTTGATGCTGAGTGGTGTCGTTTAAAAAAAAGAAACAAAATGATGTGAGCCAAGCGTTTATTTTGTTGCCAGATCAGTGAATAATCAGCCAAGTCGAAAGAGAAGCTTTAAGATGCTTGGCTGAGGGCTCTAATTTCTAACCCTTTTCGTGTTGCTCGTGACTGCTTGCTTTTGAGTCTCCCTGCTCTTATCTCTGGTGGCAAAAACCGAAGTTCTTTTGCCCCTAATTTCCCACCCTTCTCTTGTTGCTCTTGACTGCTTGCTTTTGAGTCTTCCTGCTCTTATCTCTGGTGGCAAAAACTGATGCTGGCCTTGCTTGTCACCAGGCACTGTCCTTGCTCTGCAGGGTATTTCCTCTCTTTGCACATGTTCCAGGACCATGCCTTTCCATAACTTTCAAACAGGTTAAATTTGGCCCTGTTGAAACCTTTGTAGAAGCTTGTCCCTTTGGATGCAATCTCTTCAGCGATCTGGAACTGGAATCGTTCTATCTTTTCGTGTTCTTTTCGCTGCTGTAAGAAAAATGTAAACGTTAATCGTTATGTCGTTCAGATTGCTCAGATTTGGTAATGCGTATCATGAAAGCAACCATGCAAGGACTATCAATCCCATGTTGTTGGACTTTGATAGCGCTCCTATATTTGCAAAGAGAAGCATCACATTTTGTAGGAAGAGGATAACTTCTGTCAGCTTTTGAAGGTTAATATTTACGGTCATCGATTTGTCAATTGTTAAAGATATAAATCTACAGATATTTTACTAAGGAGTCATGCATGCACTGACACTTGCTGCTTTCCCTCCAGATATTTCTAGGCATACCCTTTCAGAAAATGGAAACAAAAGAATGTGAAGTTTCAAAAGGACAGTGCAACCCTTACATGGGGTCTGTTAAGTTTTGCATCTGTAGAACTGCTGTGGATTGAGAAATACTACAGTAGTTAGTGCATCTGAACATTTCAACTGAAGTAGAGGGTCTTCTTTGGATTATCACTGGTTGCGTATCTCTTTTTCTGGAGTTTGAAACTTTTTTTTTTGTAGAATTTAAGACTCTGAAGTTGCAGTCTCTTTTGAGGAAATAGGCGCATTTGACCACCTGAAGGTGTTAATACATTTGACAGTAGTCTAATAGCAATCTGCAAAAGTCTATATGGGATCTCTGAAATATAAGAGGTAAAATAAAGCATACTAGCAATGGTTTTGTGATAGCTACAAGATGGAGGGAAGTATTACTATTTGTGTGAGTGCATCAAAGGGGAAGCAAGGAACTTGCCACACATGAATCTTTCTTTATGAAGTTCAAGGTCTATATGGTAATAAAGCTGTAAGAGGGCGTTATATTTGATGAAAGGGTGGAACCAATTTTTGATCTTGCTGAATACCCAAAAAAGCATTGTTCTTCAGATTGCTAGAAAGTTTCATTGAAATCGAGAATCAAAATTAAAGGCATCTATCATGTTAGTGCTAAACTGCATGAACTATTGCAAGTTGCAACAATATGATGGTCAAGTGGAGTTCTAGGCATTATCTACTTAGAGTTCACTCAGGATAATTAAGACCTGAATTTAATTGAGTTATTTGACGTCTGCTTTGTTTCACATTCTTGAAATGATTGTGTTCGTTCCGTTATGTAATTACGACACCAATCTGCAAACATGAAACTGAGGAGTGTCACTTGTGGTTATCTTCTCAATTCTATGATGTTATTTTTTGAAAATGGTTTATAAACAGCATCTGTCACCTTCAAAGAAAACCTAGTGATGCATTTGAACATAAACAGAAACTGTGACCATTTCTGAACTGTGCGAAGATTCAGTAAAATGAATTGAAGTGGGTGAAATGAAAGGTATACGTTTTTGACTTTCATCTGTTTCCTATTGCAGGAGGGGAAGTGGAGGTCGGGGTTTCATCAGTGGGGCAGGTGAAACTGAGATTCAGCTTCAGAGACGCCGGTTTGCTCTATTCATTGGCTTCTTGAAACTTTCATATGAGCTGGAATGATTCTTTTATTTTGATGACTTTAAGATCTTGCTTGTCGTTTGCCATTGCGATTTAAAGTCTTAGCAAAACATCTCAGCTTTGGTTCTAAATATTTGATCTTCTAGGATTGGGTGTGTATCATCTAGTCTTCAAGCCATAAAATGGGGGAGAAATAGAGATAAAGTGATCGGTGATGGAGAGAGAGAGAGAGAGAGAGAGAGAGAGAGAGAGAGAGAGAGAGAGAGAGAGAGAGAGAGAGAATAAATTTCTGGATAAAGTCTTAGAGGCCAATTGTTGAAATTGGCATTTCACCTATAAGTTTCAAAGTTCTGTAATTTTTTATTCCGCAAAAAAAGCATTGATGTTACTTCTACATTCTGCATATATAGGTATTTTACTCGTATGTTACTGCTTCCATTAAGTTCTGTAGATGCATTGTATCTTCAAAGAGCAATCTAATTGACTAGATAATTTATAAAACAAATTGCATGAAATGAAATGCCAAAAATCCAACCATAATTGAATTTGCACTATAACACAACTATTTGGCCGATGTATGTCATAAGGTGTGATGAAGCCATAAAGAATATCAATAAGATTAAAAGATAGACGTTATGGCGGAGGTGCGGAAGTGGGTGTCGAAGTATAGTCCATTGTGATGATCGTATGGTCACTGCTGTGTACCAAATAGTGATGTAGCAACATGGCGAGTCATATGTGACCTTGTTGGTGGAGAAGTTATGGACTTGGCTCACTACATTCGCCGCGTCCATTCTTTTACTGTTATTATGCATAAGCAGGCCTAAGGGCCCTTTTTATTTATATACTGGCCTTGGATATATTTTTAGGACTTTGTCACATTGATTTGGAGTGGTGGTCCTCCTATTGGGAGGGCGCACTATTTTCCCTCCAAAACCTTTGCCCTCCCTTTTTTGAATCCTCCATTTGATTCAGGGAGAGGGTATAAGTAGGGCATCATTGTATTCCTTTATTCAGTTTATGATGATTGCTCCTCTTTAGCCTCCTTAAGCATTCTCTTCCTGCTTTCTAGCATAGCTAGTGAATCTTAGCTTGTAACTGGAGATGACCCCACTTGTACTGACAACGGGGGCTATGGAGCCACCGATCTTTGTGTAAAGGTGCAATTGTTCTAACTTTATTTTGGTTGGTTAAAACTTCAAGTTTGTGTGATTGGAAAGCTTATTTTTCATGGTGGCGTCGTTGTGAAAAACTTTGCTTTTCGTTTCGTTCAATTTCGACGTTTGAATAGAAAACAAGCCTCCCATTGTGACTGTTTTTTGTCTGTCGGTTTTGAGCTTAAAAATCGTCAAAGAACCTCTGTTTTCTGACTGTTTTTAAAAACAGTTCAATATGATTGTTTTTGGGTTTTAGGGAGCCGTCAAGAGAAAAAAGGGCTTTTGTAAACTTTGCAAAATTTTATGTAAACATTTTTTTTTGAACCTTTACAAAGTTAACTGAAGCTTTAACTATAAGCTCTAAGTTAAAACAAACAAATAAATCACCAAGTTAAATCTTGAGACAAACAAATTGAAAGATTTTGAATCTTTTGAGAGAGGAGGAGGTGAACATACACCTCCCCTCTGTACTTTTTGCAAGTACAGAAGGGAGGAGGCTCCTCCGTCCTCACTCTAAGACAGTCGTCTTGTAATTTTCAAGTTTCCCTATGCTTTGCAAGCCCTCTTTCACTCAACATAAAAAAATTTGGAGAAGGATTTCTCCAAAGGAGGGAAATTCTCTTCCCTGAACCTTCAATACCTGCGACCTATACTGTGGCATGGAGTGTGCCCATAGGAGTCTAAGGTAAGGTCCTGACGTCATAAGGTTATGCGGTTAAGAGGTGACCTCGTAAAGGTATGACCCATGGTTTATGTGGGTGAGGTGGCCTTAGGTGGGTGGTGACTTGGTGACTTGGGGGTGAGGTGGTGCCTACAAGGGTTGCCACATAGGGTAGAGGCCCATGCACACGCTAGGTGGCACCCTTGGATCTTGCCAACTAGTATGGCTTTTTGGGAGGTGGAAAAGAGGTGTGAGAAAGGAGGTATAGCTCTTACTCCCCTCGTTCACCTGGTTCACTATTGGCTTAGTTTTCTTGAAGAGCTCTTAGCCATGCCAAAACAATGCCTTGGTGCATGTCCTTTTTCTCCCTTGTAAAAAATTCCGGGGTAAACATCGGGTTCAAGAGGGCCTGACGAGATTGTGGCATGGCTTTCATCTCTGCCTTTGCCCGTTCATGTTTTGATTGCATGTCAATAATTTGTTGTTGAAGCAGATTGATGGCACACACCATTTCCTCCATATCAGCCGATGTCGGGCTTGGAGCTTGCGTTGCCTCCATATGAGGGTCCATGGAAAATGAGAGGTGTAGCAAAAAACTAGAGGGAAAATGGAGAACAACGATGTAAAAATCGTTAAAAATTGTGAAAAATGGCTCAAGAAACAAGAAAATGCACAACCTTGAGCCAAAGAAACTTCAACTTGAGACTTGGAAAAGTGGGGTGAGGGAAAGTGAATGTACGTGCCTTTACCCCTCTCCAAGCTCCTCCCCTCCTTTCCATGCAAAAAGGACAAGTGGGGCCCATGAAAAGGCCCCATTTATCCCTTCTAGAACTTGGGCTCAGTGTGGAGGCCCAAGGGCCTTCCACATGGCACTTGGAACCCAAAGTTTTATTGAACTTGGTTTTGGCCCCATTGACCTCCTCCCCCTCCTACATACTTGACTCTTAGTCCAAACACTTGGAGTTGCAGGTACACAGGGAGGAGGAGAAAGTGGTACGGTCAGCCAAAGGACAGGGTACTAGGGAGACAAAACTAAAAACAGTTCCAATGAACTTGGAATAGATTTGCTTTTAACTTAAAGTTTGGAATGGTTTTTCAATCTCAAGTAAAAGATTTGTTTTATTACAAGCAAAACAAACTTTGCTTCAAAAGTTTTTATGGGGAGAGGCCTTGGAGGGCGCACTCCCTCCCCAACTCAAGAAGGAATGTACTATGAATGAGCATGAGGGTACGGGCACCGGCACCCGTATAGCCTGGTATGGGCTGGCCCACAATGCAGAGAAGCCTTTTTTCTAAAAAAAACTTTCCAAGAAAGTGAATGGGGGGGTTTTACAATTTTCAAACTCAATTTAAGAAAATAACTAACAGTTCTTGAAACCCGAATTAGAAAACAAACCACACCTTTTTTTGAAAACCAAAAGAACTTAGATTAAGGTTTAAAGAAAACCAGTTTTAATAGCAAACTAATTTCTTTCTTGAAACCATACACAACCTTTCACAAGCTTGAAACAAAGGCCACATTCTTGAAAGGAATTAATACAGCAAAAGCAACAAGGGAACGTGTGCACCTAACAAAGGAATCGGTTGCTCTGATACCAATTGTTACAACTCCCATAGATCTCCGATTGCTTTGAAGGTTGATGCGCACCCCATACAAGTGACGATGCACCGTATCCACCCATCTATAGGGTCATTGTCGACCCACCCCCATGCACTGGAGTTACCGACACCATCATGCCCAGTCAGGCCTCTAACAATAACTGGCGTCCCGTACCACCAACCATCGCCCTCGGCTCTCCCTAGCATACATCTCCTGGCTTGGAAATACATCTCGGCTACTGCACGTGCTCTCCATCCATCAACTCCCGGTTAGACTGAGTGAGTGGCAAAAGGGGAGCCCCACCACTATATAGGCATAGCATAGTGGGTCCCATCAAGCACGGTGCCGCTGGCGACATGTGACCACCTAGGATGGTGACACGTGGCACTAAAACATGCCGATAATGCCAGACCTGCGTCTCGGTAAAAGCGCCAGTTGTAAGGCCGCTTCAAACTTTTTGATCTGGCACTTAGCTGAGGGTCGTATCCCGGGACGCCAGCGGTATGCTGTCGGGACCATTCGGTCCAGGAACTGGTTGTCTTCATATCTGTCGCGACTTGTGGTTCTGAGTGTCCCTTGCATGAACGTGAATGGGTTAAGCTCTTGGGGGAATGGGCTCTAATCTGTCGGCTGAGTTGGATGGCTTGCTTGGGTGGAAGTTACCTATTTATGGTTGTCCAGTCTGGCGTGGCGCCAGGTTGGCTTCCAGCGCCCGTGACGAAGCTTTAAGTTGGTTAAGTTTGATGTAAGTCAGACGACTTGCTTGGAATGGATGTTGCTCGTTTGTAACGAAGCTTCGAGTTAGTTAAGTTTGATGTATGTCGGGCGGCTTGCTTGGAGGGAAGTCACCCACATTGGGACCCCCGGTCTGGCATGGCGCCAGGTTGGATCTCAATGTTGGTTTCCGAACTTGAAGTTGGTTAAGTCTGATCGTTGTTGGCGAGTTGGCTGCTTGTATGTCAAGTGGGTCTGGACGGCAAGAGTTGAAAGCTGGGAAGCTAAGTCGTGGATCCCGACTCCCTTTGGGATGCCTGCGCTACATGTGGTATCAGAGCCGACTAGCCGGTCAGCTATGCGGATCTCACAGGGATGGCCATTGTTTGGGGTTCATCAGGACAACTGTTGTGCAAGGTGCTGCCCATAGTGTAAGCACGGGTGCGTCCACGGTCGGGGTGGTCGGTAGAACGGGGGCTTGATGAGTCAAGGTGCTGCCCTTGAGGTGTAAGCACGATCAGTTTTCGTGGTTCGGGCCTGGCGCCGTCTGCTCGTAGGACAGATGACACAAAGTGCTGCCTAGGTAGGTGAAAGCACGGTCTGTGCCTTGTGGGGTGCAAGGCGACATATTCGCGATAGCCGCCGATCGTTTAGCTATAGGGGCTATCGACCAGATTTGGTGGGGGCATTACTGAGGCAATGTGCTGCCTAACAGTAAAAGCACGGGTGCGTCCACGATCGGGGTGGTATTCTGCTGATCGTTTAGCTATAAGGGCTATCGACTAGATTTGGTGGAGGTGTTACTGAGGCAATGTGCTGCCTAACGGTGAAAGCACGGGTGCGTCCACGATCGGGGTGGTATATTCGAGGATAGCTGCCGATCGCTTAGCTATAAGGGCTATCAACTAGAGTTGGTGGGACGTGACTGAGGCAATGTGCTGCTTAATGGTGAAAGCACGGATAGTTGGATGGGTGTTTTCTGTGGGCTGAATCTGTGATTGATCTGTATGGGCGCGGCTAGGCAAAGGTCCTTTGGCAGGGCTATCTCAAAGGGGGACCTTGTCTTTGTTACCTGTTAGTAAACCTGCCTAAGTGTCTTGCTTGTATGTATTCGTGGTGAGTCTTAGTACTCGTGCTTTGCCTGGTTTGCATGATTGCTTGTGATACAAGGAGCTGATGGCTTGAGAAGGAACCTTTCTTTTGAAGGCTGATACCATCAAACAAAGAGGACTACAGAATCTGTGGGGCGGATTCGCAGTTCAAGTACTCGCACGTGAACGGCAACGAAATGACTCGATGTTTGCAAAGGATGGATGGCTAGCCTGTTTCTTGGGTTAGTTTCATTTGCGACAATGTCCGCCAGACGCAACCAGGAAGTCAAAAGTTGGAAAGGGCAATTTCGGGGGGAGATCTTCTATGGAACAGTTGGTCTTCATTTGGGATGGCTACCTTCGGAACTGAAACTCACTGAAGCATGGGTGATATCCAGTGTCAGTTGAGTTTTTCCTCAAAAGGGGAAAGACTAGGATCCTCTTTAGAGATTGGCAACAAGCTGGATCAAGCCATAATCCTAGCAGATGGAAAGCAAAGTGTTGGAAAGGCTTTTGTCTGAGAACTCTACTCTAAGTCCGGTCAGTTGATTTTTAAGTGGAGGGGAACTATCATACACACCTCTCTCTTGGTGCAAATTTTGAATGAAAGTTGATCAAAATGGGGGCAAATTCAAGGTGACCTAGCTTGGAGACTGACGAACTTTGGACCTAATAAGTTGACAAATTTTTGTTGTGGAAAGGAAAGCTTGTTATAGGCTTTCTCTGGTCCAGCAATGATGAGGAGACATAATGAGTACACTAACTTGTGTTACGTGTAAAGCAGCTGATCAACGAAGGAACTGTGAAAGTGAATCTTGCACGAGAGACATGGTACTTCGCCCCAGACGCTAAGGGACAGTTCGTATTGGAATCAGGCTAGTGCAAACTCTGGGCGCATGTGGCTGATATAAGGAGAGCTACTTGAAGCCAAGCGAGATGTACATTTCTTGTTTTGACTGTGAGGCAATTGACCAGTGATGGAATTGTGAAAGTCTTGTTTTGCGCGATGGACATGGTGCTTCAAACAAACGCGAAGAGATAGTTCGTATGCGGAGCTCAACAATAGGGCAGCATTGTATTCCTTTATTCAGTTTATGATGATTGCTCCTCTTTAGCCTCCTTAAGCATTTTCTTCCTGCTTTCTAGCTTAAGTCCTGCTTTCTAGCATAGCTAGTGAATCTTAGCTTGTAACTTATGTCAAGTGGGTTTGGACGGCAAGAGTTGAAAGCTGGGAAGCTAAGTCGTGGATCCCAGCTCCCTTTGGGATGCCTGCGCTACAAGGAAGGAAGATCAATTCATGATCGAGAGCTTAGGCAAGTATGGCATTCCTACGTCTCCTCTGTCTATCCTGATCCTAGGGATCAAGATGCACTCATGGATGACTTGAATTTATTCAGGTATGTAATTAGTAATTACAAGCTGCTAGCTAGTAGTAAGTACTTGGTAGTTATAACTTATTACTTGCCACTATGTATTGAAATCTGAGTTAGTAGTAAGTATTTAGTATTTACTATTTTGAATGGTGATGGATGTTGAATGTTGAATGTTCAAGACATCATCCTTGAATCAGCAACGTTGCAGTTGATATTTCTTTATGAATACCTGCTTATGTTTACGCCATTTTTGTACTCTTGACTGGTTTGAGTTAGTTCATAATGCTTATCCTCAGTGTTCTGATGTTCTTCATATCTGCGAGCCTGCTCAACTTCCATCATTTGCTTATCTTTCCAGTCATAGGCTCAAAATCTTTGCCTTCTTGATATTAGAAAGAGCTCGTAATGATCTTGATGAAATTCAAGCTACTTTCAGTGATTAATTTCTGCAAATTTTCATCTAATCCAGATAATTTTGGGTTTGTAACTTACCATTGGAAACTTAATCACAAGTTTCCCTATGAGGCTCTAAGCTTAATCAAACTTCCTAAAGCTTAACTTCTGCTGCTTTTGGCAGTTGCTGAAATATTGTAAACATACTGAAGCTAATTGCAGAAGTTTTATTGGGGTTACATTTGCTAAATCCTTTATGTCATACAAGTTCAAGCTCCTAGAGAAAAAAAAAAAAAAAATTTTACATTTTAAGAAGTTTCTAAGTCCTTTCTTTTCCTTAAAGAGAAGGCTAAACTGTACCCATCATGTCGAGCTTTTTATACTTTTTGTTGATCATTGTGGTCTTATTTAACCTTAGAGAGGTTTTATCAACCTCAATGAGGTGGATCTTTGTCATCATCTGAGGTTCTTATGTTTTGAACTCTGATTCTTCAGAATAGTTATCATCATACTGTTCACTGTTAAGTATCACGAGTTTCTTGTTTTTTTGAAATTATGGTATTTCGTATAGTGGTTCTGTGACAAGTCATTTAGATGCTCTGTTTAGGACAGATTAAGTGATATTCTCTGTTACATTGCCTGTCATCAGTGAGTAAGTGATATCAAACTGCTCCGGTGGCTTCAGATCCTCTGTAGGTGTCAATATTGCATATATCTTTCTCCTTGGAGATTGATTGAAAGTTCCTGAATTTAAGTTGGATTTTGAAAAGTGTTTCGTGAAGTCAGTCAATTGTCAAATGTGATCAATATTCAATAGTGAACAGATTCAAAAGCAAGATCTAATATCTCATTCAAGGATTTATTATCAAGCTAATGTTTGCCAACGTTTTGTTTTAAGTGCTGTTGGGAGAAACTGAGTTGCAGTCTGACTAGTGTCTAGTGCAGAGATAGAAGCTTTCAATTGTCGTGACTTCCTACTTATACAGTATGTTTTGGAGAATTTAAGTTTAAAGCAGCAAATCTAATTTATGCAATGTAAACACACAGGATTGCAGTCAGGAAAAGCCGTCTTACGTCATTGTTGTCTGAGGTCCGTAGGACACGATCCTTGCATCGAGCTGCTAGAAGAAGGCATGGACTTTCTCAGGTTCTCAATGGTCAAAGCTTGCCTTTGGTCGCTGTTGTTGGTTACACTAATGCGGTGCGACTATCTAGTTTGTATTTTTCATTAAAGTGCTATTTCTGAATTCCCATGTATGTTCTCATAGTTCATGTCACATGAAGAGAGTGGATATTTGTCATTTCGCGCTCTGGTCTATGCACATCTCAATTATTTCCACTTATGAAGTATGAGTATTAAGAGCTTACTAGGACCTACAGACATCAAGCTGGGGTGTCGGGACTAGTTGAGTTCATTAAGGAATGCTTCATTTTGAGGAATGCTATCACGCAAAACCATCAATCATCTTGTCTGCTGCTGTATCCTGGAGTATGAAAATGATATTGTGGCCTTCAGATATTTAAGGACTGAAAAAACTACTGGCGGCAACTCTATTTGACTTATGTCATGAAACTGTTTGTAGTGGCAATTATTCTTGGGAGGAAAAATGAGAGCCCAAGAAAGCCTAACAAAAATGTTCCATATATATGGTTTCCATTATCAACTTCAGAAAGGTTAAGCTGCAAGAGCCTGAATTCCTGGAATCATCTGAAAGCTTTGATTGGAGTATCAGACCTCAGAACAGTTAACCTCAGTCTAGCTGTGCAATGATCATGACATACAACGTTTAAGTTTGTTATGGACATATTTGACAATTATGCTTGAGCAGGACATTACTCACCGATTTCATAGACAGCATGGGGCCTGTAAACGTAAGTTTTGTTTCATGGCCCAATTCTAATATTTCAGGACCAATCTTTTATTTTACATCAATAGGACAGGAGACTGGAGGAACTTGGAGATGGACTTTGTCATTTGTGCCTTGGATGACCTAACCCTAATTTATGGAGTATGATAGGCGCTGCTTTATTCATTTGATGGGTTATGATCTTGGTCCTTCCTGAGTTTTTTGAAGGAGAGTCAAGGGCTCTTCCTTGTAGGGGATCAATTATTGATGATGATTGCTGTTCATGCAATATTCTTTGTGGGAATTTGCTATTGATTCATGTTCAACTTTCTCTTTTGTGCTTGGTGTGATGCAAACCTGTGATTAAGCATAACATGGTTCCTTGTGCATGTGGTTGTCACCTTGAGCGATTGATCTTTAGTCATTTTCCTTTTGAGCGTCTGACCTGTAGGAGGACTTTTCTTCTTATAATTACCTATTTGGGCTTGGTTTCCAGTAACGATTGACTGGAGCAGGATCTTTTTGCATCTTCCAGCAATTTTTCTCAATAGATATGGCTTTGGCCCTTGGGTACGTATTACTGGCAGAGAGCTTATTGCGTTAGCTGACAGTGGCATCACACATTCTTTTATCAGAACTATGCCCTTTAGAGCGTAGTTACTAGCAAATGCACCTCGATCGAGTTGCAAACTTGTTTGCTTCGAAAATGGTTGCCAAATTTGTTGTTGTGAACCCTTAAGGTTTCACGATAGTTTCTCTAATATTTTGCACATTATCTTATAGTTTTCTACAACTTGTTACATCCAATTGTGCAATATGATGTTTCAAAAATTGTAGATTTTGATGCATATTTTGAGGTTATTTTGGTCCCAAAATCACTTAGAAATTCCCATCCTTTGAATAGATGTAGGGTTTTCTTCAAGCAAACATTCGCAAATCTATGTATTAATTATATTTTACCGGATGTTGATATGTCAACCTTTCCAATAAGATTTCTGATCTATGAAATACATAGATTTCTGAAGCATTTCCATAGATCAATATAGCATTTGCAAACTCTTTAACATTTGAGTCTTCCAAACAGTTGGTGGTAACTATGCACTAGAGCCACCTCGGACGTTACGAGTCGAGGTTGGTGAGGTTTCATGCAAAAAATCAACCAAAATCATAAAAAACTGCTTAAAAAACGCTTAAAAACTAAACCAAGTTCCTTGGTTCTTCCCCCTATCCGAAATGAGGTAGTATGGTAGTTTCAATGGAAGAGGGATCTGTGTAATGCTAGATAAAGGTGAGGCACTATCTTTGGAGCTTCGCTGCAAGACTGTCACAAGATGATAGAAAATCGTCAAATTTCTTATGCAGGCACTCATGTGGCACTTTTCCAATGATGAACTAAAGGAGCTTGCATACTTTGACTCATTCTTTTATAGAAATCAGATGTTGAAGGTATTTTAGCATTAGATTGGAGACTTTATTACAGGCTAATCTTCGTGTCATACCCATATAGTTATATGACATTATTTTTGCAGCTGATCAGTTCTTATCTTTGGACTCTAGAGAGGTGACTTTAGGCTTGACACAATAGCACATCACTAATACACATGATGGTAGCCAATTCACTTTCCCTGGGATGAACTAGTAAGCAGCTTACCAGGAGGCTTATTAAGGCTTATTGTGTCGCACTCAGGATGTTAATCACCACATTCATCTATTTACACGAGCATTATCATCCATCTATATCCAGGAAAAGAAGGAAGTCCTCGCTCCGGGCTCTCGTGTGTCTTCAATAATAAAATCAACCAGGTCTCCTGCAGTAGAAGATGAATGTATGCCAGCACAGTTCCACACTCCAATCCAAAGGTGGTGTGGATGGGGCCCCGGGTGCTCCCAACCCCGGGCGCCCCAAATCCGTAACTATGGGAACCATCACGAGCGCTGTACGATAACGCTCATTCTGATAATCAATCAGCAAACCTACAATAAATTGCAATAAAAAAAGAGTAGCATCCATGGTAGGTAAATTAGACATTAAGATTATGTAATCTTGGGTATACTTATCCAAACTCCAATTCTCAATTTGGCAATTGATCAATCTCTTATAATCCTCACAATCATCAACTACAAAAAAGGCCTTTCAACTTTAATCTTAAGAAGATTGCCAAGTAATTGGTTTCATATTAAGATCACACAACCAAGAGGAAGCTTTACCTTTCAAAAGCAAAAGGATTGCCACAATTTTTTATCATCCGATGGCCAAAGTAACTACACCATCGATTAAGGACTCTCTCCCCTTCCTCTCACACTCTCTCGCATCCCTATTCACCTCTCTCTCTTTCTCACCAAAAATGCTAATTCTCTCTCTCTCTCTCTCTCTCTCTCTCTCTCTCTCTCTCTCTCTCTCTCTCTCTCTCTCTCTCTCTCTCTCTCTCTCTCTCTCCGCGATGGAGATGGCGCTACAGTAGCAGGGGCTCGCTTCCTTGTCTATGGCCAGAAAAGGTAAGGGGAGCCCACGCCCCCCCCCTCACGGACTTCTACTCGTGGCCAGACTTCTCCATTGGCCCATCCTTCACCATCGTTGAATGGCCAGGTTCCTCCATCGCGGGTCTCCACCGATGAACCATCGCTGAATGGCCAGGTTCCTCTATCGCGGGTCTCCACCGATGAAGCCCTAGGGTCCACCATCGCTCCAGCTTTGATGTCGTCCACCAGCGCTGCACCCAACTCCAACATCGATGCAGCTCCGCTGTCCCCTAGCGCTACAGTTCCTTCTCTGTCCACCAGCGCTCCAGATTCCAATATTACAAAAGTCTCTTTCTCATTGTCCACCAGCGCTACAGAGGCATTAACTTTTGTTTCCAATCCGTATGCCACTGCTCCCAATGCTGCTCAGAGACCTAATGATGGCACTGCTACGGTTACAGATGGAACCATATGCGGTATGAAAGATGAGACAGTGTTGCCTACTATCCATACTCCTTGCCCTCCACCTGCTCACTCCTCTTTCTTGAAACCTTAGATCTATACACCTGCCAAGTCATTTGAGCAATACATTTTCTCCTACATCGAGCAAATCAAGAACGAATCCACCTCTTTACGAAAAGAAATGGGACAGCTTCAAACGGTCATTCACACTATGGCCGCTGAACGAGAGATCATGTTAGCCCAGATTACTTCATTGGAGGCAGCAATAAGTAACCAAGGAGAACCTACTAAGATTCGAGAGTTGGAAGAGAAGATAGAGCAACATAAGGCTGAGACAAATCGTGGGCTTCTTTGTTCAAGGAGCATGTTAGGGAGGGTACACCATCCTTCAACCGAGTCATTTCGGCCACCATATCCGAAGAGCGAATGCGAGAATACAAATCCCTGAATATTAGGGTCCGCGGAGTTGAAGACACCAACGATCCAATGAAAGCAGCCAGCTTTCTCTCAAGCACACTCTCCCATCATTCCGAAGGGTTGGATAGAGCTTGGAGAACCAAAAAAGACCCTTCTACACTCATAGTTCGCTTCACGAATCTTGAAGAGAGATGGTAAACCCTCAAACTGCGGGCCAAGCTTAGAGGTACACTTATATTTATGGATGATGATCTCACTCCCATGCAAGTTGCGGATTGGAAAAAAGCATTCATTGAGGCAAAAGCTTTGGGGAAGAGGGTAATTTAGCGGGATGGCAAGGCTCGATACATTGATCCTCCGAATTCTGACAAATAGGGATTAAGGCCCCTCGGACTAAGTAGCGGTTCGGGGGGTCCTTCTCGAGCATTGCAATTGAGGCTATGGAACTGCAATGGCATTCATTCTTCAGCTACTGCCGATGATTTTAGAGACTTTTGTGCGGAGGGTGATCTCTTCCTATTCACCGAGACACATGAGAGTCTGGAAAGAGGTCTACTGGTTGTTACGGGTTTTTGCTGGTACTCTGCACATCGGCGGTTGACGAGAGCATTGACAGATCAGGGTTCTGGTGGGGTGGCCTTTTTAGTCCGCGACTTCATTCGGCCTTGGGTCGAGTTGGTGCATACAGATGAGCGAGCTCACTATATTTGGATTCGGATGGACCGGACTTTGATGGGACTGAACCGTGACCTCTTTCTGGCCATTTGTTATTTTCCACCGGACACATCAGTTTTCACAGCAGACGAGGAGTCACCTTACATGGATATCTCTTCAGACATTATCAGATATGAGGAGCGGGGTTATGTTCTTTTAGCTGGCGACTTTAATGCCAGGACTGGATCTAGGAAGACCGAGTTCCATAGAGCAGAGGATGATCCATAGCGGATACATGCTTTAGACTGGGATGATCTTGGCCTCTGGCGACGATCAGCAGATGCAGAGGGTCCAGTTACTGCATATGGAGAGCAGATGCTTCAGTTGGGCGAGGCTCATGGATTGGCCATTTATAATGGCTTATTGCAGTGGCCTTATTCAGGTGACTTTACTTGTTTTCCACACAGTGGAGGGAGTAGTGTTGACTATTTCATGGGACTGCCGTCTCTCCTCCCCTATATTTCATCTTTCCTGGTTCACCCTACCACTTTGTCTGACCACTCATACCTCTCTCTCTCTATTGGCCTTCTTCACATCCCATGTACTAGTACCCTAACTCCTGGCAACAAGATAGTATACCGCTATAATCCTCAAAACACCCCTAGGTACAGGGAAGCATTATCTGACCTCCTGACACATTTCCCTTACGATGATACTTTGACAGACCAGTCTCTTTTTCTTGTCCGGACTTTGCATACCGTTGCATCCTTTGCTTTTCCATCTCCACGACCCAAGCACTTACGACATAATCGACCACATAACCCTTGGTATGACCACGAGTGTAACCAACTTCATCTAGACTCGACTTATGCACGCTGCTACCTTCCCCATATGGTAAAGTCCACTTCCCACACATCCCTACACGCGTACTTCTGATATATTCTCCCTAGCCATAGTAGAAGAGGCCATTGACCGATTAAATCTACATAAGGCCAAAGATATTGATGATCTAGAAGCTGAACTTTTGAAGCAAGCTGCTGACATTCTCTCACCCTTCCTCTTTTTCCTCTTTAACCGCTCTATCACATCTGGTTTCCCCTTCCCCTGGTCCACAAACCTTATCCATCCTATCCATAAAGGCGGTGATCCCATGAAAGCCGACAACTATCGTACCATCATGATCAGCCACCTCTTTGCCGAGGTTTTTATGGTTCTATTCTTCAGTCAGAGATCAGTACAAAGATGGATACCCGAGCACTGCATGCCATAGGTCAGGCAGGTTTCAGACCAGGATATACTACATCAGATCATATTTTCACCTTGAGATCCATCATTGAGGAGGCTAAGGCCAGGAGAGCGTGTATACTGCTGCTTTGTGGCCTTTGACTATGTGCCTCGACATCTACTGATACAGAGACTTCGGGACCGTGGCCTCCAGGAGGATATCATACAGGCAGTTGTGGCATTGTACAGACGAGTTATTGGTCGTATCCGAGTATCAGGCGTTGTATCACTTGAGAGAGAATACCATTGGGGTTAAGCAGGGATGTCCTCTCTCTCCTACACTCTTTGGTTTATATATAGACGAGCTTGAGCAAGTTATACAAACAGAGGGAGGGTCGTCCTCCCAGCACCTACACTCTGAGGGACACTCCTTTTCGTGGTATTCCAGGCCTGTCGTCTCCTCTCCACATTGAGTATTCACATTACGGATCTACCAGCTGGTACTCATCAGTATATTAGAGGATACCTATACAGGGCATATCTTTAGAGCACTTGGCAGGATTCATCTGGGGTGAAGACGGAGTTTTATCGGGCACATTTTCTATCCCGGGATCCTGCGGGTATTCCATTGTACCCAGATACCTAGTGGACAGTATCTCACACAGACTGCGGATAGTGATGGGTCAGTTCCGGGTTTCCTCTCACCAATTAGCCGTTGAGACTGGCAGATACAGGGGCATCCCGAGAGATGCACGGATTTGTAGTATGTGACCTATATGATATAGAGGATGAGTTTCATTTTCTCTTCAAATGCCCAGCTTACTATGAGATTCGAGGGAGATACTATTGCTTGTTTCGAGATCATCCATTTGCACTCTCTACCTTGATATCCTATGAGGACTCCAGATGTGTTGCGTTGATGATCCGGGAGATGATAGACTTGCGTATGGCGAGTCTTGACGCTGACACCTCCCCCTTGATACAGCTGAGCATACAGGAGTGTCTATCCTGCCGGAGACAGAGGCAAGAGAGTAGTGATTCTGATGGAGAGGCTGAGATTCCAGATGCCTCCATACATAGACGGCAGAGACAGTGTCGTCGACCAGAGAGACAGCCAGCCCGCAAGCCACAGCCTACAGCTTCACGGCAGCATAGACACCACCGATCATCCACTCGACGATAGAGAGACGCAGCTCGCTCAGAGACAGTGCCCACAACATACTTTACATCATTTTTTTTCACAAGCAGAGAGACATCTATGATGCTTGACTCTCCTTGTGCCTAGCACTATTTCCTGTTTTACTGTAATTTTGTTTCTTTTAGGTGGTAGAGCTTTCACGCTCCCACCGGGCATACTTGACATGTACCTTTTTTTCAGTCCTATGTACCTTAGGGTATTCCATGGACATTAATAAAGATCTCTCTCTCTCTCTCTCTCTCTCTCTCCATCACTATCTCCATGCTTCCATCTCCATCACCTTCTCCATCTCCACGCTTCCATCTCCATGCAGCCGTCATCTCCTCACTGCTTCCACCTCCATGCAACTCTCACTTCTTTCTAGCTTTCTTTGTGGCTAGATCTACCTTTTTTGTGCATGACACTTTCTTGCATCACTTTTAGCTAAGCTTGTTTCTCAAGATTTCATTGCTGCTATCCTTTTGCAATAGATCCTCAACAGTTTGATTTTTGAAAATTTGATTTTTCTTGATCTCAAAATTTTTGCAGTCCGTAAAATCCGTACAGTTCGTACGGATCCATACCGTACTGCAAGTACAGTCTGATGACTGCATAGTGCTCTGTCTTACCTTCGATCTGAATCAATTTTCGGGTCAATCGAACTTCGTATGACAAAGTTACGCTCATTTTCGTGAAACTGCTTGATTAGGGTTTTGATTCCTCTCTCATCTATCTCCTGCAAATCATCCTACGGCTTCGCTTCGCCTTCCTCCGGGCTTTGTCTTGCGCACAAAGCGTGCTAAGAAGTTTATGTCTATAGGCTCTCGCAAACGTCATCGTACTTTGGAAATTGCATCCACCATGCCTACCGATTCTGTCAGTGCTCCACCACCATAGGTTGCTGCTTCATCCTCGGCTGCTATGGGAGACACGTGCCACACCTACACGCGACACACCACTCCTGAGAACATCTCCTCGAGTACATTTCTAAGCAATCTGCCGCTTTTCTTTCACAACTCAAAGATCTTCGTGTGGATTTGCTTACTAAGACTGCCACGATTGACGCTCAACAAGCTGAAATTGCTTCTCTTCGTGCTGCGCTTAGTGCTTTGCAGAGGGACATCATCCCTAATATCTCCTGTGCTGTTGAGGATACTAAGGCATCCATGAGTAAGCTTCCCCTACTTGAGCGCCAGATACATGACACTGTTGAGTGCACTGCTGCCCGGATTCCCGTTCTTGAACAACAACTTCATGAGACGGTGGAACATGTATAGAAAGTACCTACTCTCGAGCAAGAAGTACGTGAGACCAAATCATGGGCTTCTACCCTGAGATCATCTACCACCTCTTCGTCTTCTGTAGCACCCTCCTTAGACACCACGGTACAAGGCGTCTTGGTAGAACAACAACGTCGGGATGACAAAAAGCTCAACTTAAGATTCCGGGTCTTCCTACTGAGGGCACAACACTGGACTAGGTTACCTCTTTGTTTACTTCACGCATGGGGCTCTCAGTTCCAGGTATCCAGTATGCTTGGCGCCTCCAGCATGATCCGAAGGTATTATTTGTCAAATTCAAAACTATGGACGACCGGCAGACAGTTCTTCGTGTGCGTCGTACTCTCCAAGGCTCTCAGATTTACATAGATGATGACCTTACTCACTGCCAATGGTTACAGCGTAAAACTATTATTCAGGAGGCAAGGACAAAACAACAGTGGAGGTATTTACAAATGGCAACCCTCGCTTTTTCTCCAAGCGTCAATAGGAAGTTGGGGTACTCGGACATGGGAGCAGCCCGATAGCCTCGACTAACGTCACATTCGGTTTTTTGGAATTGCGGCGGCCTCTCCACCTCTTCTACAGCGACTGATCTTGACACCTATCTATGTTCGGCTGATTTTCTACTTTTTGCAGAGACATATGAGTCTTCCACACACCCACTTCCGCACATTTCCGGTTTTCAATGGATTTCCGCTCCACGACCTATGCTACAGGGCAGGATACTTCGGGCCTCTGGTGGAGTTGCATGTTTGTACAGGTCGTTGTATACTCCTATTTGGTTGGTGTCTCAAGATACTTATGGCCGTTACTTGTGGCTTCAGATTACTGCATCCTTCTTGGGGCTGGACCAGGACTTGTTTGTTGCAGTGTGCTACTTTGCTCCCCACACTTCAGTGTTTATGGATTTGGGAGGTGATCCTTTTCATGCCCTTTGTGACGGCGTTGCTAGACTCTCTCTATAGGGTTACATATTGCTTGCAGGGGACTTTAACGCACGCACAACCGCTCGCCAGACTGAGTTCTATGCTGAGACACTCTCTCTTCATCCGTTGGATACCTCGTATGCCCGTTATTCTCAGGACTCATCAGCGACAGTTACTCTTTTTGGGGAACAACTTCTGAGGTTGGCTCAAGCACACGGTCGCATTATCCTCAATGGTCTTCTTCAATGGCCATCCTCCTCTGCATATACTTGCCACCCATTTGGTGGCGGTCATAGCGTAGTGGACTATCTCATTGCATCTCTTGCTTCATTGCCCCGCCTGGCATCCTTCACCATCGCTAGCCCCGTCCTCGCTGATCACTCTCTGCTCTACCTCTCCTTCTCCCCAGCGCCAAGTCCGCCTTCTCCTCCACCTTCCCTCTTTGTTCGACCCACCCGCTATCGTATACCTCCTCATCAATCCCAGGCCTATGTTGCCCACATCTCTCGTCTTCTGGACCACTTTCCTTCCTTCTCTGATGTCACTACCCAAGCCTCCTTAACACACGCCCTGACTACTGCCGCTCATGCCATTGCACCCCCTCGCCACTTCCCTTCTCATCGTCGTACCCATAATAAATGGTATGACAACGACTGTTCTTTCTTCCAGAATTATGTCGAGTTCCTCAAATTCTCCAATTCTACACTGTCTTTTTCCGTAGAAAAGCAGCTTCGTTCCCTTCTCCGCAAAAAGAAAGTGGCCTACTTTTCTTCCCGTTCCTCCTACCTCCTTCGCTCCCTCCACTCTACTTCCTCGGCTACTTTTTGGAAGATCTTTCTTCATAAGCCCCTATCCATTGCACCCATCCCTCTTCAATCTTGGGTCGACTATGCAACCAACCTATATACAACTGCTCACCCTTCCATCTCTCTTTCTTCTCGTCCTACCCACTGTGACCTCTTTTCTCTTGACATGGTTGAAGCCACCATCTGCAAACTCAAGAACAATCGTACGTCTGACATTGACCTCCTTTCAGCCGAGCTCCTCAAACCAATTACCAAACTCGCCTCCCCTTTCCTGGCCCGCTGTTTCAACCGCTCTGTCGTTGATGGTTTCCCCATACCTTGGGCCACCAATCTCCTTCATCCCATTCTTAAAGCAGGTGATGCCATGAATGTCCACAACTATCGCACTATTATGATTGGTCATACCATGGCCAAGTTGTACGCCACTATTCTCCAGAACTTCGTTACGACAGAGGCTGATTCTCGACTATTATATGCGACTGGCCAGGCTGGCTTCCGCCGAGGTTATAGCACTCTTGATCATGTCCTCACTCTACGTACTATCATTGAGGAGGCAAAGCATATGGGCAAGAAGGTATTTGCTTGTTTCGTTGATCTCTCTAGGCCTTTGATATTGTTTCCCGTCATCTTTCAGCAGACTACATCAGCTTGGCTTTTCCGACTCTATTCTCGCGGCAGTGGTTGCTTTGTATGAGAGAGTTCTAGCACGTATTCGGCTAAAACTGATTTGTCTTCTCCCATTTGTAGCACTATTGGCGTCAAGCAAGGCTGTCCACTATCCCCTCCGCTCTTTGCACTTTATATTGATGATCTTGAGCGCCTCATTCGTGAAGAAGGTGGAGATGGTTGCCCGCTGGCTCATTTGCTCATCCCCATTCTGCTTTATGCTGATGACATTGTCCTGCTTTCTTCCTCACCAGAAGGGTTGCAGTGTCACTTACAGGTCTTACATCGGTTTTGTGTTGCTTGGGGTCTCTCTGTTAACTTAAAAGAGACGAAGATCATGATTTTCAACACCAATCGACAAAGCCTTCACAATTATCAATTCTTCTATGACGGCCAGGAAGTTGACATTGTTGCCTCTTATACTTACTTGGGAGTCTTGTTTACTGCGCCCCTTCTTGGTTTCCGCCAGGCTGCATTTGCGCACATTTCCTCCGGTCTTTCAACATTGGTCCAGTTCGAGCGTGGCTGTACAATGAATCATATTTTTGATCCCGCTACTAGATGCCATTTGTTTCACACACGGGTGGTTCCAGCAGTGATGTATGCCTCTGAGATTTGGTTGCCAAGACTTTCTCTCCGGGACTGGGCAAGCATTTCCCGCATTCAGGCCACTATGTTGGGTCGCATGATACATGCCAAGACTACCACCCCTCATGATATCCTATGTGCTGAGTTTGCTACTCCTCCAATCATCCTTGAGGGCTTTTTCCGCCTTATTCTTTTTCTTCAGCGGATTCAAGAGATTCGTGCATCTCACCCATATAGATACATAGCGGTTACTTCTTCACGTGTCCTAGCTGATTCCCATGCCAAGCTATCCTGGTATTAGCAGGCGTCTGATCTCTTACGACATCTGGGCATCTCTATCATGGATCTTCCTCGTTGTACGAATTCGTATATCCGAGGCTATTTATTTCGTCGATATATGCAGCAGACTTGGAGCTCCCTCCCACCTTCCCGTATTTGACTGAGCTATTATCAGACACACTTCCTCTCTCTAGATCCTTCTGGTTTGCCATTGTTGCCGCTCTATCTCTCACAGCCCCTATCACACGGCCTGCGCTATCGTCTTGGGCAGTTGCGCATTTCCTCTCATCAGCTTGCTATTGAGGCCGGTCGTGCATGGGATATCCCCCGGGAGCGTCGTCTATGTCGCTTGTGCTCGTTGCAGGAGGTGGAAGATGAAGCCCATTTCCTCCTCAGATGTCCGTTGTATTATGAGATACGGGGGTGGTATTATTGTCTCTTTCGCGATGGCCCGCATACACTTCGCAGTTTTGTCTCCTATCCGGATGCTCGTTGCTTGGGACTTCTTGTTCGTGAGATGCTTACTCTCCGTCAGTCTCATCTGCATGTACCAGATCACCTGGGGTTAGACTCCCGGCAGCCGCTTCTCACTGGCTTCTTTCGGACTCGAGCACATGCTGATGACTCCGATGATGAGATTCCTATCGCTGTGCCACCGCGGAAAAAGCCCAGATGTAGTCAGCACTCGCCTCCATCGGGGCCCACTGTACGGTCCACTCAGCGAACACTTCACACTTACTTTCACTGATATGTACTTATTCTCCACCTGGCCCGGGTTGTGGGCATTGGTACTTTTTCTATAGTTCTTCTGTTAAACCTGGCCCGGGTTGTGGGCTTATTTCACTTCTGCTTTGTTCTACTTTCATTCATAGCTAGTTTATAGCATTTTACGGCCACGTCCTCCTATGGATGATGCTCCCGCTGTTGCTTGTACATATTTTCTTTTTGGTCTTATGCACCCACGGGTGCCCAAAACACGTTAATTAAGCTTTTTCTCTTTCTTTCTCTCTCTCTCTCTCTCTATTGGCCTGAGAGTGATATCTTACTACTTACCGAGACACATGAGAGTCTTGAGAGAGGTCTGCCGACTGTTGCGGGCTTTTGTTGGTTCTCTGCACATCGGAGGGTGACAAGAGCATTGACAGATCGGGGTTTTGGTGGGGTGGCCTGCTTAGTCCGCGACTTCATTCGGCCCTGGGTCGAGTTGGTGCATACTGATGAGCGAGCTCGCTATATTTGGATTCGGGTGGACCGGACTCTGACAGGTTTGAACCGAGACCTTTTTCTAGCCGTTTGCTATTTTCCACCGGACACATCAGTTTTCATATCAGATGAGGAGTCACCTTACCTGGATATCTCTTTAGACATTATCAGATACGAGGAGCGGGGTTATATTCTCCTAGCTGGCGACTTTAATGCCAGGACTGGATCCAGGTAGACAAAGTTTCATAGAGCAGAGGATGATCCATAGCGGATACATGCTTTAGACTGGGATGATCTTGGCCTACGGCGACGATCAACAGAGGGTCCAGTTACCGCATATGGAGAGCTGATGCTTCAGTTGGGCGAGGCTCTGGGTTGGCCATTTATAATGGCTTACTGCAGTGGCCTGATTCAGGTGACTTTACATGTTTTCCACATAGCGGAGGGAGTAGTGTTGTTGACTATTTCATGGGATTGCCGTCTCTCCTCCCCTACATTTCATCTTTCTTGGTTCACTGTACCACCCTGTCTGACCACTCATACCTCTCTCTCTCTCTATTGGCCTTCTTCACACCCCCTGTGCTAGTACATTCACCCCTAGTGAAAAGACCGTCTACCGCTATAACCCTCAAAAAACCCCTATGTACAGGGAAACCTTATCTGATCTCCTGACTCATTTTCCCTATGCAGCTACTTTGGCGGACCAGTCTCTTTTTCTTGTCCGGACCTTGCATACCTCTACATCCCTTGCTTTTCCATCCCCACGGCCCAATCACTTACGACATAGACCGCATAACCCCTGGTATGACCACGAATGTAACCAATTTCATCTGAACTTGATTTATGCACGCTGCCACCTTCCTCATCTTGGAAAGGACTTATCTCGTGTATATCGTAGAATAAATTGCATATGAAATTTGCCAGGGGAAGAAGATGATGGACCTTCTCTTTAGCTCCTCGTCGCGTTCTTTCTGGCAAAAATTCCTCTCATGAGCACCTCCACCCCGGATCACAGATCTTAGCACATGGGTGATCTATGCCACATCGTTGTATACTGTACCTGATACTCCTCCACTTCCCACACACCCATACACATGTACCTCTAATATATTCTCTCCGGACATAGTAGAAGAGGCCATCGACCGGTTAAACCTACATAAGGCCAAAGACATTGATGAGCTAGAGGCTGAACTCTTGAAGCAGGCCGCTGACATCCTCTCACCCTTTCTCTCTTTCCTATTTAACCGCGCTATTACATCTGGTTTCCCCTCCCCTTGGTCCACAAACCTTATTTATCCTATCCATAAAGGCGGTGATCCCATGAAAGCCGACAACTATCGTACCATCATGATCAGCCACCTCTTTGCAAAGGTCTATGGTTCTATTCTTCAGTTCAACATGCGACAGGCGGCATTTTCTCGGTTACGGAAGGGCTATGCATCATTGGTAAATTTGGAGAGATTATGTTTCAGCTCACACATTAGAGATGCGACTAGTAAGTGTCGACTTTTTGATACTATGGTAGTTCCCTCAGCTCTTTACGCATCAGAGACATGGAGTACGGGCCTGACGGCTACCGAGTGGGCACGCATTTCACGACTTCAGATTCATATGCTATCTCGGATGATACGGGCTAAGTCCTGTACACCACATCATATTATATTGGCAGAGTTCGCCGTCCCCCCTATTCAGCTAGAGGCACTGTTCCATATTGTCACATTCATACGGCGCCTGGAGGATCTTCAGGGTAGAAACACACACTATGCTGCAGCGGCTTTGGCATCATCACAACACCTACATTCTGTGGGACACTCCTTTTCATGGTATTCCCAGGCTTGTTGTCTCCTCTCCACGTGGAGTATTCACATTACGGATCTACCGGCGGGTACGCATCAGTATATTCGAGGACACTTGTATAGAGCATATCTTCAGAGCACTTGGCAGGTTCCATCTGGGGTGAAGACGGAGTTTTATCGGACACATTTTCTCTCTCGGGATCATGCTGGATATCCTACTGTTCCCGGATATCTAGTGGATAGTATCTCACACAAACTGCGGATAGTGATGGGTCAGTTTCGGGTTTCCTCTTACCAGCTAGCCATTGAGACTGCAGATACAGTGGCCGAGAGATGCGCGGATTTGTAGTATGTGTGATACACACGACGTAGAGGATGAGTTTCATTTTCTCTTCAAGTGCCCAGCCTACTATGAGATTCGAGGGAGATACTATTGCTTGTTTCAGGATCATCCACTCACACTTTCTACCTTGATATCGTATGAGGACCCCAGATCTGTTGCGCTGATGATCCGAGAGATGGCGGACCTGCGTATGGCAAGACTAGACGCTGACACCTCCCCCTTGATATAGCTGAGCATACAGGAGTGTTTATCACGTCGGAGGCAGAGACAGGAGAGTACCGATTCTGATGGAGAGGCTGAGATCCCGGATGCCTCCATGCATAGACGGCAGAGACAGTGTCGGCGACTAGAGGGACAGACAACCCATAGGCCACAATCTACAACTTCACGGCAGCAAAGACGCCACCGACCATCCACTCAGAGACAGAGAGACGCAGTTTGTTCAGCGACAGTGTCTCAACATACCTTACATCACTATTTCATAGGCGGAGAGACATTTATATGATGATAAGGCTCTCCTTGTCTATCATCATTATTTCCTATTTACCTGTAGTCTTGTTTCTTTGTTCTTATAGGTGGTAGAGCTTTCATGCTCCCACCGTGCATACTTGACATGTACCTTTTTCAGTCCTATGTACCTTAGGGTATTTCATGGACATTAATAAAGATCTTTCTTTCTTCTTTCTTTCTCTCTCTTTCTGTGAAATGTTTTACTCTCTCTCCACCATCTCTCCATCGCTGGAAAGCTGCAGCTGCCATCTCTCTCGCGACTGCTCCCTCCCTCGCGCCTCCCTCTCCCGTGCTCCATCCATGGCGCCCACCCGGGCTGCTGCTCGCAAGACCCCCCCACCCCCTCGCTCTCCTACCTCCTTCGTTGTCACCTCATCTTCATCCCCCCCCCCCCCCTCGCTGCTGTCGCCTCATCTTCATCCCCCCTCGCAACTACTTCATCCCCCCCCCCCGTGACCTCCTCCTGCCTCATCCCAACTCCCTCTCGTGGCTACCTCACCCCCCTCGCTGTCACAACCAACCCCCACCTGCCCTGTCATAACCTCCCCCTGCATTGTCACGACCCCCCTCTGCACTGCAAATGACACCCCCCCCCCGTTGCCCTCGCTACCACTGGTGATACTGCCCTCGCTACCACTGATGATATCCCACCCCTCGCTGCCCTCGCTATTGTTGTGGACACCCCCCTTGCTGCCCTCGCTACTGATGCTGACCCCCTCCTCGCTGATGAGAACCAAGATGATCCTTTGCCCCATGTGGTGCATGCAACCCCTTCACATCTGGAGCATCAGGTGTATTGGCCGAAAACTCTACTGCAACTAGAATCTTTAGGAGTTGGATTTTGAGATAACTCGTTTGGCGTGCTTTGGTGTCATTCTGGGGATGTCTTGGCACGCGATGCAGAAGCTTTACATAGCCTATGGACTCGCATCGTGGGTCAGGATATTGGTTTGGATAGCGATCTTTTTATTGCAGCGTGTTACTTTCCACCGGAGTCCTCGTCTTTTGCAGAGGGTATTGGATCTCCATATCAGGACCTTTCACCAGATATTATTAGATTCTCAGAGTGGGGGCATATTCTCCTCACAGGGGATTTTAATGCCTGGACATCTTGGAGACAGGCAGAGTTCTTCGACACCATTGACCAGCTGCGTGTTCATGCCCTTGACAGTGATATGCTTGGAGTTACCAGGACCTCTGCGGATAGCTTGGGACCTACTACTCCATATGGTGAGCACTTACTACAGTTTGGAGAGGCACACAAGCTAGCCATTTATAATGGCTTACCTTGCTGGCCACAATCAGATAGTTATACATGCCACCCTCACAGTGGACATAGTGTCGTTGACTATCTCATGGAGTCACCATCCTTTATACCCACAGTCTCTGACTTCCACGTCTCTCCCACCACCCTTTTTGATCACTCATTTCCCTCCTTCGATATTGGCCACCTTCCACCCATTCATTCATCTACACCATCCACGCTTACCCGCGCACCCCATACATATTTGCCATTGTACCGTCAGTCCTTGGCTTCACTTTTACATTCCTTTCCTAATGAAGTCCAATCGACACCCAGGCTACTATCCTCACCACCTCTCTCCACACGGCTGCATCACTAACTGTATAGATCCTAACACCACAGTAGGGCAAACACTAACTCCTCCTCCCAACCTTGCCTACTCCCTGATATAGAGTAAGCCCCTCCTAGCCCAGTGTGAGGACTGGTAGCATGCAACTGCCAAGTGGCGGCCACGTGTCACTGACGTGGCCGACTGCACGTCGGGACCCAACTGGGGGCCCTGTCCTGCTGACAGGGTTAGGCCCGCCATAGCTATGGACCGTGTTGGGGCACACTACTCACACTGTCTTGCCTTGTTGGTCGTGTTCGCTAGACACGACCCTGACTGTGGTATCTGACCTATCTGTGTTCTCTAGGGTTCGGCACTGTTCACGAGCTCGTAACACTCCCTCCCCCTTAAGAACCGTCTTGGTCCTCTAAGACAAAGTCTGGAAAAATCTTGCGAAGGACACTGCCTCTTTCCCAAGTGGCATTCTCAACAGGCTGATCATTCTACTTAACCAGATATTCTCGGTATAGAGTATGACGAGTCTGCATCTCTTTACTATCAAGATCTCCTCTGGTTCATGTGGAGGTTGCTGAGGATCCAATGGGAGAACTAGAACACTGTCCCCTACCAGATTTTCTGATCTGGCTAAGGCTTTTCGTAACTGACTTACATGAAAGACTTGAAAAACCTTACTATTGTGTAGGAGTTCTAGTTCATAGGTGACCTCGCCTAGTCTCCTACTGATGGTAAAGGGACCACAATACTTTGGAGACAACTTAGCACACACTCCTGATTTGAGGGTTTTAGAGTCAACTGGGACTCTCACCAGCGGAGAACTGCACATCCCGTCTGTGTGGATCTGCATAATGCCTGGCTCGATCCTAGGACTGCCTAATGCTACGCTTAGCATGTTCTATCATCTGGTTTAGGTCCTCTAAAAAGTTTCTGGCTGCTTCAACTTTTTCTTGTTTAAACCCTACAGCTGTGGGTAAGCGTGGCTGAAAACCATACATCAGCATAAATGGGCTGTATCCCGTAGCTGAATGTCTACGACCACTATGATCAAGGCGTTGGAACAAAAGATTGAACGACAAAAGGAGGAAACCCTTTCTTGGGCATCGGTACTAAAGCAAGCTACTAAACCTAGTGCTCCCATTACGTCGGTCATTTCAGCCACGATCCAGGAAGAGAAATCTCGGGAGCAAAAGGCTCTCTTAACATTAGGGTCAGAGGGATCCCAGATACACAAGATGTCATAGCAGAGGCCACGCGCTTCCTAAATACCACATTGGGACATCGGACAGATGGTTTGGACACATCACAGAGGACCACTAGAGATACATCCAGGGGTTGATCATCCGTTTCACCTCCTTGGCTACTAGACGGGACGCTTTACGGTGTAGAGCTAAGGTCCGTGGTTCCACCATTTTTATGGATGACGATCTTACCTATATTAATTACCTAACGATAAGAAATCCAAAAAAAGAGGTAACAATGACAACCTTTGGTAGTGATTCTAATGGATTAGCATTGGTAAAGAAGAATATGCTTTGGTCCTTATCGATGGAAACGAAAGAAAGTCTTTGTTAAGCCTCGATATGTGGCGAGAAAGTGTTCACAAAGGAAGAGGAATGTTGTTTCTACTTAATTCGTTGAGTAACCGGGAGGAGGTAACTACTCTTTGATTGAAGTTAACATAGACAATTGTGAATCTTACTTTAGTACAACCGTTTTTAGGCCTAATCCTGTGTTTTATTTGAAAGACAAGTATCTAGTAAAACATTTAATGTACTATTAGACGGTGGCTCCACAACTCACAATTTTCTTAATTCACTTGTGGTACAAAAGCTATGAGTTCCCGCAGAAGCAAGTGATCATAAACAATGGTTCATTTGGCTATGGGAATGTGTACAAAAATTTCAAGTTTAGAGCTTCAGATGTAAGACCATGTGGAATCAGTTAACTTCCAAGTTATGAATCTTGATCAAACTGATATAATCAGGTTATGAATGGTTTTATGATAAATTTGATACTTTATTGATTGATTCATAGATGCAGCCTACATTTTGGAACGTGATCCGGAATGTATTTCGGATCACGATCTGGAATGTGATCCAGGATTTCCCTTTAGGGTTTCCCGAAATGCAACTTTTTTGGGGGGCCAATATGGGTATCAGAATAAAGGTGTTTTCAATAGCAATTCAGTTACCTAGTTTGCTAGGAGTTTCAAGAGGAGTGCGGTCCAATTTTGGGTCATTAAGTGATGCTTTATTGAATATCTTTATTTCTGTGTTTTATCAAATGAAATCACATGGAACTGTATTGAACGACAACAAATCGACAAGAATCATGAAGCCCAAGCACCCACCTCAGAGCTTGTGACAAAAACTTGAATCAGCTCAACGTGCTCAACAAAATGAGTACATTATATAGTGCCAACCTCAACTAAGCTTGTAACGTTGACTGTTTTCACTCCAACATCTTTTTGGTTTGCAGTGTATTTCTGTTTGTAATTGACCAGATAAATATGGCTCTACCCTCTATGCAATGTTATCCAGTTTATCAATACATTTGTTCTTTTGACGTATTCATTGATGATTTTGGAGTTTATTTAACACTAACTAAATTTTTCCAAATTTGTTTTTGCCCATAGGTCTTTTTCCCAAAAAGAATTTTTTTTTGGCAATCCAGGTTGTAGATCGCTGACGTTTCGAATTTTTTTTGTATCGGAACACGATCCGCTACAACATTGGATTGATTATAAAAAGCACATTTTGAAATTCTATGATGGTATCTATTTTGGGAGATAGACATTTTTCTAGATTCTTTGTTTTTTCTATTAAAGTTAAGGTATGTATTATCTTTAAAGCCAAAGGTGCAAATGAATGGTAGTTTCTTGAATCCATTTTTTGAAACTGTAGTTCGGTAATGGAAAGCATTAGCAACATCTTGTAGATATTTTGGTTGAAGAATTCAAAGACGTTTTTCCTAGTGAAGTACCTCATGCTTTATCTCCTGAAAGGGTGGAGCTTTTGCTAAGAAGTCAACCTCATCGGTTTAGCCCAAAGAAGGAAGATGAAGTGGCAAGGCCAATTGCAACATCTTTCAAGATGGTACACGTCAGATTCAGTAAATTGCCATGGGGGCACCCATTTTTAGCTAATTAGAAAGATTGCGGTATTGACGTTTGTGTGGGTTGTAAGGGGTTGTAATGTTTTTTGGTTCATTTTAGTTTTGATTAACCCGATTTGTTTGATTTGAACTCGTTTGGACTAGCTTTTTGAGGAATAAATTGGAGAATCGGTGTTAGGGTTTCAAAATTTGATTGATCTAGGTTTAGTGAATTTGTTGGGTTATTAGGCATATGAACAATTGCTTGTTTAGGGTTACAACATAATGATGCAATTACTGCTACCTATGTCCTGGACACTGACTGGTGACTCTTGAATCTTTAAAAATTTGCATATAATGTGAATGTAGATTCAGAGAATTTATAATTTATCCTTCTAGATTCTCCCTCAATATTCACAAATCAAAGACCGTATCTATCCTCCCTAAATCCTAATCGTCCATCATCCTAAACACTCCCTCCATCCTAACCTACCAAATTTCTAATACTCAATCTAGTATATCAATCTTATATCTTGTCACCGCTCTAGTTTTTGTTTTCTCCATCAGGTGCTACTAGTGGATTCTCTGATTCGGATTGGTGAAGTGAACTTGATTCCATTCAATGATATTATAGTGATTTGTACCTATCTCTTAAAGGGCTACAAAACAGCTCTTTTTGGATCATGGTTGGCAAATTGTACAAGTAGGTTTTGCAAACTTGAGCAATGGAACCGAGTTGTAGGATGCTCAATTGACCCAAAAAAGAGGTGATGATAGTAAATCAACATTCTATTTGCTATGGACTTTTGTTCAAGGATGCTAAAGAGTGTGTGCCAGACATTGAGAGTGTTAAGCCGTCTTGTATGAATGTCATGATTCACCACGAGCAGGTCATTTGGGCATACATAGAACTGTTGATTTGGTATGGAGGAATTATTGTTGGCCAAAGAAACCTTTGAATAGAGTTATGTTCTCAATTTTAAGCGAAGTCAACTTAATTAAGCAGAACTTTTGGAAACAAGTGGATTGCTGCATCCACTTGAGCTTACCAATATAAAAGGTGGGAAAGTATCTCTATGGATTTTGTAGCTTGTCTTCCAAGGATTTGAAAAGGTAATCATGCAATTTTGGTAGTAGATGATCGTCTAGCCAAATCAGCTCCCATTATCCCTTTGATGATGACAACTACAACTTCTAAGTTCTAACTTAGCGTGGATATTTATGGAGCAGTTGTTTAGACTTTATGGACTACCATTAGATGTGGTGAGTGACTGTTATGGTTGTTTACAGGACACTTTTAAGTTCTTGTCAACGGTGGTCCAAAAATTCAAAACCTCTCTCAGCTTTAACTCTTTAGATGATCAGATAGGAGCATGCTAGAACAGTGCTACACCAGTGCTTTGATAGTTTTTCCTTTAATATGTTATTTTCTATGCTAGTGATGCCTGTGCCTTTCGTGTAAGACAAAGTTCAACTGAATCAATAACTAAGTGCTAGTAATGTTTCACATCTCACCATGAAAAGTATCGTGGAGCTTGTTTGTCAAAAGTTGGAGCATCAGGGTTGGGGCCAGCATCACTACACAGAATTTTATGATTCTTATTAAAGCTCAATCACCCTTACTTTTGCTTGTTTCATGATCCAATATTATCATCGTTAGTCTTTTTTACTTAAGAAATTCCTAGCCTTGAGAATTGATTATATAGAGTAGAAATTTTTGAAGTCTGCCAGTCTTTACCTTTGCAATCATAAGGCTTTGTAAACTTTGATCCCTTCTTGTATTTTTCCAGTTGAAGATGGGCATTAAAATAGAGTTTGTGGAGATTAGTACGTACTACGAACTAAATCACAGATTTGGCACCACATTAGATACTAAATAGAAAGTAAAAGGTGCATTGATAGCAATCTATGACAAAGAAAACTAAGCGCATCAATAGATGACTCTCCTACAAAGAACTCGAGAAGAACCAAGATCATAGCCTACCAAACTGATACCCTCCAAATTAGGGTTAGGTCATCCTATGAATGAATGAGGAAGCCCATTGGTAAGTTTCTACGGTGTTATCCACAAGCCTAATAACAATTAGAATAAGTGAACCCCAAAACAATAAATGGATCATAAAATTTACGGTTGGGACCAGAGGCCCCATACTGTCAAATGAACCCAATGAGTAATGTCTTTACCATAGCACATTTATCATGTATGTGCAAAATACTCCCCTATTGATAAAACATTGCTCTCAATGTGGGCAATAATAAATGCCTGTAGTAAATGGAAATTGCTAATATAGGTGCAATTGATTGATAGTGTTCCCAGACTAAGGCAGATGAGCCTCTGAAGTCTGAGAACTACTGGTGGCAGCAAGCACTTTTGCCTAATCCTGCAACAAACATGTATGAGCAACTTCCATAGGGCCTCATCAATAGGCATGCTATCTCACTGGGCTAACTTGAGGAGGTAGCAACTCGAGTCGTCAGGATGAGTGGCCTTTCGGTTGAGAACGTGAGGTACATAATAAGAACTTCTTTGCTGCTAATAGCACATAAACTCTTTACCTCAACACATTTTTAGCTAATAGAGATCCTGTCATTCAAGAGATTCATTATTTACTCTACAGTTCCTCATTATCATGCTTTTTGTTTACAGAATGGTGATTACTTTGGTGGTATGAGTTAAAGAGTTGCAATAAGCAAATGCCTGCCATGGACCTCATGCCTTTGATCAATTCTCTTGGGACTATTACATAAGAAGATTCAAATACTAGAATCAGTCTGTACTGGCCATTTAAATTGAAGTAGCATCTCAATGTGCACCAGGAGTAAGCAAAAAGTACAAAATTTGGCTGGCCTGTGATATGAAACTATTGCAACAGAGAATATTGTGTTTCTCCATGAATCCTCCATGTGTATGAGCTATCTTAGTACAAATCCGGAACTAGGTTAGCATTCTACTCCTTGCAATCCACTGTTGTATAAGAACCTATGGACAACCCTGACCTTGGGCAATACTCACAGCATTTTATTGCCTAAAGCCCAAATAAATCACTTGCTGTTAGCAATGAGAAATTCCTCATTTATACATTGCAGCAGCATTCAAAGTCTATTCTTTAGATACTTGATCCTTGGGCATATAGAATTTGAAAAGGTGGTAATGTTGTATTGCTTGTTAGATAAACTGATGTTGATCGAGCTTAGAATGGGAAAACTTTTAATTTTCCTTTCTCATTTCATGACTCACTGCAAGTCTTTTATGCTAACAGGGAAAGTCTTCTTTGGTCTCTGCCCTGTCACGAAGCAGTGTTTATGTAGATGACAGGTATGTAATGCTCTCTATTCTAATTTACGTAAATAGCTGGAAGACATTAGAATATGTATCCTGATTTTTGATTACCTTTGAGCATAAATAATGATCTTTTAAAGTCCACTACATGGCATCATCTCCTTAACTCTCTGCTTCTTGTTTGTTTGTAAAGTACTAAGATGTAATCTGATCTTCAGAGAGTAATAAGTTGGGCAATCTGTGTTTTCCTGAAATTTCTCTCACGAGTTTGGAGCTGAGGAAGAGATTTGCAAAAAGTTTTAAGGAATGCTGATTGTTTAAACTTCTCTTTGGATGGTTTTTTTTGGGGAACAGTCTCACACTTTTTTCTTGTTGCTCTTAACTGGATTCTCATCATACTAACTAAGAATGTCTAGAAGTTGTAGGGGCAATGAAGATATTTTTTAATCTTTTCGTTGCATGTGTTTTACGACTGATGAGATTATGCCATATTGCAGGCTTTTTGCAACCCTAGATCCACAAGTTCGAAGTGTAGTGCTTCCATCAGGGTTAGAGTTCTTCTTGGCTCATTATACCTTTAAATAAAGTGTTGTGTGGTTTTTCAGGTACATGGTTTGGGTCATAGTTAGTTAATCTGAAAAAGTGAGATTTATTTAAGGGTTGTTGTTAGAACTGTTACTAGTCAGGATGGCACCTGCCTTTGATTATCTTATGACTTTTTTTCAAGCTTTCAGTTCTTTCAGACAGCCTTGTCAGGCCTGCCTTGTCTTTCATTTGTATATTTTGATATGTCGAGCTCAATGAAATGAGGTAGTAGTTGGGCTTAACCCCTAGCTATCGTCTCCAAGTACGATCAAGATATGCTGGATATAAAAAGCGCCTAATATACTGGTGAGTACCCGTTGCCCGAGGGAAGCTCTATGATGGAGATACCAAATGACTCAAGGAGGAGGTGACATGCGTGAGAAAACCATGATGAAGACAATGTGAGGAAGCAAGTGCTATCTGTGTATATCTCCCATTTATCTGGAAGTGCCTGAATCTCTCTGAATATATGTAATAAGCTGGAAAACTCGGCAAGGAAGATCTCGTGTGGAACAGAAGCATTATGATTGATAATTAAATGTTCATATTTCTAAATGTTAGAAGCTTAATGAAGTAGCATTAGCTCCCTCTTCTAGGATCATGATGCTAGCGAGCCATGTGACTTTCCTCTCACACATCTGTGTATTTCATTGAAATGGCATGTATGGATGATGGCATTAAGGTGAGACATGACATGTAATGCTTGCTATAGTTGGACTGCAATCATTTGAAATTTTGGAACCCTCTTACGTGTGTACTTTACTGAATGTTTAGTTTTATATTCTCCCTTTTCCTTTGAATCAAATTTTGTGTGTACGCATTTGAAGTTTTTCATCTTCTACTTGAGGATAAGCATTCCCCTCCCTGTTGGCTGATTACAATACATGTAGTGTATAGCAAGACATGTAGACAGGATGACGAGGTGGAAGCAATATTATAGTTCTAGTTATCCAGTTGACTTGAATTCTTGTCCTATAAAACCTGCATACTAGTGTTTGTTCCAGCCAATGCTACATGTCAAAGAAAGTTTGCATACATAGCATGGTCAGGATGATCTTTTCTGGCAGTCCGAGAAGCCAAATATGAGCAGTGAAAATATAAATCTGTTTCCAGGCAAAAGGTCTTACTCAGTGACACCGTTGGCTTCATCTCCGATCTTCCTGTCCAGGTGAGAACAAATTTATTGTGTTGACAGACTGAGGAGTAATGGTGGAATTTGACGGATACACTACTTTGTGAAACTGTTTCCATTATAACTTAGAGATGTGCAAAGTTTATTGGCAAATATATCATAATTTGGCTGTGAAATTTTTCGCAGCTGGTCGAGGCTTTCCATGCGACTCTGGAGGAGGTAGTGGAAGCTGATGTTCTTCTGGTATGCTCATACAGTTGATGACTGGGAAGAAAATGCGTTCTTGTAACTGTTTAAGGCTCATGCATATCTATCAAGAATGCTTATAGTATAACTTATTGTTTGGTTTGCAGCATGTGATAGATTCTAGTGCAGCCAATGCAGATGAGCAAAGATCTGCAGTTTTACAAGTGCTGGAGGAGATAGGAGTGTCTAAGGAAAGACTTGAAAATCAACTTATCGAGGCATGGAACAAGGTATTTTGTGAAAAATTGTTAAAATCTATCTTGGACATTTTTTGTGTTTCTAGTTTGTGAGAAAATATCACATGTGTGGAGCATGTTCCCACATGTAAAAAAAGTAAAAATAGTTTAGTCATGTTGACTTTAGGGGTATCATAATATCATAAAGATTTTGTATCAAGCATCTTGGTGTAGAACTTTGATAGGGCCAATTTTGGCTTTCGAGGTCAAATGGTCAAGTACACATGTTTTGTCATGATTAGGCCAAAATTCAATTGTGATGTAACTCAAGCTAGTTAGGTTGCTTATACATGTCAAGTTTAGGTTTGATGAGTGATGCACCCTATGTGGTGGCAAAAGTCAAAGGGTCCAATCATAAGAGAGAGATGTGTTGTAAGGGTCCAATCAAAAGTGAGGGATGTTGCATCACACATCCAATAGGATTAGAGAGGCTATGATTGAGGGGTCCAATGGGATTGTAGCATGAATCTCCTCGAGTTCTATATGTACTTTGATTTTCTATTATAATCTAATGTGAGTTTTTGAGTCAATTTGGAGATTTATCAATTTTGAGTGTATTTCTCTTCTACCCTTCACCAAAAGTGGTGGTTTCTCTCTCTACCCGGGAGAGGAGCTTGTTGGGTCTTAGTTTTCAGTAGTACATGTTTCCACACGTGTGAAACTACTTTGGTTATGAATGTATGCATGTAACTTTGCCTCTTTGCCTTAGGTTTCATTAATTGATCTTGGATCTCAATCAATAGAAGATCTATAGTGCAAAGGCTTTGCTTAGATCAATTTCTCACTTTAGGGCATTCCCACATGTGTGAATTTTCACATATTTTACAAATTCAGTTGCTAATTTATGAAAACCTTACGACCTCACATAAGGTCGGCCAATTTCCAAATTTTTGCAGACAATTTTTATTAACACTGTCCTCATAAACCCTGAAACACGGCATTGAGTAAAATACACTTAGGCTCTTTGCAGTTTTCACCAGCCATGGTAGAAGTGGCTTGCAGAATTCTGCCTTCTCCATGCTTAAGATTGAGAAGTATGAATTAGGAGTTTATAAGAGTCTGATGGTCAATCAACTAGTACATTTGTTAATACCTACTTGAAAACAAACTAGTGGTACTTTGCCATGTCAACGAACACAAACTTCAAGATTTCCAGCTTATCCACCACACTTCAGAACTTATTTTCCTCTATTACGACAATGAGAGTGGTCAAAGACTCAAAGTCACACAGTACTCTTAGATTAGGAATAGCAAGGAATATCCTGTGTGTTAATGTGAATTACGCTTCAAAAAAAAGTCACAGACAATGGACTCATCAATATCATGATTCATGTGGCTTGTCTCATGAGTGTTACAATCCTACTTACTGCAAACCTCCAGGCGCCGGTTAACCACTAGAGACCGAACGATTCACGTTCCACCCCGCCATAAGACCTAATCCGGGTCCACCCACCGTGCCCTGGCCTGTGACCGTATCAAGCTGGATCCGACCTCCCTCTTAGACGGGGTCCCATACCACCGCCTAGGCTCTCAGCCATCTCCTGCCTCACGCTAGCAAACATCCTGGCCGTGCAGACGCTCTCCATCCACCTCCTCCTAATAGACAAAATGGATGGCAAATGAGTCCTCCTCCCCTTGTATACCTCCAAGGAGAGAGACTCCAAGCCATGTGCACACCTAGATCATGACACGTGCAACCATGCAGGTTCACGAGTCACCGGTCAAGTCAACAGGCCCAGTCATCGTCCAGTCTCAAGTGCGAGTTTGGGACCCAAGGGAGTTGGGTCTCTAACATTCCCTCTTCCTTAAAAAATTCCTTATCTAAGGAAGGAATCCAGGGAATCTCAGTTTAAGGTCATGTTCCTTCTCCCAAATATCATGGTCCTCGGAACTTCCTTTCCAACGAACCAAGTACTCAGTTACCTGCCGGTTCCTGAGCCCACGTTGACGTACATCAACAATGGCCCGTGGTTCAGTAGGTACAAAGGATGATAGGTCCTCCAGCTGAACTAAGTCCTCTTGAGGCATTAGGTCATCCTTTCCTCCAAGTCGTTCCTTTAAACGACTAATGTGAAAAATTGGATGTACCTTAACACCTTGAGGAAGTTCTAGCTGGTACGCATTCCGATGGAGTTTCTTTACTATACGGAATGGTCCTGCGTAACGAGATGATAATTTAGGACATTCTCCAGTCCTTAATACTTTAGAATCTTTTGGGATTCTAAGATATACCCAAGCCCCCTCCTCATAGACCCTAGGTTGTCGCTTTTGATTAGCGTAAAACTGGGCTCTATCCTGAGCCGTTTTTACGTTTTCGCGAGCAACAAGCAACATCTCTTGCATATCGTGCAGGAAATCTACTGCTGCCTTAACCTTGAGGCCTTTGAGGCCCACTGAAATGGGAGCCCTAGGCTGGAAACCATACATGAGAGAAAATGGACTAAAACCCGTCGCTGAGTGCTTTGCGCTATTATACGCAAACTCAATCATTGGAAGGTACCTTTCCCAATTCGATCGTCTCCTGGAAACATATGCCCGAAGCATATCTTCCATAGAATGGTTTGTCCTTTCTGTCTGACCATCCGATTCAGGATGATCTGAAGAACCCAAACTCAAAGTGGTCTCTAATTTCTCAAAGACCGCTTGCCAGAATTTGCCAGTGAACTTTGGATCTCGATCACTAACAATGTCATTCGGCAAACCAAACAACCTGAACAACTTTTCCACGAAAAGCTGAGCAAGTTCAGAAGCTTTGACAGTTTGCTTGGTTGGTATGAACTGCGCCATTTTAGTTAATTTGTCAACTATTACCCAAATGGCATCATTTTGCTTCCCCGTCCGAGGTAGCCCAGCCACAAAGTCCATGGAAATACTTTCCCACTTTCTTTCAGGAATTTCCAAGGGCATTAACAAACCAACTGCCTTAAGTGTTTCAGCTTTGTTAACTTGGCATTGCGCACACTTGCGAACATATGCCTCCACTTGACTTTTTAAATTTGGCCAATAAAAGTTCCTTTTTACTAAGTCAAGTGTCCTTTGAGCGCCAGGGTGCCCTGCACACGGGCTGTCATGACATTCATGCAGGATTTGGGCCCTTATATCATCATTTTCTGGCACACAAACTTTTCCATTCCGGAAAAGCAACCCATTCCTAATGGAATAGTCTCTTTGTATCTTGTCCTGAGGAGAAATCTTGGAATCCTGCATTCCAAGCTCATCACTAGATCTAGAAGGACCTGCCAGGACGTCTAGCCAAATACGACCGAAGTACTTATCGGTCTTACACAAATCTCTCAAGGACAGATACAACTCAGATTGGATCTCAGAAAAGCTTAACTGATTAACCTCTCCAATCCGGCTTAAGGCATCTGTGACACTATTAGAAGTACCCTTCCGGTACTCAATGTCATAATGAAATTCTTGGAGCATTTCTGACCACTTGGCCTTACGACCCCTAAGGTCGACTGCATCGTTAATATACTTTAACGCTTGATGGTCAATAACTATGGTAAACTGGGAGCCATACAAATAATGTCTCTAAACTTTCAGGGCATGAATAACAACAAAAGTTCCTTGTCATAGGTGGAATACTGCCTTTGAGCAGGATCCAACTTCTTGCTTTCAAAAGCTACCGGTCTACCATCCTGATATAGGACTGCGCCTATAGCATAGTTACTGGCATCCGTTTCAAGTACATACGGCTTGTTAGGATCCACTATGTGTAGAATAGGCGTTGTAGTTACACAATATTTGAGGTTCTCAAAACTCTGATTCAACTCTTCAGTCCAACTAACTGGAGGACTGAACTTACTGTGCCGGCTAACTCTTTTAGCCCCTCTGAGGACATTCGTCAAGGCCAATGCAATTAATGCATAGTTCAAGATGAATCTATGAAAAAACCCCGTAAAGCCCAAAAAGGACTTAACCTCCCGGATGGTTTTAGGGATAGGCCATTCACGTACATGTCGGACTTTATTTGGGTCAATTTCCAACCCATGGTCCGAAATAATGTGACCAAGGTATAATAACCTTTTCTGGAAGAACACACATTTGGACTCCTTGGCAAAAAGCTTCTCCTGTCTAAGTAACTTTAAGATAGTCCTGAGATGCTCCTCATGCTCCTCCAAGGTCTTACTATAGATGAGAATATCATCCAAGTAGACTATTACAAACTTTCCTTGATATGGACGAAGAAGATCGTTCATCATTTGCTGGAAAGTCGCCAGAGCATTTGTCAAGCCAAATGGTAAAACCACTCATAATGGCCGTACCTAGTTCTGAACCCGGTTTTTTCAACATCCTCAATTTTTATGCGAATCTGATGATACCCTGATCTCAAATCGATTTTGGTGAAGTACTTTGCACCATGCAATCGATCAACCGGTTCATCCATTCGTGGTAAGGGATAACGGTTTTTAATCGTTAATTTATTCAACTTTTTAAAGTCCACACAAAGACGAGTACCTTCGTCTTTTTTATCAACAAGGAGCACAAGTGGCCCCCAGGGAGATTTACTAGGCCTGACATGGCCCATCTTAAGGTAATTTTGCAGTTGCCTATAAACCTCATCCTCTTCAGTAGTACTCATCCTATATGGATACAGTGATATAGGAGAACTACCAGGAATCAGTTTAATACCATGTTCAACACCCCTAGAGGGGGGAAGACCCTCATGAAGCTGCTCAGGAAATACATCGTTAAATTCTTGTCTAAGTTTCCTAAAAATTTCACCTTCCGGCAAGTTTTCTTGTTTTAGGTTATTAGACATTAATTCCATTTGGAGATTGTAAAATTGCAAACTACGTTCTTCATGGTAAGTAAAATCTTTTAACCAACACAAATAAGAACTCCAATCCACAATATCCTTACATTTAACAGTTTCCAAAGCAGAAAGCATATACGGAGTAGAAATATCAACATTTCCATTCAATTCTATGAGTGAGCCGTTATGTAAGAACGACAAACTGTGTGTTACATAGTTTTTCTTCATAGACTCGTTCCTCTCATAGAACCATTCCTTACCAAGTATAACATCTACCCTATCTAGATTCATAATATGAAAGTCTAATTTATCCTTATAGGCTTGAATCTCTCTTGGTAGACGTGGGACTATCCGGTCCCAAACCTGGCTTTCTGCTCCAGTTGCCAGCTTCACTGTGTATCGGTGGTCACTTTGCCTTGTTTCCACCTTTAGCTTCTGCAACAAATTGGCGTTAATAAAATAATGTGTGGAACCATCGTCAAACCCACAACCCCCTTCATCCGAATGAGGTCATGAGGGCCAAAAACAGCCGTATTAAAACAACAATGCTCACACACAGAATTACCAGCAAAGGAAAGATCTACACTAGATATGCTAGAGTTACCTTGCGTCTTAAAAGATGCCCCTTTAGCTTTCCGTTTCTTTGGACATTCCTTCGCAACATGACCTGGTTCCATGCAATTGAAGCACAGATTGTCGCTTCTGGCTTTCATGAAGGTTTCCTGGTCCAAGGTAGATATTTTCTTCGATTTCCTTGAACCTGAAGCCCCATCCTTTGCCTTGTCTTTCGATTTCTTTGGAAAGAAAGGCTTCTTACCCTTTACGTCGGGCAAGACACCAGTCTCAGGCTTAGCCATCGTACGAGTATCATCGTAGATTCTGGCGAAGCGAACAACATCCTCGAGGGTAAGAGGCTGGTTCCTCCTCTAGCTGGTAGTCTCTTGGTAACCCCAATATAAAATGCAACTTTACTAGCAAAGGATCTATTCTAGTTGCAAAACGAGAATAGACCTCTTGAAACTCTTGTAAATACTGATTTAGGGGCCGGCCGGTTCCCCATATGGATCTTTGCATACTGACGGTAAAATTCAAAATCATCAAGAATAGGAAGGAAGGCCGCCTTAAAGGCCGTACAAAAATCCTTCCAATTCCTAGGAATTTCAGGCTTACCCCTTATATCTTGCCACCAGGTAAATGCTATACCTCGCAGGTACAAGACGGCTAGATTGATCTTGTTGTCCTCGGATGAATCGTGCATGGAAAAGTGCGAATTCCATCGATCCAGCCATTGCAAGACCGCCTCCGGGGTTCTATCCTTCTTTTCCCCAACAAAAACTTCAGGAGTAAACAAGGGTTGATGCACCAATTGCCTTAGCTGCGTCAATTCCTTGAGATCCTGCTGATCCCAACTGTGCTTAGCTTGCATATCCACAATCTGTTGCTGTAGACTGTTAATAGCCAGCATCAAAGCATTAGGGTCTAAAACAGAGGCAAATACTGTAGCCTCATGAACAGGGGACATAGGCTGTGTGGTAGGAGTAGGCTCCATTTTTACAAGGAGAAGGGAGGTGAATTAAGAAGAGATGATAGAAGAGAATCAAAAGCTACCCAAGGGAAGTAGATACAAGGCTACTCTTGCTGTCTCTTCTCAAACCAAATGGTATTGTCCATGGCTGCCAAGAGGAATAAGAGAGAGCAAAGAGAAGGATGCACCACCACCTCCACCTCTTTTCACACAAAACAGATGCATGGGAGAGGCATACCTCCCTCTCCATGCCATCCTACTACTTGCCAAGTGGCTTTGCCTTGCCACCTCAGCTTATTGGCCAGCTCTTGGCAACCAGCCAGGTGGCTTACAGTTCCCTCCTCCCTTTCTATCTCTAGTTTTTCTTCAACCTCAGCAATAGGAAGAGGAAAAACTTACCTAGATTTTCAGGGAGGGCCCCGATTTTCTCAGTTAAGGATCTGAAAGACATCGCAACAGGAGGGCGCTATTAGCTGCCACCTCACCTGGCCCAAAAGATGCCACGTGGCAGATTTACCAATTACTTTTTGGTAACTCCCGTTGGTCAAACAGCGATGGAAAAAGTCATGTTTTTTGTTTATCGCTGAGGAGGGCCCATTGCGACTAGGAATTCATAATTCCTGAGCGGATTTCCAATAGGAAGGACCGCCACTTGTCCTACTTTGGACAGTGCCACGTGGTAGGTCCTCCTTAGGGCCCCAACTGTTTGTTTTTCAAACTTTTACATGAATTTAAAAAAAAAAAACAGCGGAAAGAAGAACAGAAAAAGACGCATAAAAAATGTGTTTTAAACCCATTTTGAAATCCGCAGAAGCACCAAAACTTACAAGAGAAACTCTACAGATCAACGCACGTGCTTTTAGCATGCAATGGCTTTGATACCATATGTTACAATCCTACTTACTGCAAACCTCCAGGTGCCGGTTAACCACAAGAGACCGAACGATTTACGTTCCACCCTGCCATAGGACCTAATCCGGGTCCACCCACCGTGCCCTGTCCTGTGACCGTATCAAGCTGGATCCGACCTCCTTCCTAGACGGCGTCCCATACCACCTTCTAGGCTCTCAGCCATCTCCTGCCTCACGCCAGCAAACATCTTGGCTGTGCACATGCTCTCCATCCACCTCCTCCTAGGTAGACAGAATGGATGACAAATGAGTCCTCCTCCCCTTGTATACCTCCAAGGAGAGAGACTCCAAGCCATGTGCACACCTAGATCATGACACGTGGCAACCATGCAGGTTCACGAGTCACTGGTCAAGTCAACAGGCCCAGTCATCGTCCAGTCTCAAGTTTGGGTTTGGGACCCAAGGGAGTTGGGTCCCTAACAATAAAGCTCCTCTTTTCATAGTTTGTCTTTAACCTTATCGCCTCAATACCAGACAATTAGGGCCAAAATGAAAATTCCAAAATTCACAACCACAAAAATCATTCCTTTTGTGAAGGCTTGTTTAAGATCAGGAGTAGTGAATATTCATCCCCTTGCAGCTGCCTAAGATTGTCGTGGGCTGAAAACATATTGAACTACACCTCTAATCATGATTTTAACTTGCTACTGATGATTACTGATTACTCACAAATCATGCGTCTTATAAGCAATATAACTCAAAATAAATAGTTTTTGGTGAATTTTTTCACATTGCTCATTCAACCAATTAACTTTATTCAGGAGTAACCAAGCTACTCAAGTTAATTGCCAATGATTTAGAAATCTCAAATGTCTAGGTGCAGATCTCAATGGTACTAGTACAACACCACATTCAGATTCTTATCCAAATCATTTCTTAAGTCAATAAGTTATCCATTCACAAAAATACTTATTAACCATCAAGTAGTTGTATGATAAACCCAATAACCAGGAATACATAGTAGATCTATAAAAGATTCAGAGAATAATCTCACTATGGATTTAGAACTGCAACGATTCATTGGTTGCAAAATTCTTCTACTGATCACGTAGGATACTATCTGCTCCTACCAGATATCTATGCTCAAATTTTCATGGTTTAAATCCAAGTCAGCAATCCTCTATTAACCACCATCTGGATGATGCTTCCTTCTCATGCAATTCCATAGCTTTGCATGCAAGTCCCATGCTCCAACGCCAGACTCACAAGTCGGCAGTTGCAACGGCTGGAAGTTGCACTTCCTTCCCACCTTCTCAACACTTGTCTCCATGATAGGCAATGGGCTGCAAAAAAGTGTCCATCATTCTCAGAATTGAGGAAGGACAGAGTCTCTGCTGCCCTAGTCTTCATATGATGTGCTCCTGCCATGCATAGTTGTCCAGCAAGGCACTCACCATAAATTTGTCGTTCAGATTCCAATGCTCTCAGCGGGCCCTTCAGCAACAGACCTACTGAATTAGATAGTTGCTAGTGTTCAGTACATACTTCCATCACCATGGAAGCCAATGTAGAGTACTTGCCACACAGATCCTCTTCATTGTTCAAAATATTTGATATGGTTCTTATAGAATTTGAGTCCATGAAGACAGAAATAGCTGTGATGATAAGAGACGATCAACAGACAGTGGGAAACCTTAAAGAGGAAATTCTACCTTGAGAAAGGAAAGGGTGGAGCTCCATGTGACTGCTTTCGTCAAAGATCCAAGACCTTGAAAGGAAGCTCGAACAACACAAGGAAGAGGCCAAAACATGGGCTGGTAGTCGAGGCTAATTCAGAGAAGGGGAAAGCTTCTATGTCAGATATGATTGCGGCCATACTCTTTGAGGACAAATTATGAGAGAGTAAAGCCCTTAATATCCGAGTGTGTGGCATTCCAGATATACAAGATGCAGCACATAAAGCTTGATGATTTCTTGACACCACTCTTGGGCATAAGAGTGTAGGTATTTTATTGAAGGAGCAATAGTTGCATGTGGAGTTAACGTTGTTAGGAGGACAACGTGGATCTTCTAGGAGGAGATCAGATCTTCAAAGAAAAGTTGCATGATCAGTAAGTTGAAGAATAGTTGAACCTGTTTGCTGGCTGCCTATTGAACCTGTTTGTTGATTGCTGGATCAGTTCACTGCTCTTTACAGACCTGTTTGCTGTTGAACTGCGGACCTGTTAGTTGTCTATTGCAACTGTTCACTGGTCGATCACTGCCTGCAGACCTGATCGCTAGTTGGCTGATGTCCAATTCGTTGGACACACAGATGACATTCGAGATTCCTCAAAGTCCCTCTCCATTCAACCCAAACTCCACTGGAATGGGATTCGATCAGTTCATAGATGCCTCACAAGAATTGGGATGTTGCTACACCACGAGATTCAATAGCAGCTCCAAGTACATCTATACAACCACCAGATGCTTTGCCAATCCAGTCTGCGATACGATCTCCTAAAGTATTTGATGCTACTGTACCAAAGGGATTTGAAGATGAAGATATCCTTGAAGAAGAAGATCCGCGTTACATGTTAGAATCCTCGTCATTGCTTGAATGCTTTATATGTGCTTAGGTTTAGAGTTGAAGTTGGATAGGAAAGTCCCTATTGGCATCGTTGCCGGGGATTAACACCATTATTTTCATTTTTAGCATGTTTATGATGCTTGGATGGACGTTAGTTTGCATTTAGGCATAGAGATATTTGCATATTGGTATTAAATTTGCATTTCTAGGGTTAGTTTTGGGTGAATTTCATGACTTTGAGTGGATTTCTTGCTTGTAATCACTTGGGATTGATGAGCAAGGAAGATCAGAGAATAAATCATTGCTAAGATCTATTTGGGTTTCAACAAATAAGAGAAACATAAAAAATCGCTCATTTTCTACAATTTGGAGACAAAAGTAGGCAAAAGAATCCAGTTTTTCACAATAGGACAAAGCACATTGAAGTGCAACAACACTTCATCAAAGAAAAGATTCAAAGTGGTGAAGTCGAGCTTATTTATTACCCTATTGAAGAGCAAGTTGCAAATATCTTGATCTAAGGACTTGGCAAAAAAAAGTTTCAGAAGTTTAGAGAACTTCTAGGAGTAATAGATAACGAAGTAAAAATTAAGGGGGAGTGTTAGAAATTAATGTTTATTTGCACCCCTAATGTTGGTTTGGCCATGCTTGCGAGCTATTGTAGGGACCATTTCTATTTACTAAAAATAGAAATGATGATCCGGATCCGGATCGCTAGCGATCCGGGACCAGAAACGTGGTCCCGGGTCGCAAAAAAATTTGCACATTTTTTTTCTGATGTCCAGATCCGCTGCTTCTGCTATTGAAATGAATATAAGATTTTGAAAGGAATATCTGATTTTGTCTTTCTTATGCCAATGGTTTGCAGATCTACTGATGTCCAGATTTCTGATGAATGTAGCCTGTGAATGCAGATTTGTGAATGCAAAAGCAAATATTTGCAGATCTGTGATGTCCAAATTTTTGATGAATGCAGCCATCTGAAACCAAGCAACAGAACTGCATACACGTGACACCCATATTGGCAACTTTTCGGATCGTGATCTGGAATGGAACATGCATCTTTGTTTTTAGTATATTAAAGTTCTAAAGTCAAATAGTCTTGCATGTAGGAGGGTGCACTAATTCTAGACGAGAACATGATTTTTCACTTAAGAAATTAATGAGTCTTTACCCAAAATAGAGAGCAATTATAGCAATCAGCTTTTGCTTTTAGCTTTTGCTAGGGTCTAGAGACATTATATGAGGGCTGGTGCCCCACCTCAAATCATTCCATTGTAGAGAGCTATGCTCATTCTTCTATTAATCTAAGTTCTTTAGTCTCTTATGTTGATCTTGATTGGTGTGTGTGAGTGCTAATATGACTAGTTCACTTCTATCTAGAATTTGAGCTTCAAATTCCATAAGGTCATCCTTTGAAGAGATTCTTTGTCTTATACATACTTGGGGGTAAATTCAAAGGTCCTGTCTTTAGTATGAGACATGCAGCTACTAGTCAATTGGAAAAAAGGGCAGTGTTCCCTAGTCAAGTTAGAGAGGTTTTGTTTCAGGTGGCATATACGAGACATTGGGAGTAGGTAAGTGCCGCCTTTTTGGACATGGTGTGAGGGGATTACTCAATCTAATTGGGCTACTCTATCATGTCTCCAGGTTTCCATGCTTTCATGTATGATATGAGCAAAGCCATCAATCCCACATCACATTATTTGTCAAATTTGTTGTTCCTCCCATTTAGATGGAGGCTATCTTTAGATTGATCATTTATCTATAGACAGTTTTGGGGTTTAGGGATGTAGATATGGGAGATAGGAGATAACCATGCTTAGAACTCACATCCTCTTGTGCGATATTAGGCTTTGTGACTATTGGACGCATTTGGCCTCTCCATATCTCACCTTTTGGAGGGTACACATGACTATATCTGATGATTTTATGCACATACCCAGAGAGTCTAGTCGGGGTCATGAGAGTGGTTCACTAGGCTTCTATCACACTGACTTTTTGGAAAAAGCTGCAATTGGGATTCCAATCTTACCTCATTTTAAAACTCGGGACTATCACATAGCCTTAGGTTCACTTTGGGGCAGCTTTAGGTTTCGTCACACTAAATATATGTTGAGACTGAACATTTCCAGTGTATTTCTGAGAAGATAGAGTTTGTCATTTTTGTACTTTGGGAGAGGTTGAGACAGATGAGCATTTTGTCTTCAAATGTCCTGTATGGAAAGAACCCCAAATTTGTTATCTATTTAGTTGAACTCGTAGGTAGGTTTTGGTTCTTCAGAATTTGTTTTTGAACGAAAGCATGTTATGGAATTAGACTTATGAAAAAAAGAAACGATTCAATCCAGCCGACAGGGGCGCTCCGTGGAGAACAGCGAGGACCGGAGATCGATGTGTACCATTGATAGTATGAGAGGTGTTTCAATTTAAGAGTGATATATGTCTCTGCATCGACCCCAACATAAATACTATAACATCGTGTATTACTTATTCTCCAGATGTAGACCTCGTGGCACATGCCAACATAAAGGTGGAGTCTGAGGATGAGGTAGCTATCCCTTTCAGACACTGGGACCAGAGACAATGTTGTCAGATACTGAGATATATGGTAAGAGCTAAATGGAGGGCTTCACAGACTTGTGTACGCCCACCATGACCTATGACACGCTCATGGTCTTTTTGAGGCACTCATTTCATGATATGGCATGATCGCCATTATTCAGTCAAATTGGCTAGTTTTTTTCAGATATTTCGTTCGTGAGAATTCTTGTCATGAGTTCTAGTTATAGCTGTCGATTCAGTCAATCATCTTTGTATCTTTCATTCGTAGCTTATTGTTAGATCTTAAATGTTACAGATTCTCCTTGGAGATGTTCTATGCTCCCTAGTTAGACCATATTTAAAATGTACTTCTTTAGTCTTATGTACCTTTGGTGCCTCACAGAAATTCATGAAGCTCTCTCTCTCTCTCTCTCTCTCTCTCTCTCTCTCTCTCTCTCTCTCTCTCTCTCTCTCTGCTTGCATCTGTTTTGGAATTATTGCTGCTAGATTCCACTTATTAATCACTAAAGGAAAAGAAGTGTTGCTAAATGATCAGTGAAGGCTAGTGCCTCTACTAGACAACTACTACATGTGCACATTAGTTGAATTGCTAGTATATCATGAAAGACTAGATGCTGTGTATGACTGGATCAGAAACAAGAGCCGGGTGCATTTTACAGGTGGATTTAACTGAAAGTGACTCAAAAATAACTGAAACTGAGGATGCTTGCCAGTTGGAAGCTTTGGACAGCCGACTTTTCTTATCATCATCTCAAGAAAATTCCCATGGTGTCTTCTCTGAAGATCGATCGGCCAGTTTAATGTATTGCAAGTCTCATGATGGAGGCATGCTTAAACCGGATGAAGTATCTGAAAAAATGAACATTTGGGGTGCTCAGTTACTAAATGGAGAAGTTACTCGTGTTGCCACTTCTGCTGTGCGGGGCACTGGGCTGCACGATTTATTGCACGTTCTTGATAATCATTTAAAGAAGCAGTCTTCGGAAGTTCAGATAGAATAGAATATGCAGATGATTTTCAGATTTATAATTTGGTCAAATTGGTAGAGAGCTGCAAAATGTATCAAAAATTTATCAGATTGAACCTAACAGTCACTCTTTCACACCTTCAAAATTCTCTCAGACTAAACATAACAGTCACTCCTTTACACCACACTCCATCCCCTAGAAAGATTTAAATCTCTCTGTGATTATTTCAGTTCTTATGTTACTGGCCAGACGAGTCTGTATGCTTAAATGCCACAAGTTATCCCAACTGATGCCCCCTAAATGTGGCAATATTTTAGTTTGCCTTGAATGCAGTGTTCACAGGACTATAGCTGATGTCGCTCCAAAAGTCGACAACCTAGATTATTGTTTTTGACGTTCTCAAAATGTCTAAATTTATTCAAAGTACATATTCCATCTGTTCTTTGGATGTCTGAAATTTGATTCCAAAATTGATTTAGTAGGTAGATAGGTTAGGAACTAAGTTCTATTTTTCCCAGCCTAAGTTGGGTGGGTTGCCAAACAAGGAGATGAAGTAATTGCTGTTACAAATGTGTTTAATCAAGGACACATTAGAATGTACTATGAAAGAAAAGCTTAGTGTTCACATCATTCTACAGCAAAGAGGCATTTGAGGTTGAAGTGCACACGATGGCTGAAGCTTTCCATCCATTATTCTCATTCCACAAGGAGTTCGCAGAGATTTCACCAACGAAACAAAAGAGGATCAAGTTTTGTGGGTGTTACAGCGTAGTGTAGAATGTTGGCAGAGATTCTTATGGCGAATTCCATGACACAAAAAGGACCAATCTTGTGGGAGGGCTTCGAATTATTGGAGAGGCAAGGTGTGAGGATAAACTGGGCTGTCACTCCTGAGGTGTGGCTTCGCTCAAGTTGTAACAAAATTTCTTAGGATTAGTCCTAGAGACAAAGAAACGATTCAAAATCCACGGGCTTCTAGAGATAATGTTTAAGCGTGAGTTAGGGACTGGAAAATGTGAGAGAGTTCACTGAGGACTTCTACAAGCACCTTTGGAGACAGGAATTTGCAACTCTTGGTACAAATATCAGGTTCCATTCTTAGATGGACTCTTGAAGCAAACATTATGGTTGATAAGAAATGCAGACTGATGGAGTCTCCCAACAACCAAATCATAGTTATCTGAAACGGTCAGTCTAATAATTATAACTGATGGGTTAAGCAGCAAATAGAAAGAGGAGGCAAAAGAGACCCACCTGAAAGGTGTAGGGAGCCTGATTGTATTTTGAATGTTTTCATTGGATTTTGTTGTTTTGCGTTGTTGATATTATTCATGTTTTTCACTTACTATTCTCAAAGACTAAAAGCATGACAACCTTGGAGAATTGAAGAACTGATTTTATCGTTTATTCTAGCAAAAATCAGCTTGTTAGAAGTCAATATCGAGGAACCTTGGATATCTATAAGTTGGCTAACTTCTTGTTGCCTAAAGTGAAATCTAGAGTCTACTGTAGTAGCAAGTCACTGGTGAACACATAAAGACCATGATAGAGACTTTCAGGATTAGAATGGAGTCATTAAGAAAATCAAGGGGTTACCTGGAAAGCTATGAAGTAGATTAGTGTCAGTAGAAGTTCTGGCTTATTGAGGTTTCAAACTTTTCCAGCATATGATCCTTGAATGCCAGCAATTTCTAATTCGAGAGTTGGAATTACATGCTGCAATTTCTAATCCTGGAAGTCTTTTCGAAAATCAAGGGGTTACATGGAAAATTATGAAGTAGATGTCGGTAGTAGTAGTTCTGGCTTATTGAGGTTTCAAAGTTTTCCAGCATATGATCCTTGAATGCCAGCAATTTCTAATGCGAGAGTTGAAATTACATGCTGCAATTTGGTTCCCATTACATGCACACAATCCATTCAGAAAATCCCAAGAAAATGATCTTCTGAATCCCACTCTCTTTGAACTATTGCCTACCTTCTCCACTTTTTGCTGCAATATTTTCAGGTCTTCATCTAATCATCAAGCCCTCTGAATCATTTTCTTCAAATCAGTCTTCCGTTAGGTTGGCATTCTTGGCCCCATATTCTACTCGTAGCATACAATTTGATTGGAATTGAAGTAACCATTGGGCTCGTGTAACTCACTGCTCTCATCCATTTACTTTTTTTGGCATTTTTTTTTTGACACTTGTCAATGCCATGCTCCACGAATAAAGGTTTTGCTTGTTGAGTATTTGTTGCATCATTTTTGTACTCTGCATAAATTACAATTGAAAAATGGTTGTCATCGTCAATATTTTAGAACTGCAAAATAAGACACGTGCACATCTTAGACCAAGGAAGCCCTAGCTTCTTTAAGTTAGTTGTCAATAATTGTTCGTAAACTATTTGCTCATAAAGCTCATACAAACCCTAGCGATCAAGAAAGCTCTTAGGATTTGTGGTGTATGTTTTTATGAAATATTTTTTAAAGTAATACAAAGCAAATTCACACATTGTTGAAAAATCAGAAATGAAACTTTTTGAACGCCCAAATGATCAATGCATTGGAGGCTCAAAGTTAAACACAAACTACTAAAGTTGCCAAAGTTGAAATCCAACAATGAGCTTCTTTTGCGAGTGCTCTTGATTTTCCACTTGGATCTCAATGAAACTTTTTCTAAACTTTTTGAACGCCCAAAATGATCAATGCATTGGAGGCTCAAAGTTAAACACAAACTACTAAAGCTGCCAAAGTTGAAATCCACAATGAGCTTCTTGGCGAGTGCTCCTGATTTTCCACTTGGATCTCAATGAAACCTAACTACTCTCCACTTGAATAAAAAAAAAGCTTACCTCTACTCAATACACACACACACACACACACACACACACACACACACACACACAGACAGATTAGATTAAGCTCTCAACATGACTCTTAGATTTAATTTACCCTAACCCTAATATGGTACAATTTTTCTTGAATTTAGGGTATAATCCAAGGTTATATATTTGACTTTGTTAAACCTTACAATTTTCAATGTTGCTTAAAATTTAGCTAGTAGGCAACATGGACCTACTAATCAAGCCAAACAATGATCAAAGCTTTAGAAACAAAATCTTTGGAAGCAAACCGCTACCACTTCAATAAGGAACATAGTATGATCTCGCAAGGAACAAATAAGACTTCTATGAAGAGTGATGTCCATGAAGGATGATTCATTATCTTTCATAAAAAAATCTTACATGTTTTATAAGAGCATTGTATTTGACAACCATAGCATCATACCATTCCTTTGTAAATTATCTATCACATATTGAATTGCATTAAAAGAAAATGAGGTATGATATAATATTTAAGTTTTGTTTATCTTTTTCAACAAATGCTAGTCTTGATGACTCACGTCTACTTCTTGTAGATCTTCTAGGATTTCTCAGGTCTTCAACAAGCTTCTCTTTTTTATTTGCATTGCCATTTTTAGGCAATATGATCTCCAACTTAGATGGATTAGTAGATTTGGAACCATCGCCAAATTTGTACATAGTTTGTTTATCAATGATTACATCTCTTGAAAAAAATAAAATTCTAGCCCTTAGTTATAGTTTCATAACCAATCGTGATTCTTCTATGGATGAAGGATTCTCTTTAATTCTAGTTTCCAAATAAATGTGAACAACACAAAAGAACATTTCAAATGGAGTAGTTTTTTTTCAATTATACTATTTGCAAATATCATTAATTAAATAATATGCACATGCAATAGCTTTTTTCCACAAGGATTTAGGTAAGCAAACATATAGTCTCATGGCTTTAGCACTACTTTTTCTCTTGGCTACCTGATCTTTTTGTGGGATATATGCACATAAAGACTCTTGTTTAAACCGCAAGATTCAAGAAATGCTTTGAACTAAATGCATTTCCTTCATCCAATCCAACTTTGGAATTTTGATGCTAATACTAGATTGCTTTTGGACAAAAGACTTGAACTTTATAAATGCATCAAACACATGAGCTTTAGATGAAAGAAAGTAAATCCATGCATATCTACTATATTTATATAGATAACACAAACATTGTCATCCCTCCATTGTCTTTGGTGCTTGAAAAATGAACATATGAATGGATGACTTGCAAGATGTGAATATAGTTGATGGTAGATCTTGGAAAAAAGAGTTTGTGTGCTTTTGCCAAAGTATGTGCATGACAAATTGTACCATCGGTTACTGAACCCTTTGGATTGTCAAACAAGAAGCCTTTTTACTAATTTCTTCCATTGAAGTATAGTTGGAATGGCCCAACCTCTTGTGCTAAAGCTCTTGTTGTGTCATCTTGATGTCATTCATCAAACCACGAGCTAGCATGAACACTTGTATTAAACTTGAACAATATTTCAAATCTTGTTCCACTTACAATAAGAGCTCCATTTTTCTTTATCAAATATGTCTTGCTATCAAACTCAACAAGAAACACTTTGTCCAAAAGTAAGCTTCTAGTAACCTTAGACACATAAAGGCCTGAATCAAGCTTTATCTATTTGGAAGAACCAAGGTCTTTTGAGATAGAACCAGTTCCATTTAACTTTATGATAGATCTAGTGCAAGATGCAGATCACATCAAACATCCACCATAGCTACACCTCTCAAGCTCTCAAAGTTGGCACAAAAAATAGATTACAAAAAAACAAGTGTATACATAGCAAAGGCCACACACTTAACTAGCCTACCACCAAACTACAGTTAGGCCCAATATGGCCACTTGACAAACTCGAGACATGCCATCGAGTATAGCATGGCGAAATCAAAATCTACTATGCAGGCTAATTTCCCTACGCGTGGCTACTCGGCTAATCCAAGTAGCTGACCACGGGACAAGGGCCCAACTGATATGTCAATGGTGGGTCAAGTCCCGAATACTGCTGAATACAATATATCTAATTAAATTTACAATAATCACATTATCATAATTGAAGCTTAAAAAATATAAATTAGATCAACTTTGATTTCTAACACTCTTCCTTAAGCTTAAATGTGATAGAAGTAAAGAGATACAAACTATAGCAATGTACGGAGCGTTTAAAAGATGTTATGCAAATCCTTGCTACTCTGTACTTGACTCACACTCAAGCACACCAACAAACCACAAGATTTGACCCACAAAGTACCATACACACACAAAGAGTCTACCACACTCTCGACCAACTGACTTGTCCCCAATCTGACTTGAACACAAGTGGACCACATGAGTGACATGGCTCAAATTGAGAAAATCCCATTGCCACCATGAGACTTACATCCTCCATCTAGCTAGGCCGATATCCTATCAGACACTTACGAGCATAGACCAATAAAGCTAACATCAACGAGCGACTGTGGCTCATCAATAAGAGGAAATCTCACCATAAGACTATACCCTCACTAGATAGACAACTAGTAGACATAACGACAAGTCACCGAGCATAATAAAATGATTGCTTTATTTTTGACGTAGCAAATGCATAAACATATCCAACTCCGACTCTAATCTAGACTCGTGACAAGGTAACATGCAAGCACACACACATTTATGCAAACCAACACGAATGATAAAGATTCAAATACATGACCAAGGCCTGTCCAAAAGTGGTATTCTGTCGTACCAACACTTGTGCCACCTGTAGATCCACTACTACACCACTGGTGACCAAATCAGATCCTCGATAATGACCAACTAAGTTGTGCTCACGTCCTAGCATATCCAATACATGTCGCCATACATCATCTAAAGATCAATCATCTCGATGTAATGAGTGCTCCAAGCCTCATTTCTAATGTATCTCCCAAACAAAGCACTGCACCAAGCCACTTTGCCTTGACATTTTGTCTTGCCAACCCAAAAAGCTGATCTCCATCCATTCCCCATGCTCCAAGCATAAAAGTCTAACAAGGACTCAATGAATGAATGTATACAAACCTCATCATAGGCTAAACTTGGATAGCTCGTCGCCCATCTCCTTGAGATACTGATGATGGTTTGCCATTATGCATTCCATGCAAATTCAACTTTCCATGCTTGATGTTGCCAACTCTTATTTGACTAGTACATAAGGTTTCACACCAAAAACCCTATCTCACCATTGTATCCATCACGCCAACCCAACCAATGCAAATGCACAATAGATCCTTCATCATGATGAAAAACTAACCCATGGCCTCTAGCATATCATGTAGAATAACTTAGAAACCTATACCTTGTACCATCTTATCACCAAGTATTCATTACCCGCTGATAGCTTCCCAAGAATCTATCCACATGTAGTGCAATTAGACTCCAACTAGATCTAACCAAATAAGCTGCATTCTGCTTACAAAAAAGTTATAGGTAAAAACACAACAATATGTGACGCCAAACTGGAGATCACCAACCTATGCTTATGATTATGCAGCTCACATGAGTACTCACCAAACTATCAGTTGTGACTCCTTGAGTAACCATCTCCATCAACCATAGGCACACTGGATCCACACCACCTTGTGATGCATTCCCTGCCATCAAGATATGTACAATCTCTCTCGTGATACAATCCATGCCACCTACCTCCAAAAAGGCCTGACTTGTCACTAAGTCACCACACAATAATTGATGTACCAACTGAAGAACATTGCCTACACATCCTATTGTTAAAATTGGAAAAACAAATCATATTGATTTCTTGGCTTGCTACAAATGTTGTACCATGCAAGTATGTAGCTCACAAATGCAAAATGCCAAGTTTGGCCTACATAGAACTCGAGCTACATGGTTATGTAATGTCTAGATTGAAGAATACAACTTGCATATAGTTTGTAGACATAGAATTGGCAAATTCATGCTTGTAGAAACTCGTGGCAATTCACATGCATTAATTGTAAGTGATCTATAGTGACATGCAAGGCATGCACAAAGTATAATGGACACATGCATGATGATTTGTACTTTGTTAGTTAGAACTAGTACACTTGTAAAAAGTTGGCAGAATTTCATGCATGGCAAGTGACAATGTCACATAGACTCTAGATGTCACTTTAGTTGTCATTTTGGAATGGATAGATGTGGTTCTACCTCAAGCTACCTCAAACTCCATAAATATGTGTAGCTCTCCTCACAATCAATGATGAAGAACCAAAGTTTTGTAGCTACCTCATGCCATTTTGGATCTAAACTATTTTGCTTGTTATGTCTCTAGCTTTCTCTCTCTAACTCGTGTTGAAGCTAATGCTAATACACTGAAATCTTGTACTTTTGTTCATTCTTTGATTCATTGCTATCATATTCTGATGCTTAGCACGCTAGATTGTGGTTAAGCCATTTCTTTTGAACTAGATCTTGCTAAACAATCTAGAATCAGGTTATTGTGCTAATCACAAAGCTTAATCATACTTGTGTACATTTTCCACACGTGTGAATTCTGAAAATTTTGTCATGGTATCAGAGCCAAATTAAGCTTTGCATGCTAACATCCCTGATTGTACAAGAAACTGAGAGCTAAATCAAGCAAAAAAATAGTTTTGCACTTTTTCGCACCTTTCTCTGAAGTGTATTTGGATCAAATCAGATTGGAACTGAATTTTCAGACCTGAAAAGTGGTAGTATGAAATTATGGAATTCCGCACGTGTGAAAATCAGATATTTTCAGTACTTTTGTTCGCCTTGCTAATAGATCCAAAGATAGCAATGTTATAGCTTCTTGGAAAGCTTATGATCTGTACTTTCCATAGAAATTGAAACAAATCAATCTGATGTGTCTAGCAAGAGTTATAAGCTCTTAAAGAGGATAGGGATAGGTCCAAAATCCGAGTGACAACATTTTGATTTGATTCAATCTTGCTTTGTTCTAAATCCATTGTTTTGAGCATACTACACAAGAAACTAAAGATCAAGACTGAGTTTGAAGTAAGTATTGGTGGTGCAACATGTTTTGTCACCTTTATTGATGACTTTACTAGATATACCTGGATGTATCTACTTTCTTCAAAGGCTATGGATTTTGATCACTTCCTAATCTTCAAAGCTTATGTTGCGAAACAGTTTTCTTTTAAAGTTAAAGCTTTAAGATGTGATGGAGGAGGTGAATACATCTCCAACAAGTTTCATGAATACTGTGAAGGTGAAGGAATAAAGAGAGAGTTTTCTTGTGCTTATTCTCCATCTCAAAATGGAGTAGCTAAGAGGAAAAACAGATCTTTATGTGAATGTGCTAAAACAATTTGAGTAGCAACTTCTTAGGGTTTATGGTTCCAAAACCATGTGCTATAAGAACTTGACTTTATGAAAATATTTAAAACCAAATTTTAACTACTTGGGATCCTTTTTCACTTTGGGCCCATTAGAGCATTGATCTACTTCTACTTCTCACGCCATAGGCTTACGAGTACAATGCACCTTCTACGGGTGTCTGACATTACATTCTCGGTAGATCTAAGTCTTTATGCCGACTCATCCATGCATTTATTCTCGTCGTCGTAAAATATGGTGGTGAGGTGCTAGGCTTTGTTTCTGCTCGTTGGTCCGTGACTTGTCGACTTCTCTGGCATTGGCATTCCCAGTACATATAGACTCTGGAATGCCTTTATCTATAATTTGTTGATGCTCTTTATCATAGTTTGGTGGCTCGACTCCGTTGCTTGATACTTAGTATGCTCTTTTGCACCAATAGTTATTATAGTAATCAAAGCTATCTAAATTTTTAGTAGGACATAAACATTCCAAAGCCACATACAAGATAATTTTGTAAAAAGTGACATAACCATTAAAATTATAGGCTACATGTCACAAAATGATCATTTGCCATGCCCATTAATATAGGGTATATTGAAATTAGCAAATGAAAGAGCATCGAAATTTTGAATCCATATGAAAGAACTTTGTTTCTACATGATAGAACACATTTGAGGTGATCATTAACTACCAAACATGATTTGCAAGATAGAAACATTCTTAATCCAAAAGTCACTTCAAGAAAATATTTAACAAACATAATAATAATAACAAACAATTTCAATTTATGATAATAAGATATAATCTATATTTTAGATTTTAATCATTATTGATTCAAAAGTTTCAATTGTTGATTGTCGCATTACTACAATCTGTGGTAGTATCCAAGTTAACCACTATTTCCATCCCATGTGAATTTAGTCAGCTAACTAATAGATTTGAAATAAGGACACATTCCGATATTTAGATCTTTAGGATAAACTGATCCATTACCCACAAATTGACATGCTTAAAGTTATGTTTTCTCAATGTTTGATAATAACATCAATATTTTCTATTACAAGAAGTGCAACATGAAGTTGACTTTTCCATTGTGATACTAGTAACAAAATGAAAGGCTTTACAAGATGAGAGATTTCACAAGATTAAAGATTTTATGAGAGCTCTTTGTATCTCTCGCTCTATATTTTATAACAACAAGTTCAAAATTTGTCTGCACTCAAGCGATTGATGCCAAAAGCAATTAATGTCTCAAGTTCAGACCTGTGTTTTGAAGAGCATATTTTTCCTAGTGAAAGGTGTGAAATGGAAGCATCTTTCATTATTAAGGATTTCAATGAAGGGATGGAAAGACTTCAAAATGTAGGCTTGTTCAAGTTCGCCATACTAGTTAAATAGTGGGCAGCATTAGAAATTCAAAAGTGTCTTCTAAATGTTGTTGATTTTTCTTTTCTCTCTACATAGTCTCTCTTTAAAGTCAAACTTCTTGATATCCCCTAATGAGTTGGAAATGTTGCAATTAGATCCAAAGGGCAAAAGGAAGAGTTCAATAAAGAATCAGCCAAGAGGTGATGACATAAATCTTAAAGATGTGGATGTGCTTGCTTTTAATTTCGAGTTGACAATGTCGAATCATTTACGAAATTCAACAATATCAATTTTTTACAAGAACGTCTTGGGTTAAGTGCACATCCATCATCTTCAACTCGACAACAAAGGAGCAAAGTTGCAATGCAATTTTTTTTGTTAACACTAGATGTTGACTCACATGAGAATCTACTTGTATATCAAAAAACATGTGGATATTTCATGCATTGAAAAATGATTTTTGAGACTCAAACATCCTATTAACTTGAAACTCACCAAATTTAAATCACATATGTCTTCCTCACATAGAGTCATATTAAATTCATTATCTCTCTCTCTCTCTCTCTCTCTCTCTCTCTCTCTCTCTCTCTCGCTCTCTCTCATCCCCTCATTTCTCAAAGCTCCCCTTTTCATATCTTTCAATCCATTTATCTTTTTCCCTCCCTATTTATCCTTTGTTTAAGATTTCTAACTAGTAGGGGGTGGTGGTTCAAAAGAAAAAAGAATAAAGACCAAGGATTATTTGATAGAATCAAAATTTATATGTCTGTGATACCTAAGAGGAAAATATGAAGGCCTTCAAAAAAAAAGCACACTAGGTAGAGTGTTCCTAAACCACACGTGTCTACAATTTGTCATTGTACACAACTCATTAAGAGCGCTATAAAAGAAGGGCTTTCTAGGTCTTGTTGGTGTCCCAAAAAGGACACACACACACACACACGTTCTCACATTTCCACATTGCAAACTAGCATCGTGGCCTCTCCATGAAAAGTTTGCACGATAATGTGAGTGAATAACTTGTGACTATTTAGCCACTATCCTCGACCTGGTGCTTGGATTGCTGCTTAAAGGAAGGGGTGCACAAAAATCCTAACTAAATCGAAGCATCCTCAACTAGAAGATGGTGATATGAATGAATGGACCGATCCCGAGTATTTAGCAAATAAAAGAGGTGGGTTGTGCTCACGAAGCAGTACATGTGCATGTGGGACTATCCCATGGAATCTTGGATTTGTCTTGTCCACCATCAGCCAGAAGTTCCTCTTGCTTTTGGTTGAAGTCCTGGATGACTTGATCCAGCCATTCCCCAATACGAGTAGCATTGATGCCAAGCTTCTGGTCCTTGTAGAAGCTAAAGCACTGTACTGGATCATTGGGCTTTGGGCAATCTGGAGTGTAAGGATCCCTCCAATACCCCTCATGTTGCAAACCAACCCATTCTGCAAGATTTCTGTAGATATACTGACCACCACCTGCTAGCTCTAGCCAGCCTTTTGGGAACATCTCCATAATTCGGGATCGAGGGTTCATAAATATGCTGTTTGTAAGCTGAGCTCCATGAGCTGAAATTAGAATGTCTGTACGACTCATTTCTGCAACCTGCAACAGGAGGATAAAGTTGAATTCAGGAACAATGCAAAGCAATGTGGTGAGGCGATCAATGGGACAAGCTAGAGGATTCAAATATACCAGAACAGCAAACAGTATTGATAGCTTACAGTTACCATTCCTGAGTTCACTGCGTGTTTATCGTTGTCTTTACTAAAGTCCTTTCGGCGGATGAGGAAACAAGACGTAAAAATTAATTATGACCTATCAGTATTTTGATAACCATGTCGATTTTACATCCGTTATAAAACAGGGAAAGTGACTCCTCTTACAAGACTTAGTTTACAGCTAGAGTCTGCTATTTGATCAGCTCTAACTTATCCCGGTAGCACGGCATGATCCAATAAATAGAAGTCGCAGTGTGAAAAAAAGTCACTACCCTTTTAAGCTTGTCTGGGGTTCACACGAATTTCATAAGCTCGGTATCTGCAAACCTTGCCAATATGTCCAGTACTTGTACAGAATGAGGAAGCAAATCTCATGCCATGATATAGCTATGAGTGAATAACGATCTGAACCGAGAACCATAGCATGATAGTTACTAGATGTGCTATTAAGGAGAATCTACTAGTAAGTAGTATTAATTGGAACTGTGAATACTAGTTAGATCAACTACTGCTCTCTTGCACGGTAAATGATTACATGCTCATGGTGTAGACAAGGATAATGTCTGAATGAGCAGATAAGAAAACGATTGCCAAATTGCTAATTGCTGATTGCAAATGAATCAATAACGTCGAAGCATTGCATCAGGAAACGTGATAAATTCTGTTTCTCTCGTGCATTGGTATGTGAGAAGAGAAGCTTTAAGCTATAGGTTGATTTGTCAGAGAATGCTGCTAGCAGTTCACTGTTACAGCGTGAAGGGTTCAAACAAAGGGTGACTTCAAGTATCATTTTGTTTGCATGAGAATGAGTTACCAGCCAGGCATCGAAAATTACCAGACATGTCCACACACCAACTACCAGGAGTATCTTCTAACCTTGAACCTATATTCAGACGATTTGAGTTTGATACGTGTGGTGGAGTTTTTCTTACTGCCATCGACACATCAGAATTCAAATGATGATGCTGAATAAAATTGAGTTGCAAGTCAATAAATTACACAATGAAGCCAAAAGAAACATGATGCTCACCTGCTGGCAGAAAGTAAGGTTGGCGATGTGCATCACTGACCAGCTACAACCTTCCACCTTTTCACACGATTTCCTCACTACATCCTCCCAGGAGGAGAGGTCGGCATAGCCGCGTGCTCTCTCACGTACCATCAGAGTAACATGAGAAATTTTTTTGGTGGATGGTCCTGTCCTTGAAAAGGGCACATTGCACATTCTTCTAGCTTGGCAGCGAGCTTCTTTAAAAAGCTCCTGCAGGGTAAAATACGGAACACCGCCTATTCCAATCCGGCTCACTACTGCCTGCTCAAAGCACACAGGCGGCCCAGAGAAAATCTGCGTATCTGACCTCCATGGAAGATGATTGGATAGTAGAAGATTGGATATCCAGCTGCCCATGCTGTCTCTCAACTCTCCCAAGTGATAAAGCAGGAGGCGATTTGCCCCCCTGCAACCATGGTGCATGTTCCAGTAAATAAATTGAACAAGATTGAACATGGAATGCCACGGATTTGTGAAATCCCAGTAGGTATTAGAGATGAGAGTTGTTCCTGGTTCAAAAACTGAACCGGATGGAAGCGATTCTCTGAAAGCAAATCCATAGAAGTTCTCAGTTCCATTCTTAGTATGGTTTCCTTTGATGCAGAGTAGGCGATCGTGCGAGATATTTGAAGGAAAGTAAAGAAACTCCGGAGGTCCCACAGCATCCCCTCTTCCCCAGATTTCAGAAATGAACCCATGGATACCATGTTTCTCAGCATTCACTTTGAAACGCTCTAGATCATTGAGCGGCAAGAATTTTACCTCTTGGCTTTGACGTATACTGAATTCAAGATTTCTGGATAATTGATCAACCTTTTCAGCCGTGTTGGAGATTGAATCCTTTTGCTGTTCTAGCTTCTTCTGCAAACTGATACCAGCGTCTTCAGCAATCTTCATTCTCTCAAGCAAAAGGTTTGCTGCTTTCCGAATCTGATCAAGCTGTGTACTCATAACTTCAGCACATCGTTTTTCAAGAACCTCCAATCGTTGTAGGAGGAGGTTCGTGGCATTTAAGACCTGATTGAACTGCGAGGCTGTTGCTGCTTGAGGAAATTGATCTTCAAGAAGCTTCAAGCGCTGCAATAGAAGGTCAGTTGCATTTGCCAGCTCTGAAAACCGTGATTGTGTAACTAGTGTCCTAGTTGTGTCTTCAAGAACGGTCAATCTGCCCATCAGAAACTCTGTTGAGTTGAGAGCTTGTTCAAATCTCAGGTTTGTGACTGCCTGACTGCTCGCCACCAAAGTAGCCAAGTCTAAAACGTATTTAGTGGAATTAAATTGCTCGTGTAGGAAATAGTCAGCAGTAAAATTCCGCGGAAAGAACGGTCCAATGTAGATCCACCCCTCCCACAGAAGCAGTAAAGCTGCAACTGCAATAAGAAAACTTTTCTGATACCATTGTTTTTTTCGTACCAAGATCACTCCTGCGCTTACCATTTTTTTCACCTTCTTCTTGACAGTACTTGGTAGCATGTAGCAACTAAGTCGGATAAAGAGCTTAGAAATCACTGCAAATCTGCAGTTTAAGTTTATCAGAATCCAGATAATATTTCTGTCTTGTCAGTAGACCGAGCTTCTCTAATATATAAGGCTCTCTTCAAGAACGTGTTATTCACGGATTTCAAACGGCTCAATCTAGCAACTTATTCACCAATGTTAAGTTTCTCTTCATCGAATAAAGACTATTCGCAAGACTACTAAATTAGCTACATAATCATGGCCTTCTTGATTGCTCGAGGTCTGCAACGGCAGTCAGTAAGAGGCCCTATATATTCTAGACTATCAACAATTTCATATCTTCTATTCCACGAAATGGCTCATGTGATCTGCAACTTGTCTCAATTGTGATTTACATCTTCCGTGATCAACAGGCAACTGTGATCCGCATTTCAACTTTAATATTGACGTTGCCGAAGTCCAATTCAAAGGCAACGTATTAATGATATAAAAAAAACATGAATCGCCTATAGCAGAAGAAATTATCGAGAAGCAATTGGCCGAAAGTGGGACCAGCTTCAAGTTCGGACAGCTATTGCAAACTTATCAGCAGATCTTGCTCTACAGACCTGTAAGACTTTCTGCATACTTGAGGATTCCCCTCTTCTCTTTCCTAATTTTCAACGTCTTTTGGTCTCACCTCTAGAAGCTAATCAGCCATTATGAAAAATTGCATGCAGTTTTTTCTCATGATGTCGATAATAGATATATTCCACCTCGCCTTTAATTTTCAGTCGGTACTGCACTGACTAATTCTAAAGCTGGGTTTCTATCGTAACTTGAAGATGTGATACTGTAAAACACAGTATCTCTTTGGTACTGATTTCTAACATTTAACATTAGTTTTTTGTTCGTAACTTGAAATACTACACGCTGTACGAGAGCATTTTATTCCTGTTTATATATAGCAAATCACGGCTATCACTTATCTACAGATGGCAACCCAAGCTATATGTGAACTTAAGATGACTAGATCTGTAAGTTACAATTTCCATTGCTGATTCCAGGTGGATATAGTCAAATTGCAAGATATCGACAGACTGCTAGACATTTTAATTTTGATTACATTGCCGTTTTGATCGCAATACTGGAATATCTTAATTACTGCCGGCCTTCATGGCAACGACTGAACAAAACTTAAAGCTCGAGACTCAATTTTCTCTTTCAACAACCAGAAACGATCATGTCACCTGGTGGCACAGCATTAGCTGCAGCAAGCCAAAGAATATGATCAAAAGCCCATGTGCCAGACGCGTCGCCTCTTGCCTACACAGACAAATCCCGCAAGGCTCCTCAGGTGGTGACGTCTTCTCTATAATTCGGCTGCTCATGTCTTTTTATATGAATAGTCGGTGAGAGATGAGTTCATGAAGTACTAGCAATGCCCTCCCAATACTGGGCTCACACCCATCATATGCTATTGTACCGTCTGCTCTCATATGATATATGTGTGTGTGTGTGTGTGTTCTTCACCATTACATGGGTGTGAGCCCACCACATGAGGCTGGGGAGTACCTATTTCACCCTTACATGGATGTGAGCCCACCACTCTAGTCTCTCTCGACATAACATAGAGGTCGATTAAGAATATCATGAGTTTCCAGTAGTTCTCCAATTTCGGGTAGTTAGGTGAGATCTCGTTTATATGAAATAAACTATGTACGCCGTAAACTTATAACGTTGCTATAAACAGGAGCATGTGTTAGTTTTGAAGCTAGTTCATTATGGGTGTAGTGGCCAAATCATGTCGTTGCGTGTCATATTATTGAACTTGTTGCTTCAAAGGAAAGCAAAAAGATTTAGGGTGAACGTGGACCAATCCATATGCAAGAATATTGTCTATTTTTTTCTCTCCAAATCCTTTCATGACTGACAACATATTGTTGCAGCACAAAGTGAAATTTGTGTTCTCATACATCCATCCATGTGCACTATGCAACAAACGAGGCTTGAAAGCGACGTCGTTTCTGTTTCATGAAGCTGGCAACCCGCGTCCTAAGCTGACATAGTCTTCCACTCTCGTGATCTTTTCTTTCCTCCATGTGACTTGCTGCACACCAAAATCAACGTCATCTCCTCCCTTTCACATACTCTCTCTCTCTCTCTCTCTCTCTCTCTCTCTCTCTCTCTCTCTCTCTCTCTCTCTCTCTCTCTCTCTCTCTCTCTCTCTCTCTCTCTCTCTCTCTCTCTCTCGCGGATTTGGGCGCCAGCGGATCTCCATGGCCTAGCGATGGCTGTCCTCCATCACCTTTCCTCCATCGCACCTGCTCCATCTGATGGTTGATCTGCTGGCCTCCATCGCATGCACCTGTCCTCCATCGCTGATCCGCTGGCTCCCTGATCTGCTGGCTCCATGTCTTCCATCGCACCTTGTTGTCCCTCATCGCTGATCTGCTAGATCCCTCATAATGCCACGTCACAAAGGAGTCGTTGCCACCACTTTTGAACCATCCTCCGTCTCCAACAATGCTTCAGCATCTTCCTTACAACCAGATCCACCTACCCGTCCTCCTATGCCTGTTGCGGTTCCTATCTCTCCATCAAACCCTATTCTTGACAATAGTAAACTACTGTAGCTATTCCCTTGACTCCAAACACTCCAGAAACACATGTTTCTCTCCCTCCATATGCACTGGTCAAACTTCTTCGGGATGATCAACTCCATCTATTTGAATACCTCAACAATCACAGAGAGCAACTGGCTTCTCATGATTCCCTGCTTCTAGTGGTGTAATCGCATCTTCAGAAGTTGGATACTTCCATTCAAGAACTCAAGAACGAAGTTACAGTTATAAAAAGTGAAGCCTCTTCCCAAATCGCTACTTCGGCAAAAATCCAGCAACTCAAAAATCAGGTGGAACAACACCATACGGCTGTCCAGTCATGGGCAGATGTGCTTAAAGGTTTGTCTCCAATTATCTCTCCACCTCCACCTTCACTTTCGCTTATCTCAGCCACGTTCACTGAGAGTCATCTACGAGAGCATAAAGCTCTCAACATTCGTGTTAGAGGTATTCCGAACTCTCAAAATGTTGTTGCAGAAGTTGAGAAATTTTTGGAAAGAGATCTTCAGCACCATAGCAAAGGAATGGAAACTGCCTGGCGACCTAAGAAGGACCTGGATACTCTTGTCATCCACTTCACATCTGTGTCCCACCGGCATGAAGTTCTTGGGAAGAGATTCAAATTGCGGGAAACCAAAATCTACCTGGACGAACTTCATCTTACCTTCATCCAAGTTCAAGAACGTAAGAAGGCAAGACAAGAAGCTCTATTAACTGGCAAATGGCTTATCTATCGTGATGGTATTATCAGACTGGTAGATCGAAAGCCTATAGTTAATGATAATTCTGAGATAGAATTTGAGATAGAGAAATGAAGAGATGTCCAGTTGAACATGTAAATGGTCTACGTACCATATAATCCTAGCAATATGACTCTCTTCCTAGTTAGTTAATTTGCTTTTTTTTGCTTTGACGGCACTGATCCATCTTGTGTCCAACTTATTTGATGTACTTGTTCGTCTTTTACGCCTTTGGCATGGAAAAGACGTTAATAAAGCTTTCCGTGTTTCTTTGTCTCTCTCTCTCTCTCTCTCTCTCTCTCTCTCTCTCTCTCTCTCTCTCTCTCTCTCTCTCTCTCTCTCTCTCTCTCTCTCTCTCTCTCTCTCTCTCTCTCTCTTGTTGGATTATTCTCCCTCTTACTAATCAACTAATCGGTTTTAGTCCACTTTATGGCTTGAAGCGATCTGCTCGAGCATGGTTTCAAAGGATCAATACTTTTCTATTGATCACGACTAGACACCTAGCACTTCAGATTCAAATGTTTACTTCAAAGCGGTGAAGCAGTCTTTTATCATTATCACTTTATACGTGGATGATACATTGCTTTTCAGCAACAGTACCGATCTAATAAAAGAGGCCAAGACAATGTTATTTTCCAAATTCGACATGACCGATCCAGGCGAAGCTCATTTCTGCCTTGGTATACAAATCCACACAGACAGAAAATAGAAGTTGGTCTACATTACACAACAAAGGTACATCTACAACATGTTTGTTAGATATAACCTGATTAATTGCAAGTTAGCTCTCTCACCAATGGAATCAGGTCTCAAATTGTCAAAGGACCAATGTCCCCAAAAAATTCATGAGAAGCAGCAGATGTGTGAGTATCCTTACCATTCTATTATTGGATCTCTTATGTACGCCATGATCTATACCAGGCCAGTAGACATAGCTTTTGTAGTCAGCTCTCTCAGTCAGTTTATGACTATTCCTGGTGTAATACATTGGAAGGCTCTTATAAGGTTCATGAGATATCTTTGAGCTACTATGGACTTTTGCATTTGTTATGGAGCAGTCGGCAACGACAAACTCAATTTACTCAGTGGTTACACAGATGCAAGTTGGGCAGGAGATGTAGACACTCATAAATCCACTTGCGGATTTACATTCTTCCTCAACAATGGTCCAATTTCCTGGAACATTCGCAAGCAATCTTCAGTAGCTCTATCTTCCACTGAATCAGAGTATATCGTACCTCTCAAGCTACAAAGGAAGCAATTTGGTTGAGGAACTTACTTTCAAATATTAGTCTGAATTAATATGCCCCAACGACATTATTTTGTTATAATCAAAGTGCCACTGCTTTATCAGCCAACCCTAGATTTCATTCTAGGAGTAAGCACACTGAACTGAAGTATCATTTCGTCAGAAGCAAAGTTCTCAACGAAGAGCTCAGATTGCAGTATTGTAGAACGCAAGATATGACCGCAGATATTTTTACCAAAGCATTAAGTTTGGAAGGGCACATAAGATGTAGAACTAAGTTTGAAGGTCAAGGCATTCAAGGATTCAGATTAAGGGAGAGTGTTGGATTATTTTCCTTCTTACTAATCGACTAATCGGTTTTAATCCTCATCCATTGTTTATCCAGTTCTGTGGATTTTCCCGTGTTTTTACACAGTCTGCAGATTTACAAGTGTTTTTACACAGTCTGTAAAAATACACAGAGTTTGACAACAGTGTCGCATTTTTCGCCTGTCAAGATTTACGAGTAAAATTATGGTGTCACATTTCTCGCATTTTAGCGACACTGTCGCCTGTTAGGAATTACGAGTAAATATGCAAAGTCGCATTTTTCAAAGTGCCTCAAATGTTAAGGAAATGACTCTGGCAAAGTGTGTGGCTACCCTAAATGAGATTTAAGGACACTGTCGGGTTTTTCGCAAAAAGTTGACACTATCGTCTTTTTGCGACACTGTCGCCTGACAATTTTAGTTCATTTCTATAGAGTGATAGTTTTAACTCATTTATGCAGACAGACTGTTTACGGCCAATTTCACCGCTTATCAGCAATCAATTTAGGAGAAGGAACTAGATAAATGCCAACGGACACTAGCCAAATGGCAATCGCATTTGACGACCTAATTATTTAATATAAATCAGCTGTTCATACATCTCTTTTCAAGATCTGAAAAAATGTTATTGTGAATGCTGAGTGTTATTACACGATGCTTCCTGCGCTCTTATCAAGCAGATCATTCACAATTAGAAAGTATTATTATTAGCTCTCTATCAAGCTTTTAAGCTTGAACTCTCTTGAGCATTCTAGCTCAGTCTTTTAGAGATTTATTTTAGAGTTGCTATTGCGCTATTGCTTATCAGCAAAGTTGCTTATTATCAGACTTATTCTCAAATACTTAGAGATAGCTTAGAGTGCGCGGTTTCTATCCGCTATTGTCTTGCGTTCATTAGCATCTAATTTTGTTTTTTTTGAATCAATACTATCTTCTTATTGTGTTTAGTATATGTCAGAATGCATGCATCTCTGTATTGCTTTTGTAACTGATAGAAATTGTCTGAGAATTCAATACTTTATGTTTGGCTACGTAATCACTCAATATCTAGCAATTGAACGTGATTTTTATCACTACTGCTTTGTTCAATTTTTGATAGGCATAGTCATGCATTGGAAGTAGGAAGTTTCCGCTGTAATTTATTCATCCTATTTTCGACATCTCTCTCTCTCTCTCTCTCTCTCTCTCTCTCTCTCTCTCTCTCTCTCTCTCTGCTCGGCCACATGAACAAAGTTGCCATTGGTGGTTGTCCTTGTGGTAGCCTCCAGAACTGTGGGGGCATGCCACATGTCAGAGGTAGAGTGCTATCTCCATGCAAAAAATGCCTAAATTGGAAAATCTAGCTATGTCAAATAATGTAAATATGTACATTAGTGGGTCTCACACGTGTGAGGCCAAAGGTGCCACATGGGAATCTACTCTAGAGTAGGTCAAATCAAGTCTAAAAAGTTGTTCAAGTTAGTTTGGTAGTGGTTCCTACATTATAGGACCTAATTCCTAGATTTATGGAGTAGGTTGCTCAATCTAGCCACCTACATGTCAAGACTCAAGGATGAGGCTAGAATGGAAAAATAGTGCAAGAAAGCTCAATCAGCTTCTTTATTACATGCTGGATTTTCACCTAACTCAAGGTGGGGAAGAGGTTTTCTATGTATCCATCTCTCCATAGCCTTGGATTATTTTTGAGAGCTCAAATTGGCAAAACTCGACTTCTACACCATGTACATTGATTGTCTTTGGATCTAAGCAAGAACTAAGTATTCTAAACATCATTTGTTGTCTACAAGCCATACTGAGTACTTTCTCACATGTGTGTGTTGTACATCTCTTTTGATTAATGATTATAGATTGCTCTTGGTTGATGCATCTCAAATTGTCAATCTAGATCTCAATTTTGTGTGTCTAGTTTGTATTTGTTTTATGATCAATCAATCAATCACTCTTGTGAGTAATTAGTAGAATCATTTATGGTCCAAATTATTGTACTTTGACATGGTATTAGAGCTTGGTACAAGAGGCAATCATTAATCTTGTCTATAATTCAAAATTAGCAAGTTGATCCAAAAAGCTAGTATTAGAAGGCCTACTAGAAATCGGATGTTAGAGTGGAGATTTGTGGATCAGATTTAATCAGGGTCAGAATCTGTACTGTTCACTTGTGTGGACAAGTCTCTACCTAAAAACAATTTCCATTTTTCATTAGATCCATTGAAAATCATAGTGATTGATCTTGATGAGTTTTTCGATGCTAGATCTAGGAAAAAGTTTCAATGATTGCATGCCATTAATTGGATTTGACTTTGTGTCATTGAATCTAATTAATTGAGACTGGGTTCAAGCCCTCTTAAAGTGTTTAATAGGTCTTGAAAAACCATCAAGAAGAAAGTGCAAGTTTTCACTAGAACTCAAATTTGAGAGAATCACTACAAGAGTGACCTTTGTGAGTTTCTAGGATCAAATCATAACCAATTTTTTCAGCATTTGTTTGTAGAATTCATTAGAGAGATAGGAACAATTGGTGCTTTCCTTCTAGAATTGAGTGTGTTGTGGGTATTTTTAGCACAGAAATTGTTAGCAGATTCTAGGAAATCTCCAAGTGCCGAGCCAAGCTGAAGACACAAGTTATCTCTCACCCATGACCGAGGAGGTCTCAGAAGGAGGAGAGCAGAAGAAGCTGAGAGCCGAGCATGAGAGCCGAGGAATTACTAGCTAGGAAGACAGTGAGTTATCTATGTGAGCCTACATGGTGTATCCAAAAGAAGGAATGACCATGTAGGAGCTAGTAATATTTCCTAGGCATTGTAAATAAATGTAGACCCCCCTTAAATTAGTAAGAGTGAGCCACCTTTTGATGGTTGAGTGAGATTTCTATGAGCATGCTTGATTCCTTTGAATTATGGATTAACTAGGTTCTTGTTTCTTGTTTCTTGCTTAGTTGTCGATTAGCATTTAGTTCTTGTTTGCGGAATCTTGTAGTAATCAGCATTCAAGTAAACTAGATAGGCTGGTTTGTGGTATAGATCTTGCATACTCCCTTACAACCCAGTTCTTGATTGTTCTTGAGTAATCTAAGCATCAAGTGATGAGTGTTTCTTGATTCTTAGATTGTTAAAATGCTGTTAGAAATCTAGTTTCTTAAATCTTGTTTCTTGTTTCAGTAGTTAGTCTGGTTCTTGATTGTTTTCTGATTTAGTAGCCACATGCGAACCTGTTAGAGTTCTTACTAGAGCACAACGCCAACATCAAGAACAGCAACAAAACCATGGAAAACCAGCTGACCCACATGGAAGCCATTTGACAGCCTCCACATTACCAAAAGATTACCCAGACCCAAAAGTGGAACAAAGACAATACAACGAATTTCGAGATGAATTTTTGCGAGAGGAAGAACATACGAAAAGTCCGTTATCAGCTCATATCCCCGGAAAGGAGCAATCCCTACAGGGACTTGAAGTATTTTCTGACCTCCTGCAAGCTCAACTCACCATGCCGTTCCATATTGCTATCAAATCCTTCACCGGACTTCAACGTTATATTCATCGTAGTTTTTAGCTGCCTCCTATTCCTGATGAACAGCGAAAACCAGAAGAGATTCCTGAAATTCCTCAGATTCCTATGAATCTGATGAATATAGGTGTTGCTAAGGGGAATATCATCACACTACCTTTGTCCTATAAAGATTATCCCGCAATATCTGCTATCCTCGATAGCAGATCAGACGTTAATATAATGGCTTTGTCATTGGCAAAAGTCATGGGGCTTCAATACCTTCGATCAACTAGGATATAAACTTCGTATGGCTGATCAACGAGTTACCGACCCTGCTGGTCATTTATCAAATATAAAAGTTCGAACAACAAGTGTCAAGTTTATCATCGATTGTGTCATCTTAGACCTACCAGAAGATGCCAATACGTATAAACTCCTTCTTGGTACACCCTGGCTCCAGATGGCAGGTGTTGTCCAAGACTGGAAGAACAACAAAATTATCTTTGGCAACCATGATAAACGAGTCACTGTTGACTCAAATGGCCATGTCAAGCCCGCCAAGGTATACGATGTTTGATCATCTACAACATATGATGAATCAGATAGTGTCCCGATCCAACCGAAAGGCCACTATACACGAACCACAGACATAATCAATTGGGGTCATGCACTAGCCACCGTGGATTGTGCGGATTCCAATCGATGTCGTATCAAAACGGCTGCATAAGATGTGGATATTCTCCCATCTTCTACAGACATTGACACACCCATCATCCCGCTTATGATGATAGACCCCATTCCTATAGCTTGGTGTCCAGGAGAACCTAGTGTCTCTACTGCCCATGTTTCGGAAGAAGGTATTCTTTCCATGGATGATGTCGAAATGAAGGATGATCATGTACTCCTCTATCTAGATGCTCAACATTATCCATCCAAAGTCATTCCTAAGGAGATCAAGTCACCAGGACCGTTGGCTCATGTCCAACTAACATCCAAAGTACCAAACATACAAGCATACAGGCCCAAACCCAAAGTATATACTTGGGACGTGTATCTCGACGAAGTCTGGGATACAATCGACGACAATATGGTAAGTGAGGCCACAACACCACCCATTCAAAAACCACAAAAACCTCGGTTACAAAAAAATAAATTATTGATACAAAATTAACCGAGCGTCAAAAACAGATGCGTGCGAAGCTTAAACAACCAATCAAGCCCTTGTCAGAGGGGATAGACAACAAACAATCCGACAAAACTTCCACGTCTAGTAAAGAATCAACTCAAATGATTCCTAAAGTCTCAGAACATTTTGTGGACCCACCTTTTCATCTTCCACAGAAGTTCAAAGACTTTACATTGGATGACGTTGTTATCCAGTTATCGCAGCCACATCAAGAACCTACACCAAGTTCCAATTCCTTTGAAGGACCCGCTAAGACAATTCCACTAAACCTTAAAAATCCTGACGAGGACATAGATCAAATAGTTCATGCTGGTGCACATCTGTCATCAACCCAACTGTCTGATCTAGAAACTTTATTATGCAAATACAGGGATGTATTTGCATGGAATTATACTGAAATGAAAGGAATCCCCCCTAACATAGTAGTACATCGGATTCCTCTAGAAGACAATGCTAAGCCTGTTAGGGCTAAACCTTACCAGAGTAACTTAGTCTATCGTGAGATGATCGATGAGGATATTAAGAAATTGCTGGATGCTGGCTTCATTTATGAAGTCTAACATACTGATTGGGTATCACCCATTGTGGTTGTACCCAAGAAAAATGGCAAGCTTTGTATCTGCGTCGACCTCAAGAACCTTAATGCGGTTACGAAGAAAGACCATTTTTCCTTGCCCTTAACGACCCAAATATTAGAGGAAATAGCAGGAGCTGAAGCTTTCAGCTTCTTGGATGAATTCAGCGGCTATTTCCTTGTTCAAATAGCCCCTGAAGATAAACATAAAACAGCTTTTGCCACAGAGAACGGGGTTTACGCTTATAACGTTATGCCTTTTGGCTTATGTAATGCCCCCTCAACATTCCAACGGGTCATGCAACTGGCCTTTCAAGATCTGTTACATCGGGTCGTGGAGATTTATCTCGTCGATCTAGGTGTACATTCTTCCACTGCTACGCACCTAGACGCTTGGAGAAAATCTACATTCGCTGTCGTAGGTTCGGCATCTCACTAAACCCTGATAAATGCCAAATATGGGTCACCCATGGGGTTGTACTTGGGCATATAATATCAAAGAATGGTATTTCTACCGACTCGTCATGAAGATTATAGTGGACATGCCCCTATTTGCAACAGTGAAGGAAATATATGTCTTCCTCGGTCATACCAACTATCATCGCATCTTTATAATCGACTATACCGGCAAGGCATGTCTCGTTTATTTAGTTGTGGTAGATCTCTGCTGGACCGAAGAACGAATTAAGGCCTTTGAGGAGTTGAAAACAGCCCTGACGACGGCTCCCATACTCCGCTCACCAGATTACACGAAAGAGTTCCATGTCTCCTTGCACAACCGGACGAGTATGGCAAAAAATTTCCTATACGTTTTTTAAGCAGGCAACTAGTACCTGCTGAAGTAAACTATACAACTACTGAGAGAGAAGCATTGGCGATGGTCTATGCGGTACAACGACTATGACATTATCTGTTAGGCCAGACCTTTGCTTTCTACACAGACCATCAAGCACTCCTATATATCGTTAATAAGTCCTGTAAGACAGGACGAATAGCTCGATGGCTACTGAATTTGGAGGAATTTAATTTCCGTGTAGTCGTTCGGAAAGGGTCCCAACATTTCATGGCGGATCACCTTTCCAGACTACCAAGTGTTGAAAAAGCAACTGCACCAGTCAACGATGATCTTCCTGATGCGTGCCTTTTTCAGATCGATGCTACACCCTTATGGGCTGAGGAGATCACTCAGTTCCTCACAAAAGGCCAACTAAAAGAAAGGCCTGACTACAACGAAAAAAAGAATTTTTTCAATAAAAACAATGCCCTTTCAGCTAATTGCGAGACAACTTTACAAAAGGGACGTTGACGGCATTATTCGACGATGTGCTTATGAATCTGAGATACCACCGATAATATCTCAGGCTCATGAGGGCATCCCACTTTTCTGCTGAAGCCACAATGAAGATTATCCTTCGAGCAGGATTGTGGTGGCCATCTTTGTTTAAAGACACGTTGCTGTCATTAAAACGTGTGATGTTTGTCAACGAGCAAAGAAAAACACCAAAGCAGACTTCACACCATTGACTCCCATTATAGAAGACGAAGCCTTCCATAAGTGGGAAATTGACTTTGTTGGACCAATCAGTCCAGCAGCAAAACATACCCAAGCTCGATACATCCTCATAGGCACAGATTACGCCACTAAGTGGGTGGAGGCTCGAGCAACGAAGGACGCCAACGCAAAAATAGTTGCATGTTTTCTTTACGAAAACATTATTATCCATTTTGGCTGTCCCATAGAGCTTGTTAGTGATCGCGGCACACATTTTTTAAATGTTGTCGTTGATAATCTCCTACGCCATTACCTTGTTGTTCATAGAAAAAGTACTATCCTAGGTGTAATGGCCAGGCTGAATCAACTAACAAAACAATATGTAAAATTTTGACCAAGATAGTTGAAACCAGTCACTCTGATTGGGAAACAAAACTTTTCTCAGCTATCTGGGCTTACCGCACCACCCCGAAGAAAGCCACTGGGTGGGTTACCCCTTTCCACTTAGTATATGGTCAAGAGGCGGTAATGCCTGTAGAATTCTTAGTACCTTCGCTAAGAGTTACGGAAGCTTTTTCAACAGATCTCTGTGAAAAGGCTTCAATAGAACAAGAAGTCAAAACCAGACTATTTACGTTAGCCCAGTTATGTGAGACAAGCTAATATCTTATCACGCACAACTAGTTAACAAATGACGCCAAAAGACCTGGCATGACCGTCACCTACGCAATAGAGATCTACACTTAGGTGACCAGGTGCTTCTTTATACATCAAAGAAGCACCCTGGCAAATTGAAGTTCAGAAGAGAGGGGCCATATGTTATTAACAAAATATTTCCTAATGGTGCAGTCCAGTTACAAACACTTGATGGGACACTCCTAGACACTGTCGTAAACAGGGGTCGTCTACGGCGGTACTACGAAGAGTTGTTCTTTGTTGACCCAATTTAGGATCTTTCTCCTTGAAAAAAAAGAAAAAGAAAAGCCTATTATTTTAATGTTATTTTATTCCTTTCCTTGTACATCTTGTTTTTTATGCCTATTGTTCACCTCGTTCCTTGTTTATACTTCATATCATTACTTATGTACAGTCTATGCATTTGCCTTTTTTTTTTTCTTTTTCTTCTGCTCATACTCATGGGTCATGGATGCTCTAGATCGACAACTGATAGGCTATAACTTAGAAAATCATTCTCACACTTCTGCCACCTCACCTCTGTCTCATTGGTATCTCAGGATAACCAACATTCCTGGAGATACACCTTTTTCATAAGAACTTCTACTCTGAGCCACAGTCATATTTCTTTGAAGTTCTTCACTTGCATCAAACAGATCCATTTATTCATCATGAGGTTTTCTCAAATCTCAACCGGAGTGCTCCTGTCAAATCTCAACTGGAGCACTCCACTCAAATCTCAACCGGAGCACTCCGCTCACATCTCAACCAAAGCGTTCAGTTGAATCTCGACCGGAGCAGTTCTGTCAGATCTCGACCGGAGCTTCCCTATCAGATCTCGACCAGAGCTTACCTGTCAAGTCTCGACCGGAGCAGTTCTATCAAATCTCGACCGAAGCGGTTCTGTCAAATCTCGAAGCAGTTTTGTTAGACCTCGACCGGAGCTTCCCCTTTAAATCTCGATCGGAGCAGTCATTTTAAATCACGACCGGAGGACATACATTCGAATTTCACAAACCGGCACGTCCCATCTCCCTTGCAACCAGACGACGACGACAATAAATGCCCTCACCTAGAAGCCATTTGCACCTCAGCGAAGTGCGAGCTCATTCTTCTGGCGATGATCTGCGGTGATCTTCTTGCTATTGTGTTCGATTCTGGTGCTCGACTGTTCAATCCTTCAGTGATCAACCACCATCTCTACACTCTACCAACCACCATCGTTATCACTCTCTTATGAGCGCCATCACTGAAACTTTCAAACCCAACGTCGCCGACAGAATACCTCATATCACAAATTCTCGCATGCTGAGGGGTAGTGTCACGTGAGCACTCATCACGCTCCTGTCACACTATTGAACATCCTAAAATCACTATCACAAACCGTATACCTTCAACCCGCTTCATTCCTCACAAATCCACATCCATAACATTACAAACCTTGTCAAACACCTCCACTTGCTGCTATTCCACTCCCCATCTTTCTTAACTCGACCTCACTCTGTTCACCCTCCTTTACATCATCCTATTTCGTACCACCCACACCATTCTATCCAACACAACCATCTTCCACATATCTCCCTTTCCAAACCCTTTGATACATCACTCCCCACACACTTTCCGAACCATTTTGCACCGCCATTTCCCATCTCAACCGGAGCTCACTCCTTCAGATCTCAACCGAAGTCCTCCCTTCCCATCTCAACTGGAGCCCACTTCTTCAGATCTCAACCAAAGTCCTCCCTTCCCATCTCAACCGGAGCCCACTCCTTCAGATCTCAACCGAAGTCCTCCCTTCCCATCTCAATTGGAGCTCACTCCTTCAGATCTCAACCGAAGTCCTCCCTTCACATCTCAACCGGAGCCCAACCCTTCAAATCTCAACTGACACCCTTACCACTGTCTCACCCCTCAACTGACACAGTTTTTCCAGAATCTCCCATTATTCCATTTTCCCACCATGTCGTCCAATCCCAGTTCAAGTTCTGATGTTCCCGAAGCAAGCAAGCTCGACATCTAGCTATGCAAGTCAGACCTTATAGAGATGCAGACTTGGTACCAATAGGCGGAGTCCTTCAAGGAAATTGAATTTCAGATCCTTGTCTTGATAGGCTATCAAAGCCCGTATCTAGTACACATGGCATATGCCAATTATCATACCACGGCAAGATCATGTCAAATCATAGTTCTCCCTATATGGAGTTATGTTTATAATGTATCTTTTGCGACAGCCGACTTGCAACCTTATGGGTTCCCGTGAGGACCAAACACTGTCACAAGGACACTCCAAAAGATAGAGCAAACGGCATATTTCAAGTACATTGATCCCTCTGTGACCAAGTGGAAGAATAAGGATGGGTACAGGCTGGAAGCCATCAACGACAAGCAACTTCAAGCAGCATGTGCCTATCTCACCAGATGCACACAAAAACCTCGAATGAAAGTGTTGAGGGTACCCATGTCCCTGTTTCACATGATGGCAGATTCACGACTGCATGCCCAGAACCTCTATGATTGGACACAGTTTGCTTCAAATTGTCTTCATGAGTGCATTAAGAACAAGTAGCCCATCACAGTATTGGGATATCTGATGACAGATATCACTCTTCATCAAGTACAAAACGGCCCAAAGCTTCAACAACAACTGCAACTTGCGGACAAGGCATGGGAAATTCCCATTGAACACAAGAAGTCCAAGCGTGCAAGAACAACTTCACCATCGGGATCCCAGGCTAACCGAGTCAACACCAGTATCCTCCCTCTAGTGCAGAAGCCCACCACAGGATCCACAAACAGTTGCAACTTCCGGAACTCAACAAGCAGATACCTCAAGGGCTCAGTTGCCGGGCACACGACAACAACGAAAGCAAGAGAAGCTTCAAGCTGGGAGCACATCACTGATGGGATCAATTTCCGATGGTTCCACCTCAGATGGTGGCAGCTCGTCAACAGCATCACAACAACACTCGTCACCCTCACATGTCATCGACGAGGATGATGGAGCAACTACCTCAACACTGGCACCTGACACGACAGTACCTCAAGTCACAAGTCAGTTAGATGAAGCCACCACCTCACCCACACTGATTACTACGCCAACGCCACCAACATCACCACGGACACAAATTTTTTTTTTGGGGGGGGGGGAGTGGGGATATCCAGTCCCCAGGACACAGAAGCGGCTCAGCAACCACAGGCCCAGCAAGTCCACATGCTAAATACGTCGCAATATTTTGATGCTGTGGACCTGATAGAAATCAGCGACGACGAGCCAGAAAAGGAGAAGCAGCCAGGAAGAAGTCAAACCCCTCCACTAACCACCACCACCACAACAACTACTAACATCATCCCTCCACCTCCACCTCCACCTCCACCTCCATCTTCAGCTCTAACATCACGTTTGTTTTTTGGTTTAGCCTCGCCATCCCATATCCCAGATCAGTATCCAACCCTCACTAACCCTGAAAAGCTCACTGAAGTAGCCAAGCGCTCGATGATTGGCCTATCCGAAATGAGCTACCACGATGGTAGCTCGGAATCGGGTGGCCAGAGAGCCAGTGCTGCTTCCATGAATTTTCCCCGACCCCCTCCCACCTTTAATCCTTTCTCCTACTTCGCATTTAATTTTTCTGAAACATTCATTCCAACTTACCCAATTCTTCCATCTCCCCTCTCTTCATCATCTCCTAGCAAAATAATGGGCCCATCAAAAGGTCCAGCTGACACTTACAAAGCCCGACGGGATGAGTTCCTCCAACAACTCCACTCCTCCGATGTTGCATATAACTTGTTGATTCCACCTCCTCCTAAACCGTTCACCCCCGCACCCCTCTCCCCAGATCATTCCATCCTCGACCTTCCAGAAACTAACACTGACATGGGGGGTGATGATGACTTCTTGGCAGACCAACCAGAAACGAGAAGGTTCTCGTCTAGACCAGACACGGGTGCAGCTGAGCCGTCGACAAGCGAGCGAGCAAAAGAGAAAGATACGGGCACCAAGGCCTTAGATGATTATCTGGCAAGGCCATCCCAACTGTTCAGAACAACCTCCCCTACTAGGCCCAGAGGCAAACTGGCTGACATGAGAGAGTCAGAAAAATTTGAGAGGAAATACCCTCCCAACATGAGGGGAGGCAAAGAAGACATTGATCAAAGCCAATACTCCACCAGGGCCGAGATCGTTGCCGCGCTACAACTGCAGCCAGAATGGCGAAGTAAAGTCCTGAAGGATAGCAGGCGACTTCAAGAATATTTGAAGGCACCGGCATGGAAGCGAGTGGATCACTCAAACGCAGAAACTCATGGCCGGTGGAAAAGCCCCGAGTGGAGTTAGTAAACTGGCCAGTCATTCGGGAAATTTCAGAGAGAACCTCCCCGGATGATTTGAGGCTACAGTTACTCGACTTCGGGCACAAATACAAATCAAGTGCTGATCTCTACGTGCAGGAAAGTGCCGAATATTGCAGATCCATGGCCTTTCTGATGTAGCAAGAGTGTTTTTGAGATTGAGGCTTGGATCCAATTAGGATCAATCCAAATACGGCCATCCAGTCAGAAGAAGACCATGAGATGATGGCCAGGCTATGCTACAGAGCGGCCTTCATGTCGTCACGCTATGTGACCATGCTAGAAGATCGACAGGAAATGGGCTTCGTAGAAAAAATAAGAGAATATCTGGGGCTCCTCAACTTCGGAAGTAAGCTCCGCTTCCAAGTTTTTGAAGCCCTGGGCCGGAAGATGAGCGAGCGAAAGCAGACTGCATGACGACGAGGCGAGCAGGATTCACAAGAAGTGCTCAAGAGGGCTAGTATGTAGCGGCCAATTGAGAGACTTCCAATTTTGACGAATAAATTTTGCGAATAATAAGCACCTGGTTTTACGGAAGTGAACGAAAATCCACACTTTTCCAAGTGCCAAGCGAAAGACATCATCGGTGTTGTAGTGGGTCCTGCAACAGATTAGAGGTGGATAATGTTAGCAGATTCTAGGGAATCTCCAAGTGCCGAGCCAAGCTGAAGACACAAGTTATCTCTCACCCATGACCGAGGAGGTCTCAGAAGGAAGAGAGCAAAAGAAGCTGAGAGCCGAGCATGAGAGCCGAGGAAATACTAGCTAGGAAGACAGTGAGTTAACTATGTGAGCCTACATGGTGTATCCCAAAGAAGGAATGACCATGTAGGAGCTAGTAATGTTTTCTAGGCATTGTAAATAAAGGTAGACCCCCCTTAAATTAGTTAGAGTGAGCCACCTTTTGATGGTGACCTTTAGTGGAAGGGAAAATTCCACATGTAATTTCTAATTTAGTGGAATTGCCACATGGGCTCCACATGGGCAGCCTTCTTGCTTATTTAAGGGCCCCCCTCTCTTGTGAGAGAGCTTGTGATTGTATTGTCAAGTTCTCTTGAGCAAATAAAGAGGATCCTCCACGAGTTTTTGATGATAGCTTAGCTCCTTGTTCATGGCAATGCTCTTGAGTGAGATTTCTATGAGCATGCTTGATTCCTTTGCATTGTGGATTAACTAGGTTCTTGTTTCTTGTTTCTTATTTAGTTGTGGATTAGCATTCAGTTCTTGTTTGTGGAATCTTGTAGTAATCAGCATTCAAGTAAACTAGATAGGTTGGTTTGTGGTTTAGATCTTGCATACTCCCTTACAACCCAATTCTTGATTGTTCTTGAGTAATCTAAGCATCAAGTGATGAGTGTTTCTTGATTCTTAGATTGTTAAAATGTTGTTAGGAATCTAGTTTCTTGAATCTTGTTTCTGGTTTCAATAGTTAATCTGGTTTAGTAGTTAGTGGCAGGATTGTTTTCTGATTTAGTAGTTAGTGGTAGGATTGCTCTTTGTATTGAACATTGATCTTCCTGAGTTTTGTCTGGTTACATATGTAGCTGAGTATCGGATTTGAGTTACCCACTAACAGGTTGGGAATACATGTTGAAACCTGAGTAATGCTTCTGCTCTGTAACAGTTCTAATAAGAAGAAAAACCGCAAAGAACCGTAACAATAGAAGTAAAGTAATTCAAGAAGAAGAAAGAGATAAAAGAAACGTGTTCACAGATTCAGTGAATCTGTGAGCAGTAATAAACAAGTGGGTCCCACCACTTAAAATATTGTTGGCCAGTGTAAGCCCAACCCAATGAGCACAAGTAGCAAGTTGTAATTTCTAGGAATAAGAGACTAGGGGCTTAAAATTCTAAAATGACATTAGAGGCCCTAAGTCAACTTGCAAATAAAAAAGCTAAAAGGGCCCAACTTAAAACTCACATGAATCATGTGAGTGCCCTTGTGCTTTCTTAGCACCAATAGATTTAAGCTGTGTTTATTTTAAAGGCTTGGATTAAAATCCTTGCCTCAATGAAGTGGCCAATGAGAGTGAAGGAGGCTCACCTCTAAAATCTATAAGAGGGAGCCATTTCCTTTGTATTGTATCATCTTCCATTCTAATTCTAATAAAACTCTATTGGTTTCTCCATCTCCATCTCTCTCTCTCTCTCTCTCTCTCTCTCTCTCTCTCTCTCTCTCTCTCTCTCTCTCTCTCTCTCTCTCTCTCTCTCTCTCTCTCTCTCTCTCTCTCTCTCTCTCTCTCTCTCTCTCTCTCTCTCTCTCTCTCTCTACGTTGGGATAGAATAGCTTTGGGTAGGCGCCCAAGCCCCCAAATCCTTTCTCAACCTAGGCATTCTCTCTCTCCCTCTCTCCAGTCTCTTTCTCCTCTCCTTCCTCTCCCTCTCTCTTCTTGCTATGCAGGTGAAGGCAATGTTGTTGCTCCCAGTGATGGCCCCCTATGCTACATCGACGACACAACAGTGGCACTGTTGCCGGGGAGATCCAACAAGAATGGAACCCCATGCAAGGCAACAAAGTGCAGCAAGGTCAAGCAGATCAAGTGCAGCGGAAGATCCAGAACCTTGCACTTCAAACTGTCAGCAAGCTTATGCTCGCTCTGTTAAGTTTCTTGAAAAGGACGAATGTACCTTCTTCTTTGGAGATCATCCAAGTACCAGGTGTCCAAAAGGACAAAATACAGAGCAACAGGCTTGTCGACAGCAAGATCCAGCGGTTCAACGGTCAGAAGCAGAATCAAGCCAACAAGGAGCTCACCAGAAGGATGGATGTCAGATTGATCCATCTAGATCATGAGTTTCTTCAACAAACAGTGGCAAGGTAGAAGTTTTGGTTATATCCTCTTGCATGTCACCGAATTCAATGGAGGACCATAATAGCCTACCAGTCTACTTTGTGGAAGATCCTAAGGGGAATCTATTACCAATGTATGTCTATCAACTTAGAGACGATGGTGTATTGCACTTGGTAAGATGCTATGGATGCGGAGGGAAACACCGCTGTGCTGAATGTCCACATTGAGGGGATCCATCAACATTTGATCCCTCGTGTTCACAATGCGGAGTTAATCATCCATGCTGAGATTGTCCGATGAGAAATCCACAAATAGCCAGGAGGCATTTGGCCTATGTAGACCGACATGCACCTGTAGTGACCCTTCCACCTCGAACGCACTATAAAAGAAAAATCTTAGTGCCACCGGGTTATGAAGCGAGTGACATTAGAGAAGTTTTGAGCTCCAAAAAGACCCTTTAAAAATTCGTGCAAGATGTAGTTTATATTATTAAAATATTATAACACTAATACTTTTGACTTGCCATAACTTTTTAATCGTAGCTCAAAAGTATGTCATCTAACATATCATTGGAAAGCTCTTGTTGAGCGCTTTCCAATGCACCAAACTTTGCTAAATTCGGACTTACTACTAAAAAGTTATGCCATTTTCAGTGTGGAATCAAAATGTGGACTCAAAAAGTTACGTTACGTAGATTTCAAATTTGAGTGTTTTGATTGGTCCATGTGTAAGAAAAAATTGAGAAAAAAATATAAAAAGAATCTTTACAAAGGGTCTTTTTTGGATTTAAAACTCCTTTAATGTGAAGAAGACAATCTGACAAAAGTCCCAAAGTACGCAAAGATACCCTCGGGCAAACAAGTAAAATCATCACAGAAGACAGAGATGGTAGAATCCATCACGCCAATGGTAACTGAGAAAGTCAAGAAATTGGCATCCGATGAAGTCCAACGATTTTTACCAAGTCTCTTGGCGCAATCATTGCAAAGAATTCTTAGTGATGAAGTACAAAGGGGACTAGCATCAATAGAGCAACTTGAAGGCAATTCAGCACAAGATCCAAGGAAAAGTGCCATCATGCAGCCTTCAACGGGGAAGTGCAATGACCAAGGGAAGACTAAAGTTGATGATTGTCCCTCAACGGGCAAGATTCAACCAAAGTCTCATTGTTCCACAATGCAGCAGCCCAAACCAATGCCAAATCCGGGTATATCCATTTTTCAAAGGCCAAATCCAGGGAATCCAAGCCCAAATAGGCCTCCAATACAGCAAGCACCAGCACCTACAACGACAAGGCCTTGTCCTAAATCTTTGATATTGACTGCTGAGAAAAGTCTTCAAGTTATGGCATACCATGAATACCTGGACAGACAAGAGAGTCAAGCAAGCATGTCATATCCACATTATGATATGGGGGAGTCCATGATGTTGGGACCAGTTGCGCCAATCTATGTCATATCCAGATTATGATTTGGGGGAGTCCATGATGTTGCGCCAATCTATGAGGATCCAATTTTATCTTGGGATACTCTGATGGAATGCCTCAACTACCCGATTGTTGAAGAACAAGGTTATCCGGAATGGCCACCAGACCCTTATGGGTATTATTGAAAATCTAGCAAGTCCCAGTTCTTGTTGATCATCCACTAATAAAGCCTCAAGTTTTAAGTAAGCAAATTCTATCTAGGCTTTTCCTGAAGCAGCCATGTCCCATCAATAAAAGAACTGACAACAACGCCCCTTCACGATAGTTCCAGCCTAGTGCCGAGGGACCGTCACTACTTTGGGCCGTGGACCCTGTTGTGGATATTTCTTGCACAGTAATAAACAAGTGGGTCCCACCACTTAAAATACTGTTGGCCAAGCCTTACCTAGTGGGCCCTGTCATAGCACATTGTAAGTAGGGTAATATGTGCGAGGACACTGGCATCCTGCGCGTGTAAGCCCAACCCAATGAGCACAAGTAGCAAGATGTAATTCCTATAGGGGCTTAAAACTCTAAAATGACATTAGAGGCCCTAAGTCAAGTTGCAAATAAAAAAGCTAAAAGGGCCCAACTTAAAACTCACATGAATCATGTGAGTGCCCTTGTGCTTTCTTAGCACCAATAGATTTAAGTTGTATTTATTTTAAAGGCTTGGATTAGAATCCTTGCCCCAATGAAGTGGCCGATGAGAGAGAAGGAGGCTCACCTCTAAAATCTATAAGAGGGAGCCATTTCCTTTGTATTGTATTATCTTTCATTCTCATTCTAATAAAACTCTCTTGGTTTTTCCATCTCCATCTCTCTGTCTCTCTCTCTCCTCTCTCTCTCTCTTCTCCCTCTCTCCCTACGTTGGGATAGAATAGCTTTGGGTAGGCGCTTGAGCCCCCAAAGCCTTTCTCAACCCAGGCATTCTCTCTCTCCCTCTCTCCACTCTCTTTCTCCTCTCTCTCATCTCCCTCTCTCTTCTTGCTATGCAGGTGAAGGCGAGGTTGCCGCTCCCAGCGATGGACCCCTATGCTACTAGCATTAAACTCTACAAACTATTCCATTTGAAAGGTGAGGATGAAGTCACTAATGGTGCTCCACGACCTCTATGAATTCATGCTTGAAGAAGAGGATGAACCTCTTGGTGCACAAGAGTTGATTAAATACAACAAGAAATCTAGGCTAGCACTTCATTGCATTAAAATGAATGTTAGTAATGATCTTTTGAAAGAAGTATCTTCTTGTACATCAAACAAAGAGACATGGGATTCATTGAAATCCATTTATGAATCCAATAACACTTCTAGAGTTCTCATTATTAGAAATCAAATTTTGCAAAGCATGAGAAGAAGTGAGGAAAATGCACAAGATTATGTGCTTAGAATCAAGTCTCTCAACAAAGAGTTATCCTCTATTGGAGAGAAGATTCAAGATAATGAGCTTGTCCAAGTGGTCCTTAATGGTCTAGGTGATGAATTCACAATTTTGGTCCAAAGCTTTGCCATCCAAGGCACTTTGCCTACAATTAAAAAATTTCTTAGTGTGCTTGTAGCTGAAGAGTGTAGGATGCTCCACACAAAGGTAGGATGAACTCCTTGTTATTGCAGGATGGAGATGAAAAAGCAAATTTCTCATTCAAAGGCAAGAAGAAGACCAATGGAGCCAAGAAGAATTAGCAAAAGGAGGCCAAGGAAGAGGATGGATCATCAAGCTCAAAGGGCAAGAAGAAGATAGACAAAACCAAGTACAAGGGCTTCTTTTGTGAAAAGAAGAGACACTTTGCATCAGAATGTTTCAAGAAGAAAAAGGCACAAGAAGACAAACAAAGCAACATTGCACATCAAGAGGAGGAGGATGAAGAAAAATCATCCTTAATGGCATCTAACTCAACAACATCATCCAAATCCAACACAAGTGAAGCTTGTGGATTGATAGTGGGGCTAGCTCCCACATAACTTTCCAAAAGGACTACTTTTTCACTCTACTCTCTTATAATGTTAAAAAGTTCATTCTTACAGCTAGTGATCAAGAGTGTAGGATAATTGGTGTAGGTAGTATTCCATTGTACTTGGGATAATCCAAAAAGGATGAATCTTGAAAATGTCCTTTATGTACCAACTATTACTAAGAACTTGTTGAATGTTGGCCAATTATTAATGCATAATGGCCTTGATGTACAATTTAAGCATGCTATGATAATTACATAGCTAATTTAAACACACCCAAATACTCTAAGGTGCTCAACCTTAGGCTTTTTCTTGAACAAGACTTCATATGGTGATCTTCCTACAAGAGTATTGTGAGGTGATCTATTGCACAAATAATTTGCACAATTTATTGCTTCTCCCCAAAATTCAATAGGCAAAGAAGCTTCAATTCGAATTGCTTTAGCACATTCACATAAGGATCTATTTTTTCTTTCGACAACCCCATTTTGAGATGGGGAATAAGTACAAGAAAATTCTCTTTTGATCCCTTCACTCTCACAGTAAGCATGGAACTTATTGGAGATGCCAGTATTCACCTCCTCCATCACATCTCAAAGCTTTAACTTTAAAAGACAACTATTTTTCTACATAAGCTTTGAAAACTAGGAAGTTACCGAACACCAGAGACTTTGAAGAAAGAAGGTATAGCCAAGTATATCTTGTGAAATCATCAATGAAGGTAACAAAACAAGTTGCACCACCAATACTTTTTGAGGAAGAAAAATGAACATTTGAGTGTATTAATTGCAATGGATGAGTAGTCTTGATAGAAGACCTTTGATATGACTTTCTATGTGTGTGGCAATGGAGAGTTAACATGGCAAAGGAGAAGATCACCAAGGTGGAGCTATGGCAAAAAAGTTTGGGCCACCCCAACTTCAAAGCTATGGAATCCATGTGTGCAAAGGAGCTTGCACTTGGCCTCCCCAAGAGTTTGTCAAGATGTGGCAAGCATTGTGAGGCTTGTAGCCTCTCAAAGGCTCATAAGATTCCATTTTCAAGATCTACAACAAGATCAAACACTCCTCTTGAGATCATACATTTGGATGTGCATAGCGTCTCTCAAGAATCTAATGGTGGTGCAAAGTACTATGTATCTTTTATTGATGATCATTCAAGATAGGCTTGGATTTATCTCTTGTCTTACAAAAGTTTGGTGTTTGATTCATTTGTAAATCAAAACTCTAGTTGAAAATCAACTTAGTACCAAGATTAAGATATTGAGATGTGATAATGGAGGAGAGTACATCTCCAATAGAATGATAGAGTTTTGTAATTCTAATGGCATTAAAAGAGAGTTATCTTGTGCTTATACCCCTCAACAAAATGGAGTGGCCGAGAGGAAAAATAGATCTCTTTGTGAGTGTCCTAAAGCCTGAAGGCTAGATGCTTCTCTACCAAAACCATTTTGGGATGAGGCAATTACTTGTGCTAACTTTTTGTGCAATAGATTGCCCAACCAAGCCATTGGAGGAATCACACCATTTGAGGCTTTATATGGAGAAAAGCCAAATCTCAAAGATCTAAGAATCTTTGGATGTACATGTTATGTACACCAATCCTTGGATACAAGGAAGAAGGATGATGCCACTTCTATCAAAGACCAGACTAGGATGGAGGAGGAGCTTCAAAGTGATCAAGAACTTGAGGATCCATCTCAATTAGATCGAAGGACTCCAAGAAGATCCACAAGAGCAAGGGCCGAGCCATCAAGGCTCACTTATGTTGGCAAAGGTGATTAAAGGGAAGGCATATCATCTTTCACTTCTTCATCCACCATAAATGTATGAGGGTTCTCTCACAATTTTTCATGATGAACCAAGCATTGAAGCTACTTCTTGTCAATTTGGATCTTTAACCTTGTATGCTTGTATTTTGCACTCTCTCTCTAACTCGTCGAGGAGGCTATGCTAATGCCTTAATTTCTTTGTACTTTCATCATTCTTTATGAAAGTAACATTTTTTGGATTATTAGCATGCTAGATTATGGTTTAGTCATAAATTCTTGAACTAGATCTTGATACTCAATTTAGAATCAGGTTATGTGCTAAACACAAAGCTTAATAAAGATCATTCACAATTGGAATTGGCATTCCACATGTGTGAAACTTCTGGATTTCAACATAGTATCAGAGCCAAATTAGGCTTTGCATGCTATTATCATTGTTCGTGTAAGAAATTTTGAGTGTTATTTAAGCAAGGAAGTTGTTTTTCACTTTTCTCTACCTTTTTTTAGATAAGTGTTTGGATCAAAGAGGTTAGGATCAAGTTTTTCAGATCGGAATTCCGTGCGTGTGAAAATCAAAACATTTCAGACTCTTTATTTCCTTTATTATAGGTCCAAATATATTAATGTTATAGCTTGATGGAAAGCTAGTAAGGTATACTTTCCATGGCAATTGTTCTCAAATCAATCTGATGTGTCTATCCTGAGTTATAAGCTCATAAAGAAGGATAGGGAAAGTTCCAAAATCCGAGTGATCACTTTTTGATTTGATTCAAATTTTGCTTGTTAGGTTCAAAATCCAGTTCTTGTGTATATCAATCCAACAAACTTGAGATTTGGACAAAGTTTTGAGTCAGTTATTACATTGCTTCAATCAATTTGATTATTTTTTAATCAATTGTTATAAGGGAAGCTCCCTAAGTTCCTGCTTACAAAATAAACCACAATGGAAAACACACTATGGAGCAACCACCCAACCAAGTAGAAGCAACCAATCAACTCTAGAAGCTTCACCCCCAAGCTAAGGAACAAGAAGCATGAAGGTAGAGTGAAACCCTAGCAATGAATCCATGATCACAATGAGGAGTAGGACGAGTTTGGCCTCAATATATAGAGCCAAAAGCAACCTGGGCACATAGCCATGCATAGCCCTAAGTTTCCTATATATAGATTCCCCTAGAATAGATTCCTAAGCATGGACCACCTATTCATAGAATTGCTATTGATAACTCTACACATGCATACACTATCTCAAACCTTGTCTAAACTCCATTTAGTGTGTTTTGGACCTCACAAGGATATTAGTTACTTTCGGGTCACATCCAGTATGACGTGGCATAGCTAACAGCTTGATTTACTAGAGTACCGTTTATCCAAGACTAGGAGTATACTGAATCTTACTTACTGGCCATGGACATAACATTCTTCCCTCGTTAAATTGCTTATATCCTTAGAAGCTCTCTAAACAGGAAAGAATAACATGAACAGTTCTTTTAACTTTAAATATCAACCTAGAAAATCATTATCCTTAATTAAACTTTCACTTCAAACAAGTACTCAGAGATAGTCCTATCTTCCAAATGATAATCTCTACACTGAAGTACAACTCAGGTTTGAAAAGTACACTAAGCGATAAATTTTCCATCTGGGTTACATTCATCACAAGTTAGTAACATCACCTTCATATAAAACACTTACATGAAACGCTGGGTGAAATAACCTAACTTCAGAGATTAAAGTTAAAGAAATAATAAAATAATTACAATTACAGTATGAAATTTTCCACAACTCTGACAGATAATTCATAAGCTTTCAAGTACAAATATTCTTAGAATCCAAATTCTAAGATATGATAATTCAGTTAGCTAGAATCTCTAGGAGAATCATTAAGATATAGAATGATTAAAACTCAACTCTGAGTACCCCAGATACTCTTTTGAGTTAAATGCTCCTATTTCTAGCACCAAATGCAAGAAAATAACATTCATTCATCTTAATAGACTTGTCTATCTCCTATGATAACTGGAGATCCAATTAAAATAAAGAACTGTACTCAAGCATCTGCAGACCATAAACTATAGTAGAATAGCATCCACTAGACTAATTAAATTCTCCACAAATAAGATAACTTATCTTGTGAGAATATCTGTGAGATCCATAGGCTCTCAAATAAAATACTGGAGTAGAGAGATTCAAAACACTGATCTAAATTTCTACTCATATAATAGAACAAGATTTAATCATCACATTTAAAATCATGAAAATTTCTTATAATCCTTTGACAACAATTAAGTATCTATTTATGATCCGTCAACCATAAATATTTAGATTCGTATGATTCGTCAATTATAATTTTCTGGAATCCAAAACCGTAATCATTTATTGATACTGGAGTATATGTCCCACATAACTCATGAAAAGTAAGAATCATTCCAAAATCTTTCCACTAAGAAAATATTGGATTTAGGAATATTCTTCAACCAGAATTCTTAAACTGAAATGAGAGATATTCAAGTTCTATAAACCACTGGTAAATAAAGATAGAAAGCATACCAAATGATAATCATCTTCAACTACAAAAACTTTAGATTACAATCTAGAATCACATCTAGATACCCAAAGTCCTGCTGAATAACAGCTCAATTTTTATTCTTGGATTCATTATGATTCGTTATCCAATTGAGCTCTCTAGGATACAATCACTAATGAGATGAGTCCCTTCCTTAACTAAGTAATACTCTATCCCAAGAATACTGTATATCCAATGCACACAATTTTAAACTGATGAACCAAAATGATTCACTAATCATGCGTCTTACAAGCAATATAAATAAAAAAACCATCAGTTTCCGGTGAATCCACATCACACTGATCATTTCACCAATTAGCTTCATCATGGAGTAATCAACTACTCAAGTTAATTGCCAATGATTCAGAAATCTCAAATGTCTAGGTGAAAAACTAGTATAACACCACATTTAATTCCTTACCCAAATCATTTATAAGTTAATCCATAAATCTTCTATACAAAGATTTGTTAACTCTACAAGTGTCTGTCAAAACAATATTTGAGCATATGTTCATGTTCACCGACTAGGTTAAATGCACCAGATAACCTTAGTAACTAGGATTACACAGTAGATTCATACAAGATTAATCGTGCACATATGAGAATAATCTCACTATGACCCAGTACATAAACACATTTTTACCTAGCAGATTCCTCCAGCCCCACATATGTTACTCACATATCTCACTGAGATCTTGTAACTTAGCTACAAAATATTTTCTATTTCTCATGAGTAAATAACATATCAAGAAAATCTCTGAGACGAATTCAATCTCAACAGTTTTCCAATCCGATTTTTTTTAATAGGATAATTTCTTCCACTCAAACAACCCCTCTGATCCTAGTACTAAAACTAAGATTAGGTTGTTTCTATATAGAACTCTCAGACTTAAATTTTGATCAAATCTACTTCTATTCCAATCAAAATGGAATTAGTAACCTTTGACCTTTTAATGTACTACTTATATAGATAATAATTCAAATTTCAAACTTGTTCCAGTTCTAGATTGTCCACACAATCCCTAGAGAATTCCTCATATTTCAAAAAGTTTCAATTAGGCATCTTACTTTGAATCTATTCGAAATTACTTTCAGACCACATCTCATTTCTATACCATAGTTGGTTCTTTTTCGAAAACTACACAACCAACAGATTCCCAAATAGTTTATTCCACCACTTCACCCCTCATTTTAAGAAATTATAAATTTCAATAAAAGTTAACTGGAAAGATGATATATGAAAATATCTAAATTCAAGAAAAGTCAGTATTAAGTGCTTCCACTAAAGAATTTCACTTCATTACAAACAGGACTTCTCCTTCAAATATTTTCAATCTGAGTGATAGAAACCACTATTCCATCGAAATCCATTTATGCAACATGCAAATTCTATGGTTTAAAAAATTGAAACATTTTAACCTTAGAATTTATCTGAATTCCAAGTCTATTCACACAAGTAGTAATTTATATGACATAACAGTCTTTCAAAAGAATAACTTCATGTTGGAAAGAATCATATAAATAGTCTAATGTCTTTTAAGAAATTATTAAAAAGTAAAGGATTAATTAAAAAAGTGAGAAATAAATTTGAGGGCCTCTTATTTTTGTAAATAATGAGATACCATATTAGGATCTAGATTAAACCTCAAAAATTTTCAAAATACTCCACATTTGATCAAATGGTTTTCTTCTTTCCCATATCGTGACTAGGTACTAAACACACCATTGATCATCAAATCTTTACAGTCCTAGAATTTTCTTTCCAAAATTATTGATGTCTCATACCATCAGCTTTTCCTTCCAGAAAACCCTTAACCGTCTCATCTGATATTCTAGAGATCCATTGATCATCTAGATGTCCTATAATCGTGACTTAGACAGAAGAATTAACATGGCTCAATATTACATCTTGATTCTTTCTGGTTAATGATAAGCTTCAAAACCCTACTGATGCATCAAATCTAGGGACAAGCTTTTGTCAACTAACAGATCCAGTAATTCACATATAAGATTCCACTTCTAACCTCACAATTGACATTCAAAACTGTAGATAATTTAATGGTTACAAAGATATCAATCACGAATTCAATTGAATGAATTCTAACTAGGAAATTAATAACCAGTATTAAGTATTTATTTACAGGGATTACCAAAATCCTAACTGCGAAATACATTTCTCGATCACACTTACAACCTCTGATGTCCACTCTTCTTCCCTCCTTAGAATTTTCAGTTCCCTGAAAATCTATTTCAACTAAGGTACCAAGAAGACGTAACGACATTAGTAAATGTTTAAAAAAACTAATTACTGTAGGAAAAACTCTAAAACAATTTCATTTTTGTCCTCTACCCGGGCTTCCTAGCCAACAAACCGTCGTGAATTCGTAGCTCTCTGTTCTTGTCCGGTGATTCAAGCCACAAGGGCTCTGATACCAAGTTAAGAAACACAGTTTAAAACACCCGACCGGATCAATCACCACAGCACAACATCAAGTGCAACAAGACAAGACAACAGAATAGCTCACCTCAAACTGTATATTCAACTAATCAGTAAGTACAAAGATAAAGTTGCTTAAAAGCACTCAAAGGGCTCGTAAAAGAAAGACGGCCCGATAATTCTAGAACTAAGCACACGTGGTGCCGTCGAAATAAAAAAGCACTGTATAAGTCGATCATTGCTATTTTAACTAGTTAGTACTTCATTCTATCTCCATGTGAAAATGCATTTGACTCCATTCCACGGCACAAAGGAGTAAAATACATTCCGAGATAAAAATGTCAAAGGTATATGGCGAAGCATCATTTGCCACTAAGGAAATAGACTCATATAATAGTATTAATGCTAAAATGTGCAAAGACTAGAAAGTTGGCAAGTCAAGGGAATGATCTCGTAATGGATACCTGTTGCATATTATGCCCATATTCAAATAAATTAAAAAGCTAAAAATGCATGCGTTTTTTTCAAAGACAAATTTTGCTTTTTTTTTTTTTGCCTGTCTGTGCCATTTCGTACAGTTTCCATACAGCTGCCATGTGGCACATTTGGGTTGGTCAGTCAAAGTCAAACTTGCCTATCATACTTCGTAATGTGATTCTGAAAATATTTCAGGTATCCATTACGCAATGGAAGGAGCCGGGCAAAGGCCATTCTACCAAGTAAGGATTTCCAAAAAAATTTAAGCTTGGCCTAAATTTTTGAAAATCCTTACTTGACAAAATGACTTATTCCCTGCTCCTTCGTAATACATTTGATCCAGATTTGGTGGGCGCCCTCCTATTGCCACCTCCACGTATTCTCTTCGACGAGAGAGAGAGAAAGAGAGAGAGAGAGAGAGAGAGAGAGATATAGATGAGGAGGAGGAGGAGGTTGTTGATTTAGGTGTGCAAGTCGCATGGAGGAAAGAAAAGATCACGAGGGTGGAAGACTATGTCAGGTCAGGACGCGGGTTGCCAGCTTCGTGAAACAGAAACGACGTCGCTCCCAAGCCTCGTTCGTTGCAGAGTGCACATGGATGGATGTATGAGAACACGGGATTTCACTTTGTGCTGCGACAGTATGTCGTCAGTCGTGAAAACACGAGATTTGGAGAGAAAAAAATAGACGATATTCTTGCGTATGGATTGGTCCACGTTCACCCCAAATCTTTCTGCTTTCCTTTGAAGCAACAGGTTTAATAATATGACACGCGGCGACACGATTTGGCCACTGCACCCGTAATAAACTAGCTTTCAAATTAACACATGTACACACACATTCTAATTTCAGCTCATGGAGCTCAGCTTACAGATAGCATATTTATGAACCCTCGATCCCAAGGCTGGCTAGAGCTAGCAGGTGGTGGTCAGTGTATCTACAGAAATCTTGCAGAATGGGTTGGTTTGCAACATGAGGGGTATTGGAGGGATCCTTACACTCCAGATTGCCCAAAGCCCAATGATCCAGTACAGTGCTTTAGCTTCTGCAAGGACCAGAAGCTTGGCATCAATGCTACTCGTATTGGGGAATGGCTGGATCAAGTAATCCAGGACTTGAGCCAAAAGCAAGAGGAACTTCTAGCTGATGGTGGACAAGACAAATCCAAGACTCCATGGGATAGTCCCACATGCACATGTATTTCTTCACGAGCACAACCCTTCTCTTTTATTTGCTAAATACTCAGGATCAGTCCATTCATTCATATCACCATCTTCTAGTTGAGGATGCTTCGATTTAGTTAGGATTTTTGTGCACCCCTTCTTTCATCCCAAAGCCCTAATCGGTGACCAATTTCCTTTGAAAAGTTAGGGCAAGAGGTAACTATAAAAAGGAAAGGTTAGGCTGAAAAGCACATTCTCTAATGTAAAAGATGAGCAAATCTCTTAGTGATTGTGAAAATCAGTTCAAGATGCATACGAAATTCTGTTTGATAGAGTGTTTTCTAAGGTACACCTACTATTTTGCTGATTTTTATGCACTCTTAAAAAATTCTTCTCATGATGTAGGCCATGTAAAATGTTTATGATTTAAGCTTCTAGAGTTTTAGTAAGAGTGACTAATTTCATTATTCTTTTTGAAGTAAAGACTAAATATGTTCACAAACTATACAATTTTGTCAAACCAATCAAACAAACATGTCAAAAACATCCAAGGCAACAATTTTAGCTCCAACAATCAAACTTATACCCATTAACATGTTTCATATAGAAACCTGCTAGCTATAGAATCATATATTTAATCCTACATTCTATGTTTCCATATAAATTTGAATAGTGGAGTGATCATGCCATTGTCTCTTTTTAGTTACTACAAGTATGATATTTAAGAACATTTAAAGGGTTGAAAATATCTTGCCATCATGTACATCTAGTGGTGCTATGTTGAAAAACTTACATCTTTTTCTCCTCATGACACCATAGACACCACCTCCTATCCATCCATGGAGTGCAAAATGTGGGTGGACCTCATGCAAATACATGTGTCACTTGGTGTGGATATATTTCGAAATTTCCACGTTGAAATTTTTTTAAGCATCAATCCAAGCACCAGGTCAAGGATAGTGACCAAATAGTAACAAGTTATTCACTCACATTATCGTGCAAAATTTTCATGGAGATGCCACAATGCTAGTTTGAAATGTGGAAATGTGGGAATGTGTGTGTGTTGGGGGGGGGGGGGGGGGGGGGGGGGTGGCGCTGCTGATTGGGGCTAGGACACAATTTGTTGTGAGATTGATGAATTGGTGGAGGAGAAGATGGTAAAGATGCAACTAGGTATGTGAGTTTGATTCTTATTTACTATTTCATGGGTTTTGGCATGCATTGAATCTATTGCATCATATGAAGGTAGCACATTGAGTATAGTTTTTATAAAGAAGCGTCATCATTGCATCATCTAAGATAATATCATAAAGACATTTCAACATTGTGCAATGTATCCACCAACATCTATATTCATAATAGAGAAGACTTTAGAATTTCCTGATTCACCTTGTGGATACTCATTGTAAATCCACAAACACGTTAAATATGTGTGGTGATTCTATGGAGGATCATGTGATCATCAAGAGAGAATCACAAGTAGATTAACAAACCACAAATGAATCTTTCTTTTTTAGGATGAATCACTTAACAAGCCAAAAATGTTGATATCCATTGTATAAGTTTTGGTATGCATTCTAAATTTTCTATTCTTTTTTTAATCATTGGTTTACATTCCTAACAAAGAGTGAAGGTTGTAATAAGAAAACAAATATAATAACATGAGAATATAGAAATTGAAACTAGATATCAAAGAAGTCTTGCACATTGGCTTTTGGATGTTGTTCTTTCCTCTCTAGCACAAATGGCTTTTTTCCCAATATCAATGATTCATGTCCTTAAGAGAAAAGAGCAACAACAAACACATTCGTACATCAGTACCCAAACTATATGCATGAAGATGGAGCATGGAAAGAAATGCAAGTAGTAGAATCTTTAATTAGCAAAGCAACAACATTTCAGTACATAACACTGCTATGGAACTCATGGATTAGGCCTCTATCTATACCCATGAGCTGTAGAACCCAATAGTATCTTATTTTGGAGTCCACCTCTTGTAACCGAGTGAACCCCAATCTATTATGATTTGAGTTCCACCTCTCGTTAGAGAAGATTTGAGTACAAAAAGGGGCCTTTCAAAAAGATACTTTTTATTTTTTTTCTCAAAAGTTTCTTCCACATGGTCCAATCAAAACACTCAAATTTGAAATCTACGTAACGTAGCTCCTTCAAATTGATTTTCTTTTCTTTTTTAAAAAATTGTAATTTTGCGTCAGGGCAGCTCGTAAATAAGTCATTTTATTTGTAATATAGTATATAACTCAGCCAAAAAAAATAATAATGTAACTTTTGAAAGACTACTCAAATTGAGATGATTACAGTGCTATTAGAAAGCCCTTGACGAGAGCTTTTCAACAACAGCAACATGACCCAGTTCCGAGCTATGGTGAAGAAGTTATGGTCAGTCAAAGTTTTAGTCGGTCAACACTTGGTCAACCCGATATCTCTTTCAAGCGCAGTTGACCAGTTTGACCAGGATGGCTTGAAGCTAAGAAATATGTTGAGACCCAGTAGTTTGTAGGTTTAGGGTTTAGGCTTAGAGAGGCAGGATAGCAAACATCACTGGAAAAATTTATCCAAAAAAATAGCTTACATCCAGCACCTTTCTGAAAGCTCTTCAGCATCCTTGAACACACTACATTGGGTCTCAACATATTTCTTAGCTTCAAGCCATTCGGGTCAAACTGGTCAACTGTGCTTGAAAGAGATATCGGGTTGACCAAGTGTTGACCGACCAAAACTTTGACTGGCCATAACTTCTTCACCGTAGCTCGGAACTGGTTCATGTTGGATGTCATTAAAAAGCTCTCGTCGAGGGCTTTCTAATGGCACCGTAATCGTCTCTATCCGAGTTGTGGTTCAAAAATTACAATTTTTTTCAGCCACAGACTATACTATGCACATAATAGCTAATCATCGAAGATTGTGTGGGCAGGATTACAGGCAGAAAAAGGTTTTATTTTAGTATTTTACATTGCCAAAAAATTGTCATCCTACGTGACAATCCTTATAGGGCTCTTTCCAAGGCCAAATTTTCTCTAATGTACTTGATAATAGGAGGCCTCTTTATTAAAAACATAACTCAATTTGAGATAGTCTAAATTGCTAGCTCTCACATGGCTATCCATCTTTTAAGAATTACCATGAGGCTCACAGAATATTCATTTAGCCTAGCACTAATAATTCTTGTGCTCTCAGACTCGGCTCTCAACTTCATCTCTATTGGAAACCCTTTTTGGGTGATGAGACTCTACATTGACACGTCAGGGGATGGCATCAGCTAACATTCCACCATGCTTCCAACTCTAAACTCTCTGGAAAAATATAGAAAACAAACAATAAATGTGAGTGATCAACATTTGCTTGCATGTCTCCTCCCTCTTTGTCCTTTGTTGCCATGTATCCACCATGACACTCCATGAATGCGCCTCCATCTCCATCTTGCCATAAGATGCTATCATCACTTGATGACTTGATCATGAATGAGTGATATAATTAACCTCCAATAGATTCATTTCCATCAACAAAACCAGCCAAGAATGCTAGTACAAATCCAACATCAAAATGATGCTCACCAATGTAACTAGTTTGACCATATTTGCATTCATCCACATGAAAATGCTCAAACATAAGATAGAACAAGTAAAGTAGACTTGAGCAACACTTTCTTGCTGCTCCTTTGACCTTACTTGAGTCTTCAATAACCTGCAAAAACAGATCTATAACATCTTTGCCAATTACCTCTCCTTTGATGCTCTTGACTTGCTCCAAATTGCCAACTTCCTTTTTGCCTTGTTGAAGCCCTTTGAGATCAATCTCTTGATCATCAAGTTGACCATAAAAGTCATTGAAAAAACTTTGTTTTCCATATCCATTACTTGTTGTAAAATCATGAAAACATCCAAAAGCCTTAGGTAACTCCACCAATCTCCATGTTCCATTCTTCGTAAGAGTGTGATACTCAAGATCCATTGCTTGGATCCACTCATCTTCTTTCCTTGCTTCATCTACACTTGTAGGTTCATCAAAAGAGGTTAGGAAAGCAACATAATTTTCAAAAACTACTTGGTTATCCTTTCATCATATGTGAGCCTTGATGGTACTTGTCTTTCTCTTAATGTTCTCCTTGGCTTTTGACTTGATGAAGGTCCTTCATCATCACCATCTAAAGTAGGATCCTTAACATCAATATAAAAAATGTTAGATCCATCCACATCACCATCAATAATGCTTGAAGACACTTTTGGAATGTTCCCCTCATCAAAAATGATATCTCTACCAACAATCACTTTGTTAGTAGAAGGAATGTAAACCTTGTAGGCTTTACTCACCTCACTATATCCAACAAAAATACCTTTCCTTGAAGATGGATCCTCCTTGGTTCTATCATAAAGAGTAATGTTGACATAGCATCTGCGTCCAAAAGTTCTTAAAAAGTTTACACTCGGCCTCCTCTTGAATAGCATCTCAAAAGATGTCCTTCCATCCAAAATAGCACTCGGCCACCTATTGCACAAGAAATTGGCACACAACAAAGCTTGATCCCAAAATGGTTTATCAAGATTGGCACTTAACCTCATGGCTTTAGAACTTTCACATAAAGTCCTATTCTTCCTTTTAGCCACTCCATTTTGCTGTGGGGTCCTTGGTGTTGTATCCTCCCTCATGATCCCATGCTCATCACAAAAGGCCTTGAACTTGGTAGATATGTACTCACCACCATTGTCACTCAAGCACTTGATTCTTGTGAAAAACTAGTTCTCCCTTGCATTCTTGAACTTGACAAAGACATCATACACTTCAATCTTGCTCTTTAATAGATTGTTGGGGGTATTCCCAACACAACATGAGCAAAGGGATAAATTTAAGAATAAATGCGTTGCGAGGGCATAGCTTCCTGCGCATATAAGTCCATGGCCCAATGAACACGCAAACTAATTGAAAATAATAGACTTGGGCCCTTTATAATTAAAATAAAACTTGAGGCCCAAAGTCATTTTAGAACTTAGAGTTTACTTGGGTCCACTTTTGGACTCACATGAATCTTGTGAATTCTAATGTACTTTTTATTGGACCCTCAGGGCAAGTTGGGTCCAAGATGAATGGTTAGGATCATTGTGAATATTAGCCAATCAGATTTTGGGGCAAGGCCCTTCCCCATTTATAAAAAGACACCAATTGTACTCTATTTGCATGCTTGATGAGAATGAGGAAACTCTACCATTTTTGGCAGAGAAGCATCCTCATTTGCTATTCAATGCTTGTTATTGCTCTTATTGTTTTTTCCAATTGCTTTCAAGTTCCTACTTTTTGGTTCCGATAGTTTAAGTTTCTCCCTTAGCAAGTACAATAAGCATTTGAGCTAACCTCCACCCTCAACCTCTCTCTTTCTTTCTATTACACACTGTCTCTCCCTCTCTTTTACTTCAAATCATGATGAATGCTAATTTAATGGAGTAGACTTAGTGGGAGTAGTATTATAGGTGGTAGTGTTAGCGTAAAAAGTAGAGAACTATCTAAAAGTAGCATCTTTACATAGTTAGGTACCTATCCGGTGTTCTAAACCTTGTTGACAGGTGGGAGGGCTACTACGACGCGAGACCATATACCCCACAGTGGCCCCATTGTCGGGGATAGGTTTTCACTAACTAGTATAGCTGTATTTTAGTTATTTCTTGCTTTCTAGAGTAGTTTTAGGTGGATTTTGAGGTAGGGAGAGTTAGTTTTCTGCATTTTCTTGTGTTTGGACTGTTCCCAGCTAGTGGAAGAGGTGTGACAAGGTGGAGGAGGCCCTAAATAGCCTCTAAGGGGAGCTTGCGAGAGTTAGTTCAAAATTTAAGTGTCTGTGCGAGAGTTCCCAGTGGAAAAAAGACGGAAAAGTATCAAAGAGCCCTCGCAAACACTAAAATTTTCAGTTCCAGTGGTCAAGAACCCTCGTAGAAAATTCTGAAGTTCCATCTCAGTGAGACTAGGACATAGAGGAGTCTACGAGAGTTAGTTTGATTCCAATGAGCAAAAAATTGGGTTTAAGTGCTAGAAAATCAGTAAAAGGTGAAGATCCAGCAAATCCTTCCAGAGAGAACTCTCATAGACCACTCCAATCGATTTAGAATGTCAATTTCCATTAGAGATGAAGCCTGCAAGAGTTAGTACTGATTATTGGTGAAAATCAAGCCAAATTAGTGGTTTTGAACCTTCACAAATAGTGAAATTTTCACTTAATGCGAGAGTTAACCCTCACAGAGATTTTCAGAGTTAGATCTACCTTAGATAAAGCTCATGTAATCCTTGCGAGAGTTAGATCCCAGTAATTAGAAAGATATCAAGGTTTTTTTGACTGCAAAACAGCCAAAGAACCCTCGCATAGCCAACCCTTGCACTGGAAACCCTCGTAGACTAGATCATGACACCAGAAAATGCAAATTCTAGCCAAAACTCTGGTGACCAATTGATAAAATTAAATCACGAACGATTCGTGAAACTTTTTGCGACACTCGAATTATTTCTGTTCGAGTTAGATCAATCAGGCTTTATAATACAACGAAACGAAACGAGACAAAATTTGGAAGAAAACGAAACAAAACGAAATAAAGCAAAACTTAAATGAGCTCTGACATTGATTCATGCTGAAAGCATAGAGATCGCAAAACGAAAGGAAGTGAAAGAGTTCGCGACAAGATCAATCATGCTATGCAACGAGACGAGACAAAACAAGACGAAACTAAACGAAACAAAACAAAATTTAGATGAGCTCTGTAATTGATTTATCCTTATGGGAAAGTGATAGCGAAGCGAAGTGAGACGAAACACAAAGCGAAGAAATTTGCAAACAAGATCAGTTCGTCAAGAATTCAAATATGATCGCTGGTCACTGTCGACTGTATCACCCCTACAATCTTTCAGAGAATAGTCAGACACTATTGATCTACGTTAACAAATTAATATAGCATTCAACAAGATCAAACCAAAGTGCGGAATTATAATGAGCAAGTGAATCAGACACACGAATAGTAGTAGACAAATTTACATTCAAGGTCATGCAATCATATAGATTAATAATGTGCAGCTACAATATCATCTATTGATTTTCTTGATTCTTCAAGCACTACATGACAGATCCACGCAATGTGTTGGCGTGAGAAAAATACAGTTCTCTCACGATTTGCATCTTGCTTACTAGTGGACTTGTGGATCTACAAATCCTATACAAAACTGTCTCGCACGCAGGCGGACTTGTATTTTATATTTTTGTCTTCTGACTTCTTGTCTTGCTTACTAGCATTACAATATTATGCATCAAACAGAAAGTATATAGTCATGTCTTATAACTTCTAGATTAGAGTGATTAAACATCTACAACTAATCACGAATTACAAGAGTGACAGATTAGCCATGATCTAGAGTGCTTCTGTTGATGTCATGATATCTGATCTGATATTTGTACCCCATGGTACTTGGCTGATCTTCTTGGTCAGTTGAGAAGCACGACTGATTTTGTGTTGTGTCATGTCGTATCATGTCTTGTCGTCTTTTGTGAAAGGTTCAAGATTGAAGACTAGCAAAGCTTTGGCATTAGAAATATTTTGTTTCTTCAATTCCCTCTCAAAGTATGATAGCTGACGAGCGATCAGAGTATTGGTACTAGCATCAACAATGTTGCATGCTTCGTCAAAAAACGTCACACACATCCCTGCATTAGCTATTTTTGCCACAGAAAGCAAGTCTTGCTACAGTGTAGGCACAAACAAAACATCTTCGAGTCATCTATCTCTGCCATTCGTGTTGAGCCATAGTGAACCAATATCATTCACCTGATATTTGAATCCATCTCCAAGAACAATGAATCTTGATGGATCAGCACTTCAAAAATCAGACATAATTCGTCTTGATGTCACAAAGTGTGAGGTATCTCCTGAGTCTAGAATTACCTCCTGTGTGCCAGGTGTTGACACTGCACACACATATGCACAAATGTAGACGGTCAAACAATTTCTGTTCGATCTCTCTTTGCCCATTTTTGAGCTCTCTAACTCCTCGACATAGGACAAACTATTGTTGTTCTTCTGTTTATTCTGTGCTGATTTGTTCCTTTGGTTCAGGCGACAGTCCATGGCTGCATGACCCTTCTTGTGATAGTGGATACACTCAATTTTTGCATTGAGTCAGCACATATCGACTGTGTGCCCATCGCATCTGCATCTCACGCAGGGCTAGTCCCTTCTACTTGCTGATCATGATCCTGCCTTTGATTCGACTCCCTCTTAGGCTTGAATTGTTTCTTGATCTTTTCTTTGTTGTTGTAGAGGGCTTGGTCAGAAGCATCCTTGTGATCAAAGTGCTCTCTAGCCTCGACTTCCTCTCGAATCTCGACAATTGCCTTTTCGAGGGTCTTGGTAGGATCCTTTGCGAGCAGAATTCTGGTTGTCTAAAAAGATCTAGGTAAGGCTCTCAACAGGTAAGTGAGTTGCTTCTCTGCTGACACTATATTTTCTGCCCCAGAATTGTGTAGAGAAAGGAATAGATCCTTTAGTTGACTCCTCAGAGTTAGTGATTATATAGAGAGAGAGATATTCAGAACTTTAGTGATTAATTTGAGTCTGTAAGTAATCGATGGGCCTAAACCCACAACTGTTCAACCACAAGCTAAAGTTGTCCATGTCATCTACCCAAGAGAAACATCTACTCAAACACCTACAGTTAGAAGGTTTGCAAGACAACGATAACAATCTGATCGTTTTGTTCATCAGTCATGATGAATCTGCCACTATTGCAAAAGCACTATCAATGCCTAATGTAGACGAATGAAAAGTTGCCATGGATACTGAGTACCATTTCTTGATGAAGAACAAGGCCTGAAGTCTTGTCAATCCTCCTACAGGTATAAAGCCTATTGACTCTAAATGGATCTTCAAGCTAAAGCTTAAGCCAAATGGATCAATATCCAAATGGAAATCTCGATTAGTGGTTAAAGGATTTGAGCAAGTTTATGGAATAGATTACACTGACACCTTTAGTCTAGTGGTAAAGCATCAATCTATTCGCACCTTGCTGGCTATAGTTGTTGCAAAGGATCTGGACATTCACCAAATGGACATCTAGACAACATTCCTTCACAGATATATACAAGAAAACATATTCATTTATCAACCAGAAGGTTATGTCCTTCAAGGCCAAGAGCATTTGGTATGTAAATTGCATAAGGCACTGTATGGCCTCAAGCAAGCTCCCCAAGCCTGGTATGAAAGAATCAATCACTTCTTGTTGCAGCATAACTTCACTTCTTGCTCTGCAAACTCTAATGTGTATCTCAAACGTAAAGGGTCAGGCTTTGTTGTAATAGCATTATATGTTGATGATTCTTTAATTATCAACAATTCAAATCAGTCATTACAGGAAACCAAATCTCTACTTTCATCAGAATTTAAGATGACTGATTTAGGCCAATCCATTACCTATTCGGTATGAAGATTCACAGAAAAAGTGCAAGCAGAAGGATTACTATAAGCCAAGAGTCCTATCTAATCAATGTACTTCGCAGAGATGGCATGGAGGATTGCAAGCCCGTAGACACACCTAGGGATCCAGGATCTAAGCTGTTTAAAGACATGTGACCTAGAACTCAAGTAGATCAGCAAGAAACGCGCAGATATCCTTATCAGTCCATCATAGAATCTATAATGTATTCTATGATCTGCACACGACTTGATCTTGCACATGCAGTAAGCACATTGTCTCAATACATGTCCAATCCAGGCCTACAACATTGGAAAGCTCTACAAAGAGTATTGAGGTACATTCAAGCTTCGAAGCACTATGCTTAGAGCTATAATGGTAATCCAGAAGATGCACTTACTTTAATCACATATTCAAATTCAGATTGGGTAGGAGACATGGCTACTAGGAAATCCACATCAGGATATATTTGTTTTCTTGCAGGAGGACCCATTTCATGGAACAACAGAAAGTAGAAATGCATTTCGTTGTCCTCCATAGAATTCGAATATGTTGCAGCTACATCAGTAACAAAGGAGATAATTTGGCTAAGAAGGCTACTGAAGAATCTGCAATTCCCACAGATCGGTCCAACAATATTCTAGTGCGACAATCAAAGCTGTATAGCTCTCTCTTTGAACTCACGTACTCATAATAGAACTAAGCATATAGAAGTTCAATGTCATTCTATTAGAAAGAAATTTTAGAACCAAGATGTTGTACTTAGTTACTGTCATACAAACCTATTGTTAGCTAATATTTTGACAAAGCCACGGTTTAGAGATAAACATTCTTTGTTGAATGAAATTAACTCTCACTCCTCTTACACAAATATCATTATAAGAAAAATGTATGGCTGTTTTTGACGCCTAAGTTATTTCCGATGACATTCAAACAAAATCTTGCGTTTGAGCTCATCATCACCGGATACGCAAACTTTTTCATTTCGAAATAGTAATCCATCTCGAATGGTGAACTGTTCCACAATCTTCTTATCTTTCTTAGTTAGTTGAGTTTCTTGTGTTTCTGACTCAACGCTGTCCACATTTCTTCCAGTCTGAACAATGTTCCAAATGTGACCAAAATAAAAATCTGATTCATATTTTCCTCTCAACGGAAGATATAGATCCTGTAGAAATCTGGGTGATGACAACTCGTTCAGTTCACCGATCCGACTAAGAGCATCTGCAACTTGATTAGAACTGCCTCTTATGTTGTGAATTTCATGATCGAATTCTTGCATCAATTCAGCCCATCGAGTTTTTCTCCCCCGAAGATCATGTTGATTACAAAAATACTTAAGAGGTTGGTGATCCATATACACTACAAACTTACTACCATACAAGTAGTGTCTCCAGGTTTTAAGTGCATGGATTACAGCAAACAATTCCTTTTCCTACGTAGTATAATTCAACTGAGGACCAGTAAATTTTTTGCTTTCAAACGCTAGTGGCCTAACCATTTGTAATAGAACTGCTCCAACTGCAATATCACTTGCGTCCATTCTTACAACGTAAAGTAAATCTGGATTTGCAATTTGTAACACGGAAACTGAAACAATCATTATTTTAAGTTTCTCAAAACATTGATTCAATTCCTCGTTCCAAACAGGCGGACTAGGTTGATTCCTCTTTTTCTTTTTATTAACAATTCCTTTTGTCAGATTATTAAGCGGTGCTGCCAACTTAACATAATCCTCAATAAATCTCTTGAAGAAAAGTGTAAAACCTAAAAAAGACTTTACTTGTCTCACAGTTCCTGGAATTGGCCACTCAATCACAATCTTGATTTTATCCTCATCAATCTTGATCCCATTTACTGTGATCTTATGACCGAGATAAAGCGACTCTTGCTTAAAGAATTCACACTTGGACTCTTTAGCGTAGATTAACTCCCGACGGAGTTTCATCAAGACGATTTTTAAGTGTTCTACGTGTTCCACCAAGGATTTACTGTAAACGAGAATGTCGTCTAAGAATACAACCACAAACTTCCCCAAATATGGACGAAATAAATCATTCATCATTTGCTAGAACGTTGCTAGAGCATTCGTTAATCCAAATGGCAACACTTGAAATTCATAATGACCAAATCTAGAACGAAATCTTATCTTTTGAACATCTTTCGACTTAATTCTTATTTGATGGTACCCTATCCTGAGATCTATTTTGGTGAAATATCATGCTCCACCCAAGCGATCTACAAGGTCATCCATCCTGGGTAATGGATATTTATTCTTTATAGTCACTTTATTAAGCCCCTTGTAATCTACACACATCCAGAAACCTCCATCTTTCTTCGTTTTAAGAAGAACATGAACGCCCCATAGTGATTTACTAGGTTGTATATGTCTCATCCTCAGATAGTTTTCTATTTGATTTGAAATCTATGTCTCCTCCTTCTGAGAGAACCTATAAGATTGTCTAGAGACAGGTTGACTTCTTGGAATTAACTCAATTATGTGGTCTACTGACCTGAACGGTGGTAAACCATGAGGTAATTCAGATGAAAAAACATCCCGAAATTCATTTATGATCTGTTCTTTCACTGTTTGTTCATGATCTAATTTACAGAGTTAAGAATTGCCAAGAATTCACAACCATTTAGATTCATTTCAAGAACATCCACAACTGGAATAGCATAAATTGAAAAAACTTCATACTCAGAAAAATCCAATGTTTTCATTTTATTAACTGTAGAAATCTGATCCAATGGACGTACAAAATTACTGCCCAATAATGTAATTACCTTATCACCCTCCTTGAAAGTGAGAATGTGCTTCTCAAAATCAATTAACAGAGAAGGCGACTTACTAAATAACCATTCTTAACCTAGGATTCAATCAGTACAAGTTAGGTCTAAAACATGAAAATTAACTAATTCTGTGTGTCCTTGCATCAAAATTGGGAGCTTCGAGATTTTTACGTTCCAAGTCTCCAACTCTGCTCCTGAAACTAGATAAACTTTATATCTATGATTGTTGGCTTCAGTTTCCAAACCGAGTTTCTGCACAAGACGAGAATTTATAAAATTATGAGTTGAACCACTGTCCAATAAAATACTCACTTCTTGATCTTTAACTTTGCCAATTAAATAGAAAAGCTCATTAGGCAAGAAAGAAGTAGTACTAAAAGAACATTCACACTCACAATCAATCAAGTTAATTTCCAAAGTCTTACCATTGCCTCCTGGAATTTCAATCATGTGAGCAGACACTTTCTGGACAAAATTTCATCATATGTCCAGGCTTCTTACAAACGAAACATAAGTTCTCTCAAATTCACCAAAATGGGTCAATTTTTTACTTCCTACAAATCCAATTTCTGGAATTCTTGGCTCTATCTTCTAGGACAACTTCAAAAGACTATGTTTCATCTATTTCCAGCTTCAATTGATGTTCAACAACCTCCTACCATCCAATTTCATGGAAAAAAAAACAAGCAAAAATCATGAATTTTAGCCCTTTCTAGGATTTTTTCACCATGCCCAATTGGAATTTAATGGCAAGAACATTTTCCAAATCCACATGCAATCCAAAATACAAAGTTGATTAGAACTTGCTGAATTTTGTACTACAAGAAAAAGTGGCCAAATTTGCTGAAAAAAATAGTAAAAATTGCGAAAATTTCGCAGTTTTTACCATTTTTTGCCAAAAAAATTGCGGAAACGGTTTCTTAATTTTTTTGGCAAATCCGCAATTTCGGACCCGCAATTTTTTTGGCTAATTTTTCGTAATTTTTATGGCTAAATTAACAATAAAAGAATTGCGGAAACCCACCCGCAATTTTTTGGCATAATAATTACGGATTTATTTCCACAATTTGTTTCCGCAATTTGTTTGACTGATATTTTTTGCTAGATTTTTTGGGCAAAAATTGTCAAAAAAAAATTGTGGAAATTCATTTCCGCAATTGTTGTGGCAAAAATTGCGAAAAAAAAAATTACAACAATTCATTTTCGTAATTTTTTTCAAAATAGTGTAAAAAATATGCGGAAAATAAATTCGCAATAGAATATAAATTGTGAATTTATTTTTCGCAATTTTTATACACTATTTTGAAAAAATAGCGGAAATAAATTTCCGCAATTTTTTCACAATTTTTGCCAAAAAAAAATTGTGAATAAATACCTACAATTTGTTGGCTAAAATTGCAAAAAATATCACCAACCATACACCCTAAACCTTGATAGCAAGTTCTTTACCTCAGATAACAGTTGAGCTAAACATGACTGTCGTGGCGTCGGATCCTTCTCTATAGTTGCACGTTACATGACATATGAAAAAGATTATGAAATTGTAAGAAAACTTATCTCTATCTCTCTAATGATGTTCATACTTTTTATAAGGCTTTCACAATTTAGAGTATGACATCCCATGCATTGTCTTATGTCTCAAAGTACATGTGCAATAATTAGACTCTTAAAAAGAAGTGACGTTAAATCTCTTTAATAGTAGATAACGGCTGAGCTGAACCCAACTGTTGTAGCATTGGATCCTCCTCTACAACAACATGATGCATGATCAAAACTGAAATAAGGAATATATCTCATTCTCTCTCTTTTTCTCATTCTCTCTTTCTCTCTCTTTGTCTCTCTCCCTCTCCCTCTCTTTATGTAGATAGCTAGGACCGTACCAAGTTTCAAAAGAAAGAGATGGAGAGAGAGAAAGAAGAAATGAGAAAGCGAACTAATCTAGGGTAAACTTTTCATCATCTTCATCTATATTTGTACAGTCTTTCGAAGTTCTTCCATTTCTTCACTTTGTCTCTCTATCTCCTTCCTCATTTCATCTACTTGGGAAGAATACTGCATCTCTTTTCTATAGACACTTAGGCCTCTTACTCTCTTTCGTCCCCGACTATTTTCTTCTAAAGTCTTCATTACTTTGTCATCGGGGTTTGTTCTTGACATATAATTAATTAAAATCTTCATTCTACACAAAAAAAAAAACATAACTAATCAAATTTACATGCAAAATCATATATATGTTCATCATTATATTTTATAAAACTAAATGTATTTAAACCATAATTTCAAAAAATATATGTTATTATATCTCATGTTGGGTGTTACCTTCAAAGTCTCAGCCACAGGTCAGGATCCAACTCGTCTGCTTTTAGTTTGCCAAAACCTTTACTAGTCTGAGCATCCACATAGATCTCGGCAACAGTTGGAGCCCTATTCTTTTCTTGTGCCTAAAATTTGGCACTCAACAATAGACAAAAATAAATGACATCATGAAAAAAGAGGTTTCGCATATCGGAGTAAACAAATGCAAGTTTTGTTGTATACACACATACCAGTCTCATATTGATGCTCGCATATCCAGCTCGACCAACATTCGACATCTTTTTTCTGCCTCTACTTTATCAATTTCGTTCTTGAGTCTTTGTCTCAATGAACGAAAACTGGACGACAATTTGTCCTTGAAGTACTGTAATGAAAACTAGCAGTCATATTTTGCCTGTGATATGAAATAAAACTCATCAAACTCTCTCTCTCTCTCTCTCTCTCTCTCTCTCTCTCTCTCTCTCACACACACACACACACACACACACACACACACACACACACACACACTCACACACTCACACACATGATCTATATAAGATTCAAATAAAAGTAGAGTAGTACTAGCAATGCTTGACGAATTGCCTCGATTTGCACCTTTGGTACATCTCTAATTGTTGGATAATGTAGATTCAACTTGGCCTTCATCAACATGAGCATGCACATCTTATCTATCATTACTTTATCGTTGAAGGTGTGCTCAAGGGAATTAGGGAATCGTCTCTTTAAATCATCTATGACCCGGCGCTTCTCAGTGATAGGGACAATCCTCCAATCTCTAAACATATTCCTATTAAACGCCCCATGACAGAGCTCCAACCATTATGTTCGCCAATGCAAAACACATTTTGGCTCAAATGAAAATGGAAAAACAACCAGACTCTGTCCTGTTGAGGAGCACCCGAGAGGTTCATCCACCTACTTAGTACTAACTACATTTATTATATATTCACCAGTCGGAATTGTGGAGTCTTAAATATTATTATTCCGCTAGAGAAGATGATCTCTATACATAGTATGGTTGTTCTTTACAGCCTTGATATCTTCATAATGTTGTAAGAACCTTGGACACTGATTGACAGGAACAGAGCCAGTTGAAACTACAAAACTGGGATGATTGTCCTTACATCTCTCTCTCTCTCTCTCTCTCTCTCTCTCTCTCTCTCTCTCTCTCTCTCTCTCTCTCTCTCTCTCTCTCTCTCTCTCTCTCTCTCTCTCTCTCTCACCACACACACACACACACTCGACTCGACTCGAATTCAGAGAATTTATCCAGACACGAATTGGACTAAATGCAGACTCGACTCGAATCGGACGAACTCGACTTGAATTGGATGAACTCTATTTCTAACACTCTAAAAAATCTCAAAAAATCCTCTCTCTCTCTCTCTCTCTCTCTCTCTCTCTCTCTCTCTCTCTCTCTCTCTCTCTCTCTCTCTCTCTCTCTCTCTCTCTCTCTCTCTCTCTCTCTCTCTCTCTCTCTCACACACACACACACACACACACACACACACACACACACACACACACACACACACACACACGACTCAAATTCAGAGAATTTTTTTCACTTGACTTGACTCGAATTCAGAGAATTTTTCTAGATATGAATGTCAGGCACAAATTGGACTAAATACACACTCGAATTGGACGAAATTTTTGAGACTCAATTTTTGGAGACTACAAATTGTCGAGAATCAAGTTGTGGAGGAACGAATTTTTGGAGACTCAAGACACAAATTTTTTGAGATATTTTCGAGGTGCATTTCGAGGTTTCAATTTTTGGAGACTTGAAACTCCAATTTTTGGAGTGTCTCCAAATTTTTAAAACAATTTGTGGAGAGACGAAATTTTGTGGAGAGACAAAATTTTGTGGAGAGACTCGAAACTCGAATTTTTGGAATCTCCTTATTTTCGAGACTCAATTTTTGGAGACACCAATTTTTTGAGATACATTTTGAGGGTCATTGTCACTTTGTGGAGAGAAGAATTTTTGGAGGCGAATTTTTAAGATATTTTTGAGGTACATTTCGAGGGTCATTGTCAATTTGTGGAGAGACGAATTTTTGGAAGTATTCTCGACGTACATTTCAAGTTACTTTCGATGTACTTTCAAGGTATTTTCGAGGGTCTATTTTTCAATATTTTGAGGTACGTTTTGAGGTATTTTTGAGGTACATTTCGAGGTATTTTCAAGGGTCAGTGTCTCAATTTCGAGGTACTTTCAAGGTTTTGAGACTCAAAATTTTCTAGACACAAAATTTTCGAGACACAATTTGTGGAGAGACGAAATTTTGAGACTCGAAACTTGAATTTTTGGAGTCTACAGGCTTTCGAGACACAATTTGTGGAGAGACTCGAAACTTTCAAAGGTCATTGTCAATTTGTGGAGAGACGAAGTTTTGGAGACTCAAGACACGACTTTTTGGAGGTATACATTTTGAGGTATTTTGAGGATCAGTGTCTCAATATTTCGAGGTATTTCGATGTACTTTCAAGGGTCATTGTCTCAATTTTCGAGGTCTTTTTTGAGGTATTTCGATGACATTTGAGACTCAAAACTCAAATTTTTGGAGTCTGCAAATTTTTGAGACACAAATTGTTGAGAGACGAAATTTTGTAGAGAGACTCGAAACTCAAATTTTTTGGAGTCTCCAAACGAGACTCAATTTCAAGGGTCATTGTCAATTTGTGGAAAGACAAATTTTTGGAGATTCAAGACACGACTTTTTGGAGGTATTTTGAGGGTCAGTGTCTCAATATTTAGAGGTATTTCGAGGGTTAGTGCCTCAATTTTTTGAGGTTTTTTTGAGGGTCAGTGTTTCAATGTTCAAGAGTCATTGTCAATTTGTTGAGAGACGAAATTTTGTTGAGAGACTCAAAACTCGAATTTTTGGAGTATACAAGTTTTCTGGACACAATTTGTGGAGAGACGAAATTTTATGGAGAGACTCGAAACTCGAATTTTTGGAGTCTACAAGTTTTCGAGACACAATTTGTGGAGAGACTAAATTGCCCTTGCCTTGTTTTTGGCGTGTCGCAAGTGCCTGATCGTCAGTATTTTGATGTCTAGCTTTCACCATTTCTCGCCGTTGCTCTTCCTGCATCAAGATTCTTGTGAGCTCATCAAAGGTTGGCAATCTTTCTCTTGATGCTTTTCCGCTCACAAACATCTGATAGGGTTCTGCAATGCCGCACAATGCATTGTGCACCAGCTCCACATCACGTGTGCGCTCACCAATAGAATGCAGTTCATCTCTCATTGTCTTGATTCTGGTCATGTACGTCTGAATGTGCTCTCCTTGCTCCATGCGGGCACTATTCAACTTTGACTTCAGAAACATGATTCTTGATGGATTTGACGTCTCGAACTGCTCCTTTAGCACATCCCATGCCTGTCTGGGTGTAACAGTATCACAAATGTGGGTAATGATGTGATCCTTCATTGACAAGTTACTAAAGGTCAAAGCTTTCCTCATTTTTTTGTCGAACACTTTGATATCTGCTTCATTTGGTGGCCTTCTCTCATCACCTGTGACGACTTCCCTCACGTCTTTCTCCATCAGTATGTTTTTCATTTTGAATTTCCACACTGCATAGTTGAAAATCCTGTCCAATTTGCTACTTTCACTCAAAATGGACTCTCCCATGTTTGTCATCGCAAAACTGCTTGAAACTTCTGCCTTAGGCTAAGAACAGTATGCCGAGGCCAACAGTGATGTCAGAAGCTGAAAATAATGACCTGCACTTTTTCCCTTACCAGGCCTCGCCGCTTTTTCCACCAATTTGAAAGCCAAATCGGCGTCGCCTTCCGAAATGCACTCAGTCGTCAACTCCCAACAACGTGCCCAGTGGAATGGTGAAATCACTTCTAGCGTACTCCGAACACTTTCTCCGCTGCAATCACTCTGTTTTGCTATACCATACTTGCAGGTACAGTCGGGGTGCCCTTCGTTTGGAGGTTATAGCCTTTCGTTTGGGTCAAAACGGGCAAAGGACCCAAGAATAGAGACTTTTCTAGTTTTTGAACTGTTTCTTCACCTTGAAGAAACTTCACTCTTCACTTGTGAAGGGACCCAACTCAACTTTCAGTACAAAATTTTTTCATGAAGTTGAAGGCCAGAATGCACTTCACTTCTTCAGGGCCCTGTTCAAAGCCCATCCAATGGCTGAACCAAATCTTGTCGTCGAAGTTTGTCTCCCATCACAAGTTCTGGACCGTCGATGCATTTGACACCTCATCCAAAGGTCCAAACTACATCAAGGCATTGAACCGCGCTCCTACAGTCGATATGGCCTTCCAGACGCTACAACATCCATCACGTTGGGCACGCGAACAGCCCGCGACCTCCCTGTCTGCAGTCGCGCCTCCCCACACTCAAAATTGCTTGATCTAATTCGCCTGTGGATCGATTTGAGCACAATTTGAGGCCAGGAGCAGGGTCACCTTACTGATTCCAAGACTGTAGAGTGTTCACTCAAGAAATTCCGTGGAGAAACGATGATTATAGCTCAACTTGACAAAGTGGCTTTTTTCACATTTTTACCGCAAATCTGCTAGGTTAACTGTCTGGAGACAATTCTCTGACATAAACCTCAAAATCTCTCCATGGCTGGTCGACAATGTGATTAGCTTCCTTCCTGTCCTTACGGCATCCAAGACGGTGAGCAGACAGCGAAGAAATCACAAGTTATGTATAAAAACCATAACCCCAAGCCCGGTTTCAATTTTCAGCTGGCTTCAAAATTGTCAATTTTTTATCAGATTTTTTCCTGTCCAATTCTATGCACAGGCTAATAATCCCTCTGCTGAGCTTAGCAAGCCTCTATAAACTAGAAATCGTGCACCAGTGCTTCTCTTTTCGTCTTCAACCCGCCGTAAACCCCGAACTCTCAGAAGACAGTTCTTCCGAAGCTCTCTTCAACGACGATGTTGTACTGTGTACACTCCCTGTATGGCTCTGATACCAACTTTGCTTTGCACAAGAACACAAATCATGCTACACAGTAACACAGACAGAAAACACTCTCCACAACAGGCTCACATAGCAACTGTCTCAAAATGAAATTACATTGTACATATAGTTGTTCACTCAGGCAACCCATGCATGACCCAGGTTGTCGTTGGCGGGATGTGTGTTCCGTCGACTTGCCTCATGGCGAGGCCAACTGATCCTTATCCACTGATAGGACCCACAGTATAGTAACACAGTGATTCTACTTTAATTCTAACTCTGTGGACTTAGGATCTCTATCTCTAACAATGTCACTCAACAATTTATACGACCAAAATAATCTTTCAACAAAGATCTGGGCTAAAATCAGCGGTCTTAATAGTTGACTTAACTGGTATGAACACAACTGACTTATTTAACTGATCCACAACAATCCAAATAGAATCATTTTGTTGTTGGGTCTTCAAAAGTTCCCAACTACAAAATCCATCAATATGCTTTCCCATCTCTTGTCAAGGATATCCAACGGATGTAACAAACTACCAGCTTTAAGTTGTTGGGTCTTTGCTAGTTGACATGGCTTGTATTTATTCACATATGACTCGACGTATGGCTTGAGTTTTGGCCAATAAAACTCTCTTCTGACCAAGTCAAGAGACTTGTGTATACTGGGATGTCCTGCACAGGGCATGTCATGACATTCAAACAAAACCTTGCGTTTGAGATCATCATTGCCAGACACACAAATCTTTCAATTCCCAAATAGCAATCCATCTCGAATGATATACTGTTCCACAATCTTCTTATCTTTCTTTGTTAGTTGAGTCCCATGTGAACCCGACTCAACACAGTCCTCATTTTTTTCGGTTCGAATAATGTTCCAAATACGACCAAAATGGGAATCGATTTCATATTTTTCTCTCATCAAAAGATATAGATCCATAGAAATATAGGTGAATGAAAACTCGTTCCGTTCATCAATCCGACTAAGAGCATCTGCAACTTGATTCAATCTACCTCTTGTATAATGGATTTCATGATCAAATTCTTGCATCAATTCAACCCATCAAGCTCTAATTTCCAAAGTTTTACCCTTACCTCTAGGGATTTCCACAGACTTTCTTTTTTTTGGACAAAATTTTATCATATGCCAGGGTTTTTAAGCCTTCTCTTTCTGGGACATAGATTTCTTCATCTTTTTTTTTTTTTTTGGTTTTTGGAGTTCTGATGTCAATTGATCCAAATGGCAGTACTAGACATTGTCTGGTGTGATTTGTAGTACACCAAACAAACAGATGAGAGATTTCTTGGCACAACTCTTTGACAAATAGCACTTTTCACAAAGACTAAAAAAAAATATTGTAAAACTTTTTTCACTCAACAGATTTTCAATCTATCTGATGTTGCCCTAGCCTTCTAATGCCTCCGGGACTATGTCTTTACTCCCCCCACTAATGCTTCTGAGCCCCAAAACCTGCAAAATACACCAAGACCTTAATGCTCTCATCAATGCAAGCCAACTCATTATTTAATGCTTTCACTCTCAAAATAAAAGTATTTCGACTTTCTTCATTCTTTTTCAAACAAGAAAAGATTTTCTTTCTTAGATTCAACACTCTAGAAGTAGACTTGGATTCATCAAGCTTCTTCAATGAATCCCAAGCATCCTTAGATGAAATACTCTTACCAACTTCCTTGAGAAGCTCATTGGTAACATTCATCTTGATCATGTGGAGAGCCTTCTTGGCCCTCTTGTCATACCTCACTTGATCTTGTTGTATTGTTGGTCTCTCCTCCAAACCTACAATAATATCCAAAACATCATTCATCTCAAGAAGTGATTCCATCCTCACTTTCCACAATGAATAGTTACTTGAGATAAGCCTATTATGGCTTTCAACATGACTCCACTTGATGTAGCCATGTAGCAATGACCTGCACAAAGCACTCCTTTGAACAACAAAAAAAGTTTTCAAAAGAAAATCACAAAGATATGAAACTTCTCAATTCTCTTCTAGCACTTATACCAAGCAAATCAACATATAAAATTATGAAATCTTGATCAACCTATGATCTATCCTCAATCTAATGTCTCTTGCCACTTCCTAAGATTGAAACACACTCAAATGAGGTTCAGTAACTTCACTATCTAGAGATACAATCAAAAATAGGGTTTTGACAAAATCACAAAAAAATGAATATGCAAATGCCAAAAACTTGATATGCAATCTATTAGCCACAACTTAGCTATTCCAATGATAAAAAAATCGGCCAAACACAACATGTGATGTGAGAAATCAGAATTGATCAAGATTATAAACCTATATAGGGTTTTTATCTACAAAAGATCCAATCTACATATGCAAGAAACTCGATTTTGGTGTAGAATCCAATCTGGCATGCTCTATCATTGATATCTTCTCCAAATCATTGATAGATGTCATTGCCTCCTTCATAACCCGAAACACAATCTTTGATACCATGTGAAAGATTTCAGATCCATAAAGATTTAAATCCATAAAATGATCTTTGGTTAGAAGAACAATATATCACCAATCTTGCCAATGTAGAAAAATCAGCATCTACACATAAAATGAGATGCAAACTCTAATAGACCTTGATCAAACATGAAAAAAAAAGTACTGTTGCTGTCCATACATTTATAGTAAGCTACTATATCTCACACTTGTGGATCTAAAAATAACAATTATTGATCATCCTACTAAACAAATGTAGCAAATATGACTAAACTAGTTGAATCTTTCATACAACACTCGATAGTGTAGGGTGTATGCAATGAAGCATGACACTCCTTGCTTAGTGAAGAAAGTGAAGGTTGAAAGCACATTACTTTTGAAACAGATTGCGGGTCAAAGAAATTCGTAGGAAGCACAATGAAACAAGTCAATCTTTTGTTGCAGAGCCTTTGTCAAAGAAGTCGACTCCCTCAATTTGTGGAACCATTGAGCATACTACTTGAGTTTTATTTTGACTTAATTTATCTTGAAATTTGCCCCTGTCATGAATATCTATGTGTGACCACTCAACTTCTCAGACTGAGAACGGATTTGACAACAATATCTTCATGACTCCATCTCAGTTTGCCACCCCTTTTGTTTCATTCCCCAAAGTACTGATACTCTCTAAAGCTTCTTCTACGACTACTACTTACTAATCTTTGCCTCAAGCCACCCCTCTTAAAATCGCTGTTGTTTCTCTTCATAGACTCACAATAATCAAATCCTTGAATTCTCACACTCGTTCAGAAGCTTCCTTGCCTTCAACTATTTCTTATAGATCAAATACAACCTTTACTTCTATATCTGATTCATTGTCCAGTTTGATTTATGTTATTTCCATTTCTCCTCTTGAACAGGTACTCTTCATAGCACTCCCAACTCGAAGGGGATATATCATTCTCGATAAGATTCCTTTTCTTTTCTCAGCCTCTAAAACTTTAAGCATCAACGATTATGAAACTTCGTTAAAAACTCCCACAACTCCACTTACAATTGCCAACTCCAGGTAGCCTATCACTCTCAAGCACTCAAAACTCAATTTGGAACCTCTTTTCTCTAGTAAGGATGAAGGCTTCAAAGTAATGACAGAAGATCCACCCTATGGTAAGAAAGCAACAATCTCATAGATAGGGAAAACAATAGATGGCTCTTTCATAGCAAGCCGTCTAGATGCTTTTTGCAAATAGGAAAGGTCGAACTTTTGAGTCAGATCTAGACATTAATAAGAGCCTTCCACTAGCGCTTTTGCAATTTGTGAGTGTGATTTGCACTCATATAGTTCCAAGATTTTGTTATTCTTGTTTTTGTGTACATTGTATTGATTTTGATTTTGATTTTGAAGAGAAACGTAGCACAATCCAGAAGGCATAAACAAATGTTGGTAGGTCTGCCATAGTTATTTAATGCGCTACGTCTCACCTTCCGATCTCAAAACCAGTCACTTATGATGCAGCGGAAGCTTTTCCACAAAATTTTGTCATCATACAATGACACAACCTATCAAAGTAAACTTTTTTTTCTAGAATGTGTGCTTACAGGAGAAGGCATCAATTCATTTTCTGGATGTGTTGACCTCATGAAATTAAATTGTGAGTTTGCATGCAATGTGAGAGAGAGAGAGAGAGAGAGAGAGAGAGAGAGAGAGAGAGAGAGAGAGAGAGAGAGAGAGAGAGAGAGAGAGAGAGAGCCTCATGCAAATTCAAATACCTTTTGCTTTTGCTTATGCCTCATGCATCATTTGCATGACGTCATAGTAATTTCTTTAAATTGACAACAAATGCATGTTACTTCAGCCTTCAACTAAGGATTTAGCCTCACATATTCAACCTGCCACCACATAATATCTTGTAACGTTGACTTTTTTTCCAAACTCCATTGACCTACCTCAACACATAGTATTGCCTTTGCAAGGCAATGCCAAAAAGCTCAGCTTCGAAATCATTGACTATGTTTTGCAAATGCAGATCCCACTGCATAAAGGTCATGTGAAAAGCAACAACTATGCATTACACAATGGAATGAGAGCTGTCATCTGACTAGCTCATTCTATAATACGTAAGGGTGATTACATGATCTTCTGCCACCCTAAGTCATGGTTGGGTATACGCTAATCTCAACTTATGGCGCACCATGTTTCAATGAATGGCATAATGACTAGACAATGTCCTACATGGAGAAGCTTCACTTTATGTCTATCTCACTCTCTCCCCATAAGGATTGGGGGTCCCATCGCCTACTTTCCCTATTTCCTTTTGCATCAAAATTATTTTATACACTCAAAAATCCTGAGTTATAAAAGTTCATTTCATACTATGTTTCCTGGTTTCCCACCGGATGCCCGGGATGGCCACGGATGAACCGGTCTCAATTGTGAGCCAATTATAGTACTGACCGGCCCTATACCGGCCAAACGGGTCGCCTTCTTCTCCTTTCCTAGCTTTCCTATTATTCAATTCACGCTCCAAAGGTACGTCGAAAGCAGACTATTGCGATCTCTCTGTTCTTCCACTGCTCGAAGTCTCGTTTTCGTTTGTTTGCTGCCTTTCTCGTCGGGGATGTACAGTTGCTCAGAAGCTGTGCACATATTCGACCTTCACAGATACGATCTCACTACTCTGGTTTTGTTTTGAAATGATCAGATCGTCGGGTTTCGAGATGGATGGCAGAGGGAATCATCTCCAAGCACAAATTGTTTTCCATTTTGTGGTCGCAGTTGCACATTCGATGCTGATATCGATTTGTCATGCGTCTAATGAAGTCGGTCTTGCAATTAAAGCGGATAATGCATGTGAGGAAGTTCTATCTTCAGCCTCATGCACATGTGAACTGTAAGTTTGTTTTCATCTTGCTCTCACTTAATTAAGTAGTCGACATAGCATGCAGGCTTCAGAAAACATCTGCAATATGAAGAGCAAACGTATCTTGCTGTTAAGATAAGGTTTATGGAGCCTGGACAATATAGAATGTAGAATGCTGACTACAGTTCTGGTATCAAGAGCAAACGCATCTTGACCAGAGTTTTGAAGAGCAAACGTATCTTGCTGGTAATTAGATAACGTTTATAAATTCTGGACAATATAGGAAATAGACTTCTGAGTGCGGTTTTAATATGAAGAGCAAACGCATTTTGCACCAGAGAAATACTCCCTCGAGTTAAGTTCTGCAACTAACAGAATCTTTTTCATTTGCGAGTATTGTACGTTAATACCGTGCTTTGCAGATTCTGGATCCAAGAGTGTCACATTTAGAAAACCAGTATAGTTGGAGGTACATATCATGTTATTACTCTTTCGCATGGTTGTATGCATTCCTATTTGGAAATTTGAGCTTTGTTTATTCTGGCTGGCAGGTTTTCTGAAACCAAGCTGCAGACTTGTTCAGATGGCTGTGCACATACAACAGAAGAACATTTCGGAAGCGGCTGTTGTATTTTTCCATTTCATGTTGCGTTGGTTTGTTCGCTCCATTCTTTGGTCAATATGAACGCAGATAGAAGCCAGCTTCCTGTAGAGGAGAACCACGATAGCAATGCAAGTTTGATGATTAGATACATTGCACAAGAAGGACAGGAGGATGTGCTTTTGAGTATTAAAGGCGCATCCTCCTCAACACGTTCGGATGATAATCTGCAAATGGTGAGGAACATCACTTTATGCTCGGCTAAATCATTCCGAATTCTTGTTCCTAGTGTTACGGTTCAGCTGAGAGAGAGAGAGAGAGAGAGAGAGAGAGAGAGAGAGAGAGAGAGAGAGAGAGAGAGAGAGAGAGAGAGAGACTATCGCAAGCTCTTGAAACGATCCAATTTTCCAAATTCTCAAGTACTCTAAAATTGACTCATCGTCTTTTCGTGGTCTGTGTTAAAGTGTCTTTGTCCTTCATTTTGCAGAATCTCCGATGGCTAGCAGAAACATTAGATCTTACTTCCTATTTGACAGATGATGAAGGCACGCCTCCTTGCTCAGACTCTACGCTACTTCCGTTGGAATCCTTCACGGTTTCCTTGATCAAAGAACATAATGACAAAGTCTTCATAAAGGACACGGATCATCTTCAGAGAAAAACTTCAATGGTCATGAATAAGAACTTTTTGAACTCTGGCACGAAGACGTTGGCTACAGTGAAGAATTCTTCCCTGATTATCGGGACGCATTACTCCCAGTACGCTTTTGAGGCTGAAAAAGGTTTTCCTCGTCAAAACATCAGCTCAATGGAAATGCGGTCTTGTAATGTTAGAACTGGAGAAATAGTTTACAAAGTTCACCTTTGGGAGTACATCCTCAGAAAGGCCAGCACTGGGACTAGTAGCTTTGTGCATAAGCTGCATGAGGATATTGGTGCATCAAAATTCAAAGCTGCTAGATTTGTCTCTTCTTCAAAAAAGCCCTTGATCTTTATTAGTGAGAAAGCCTTAATGGAGAGGCCTACGAGTAGGTTTTCAAAATCGAATGCAGAAAGTTTTCTTGCACTTCCTTCAAGAGATAAAGAATCAAAATGTTTCCAAAATATTTCTTCTAGTCTGGAGAGCATCACCAACGATTCAGGTAAGATTTCAACTGATCATTGCAGGAATGAGGACTTGCTTCCTGCTCTAACATCTGGTTATGAAATTCCCGATTCAAGCTTTACCAAACCACCTTCCAGAAAGAACGATGACAAAGTTCTTCCTCCTATAATTAGGCCTTTGCATGGTCCAGGCTCAGTTACGCTCTTCACCAGAACCAAAATTTCAAGATTCCTAAATTCAGTCATGATGATTAGTTTTGGAGTTGTTATTGGAGTTTTTCTAACTATCTACTATTTATTGAGGAATGGACCGATTAGACGGTCAGCAAATGCAAAGAAAAGGAGAGGGAAAAAGTCATTAAACGCCAGTGGGTCTGTACATATGGAAGTGGAGTGCACAAAATCTGATGAGGATTGTTCACAGAAGCAAGTCAAGCAACTGGGAGATGATACACAAGCTGGTCAGACACCTGAGTCATTATCTTTTCGGAGGTTCAAGACTAAAGACCAATTTGAGTATGGTGATGGACGCTGGGTTGGCTCTTTATTTGTCACAAACATTATCATTGGCTATGGAAGTCATGGCACTCTAGTGCTGGAGGGATATCTGAATGGGCGAAATGTGGCAGTAAAACGATTGCTTGGGCAGTTCTATGAAAAGGCACAGAAAGAAGTAACAGCTTTAATAGCATCAGATGCACATCCTAATGTTGTTCGCTACTATGCGACAGAGGAGGATTCTGACTTTGTTTATGTTGCTCTTGAACGGTGCACTTTGAACCTGAATGATTTGATTCTGGCCCATAGGTGCCCTCTTACTCTCAGTGGAGCTAGCAGCATTTCCAAGACCTACATTGGGATCAATTCATCCTTTTGCGTTGACAACCCTGTGAACGGCCACCGTTTCCATTTGTGGGATGACTTAGGTCATCCATCTTTGCAGCTGCAAAAGTTGATGCGGTACTCTTAGTGATAGCATTTGTTGATTGTGATGACTTTGCTCTGCTTACCATTGTTGGTACCTTTGTGATAGAATATTTTTTCCAGTTCGATCTTCTAAGAGTGAAATGTAGAACCTTTTGATTGAGATCAGAATATGGACTAATTGCTCTTCCTTAATTATCAAAGCTTTCTGTTTCTAAAAACTTCTAGATGCTAAGTCCATCATAAAGTTATTGTTAGCTCTCATTTGATTCTAGGTTGGTTGGTTTGAATCTCTTAGTTCTGTATTTTATATCATGAACTGATGAGCAATTTTTGTATAAGTAGTTGTATGAGCTACTTTTAGTTAAAACATACCAACTTTCCAATATTTAGACATTGACACATAAACCTTATATGACAAAGGCATCAATCAAGAATCCATCCAAAACATATTACACAGTTGTTCTTTAACAAAAATACTACAAAAGGATAGCCTTGCCAGCGCTTCTTTGAAGGAGCGAACTCATAGGCAAGGATGCATGAGCCGTTAAAACTGTTGGACTACTATTACTCATATATCGGAGTCATCGGACAAAGTGTCCCATACAACATATGCCAAGTGTCCCTTACATCTTAGGAGGTCAACCTAGCAGCCTCTAAATATGACTTAGTACCCCTATGCCAAATATAAGCACATCATTTGAAGCTAGAACCTGATTTCTACATCCACTTACAAAATTACCGTAGGCAGGTGCTTGTAACGATTATTTAAAATGTTACATTTTTACAATGGGTAAAATATAGAAGAATATGACAGATGTCCGATTCTTTTGCATGGAAATTGTGGTTACATGAGTGAAGGAAGAATCCCATGCATTGTTGACTTTGTTTTTGAAGTATTATGCAAAAAGTTGGGGACCCATGGAAGATTTATAGATCTAGCCCACTTTAAGAGAGATATGCCATCCCATCCAAGAAGTCTAGAAAGGTTCAAAATAATGAGGGAGTGAGCATATTGGGTCCAAGCTACTATGTGGAAGATGGAAATTCCGATAACGAAATTTTTTTTCCTTGTAAGGGATCGGTAGTGTTTCATTCCAACTCATTAGGAATGGTGTAAGGGATTGGTAGTGTTTGCCTTGCCAAGTTACCATTCATCCTCCATGCAAGCCTACATGTCTTCGCAAGAATTAGATAAATTCCCATAAAACCTCGATCTTACTGAGATAAACTGGCTTCACATTACTTCCACTAGGCTTCCTTAGTCTCACTCCAAAAGATCACGAACCATCCTGGTTCAAGTATCAAATGCCAACCTATACACTTGCAAATACAGCTAATGAATAAAAGCCTCAAAGAGGTGGCTTACCTGATAGTAGATAGCACTCCATCGATGTCAATCCAAGTATTGACCCCTGCTGCATTTGGTACCCATGCATTACCTCGTGCATACCATGAAGTCTATGCCATTACAATATGCCTCCAATAGATCATAGAGACTACTCTCTTACCAATGCAAGATATGGTTCCACTGAAGTAGGTCCATTCACCATCCATCCATCTATAATAGATCTTCAACAACCATTATGCCTCCATAATGCATCAACACCACCAGTTCTTTATCCTAGAACTGGCTTCCAAGGTATCTTTCCTTTTTCATTATTGCAGGCAACATGTCTGATTCACCTTTCGGCTCAAAATATATTGGCATCCCACATTCAAGCTTTAGCTGATGTCCACACGGATCATTCCTGACCTGCATCCCAAGCATTGGACTACGCCATGCTAGCAACCTTCAGAAAAACTCTGCTACTTACCTGAAGTCAACTTGTCACCTCCAAACTTGTCAAAAGTTTCATTGTGCAAGCTTAACTCTACAAACTCTAGTGATTCACTTGCTAGCTGACCTTCATGGATACTTGGTTACATGCCCTCTTTGCATCTTTGCCCCTTTATGAACGTAGCCACTCATCGAGCTGACCTTATCACTGACATCGTACACCTTGTGACCGCCATCATTGCATTGACGCCAATAACAAGCTAGTATAAATGTCTCCCCAATTGGGACATTTCTCCCTTTGCAAAAGCATGTGAAGTAATAACCACCAATTTTGACAATGCCATTGTCGATTCTCACCTTGAGATGGCGCTCCAATGTCCCTGACCTTGGTAGGTTCTAACTTCCAAAAAGTTGAACTAGAAGCCCCATGCCATTCCGCCATATTCACTAGAATAACATGGCATAATGCCTAGATCTCACCTGTGATTGGTTTCCCTCTCTCAATTCTTGCCAATCAAAAGTTTCACGATGCCTCATTGCAACTTGATCGCATTTACTAGCTTTCTCCAATGCAATTCCGCCCTTTCCGCTCTCCCTCACAATATATCGTGATTAAGCTCCTCAAAACCACTTGGGAACTTCTCCAAAGCATCTTGGATATAAGCTCATGCCTTTTTTCCAAATCTGTCACACAGACTTACAGCCAAAAATTTGGCTTAATTTGGCACTCCAGTCACCAACGCGCGCGACTACCCGTCACCTCCATCTCCACTTTCTCTTCCATGTTTTCTTCCTCTCTTGCTATTGTCAAGAATTACATATGCAACATCAAGCATTCGCCATAAGCAATCACCACAAGAAGGCGGAAGAAGAACACGCACTGTCACTCTATCACACTAACTCATACAGAATGTAAAATGTACAAATAAATCCTGAACCCCTGATAGAGAGAGAAAACCTACGAATAGACTAATAGACTAGCCTACGGCTAATGACAGCTGGTCATAGCTGTCAACATTAATGTACCTCGTAAACAGTAACAATGAAGTTTGTCATTGATTTCTAACACTCTCCCTCAATGATAAAATTACATTCTTCTATTCCTGATAGAGTACGAAACCTCTCAAATTTACATCTACCTAATGACTTAGGAAAAATATCTGCCATTTGATCTTCAGATTTACAAAAAACAAGATCAATGGCTCCATCAAGAATTTTCTCTTGAACAAAATGGTAGTGTATTTCGATGTGCTTGTTTCGAGCATGTAGAACTGGATTTTTGGCAAGGTGAATGCAACGTTGATTATCGCAAGATATAGTAGTCGCATCCACCTGTGGTTGACCTAAATCCACAAGCAATCTTCGTAACCATACCGCTTCTTGTGTAGCATTGCTGAGTGCCCGATATTCAGCTTCCGTCGATGATAAGGCTACTATAGGTTGCTTTCTGCTGCTCCATGAAATTGCAACTGTACCATAACTGAATGCATGACCACTGGTAGATTTTGTCATTAATATTACCTGCCCAATCGGCATCTGTATAACCTACCAACATTGGCGCTTCAGGCTGATCATACTTCAAACCAAAATTCAATGTCCCTCGAATGTATCTGAAAATACGTTTAGCAGACTTCCAATGTGCTTGACTAGGATCTTGCATAAATTGACTAACAACACCAACACCATAAGAAATATCAGGTCATGTGTGTGTCAAATAAATCAAACTACCCACCAGCTGTCTATACAAATAAGCATCCACTTTCTCAGATTCATCATATGCAGTAAGCTTCATGTTGACATCCATAGGTGTACTCAAAGGCTTACAATCCTGCATATTGAACTTATAAAGCAAATCTCGTGCATATTTGCTTTGTGTAAGAAAGACCATGTCTTCCTTTTGCCATACTTCAATGCCAAGACAATAGTGCATCAATCCTAGATCACTCATGTTTTACCCTCCACGGACTTCGGACACCGATTCAAGATATGAGTAGCTGTGTTGCATGCTTCTGCCCAAAAAGTATTTGGCAAACCCTTGCTCTTAAGCATTGCCCTAGCCATCTCCACAATGGATCTGTTTTTCCGTTTTGCAACTCCGTTCTGTTGTGGTGAATAGGGTGTAGTGGTTTGTCTCTTGATCCCCTGATCCTTGCAAAAGTTTACAAACTCTGTTGAAAAATACTCACTGCCACCATCTGATCTGAGGGTCTTAATATAACAACCTGTTTGTTTTTCAACTAGAGCCTTGAACTCTCTATACTTGGCAAAAGCATCAGATTTCTTGCTTATGAAATAAATCCAGATATGTCTACTATAGTCATCAATGAATGTGATGAAATAGTAACAACCACTAATGGACCTAGTTTGTATTGGTCCACACAGATCACTATGAACAAGATCAAGAATTCTATTGGCTCTTCTTGCTCCATCTTTGGGAAATCTCTCTCTATGTTGTTTTCCCAAAATGCAACCCTCACAAATTTTTCCTTCAAAAGAGATATCAGACAATCCAACAACTAGATTACCTCTTTTAAGAATTTGCAAGCTTTGAGCACTGATATGACCAAACCTTTGATGCCAAAGATCAATTCGACTATCAACAGTGCTTACCATAGCTTGAGTAAAAGATCTCGCATTCAATTTGTAGAGTCGATTCCCGTTGACTCTAGCTCCTGTAGCAATCACTTTGTAGTGATTCTTGATGTCTTTGACGAGACATTTGTCACTGTCAAACTCAACCTTGAGTTGTTGATCAGCCATCATCCCAACAGATAGTAGATTGTTAGCTAAGCCAGTCACATATTGCACATTGCTTATCTGCTTTATCTTCCCGCTGGCTAACTTCACTGGTACCACTCCAACTCATTTAACAGATAGCAATTTGCCATCAGCTTGTCCAACTTCATCACCATTGTCAGTTTCCTTGAGTTCTGAAAACCACTCTTTCCTTGAAGTCATGTGCTTGGATGCACCACTATCAATGTACCATGTATCCTTGGCTTCATCACTTGTCATTAATGCTGTAATGAACAATTTTGAACTCTCACCAGTATCATCTTCATATTGATCATCATCGTATTGATGTTGATCAGTATAATTGTCTTCATAATAATAGTCATCAAATTGATGTTGATCAGCATAATTTCCCGCTTGCCATTTGTCTTTTCTTTGTTCCATCTCCTTCTGTTTCTTGAAGCATTCACGCTCCCAGTGGCCAGGTTTGTTGCAGTACCTACAATTTCCAGGTTTATTTTGTCTTGAATAGCCGCGACTTGAGTTTCCTCCTCTCGATGGATACCTTCCACGGCCAAATCTTCCACCTCGTCCTCTAACTGCGAGAGCTTGATCATAGCTCCTGTTACGATGATTCAAGTTCTCTTGACGTTGCTCTTCTTGCAAAAGCAATCCACCTAGTTCTTCATAGGTTGGAAGATTTTCTCTTGTGGCTATATTCGTCACAAACATCTGATGTGACTCACTCAGACTATTCAATGTCAATTGCATGATCTCACGATCTTGTACTGCAATGTATGCAACTTCGTCTTCAGAAACAATATTCGAGATGTATTTGTCGTTTCAAACAATGCCTTCAATGTATCCCACGCTATTTTTGGTCCTTCTGTATCTGAAATATAGGGAATAATTGCATCTCTAACTGATAAGTTGATGACATTCTGGGCTTTCCGTTTTCTCCTATCAAATGCCCGCTGATCTTCTTCAATCACTGACCTTGTCTCTTCACCTGTCACGATCTCCCACAGCTCATTTTCCATCGAAATGTTCTTCAATTTGAATTTCCAAACTGCGGCACCTTCCAATTTGCTTGACTCATTAAGGACACTCTCGCTTAGAGTTGCCATTACTGGATAGATGAGTCTGGCTCACAAAATTTATCACACCACAGTACTGTAAATTTTTGGTATATCGGTATGACGCGCGGATGTATGACTGCTCTTGGTTTTCTTTACCTCTGGCACGTCGATCCGATATTGGTACGATGAAAAGTAGAGAGAATATAAGAACTTTCAGAGGAATATTCTAGATTCCCCACTTCGGCGCGGCGGCTACACCGCCTCCTCTTTGCAAAGATTTCGAAATGTGTGATCGTTCAAAAGATAGAGATCAGTAATGTGAAAAGTATGAAGCTTCCTAACTCTGAATGACAGTACTAGACACTATCTAGTGTGATTTGTGGTACTCCAAACAGACAAATGAGAGATTTCTTGGCAAACCTCTCACACAAATAGAACTTTCCACAACAACTAGGAAGTATTGTAAGAATCTCCCCCACTCAACAGATTTTCAATCTGTCTGATGTTGCCGTGGCCTTTTGGATGCCTCCGAGACTGTGCTTTTCACAACAACTAGGAAGTATTGTAAAAAATCTCCCCACTCAACAGATTTTCAACTTGTTTGCTGCTGCCCTGGCCTTTTTGATGCCTCCGGGACTGTGTCTTCGTTCCTCACCTATGATTCTGAGCTCCAAACCTGCAAAATACACCAAAGAAGGATTTCTTCCAGCCGTTTTTATCTCTCCAAGCTTTCACCTCCCGTGAAGGACTTTCTCACTTCGTTGCGGAGCCTGTGACAAGCTGTATCAACTGATCAGGCACGCAGGACTATTGCTGCTCTGATACCATGTCAAGAATTAGATATGCAAGATCAAGCATTCACCATAAGCAATCACCACAAGAAGGTGGAAGAAGAACACGCACTGTCACTCTATCACACTAACTCATACAGAATGTAAAATGTACAAATAAACCCTGAACCCCTGATAGAGAGAGAAAACCTACGAGTAGACTAATAGACTAGCCTACGGCTAATGACAGCTGGTCACAGCTGTCAACATTAATGTACCTCGTAAACAGTAACAATGAAGTTTATCATTGATTTCTAACAGCTATGGCCACCCTTCTCAGATCTGAAAGTTCTCCTTCTCTGATCTACAGCGGTCCACGGCCTCCTGTGGTTAGATTCACACTAGCAAGGCGCCCCTCTGTATGAATTTACAGCTTCAAGAAAGTCTTCCCACAAAGCAAGATTCAAGGTTTTGCCTGTAAAAACCCTTGCTCATGAATGTAGCTGCCTTAGAGATCTAGAAACTGTGCCTTCACCCTGTCATGGCTGAGCTTGGCCTCTTACACAAATGACAGCCTCGCAAGGGGCATGCAGGTTTGGCGTTATCGACATGTTTGGGTGCCATGCGTCACCATCCTAGGTGGTCACGTGTTGCTGGTGGGACTGTCCCACTTGTTCTGTGCCTATATAGAGATGGGGTATCCCTTTTGCCATTCACTTAGTCTACCTATTAAATGGTGACCCTCTCCACTCAACTTTGTGTGTTTAACCTTTTTTTTTTAGTTTTTGTTCAACTTTTTTTTTTTGAGGTTAGGCGTGCGCCAGCCCACGCAGGCTAGCGCGGCGCCCAACCTCCTGCTGGGTTGCTACGAGCCCGTCCTCCTACTGGCCTACTGAGTGTGAAAGTACTGTACTTTAGGACCATAAATGGATCTACAAAAGATCCACAAGAGTGATTGGATGCTTGCTTAACAATCTATCAAAAAACTAGACACAAAAAAGTTGATCTAGATTGGCAATTTGACAAACAACAAGCATTAACAATCAAAAGCATTGATAAACATTGAAATCCAAGCCCACACGTGTGTACTACAGGCTGTAGTACGGCCTTCAACCTGAGAAACAAGTAGAAATTGATTTGGTTTCATTTGGATCACAAAAACTCAATGTACATAGTGAACTAGCTTGAGATTGCCAATGAGCTCCAAAAATTTTCTATCTTCTCACTATGGAGAGAGGGAATACATAGCAAATTCGACTTCCTTCTTGAAGTTAGGTGGATTTCCAGCATGTAATAAGGAAGTTAACTCACTCTCCTTGACCTAAAATGAAACCCTAGTCTATTTCCTAGAGTTATGCTTGGTAGGTAGCTAGTTGGTCAAATTTTCACCTTAAACTTAGGTGTAGGTCCTATAAAGTAGGGATGACCACCAAATAGACATGAACAACTCTCTTGACTTGACCTAACCTACATTAGGATGGGTTTCCCATGTGGCATAATGGCCTCACATGTGTGGGACCCACTTGTGTACACAATTTACACTATTCTACATGGTTTTTGATCAAGCTAGATTTGCCAATTTTTGGCAATTCTTCACACTCCTCAAATTTAGCTTGATCTATTTACAACTCTCTTGATAGATCAATGAAAGCTTTTAGAAGTGTCTAAAAAATCCAGCTACAAAGAAGGAACTTTTGAGACTCCAATAGAGAATGATGTCCATGAAAGATCTTTCACCACCTCTTAGAGGATCCCTTACAAGATGTTCCATAAATGTGTCTATATACATGTAGCACACTTCAAAACTAAACATCATGCCAAGCCATGGATTCCAAGGCATTTTGTGCACTTGAAGATACATCAATTAAAATATTAAGTGCATAAATAATGTTGCCAAAGACAACTTGTCTTGCTTGATCCATATGATTGAGCCTAGATGGCTCCATCTTGATACTCAAGGTTTTTCTTGGAGTCCTCGGGTCTTGAGCTTGCTCCTCCACTTGACTTGACTCCAAACCATCAATGAATTGAATAAGGTGTTGATCCAAAGGTGATTCTTCAAGTTTACAAATCTTCCACTCTTGAAAGATCACATTTCCACCATTGACAAATTCTTTGGCTGAAAACAAGTAGATTCTACAATCTCTACTTGAAGAGCAAAACACTACCATTATTCCTATCATTGAAATAGGATAATCTTTGGTGCTTACATTGGAATGATCATGCTCAAAGCCTGTGGACCCAAAGATTTCCAATACAAATGATGTTTCATCTTTTATGACACTATTCAAACTATTACAAAAATAGTTATCCAATGAAATTGCTTTATCAACAACAAATGTAGATTTCAAAGCATCCCATTTCATTGTCTTGTCATACAAAGTAATAAACACCATGAATCTTAAAGGTAAGAAACAAGTCACCTCATGTCTACTAATACTTTTCAAAAAGTATTCAAAGATAGTAAACTCTCCAATGCTCACCACCCTTGCAAGATGCACACTTGAATGGACAATTTGCATGCAATTTGATGACTCGGACATTGTCATTGAGGACTCCCTTGGAACTCTCATGCTTTGAGGCTGATCCTCAAGATCTTCCTCCTTTTGATGCTCCTCCTCAATGCAAGCAAGATCACACTTTGCCAAGATCTCCTCTTGAGTGATCTCCTCCTTTGCCAAGCTCATTCTTTCAAAAGCAACACTAGCTTCCAACTTAAACAATCTTCCATGTTTAAATCCCTTTGCAATACAAACATCATTCTTCAAGATGAAGCAAACACCATGCTTAAAGTGGACATCCAAACCACTTTTTAAGAGTAGACCAACACTAAGCATATTCTTGGTGATTGATGGTACATAAAGGACATTTTCTAGATTCATACATTTTGAGGATTCTAGACACAAATAGATGGTGCCAACACCATCTATCCTACACTCTTCATCATTTGCAGTAAAGACAAACTTTTTAGCATCATTGAATGAGTGTAAGGTTGAGAAAAAGTCCTTTTCACAAGACATGTGGGAGCTAGCCCCACTGTCAATCCACCAATTGTCTCTTGAATTGCTATTGCTTGTTGGTGAGGATGTAGATGCCATCAAGAATATCTACTTCATCCTCCTCCTCCTCCTTTGCAAGGTTTCCTTGTTTGTCCTCCTCCACTTGTGCTCTTAGCCTCTTGTAGCATTTAGATGCATAATGCCCCTTCTTTCCACAAAAGAAGCATTTTTGCTTTGACTTGTCCTTTGAGCTTGATGCATCATCCTCTTCTTTGGCCTCCTTTGGATGCTTCTTCTTTCCATTGGTCTTCTTTTTGCCCTTGAATGAAAAATTGGCTTTCTCATCACCATCCTGCAAAGACAAGGAACTCATCCTAGATTTTGCATGGAGCATCTTACACTCTTCAGCCACTAATACACTGTGAAGTTTTTCTATAGTTGGCAAAGTGTCTTGGATGGCAAAACTTTCGACCAAATTTGCAAAGTCATCTCCTAGACCATTAAGGACAATTTGTACAAGCTCTGCATCATGAATCTTCTCTCCAATGGAAGCCAACTCCCTACTTAGAGACTTGATTCTGAGTACATAATCCTGTGCACTCTCCTCACTTCTCCTCATGCTTTGCAAAATTTGATTTCTAAGCATAAGAACTCTAGAAGTGTTGCTAGACTCATAGATTGATTTTAAAGACTCCCAAGCCTCTTTAGCATTAGTACAAGCTGATACTTTTCTCAACAAATCATTGCTCACATTCATCTTCACACAATGAAGTGCAAGCCTAGATCTCTTCTTGTACCTTGCTAACTCCTGTGCACCTAGAGGTTCATCTTCATCTTCATCTTCAATCAAGAACTCATAAAGGTCTTGGAGCACCAAGAGTGACTCCATTCTAACCTTCCAAATAGCATAATTTGTAGAATTCAACCTCTCACTAGTTTCTAGAAGGTATGCTCCAGCAGATCCCATCTTACTAGTGACTTCTACAAACAAGAAATAGATTTGATTGACTTGAAACTCACAAAGGTCTCACACTTGCAGTGTTTCACTCAAATTTGATTTCTAATCCAACAAATGGACTTATAATCACAGTTCTATCACTCCCCCACAAAGCTGGAATGAAGATAAGATGAAGTGAAAACTACTTTCAAACAAATCTTGCCAAGAAATGGATTTGATTGTCTCTAAAAACTCACTAAGGTCTCTCTCTTGTAGTTTTTCACTCAAATTAGATTTCTAATCCAACAAATGGACTTATAATCTCAGTTCTAGCACTCCCTCACAAAGTTGGAATGAAGATAAGATGATGTGAAATCTAGTTACAATCAAATCTTGCCAAATTTGGCTATTTTTGGACAAAAAAAATGACTTAATCTCTTTCTTCTTGGTGTACTTTCAAGACCTGTTTTTAACCTTAATAGGACCTGAACTCAGCCTAGATTAATTAGATTCCATGAAACAAATTCAAATCTAATCAATGGCAAATGATCTTGGTAGATTATCCTAGGATCTCCACCAAAAATTACACCAATAGCTCACAAATTGAATTTTTTTGGATCAAATGAATACCATGCATTAAATGCAGGTTCAGAGGTGCCCACACATGTGGACAATACGGATTTGGACCCCTACCAAGTTTGGGATCAAATCTCCTCACCATAATCAAGATTCTAGCTTGCCCTCTCAATACTAGTTTTTAGCACCAAAACTTGCTAAAAATGGATTTGCATTAGATCAATGGCTTATGCTCTTGTACTTGGCTCTGATACCATGTGAAAGTACTGTACTTTAGGACCATAAATGGATCTACAAAAGATCCACAAGAGTGATTGGATGCTTGCTTAACAATCTATCAAAAAACTAGACACAAAAAAGTTGATCTAGATTGGCAATTTGACAAACAACAAGCATTAACAATCAAAAGCATTGATAAACATTGAAATCCGAGCCCACATGTGTGTACTACAGGCTGTAGTACAGCCTTCAACCTGAGAAACAAGTAGAAATTGATTTGGTTTCATTTGGATCACAAAAACTCAATGTACATAGTGAACTAGCTTGAGATTGCCAATGAGCTCCAAAAATTTTCTATCTTCTCACTATGGAGAGAGGGAATACATAGCAAATTCGACTTCCTTCTTGAAGTTAGGTGGATTTCCAGCATGTAATAAGGAAGTTAACTCACTCTCCTTGACCTAAAATGAAACCCTAGTCTATTTCCTAGAGTTATGCTTGGTAGGTAGCTAGTTGGTCAAATTTTCACCTTAAACTTAGGTGTAGGTCCTATAAAGTAGGGATGACCACCAAATAGACATGAACAACTCTCTTGACTTGACCTAACCTACATTAGGATGGGTTTCCCATGTGGCATAATGGCCTCACATGTGTGGGACCCACTTGTGTACACAATTTACACTATTCTACATGGTTTTTGATCAAGCTAGATTTGCCAATTTTTGGCAATTCTTCACACTCCTCAAATTTAGCTTGATCTATTTACAACTCTCTTGATAGATCAATGAAAGCTTTTAGAAGTGTCTAAAAAATCCAGCTACAAAGAAGGAACTTTTGAGACTCCAATAGAGAATGATGTCCATGAAAGATCTTTCACCACCTCTTAGAGGATCCCTTACAAGATGTTCCATAAATGTGTCTATATACATGTAGCACACTTCAAAACTAAACATCATGCCAAGCCATGGATTCCAAGGCATTTTGTGCACTTGAAGATACATCAATTAAAATATTAAGTGCATAAATAATGTTGCCAAAGACAACTTGTCTTGCTTGATCCATATGATTGAGCCTAGATGGCTCCATCTTGATACTCAAGGTTTTTCTTGGAGTCCTCGGGTCTTGAGCTTGCTCCTCCACTTGACTTGACTCCAAACCATCAATGAATTGAATAAGGTGTTGATCCAAAGGTGATTCTTCAAGTTTACAAATCTTCCACTCTTGAAAGATCACATTTCCACCATTGACAAATTCTTTGGCTGAAAACAAGTAGATTCTACAATCTCTACTTGAAGAGCAAAACACTACCATTATTCCTATCATTGAAATAGGATAATCTTTGGTGCTTACATTGGAATGATCATGCTCAAAGCCTGTGGACCCAAAGATTTCCAATACAAATGATGTTTCATCTTTTATGACACTATTCAAACTATTACAAAAATAGTTATCCAATGAAATTGCTTTATCAACAACAAATGTAGATTTCAAAGCATCCCATTTCATTGTCTTGTCATACAAAGTAATAAACACCATGAATCTTAAAGGTAAGAAACAAGTCACCTCATGTCTACTAATACTTTTCAAAAAGTATTCAAAGATAGTAAACTCTCCAATGCTCACCACCCTTGCAAGATGCACACTTGAATGGACAATTTGCATGCAATTTGATGACTCGGACATTGTCATTGAGGACTCCCTTGGAACTCTCATGCTTTGAGGCTGATCCTCAAGATCTTCCTCCTTTTGATGCTCCTCCTCAATGCAAGCAAGATCACACTTTGCCAAGATCTCCTCTTGAGTGATCTCCTCCTTTGCCAAGCTCATTCTTTCAAAAGCAACACTAGCTTCCAACTTAAACAATCTTCCATGTTTAAATCCCTTTGCAATACAAACATCATTCTTCAAGATGAAGCAAACACCATGCTTAAAGTGGACATCCAAACCACTTTTTAAGAGTAGACCAACACTAAGCATATTCTTGGTGATTGATGGTACATAAAGGACATTTTCTAGATTCATACATTTTGAGGATTCTAGACACAAATAGATGGTGCCAACACCATCTATCCTACACTCTTCATCATTTGCAGTAAAGACAAACTTTTTAGCATCATTGAATGAGTGTAAGGTTGAGAAAAAGTCCTTTTCACAAGACATGTGGGAGCTAGCCCCACTGTCAATCCACCAATTGTCTCTTGAATTGCTATTGCTTGTTGGTGAGGATGTAGATGCCATCAAGAATATCTACTTCATCCTCCTCCTCCTCCTTTGCAAGGTTTCCTTGTTTGTCCTCCTCCACTTGTGCTCTTAGCCTCTTGTAGCATTTAGATGCATAATGCCCCTTCTTTCCACAAAAGAAGCATTTTTGCTTTGACTTGTCCTTTGAGCTTGATGCATCATCCTCTTCTTTGGCCTCCTTTGGATGCTTCTTCTTTCCATTGGTCTTCTTTTTGCCCTTGAATGAAAAATTGGCTTTCTCATCACCATCCTGCAAAGACAAGGAACTCATCCTAGATTTTGCATGGAGCATCTTACACTCTTCAGCCACTAATACACTGTGAAGTTTTTCTATAGTTGGCAAAGTGTCTTGGATGGCAAAACTTTCGACCAAATTTGCAAAGTCATCTCCTAGACCATTAAGGACAATTTGTACAAGCTCTGCATCATGAATCTTCTCTCCAATGGAAGCCAACTCCCTACTTAGAGACTTGATTCTGAGTACATAATCCTGTGCACTCTCCTCACTTCTCCTCATGCTTTGCAAAATTTGATTTCTAAGCATAAGAACTCTAGAAGTGTTGCTAGACTCATAGATTGATTTTAAAGACTCCCAAGCCTCTTTAGCATTAGTACAAGCTGATACTTTTCTCAACAAATCATTGCTCACATTCATCTTCACACAATGAAGTGCAAGCCTAGATCTCTTCTTGTACCTTGCTAACTCCTGTGCACCTAGAGGTTCATCTTCATCTTCATCTTCAATCAAGAACTCATAAAGGTCTTGGAGCACCAAGAGTGACTCCATTCTAACCTTCCAAATAGCATAATTTGTAGAATTCAACCTCTCACTAGTTTCTAGAAGGTATGCTCCAGCAGATCCCATCTTACTAGTGACTTCTACAAACAAGAAATAGATTTGATTGACTTGAAACTCACAAAGGTCTCACACTTGCAGTGTTTCACTCAAATTTGATTTCTAATCCAACAAATGGACTTATAATCACAGTTCTATCACTCCCCCACAAAGCTGGAATGAAGATAAGATGAAGTGAAAACTACTTTCAAACAAATCTTGCCAAGAAATGGATTTGATTGTCTCTAAAAACTCACTAAGGTCTCTCTCTTGTAGTTTTTCACTCAAATTAGATTTCTAATCCAACAAATGGACTTATAATCTCAGTTCTAGCACTCCCTCACAAAGTTGGAATGAAGATAAGATGATGTGAAATCTAGTTACAATCAAATCTTGCCAAATTTGGCTATTTTTGGACAAAAAAAATGACTTAATCTCTTTCTTCTTGGTGTACTTTCAAGACCTGTTTTTAACCTTAATAGGACCTGAACTCAGCCTAGATTAATTAGATTCCATGAAACAAATTCAAATCTAATCAATGGCAAATGATCTTGGTAGATTATCCTAGGATCTCCACCAAAAATTACACCAATAGCTCACAAATTGAATTTTTTTGGATCAAATGAATACCATGCATTAAATGCAGGTTCAGAGGTGCCCACACATGTGGACAATACGGATTTGGACCCCTACCAAGTTTGGGATCAAATCTCCTCACCATAATCAAGATTCTAGCTTGCCCTCTCAATACTAGTTTTTAGCACCAAAACTTGCTAAAAATGGATTTGCATTAGATCAATGGCTTATGCTCTTGTACTTGGCTCTGATACCATGTGAAAGTACTGTACTTTAGGACCATAAATGGATCTACAAAAGATCCACAAGAGTGATTGGATGCTTGCTTAACAATCTATCAAAAAACTAGACACAAAAAAGTTGATCTAGATTGGCAATTTGACAAACAACAAGCATTAACAATCAAAAGCATTGATAAACATTGAAATCCGAGCCCACATGTGTGTACTACAGGCTGTAGTACAGCCTTCAACCTGAGAAACAAGTAGAAATTGATTTGGTTTCATTTGGATCACAAAAACTCAATGTACATAGTGAACTAGCTTGAGATTGCCAATTGAGCTCCAAAAATTTTCTATCTTCTCACTATGGAGAGAGGGAATACATAGCAAATTCGACTTCCTTCTTGAAGTTAGGTGGATTTCCAGCATGTAATAAGGAAGTTAACTCACTCTCCTTGACCTAAAATGAAACCCTAGTCTATTTCCTAGAGTTATGCTTGGTAGGTAGCTAGTTGGTCAAATTTTCACCTTAAACTTAGGTGTAGGTCCTATAAAGTAGGGATGACCACCAAATAGACATGAACAACTCTCTTGACTTGACCTAACCTACATTAGGATGGGTTTCCCATGTGGCATAATGGCCTCACATGTGTGGGACCCACTTGTGTACACAATTTACACTATTCTACATGGTTTTTGATCAAGCTAGATTTGCCAATTTTTGGCAATTCTTCACACTGAGGACCGTACATTGGAGGAGAAGGGGGGGGAGGTTTGTTAATGTCTCCTCCATACCGTCAATTCTTTAGAAGCCACGGCGCACTAGGCAACGGTTGTGTTCCTCTTTTTTTTCAAAATAAGTGTAAAAAGGGGGGGGGGGTGTATTTCCTCTCCACCATTATAATGTACTTTTTATGGTGTACTCCCTTTGAAATTGATGGGGGAGGGAGTGTCCCCCAAGAATTTTTGTTTTCAACATTTGAAGAAACTTTTTACAGAAAGTTTGATAAGCTTAAAGCAAAATAAAACCTTAAACTCTAAGTTGAAAAGAAAGAAAAGTTTTAAAAGCTAAAAGAACTTTTTGTTAAGTTCTTGTTCTTTTGGTACTTTGTCCTCTTGACAATACCGTCTCTCCTCCTTGCTCCTCCCTGTGTACTTGCAAGCTTCAAGAGAGAGTGCACCTCTCTTGGAGAGAGGAGAGGTACGTAGGTGGGAGAGGAGTGGAGTTGGGGCCTAAAATGGCCATAATCCAAGTAGCAGCACAGCCCCGTGGGGATCCACCTTGGTCAAAGGGCCAAAAAGGAACATGTGGACTCCTTTTTGGGGCCCATGGACCATTTGGCATGGTTGGGGCATGGGTGTGGTTAAACATGAAGATGGCTACATATGCATGGGTCAGGGTGTGGGGTTTGAGGAGAGGGGTAAAGGGATGTACCTTGACATCCCTTCACTCCACTTCTCCTGTTGCAAGGTAAGCTCTCTAAGTTTGTGTATTTCCAAGCTTTTTGTGCTATACACACCAATGTTTTATGGTACCTTTACGGCGAGCTTCTGCAATCGAGGAACATCACCCCCATACTTGTCCCACCATGAAATAGGGCGCAATTGTCCTTCTCTGAGCTGCGCTCCTGGACACCCAACTCAAGAGTCTCGCGCCTACATAGTGCACACATGACAATGCACATTGAAGATCATTCATTAGTGGGTCTTATGCAGTGCGAGTGTGACAATGTGGCCACTCACCTCATTCAAATTCCAGAAAGACTAAGGACTTGAAAAAATAACAAATGTTATAGAAATGTCACGACTTATACCTAAAGACATTGAGGTCATCCCTGAGTGAATCCTATATGACAGGATCAGGATAGACCCTGATAGGCTCTAGCTCCCTATCCATGGAGTTTTGCTCGGCAACCAATTGAGCCGTCCTCAATTGCTGCATGGATGGTCCCTCCCACTTTGAACCAATCCTAGACACATGTCTCATCATCTCTCTCCATGCAGGGTCACAAGGGGAGGTCGCACATGTAGAAACACCTCCTAACAGACACATTGGCCATCTCCTTGCTACTTTGCTGGAAGGATACCACATACACATCCCTGCCCCTAAGCTGTGTACGACTTTGGGCATGAGAAGAGCCTCGTGACAGTGGTGCCACCGTATCGGTCTGACTCTGAGTCTGACCTTGTGATGTAAGGGTCTGTTGGAACTATTGCAAATTGCTAGTGGCCACTGGCCACAAATTAATAGTTACTATCTAGATTCTACGACAATGGAGATAGATGAATCGTGATAGTAGTCTGTAGATTGTAGTAATGTTAAAGTACATACTACATGCAATTATAATTTATGAGACAATCATCAATGCAAATATTTTCTATTTAGCATCTAGCAACAACTTACAATTGTCAATAACTCAGGATTTATAACAGCTTAGGAATCATTGATTACGATCACTAACCTGTGGTCGAAGGACCAGCCTATTAGGTAGCCGTAGATGGAGCTGTAGGTATCATCAACGAGTCTGGTTCTTGCATACAACCTGCGATCTCATAACCACGCAAACGCAAAACGTGTGCCTTTATTCTTGCGGGGCCACCCGTGTAGTCCTTGCCGCAATACTTACATGTCCACTTAGTGCCTGAGGTGCCATAATTCGAAGCGATTGTCACATGATCCCACAAGGAATCCTTCTCTCTCGCCATGGTATCTAGTCTCTCTCCCCCTCAAGAGTCAATACTCAGTGGCAAGTGCCCACTCAAACTCGTATGATCTAGATTCTAATTTTTCTCAATAGACTACCTAACCTAAGTTACTAATACTTATTGCTAAGTTCTAACACACCAAATCAACATCTAGCATTCTAACTTAACATTTCTAAATTCTAATTTCTCACTCACACACACACCTAAAGGCTTACTTTCCCTCCCTCCACACACACACACACACACGACACACACACACCTAACTCTACCTCCCTCTCTCTCAAACACACTCTACACACACACACAACTAAGTCTACTTCCCTCTTTCTCAAACATACTCTTCTAAGAATCTATTCACACACACACACACACACACACATTGTCAAACACACACACACACAAACCTTATTCTACCTCCCTTCCCCTTTGAACTTTCAAAATCTCTCTCTCTCTCTCTCTCTCTCTCTCTCTCTCTCTCTCTCTCTCTCTCTTCTCTCTCTCTCTCATCTGGTCTCTTGGGAGTCGGATCTGGATTCTGGAAATGCAATCAAACAGGGGCTCGGGCCAGCAGGTGATGCGTTTTCTTTTTTGAAAACAGTTCGAACCTCAAAAAAACGGTTTGAATCGGACTTTCAATTTGGGTTCTTTCACTGAATTGCGATTCGACACAATATTGATACACTTGTTTTTGGTGGTTTTTACACCTTTGTTCACCGTTTTTCCTTGAGTTTCTTGCAACACCTCTCTCTTTACCATGGAGTCTCCAATGGAAGGAACTCAAGCTCCAGGCCCAACAGTGGCCAATATGGACGAAATAGTGCTTGCCATTAATTTGTTGCAGCAACAAAACTTGACATGCAGTCAAAGCATGAAAACGAATGTCACGATAGTCTCAGTGCGGGACATCTTGGTATACAAAGAATGCTTGACCTTGTAAAAAGAGAATTTTTATTGGCCACAAATGAAAGGTCAGGAGGCATACGTTCAAAATTGTGAACAATGCCAAGTTAATAAAGTGGAAAGGCTCAAAGCAGTTGGTCTGTTACATCCATTGGAAATTCCCAACAAGAAGTGGGAAAGTATTTCCATGGATTTTCTAATCGGATTTTTCAAATTTGGAAAGAGTCATGACAACATTCGGGTATTAGTTGACAAACTAACCAAGAGTTTATTCCAATAAAGTCTATTGTTAAGGCTTCAGAACTTGCACAACATTTCATTAAAAAAAGTGTTCAGGTATGGATTGCCGAACTATATTGTTAGTGATCGAGACTCTAAGTTCACTAGCAAGTTCTGGCAAGCAGTCTTTGAAAGACTGGAAACTACTTCAAGTCTCTCGTCTTTGGATCACCCAAAATCTAATGGGCAGACCGAACGTATGGAGGATATGCTACATGCATATGTTTCCAGATGACAGTCAGATTGGGAAAAGTATCTCCCAATGGTTGAGTTTGCATACAATAGTATGAAGCATTTTGCCACCAGATTTAGTCTTTTTATGCTTCTGTATGGCTTTCAGCCTCGTTCCCCTATTTTTGTTGGACTCAAAGGTCAGGAAATCTTGTAGGTGGCTAAGGAAAGCATCAGATCGGCTCAGGATAGAGCCCAATTGTTATGTCCATGTCCTGTACAAGGGAATTGGAATAATTCCTGACGTTGATAGCCGGTCACTCCAGTTGTATGTGATTATTAGTTATGCTACGTCATTCCGACGTGGTCGTATCAAGTAATTAAAAATCATATGAGGGCCCAGACCTATAATTGGACATAGGAGCACATGCATAGTGAACACTGCTTCAATGCAAGAATAGGAGGTCAATAGCTTAATTTAGGTTGCATGGGAGTCCTAAGGGGAATATTCTCTCTCTCTTGGAGAGGATATATCCTATGGAAACTCGCCCATCCTCCTATTGTGAATTGTGATTCTTGAGCCAGTTTCTCCTCTCCTCTCTTGTGTTCTTCACTGTGGCTTGGGGGTGGATTGGTTAGGGTATTGACTAGCCTCTCCATATTGGTTGGGTGGTTCATGCTCCACAGGTGTCCTTTTGGTTTGCATGTGACAGGATTCTTGAAGATCTTCACTTGGCGATCGTTATAGTGGTATCAGAGCTTGGATCACATCTACCAAGAGGTGGAGCTTGAGGATCTTGGAATTTTGCAGTTCTTTTGTTGTATCTCTTTGCTTATTCTTCCAGGTGTTGGAATTCAATTTCAAGTAGGTGGCTTCTCAGATCCCATGATGTTTGAATAGTCAAAAGGTTGATTAGATAGTGATTTCGGACCATAAATGGGCTATAGAAACCATGTTTGACTAGAATCAGACCTTTTAATGCTTGCATGCAATGGATTTACAAGGATTAGGATCAGATTGCACTTATTCGTGGATTTCCCTCACAAATTTTGGTCAAAATTGGTCAAAAAATGAGGTTTTTTGATGTTTTTTGGACTAAATTTGGGGTAGATCTCAAAATTCTCAGCCAAGACTTGGTATGAGCGTTTTCAGAGATGTAATGAAGCTGTCCCAGAGCTGTCATAAAGTTTGGTTGGGATTAGACACCATTAGGAGGCTTAAAACATAAAAAATTAGTGTAATTTTGATGATTTTTGAGCATGAATACCTCTCAATTGGGGGTCTGAACCTGTTGGCTCTTGCTACAAGCTTAAAGATATGATGGATTGCCTCTGATTTGAGCCATCATGCATCCAATCTGGATAGATGTGCATTAGACACCATCATATTGAAGTTTTGCTTGTTGAAGGTGGCCAAAAATGCATTTTTTGTATGATTTGAGCTTATGATTGCTTGCTGGACCATCCACTAAATGAAGTAAACTCTCCACACGTGAAACCATTTTCTATATGAGAATGCATGTGAGACTGATGATTTCTCCTTCCAAAAGTGCGCCCTCCTACCTATTTTTTGTGCATTTACTGCTCACACGTGTGAAGCCTAGGTGGCAGGGTGATGTGCAAGTGCCTTATCCGTACTGTGCTTTACAACAACCAATTTGGTGTCCTGTAGAAAAAGTTATGGCCGTCTGAAATTTGGCAATTTTTGAACTAAAATTTGCAAAATTCTGGAAATGTTCTGATGCATGCATGCATGCTTGTAATTCAATGTAGTGCTTATCTGTTGATGGAAATGTATGGATAGACTTGTAGGCATGCTTGGATGCATGTTGCATGCGTAATCAGTGATTCGATCAGTAGATTTCTTGCATGTAGCTATTTTTGGTAATTCTAGATCAAAAAGCAGATTTCCTGGCAACTAGGCTATTTACGGAATTTTTTCGTTTTTTCGAAAAAGTCAGTGGATGTCAAGATAGTTGCATGCAGAATGTTTCGAAATGGTTCAGAATGTGACAGTGCCTGTGAATTTGTTAAATCGATTTTCCAAATCGATTTTCACAGTTGGTCCATTTCGGTCGGATTTTGGAAATTCTCGGGTTTCGTAAATTTTTAGACTTGGTCCTAAAAGTTGTTGTTTAATCAGTCTGATATTGATTTTGCAAAATTTTTGGCTTAATTGAGTGAAAGACCTTGCTGAGTAATATCGGCCAGTTATGAAAGTTCTGAACTTTTCACTTGTTAGTTGATGATTGGATCTCGACTAATTAAGCTAATTTTGCATGTCAGGAAATCAATATGGCAGATGATAATGCAAATGCAGCTCTTGATGGTCAGGTGCCAATGCCTACCTATCTGCAAATTTGCCAATTGTTAAGCCAAGCGCTTAATAAGATAAACAACATGAACACTTTACGAGATCAACAAATGGAAGTACTGTTGAATCAAGTGAAAACTTTATCTGCACCGAATTTGGGCTTTCAGCCTGAACCTTTTTCGGGGGAGAAGAAAGAGAAAAAACCTAAAGTTGTGGATGACTGGTTAACCAAGTGGACCGGTTATTTTAATCTACACGGAATTCCTGAAGAAAAAAAGATTGAGAGTGTTATTTTGTTTTTCCGTGGGAAAGCTTCATCGTGGTGGCGTGATCTGCAACCTTAACCTACCACATGGGACGAGTTTATGGAGGTGTTCAGAAAGTCGTTTGTGGTTGTGGACGACTCAGATGTCTACCAAAGATTTGTGAATTGCAAAATGGGTACTCGGAGTTTGGACTCATACCTGCAAGATTTTATGGATTTATGGAATAAAGTTCCCTCATTCGATGCAAAACTGGCACTGTGGCAGTTTATCCTAGATCTGCTTGCAGATTATCAGAATGAGTGTAATCGTAATGTGCTTCAAACTTTCGATGACGTCGTACGAGTCGCAAAAGTGTATGATTCCATAGTGGTGGCATCTAGGAAGCAATTACAGGCTAATCCATCTGGATCATCCGGACCCAGCCAGAAGAAAGGGAAAAAAAGAGTTCGTGGTAACAAAAAACCTAAGTAGTTTGACGAACTAGATTAAGCTGCATCTGAATTTAGACAAAAGAAGCGTTTGTCCCAGAAAAAGGTAAGACGGACCAATGTGTGTTTCCATTGTAGTCAGTCTGGACATGTTATGAAATTCTGCCCTGAGCGAAGGCGCAGCTCAAGTGATTGAGATGCCAGGTAAAGAAAATATTAAGCTGGAAATTAATAAAGTTAATTGTGAGTGCGATTGTTCTTTTAGTACTACTTCATTCTTGCCAAATGATTTATTTCGTTTGAAAGGCAGTGTGAATGGACATGAAGTTAGTATTCTAGTGGATAGTGGATCTACTCATTATTTCATTAACTTTGGTCTTGTGCAGAAACTCGGCCTCAAAACTGAAGCCAGTAACCATAGATATCGAGTATATCTACCTTCAGGTGCGGAGTTGGAGACGTGGGATGTTAAAGTTCCAAAGCTCCTAGTTTGGATCCAAGATTATAGAGAGTTCATTGATTTCCATGTTTTAGATTTAGCGCGTATGACATAATTTGGTCTTTTAATAAGCATCCTGAGATAGACTTTGAGAAGCATGTTCTCTCTTTTCAGGAGGGTAAAGAAATAGTTACATTGTTTGGAGACAATTTTGTACATCCATCTGGGATGAGTTCATTTGCTGTTGTATTGGAAATTTTTGATTCACAGTATGAAGCTTATTCTTTATTTGCTAAGCCAATTTTGGATTTATCTGAAATGCATCTAAGTAGTTGTGAATTGTCAAAGATTCTTAACTTGGTAGACTTAGATCAGGAGCAAATTGAGAAGAATAAGATACTGTCTGAATTTAATGATGTATTTTCTAGTTGAATTACCTCATGGGATACCGCCATCCAGATCAGTAGACCATAAGATAGAGTTAATTCCAGGTAGTCACCCTATCTCTAGACAACCTTACAGGTTCTCTTAGAAAGAAGAGATAGAGATTACTAAGCAAATTGAAAATCACCTAAAGATGGGTCATATTCAGCCAAGTAAGTCGCCTTGGGGTGCTCCTGTTCTTCTTAAATCGAAGAAAGATGGAGGCTTCAAGTTGTGTGTGGACTACAAGGGGTTGAATGAGATCCGATATATCGAGGGCAGCTCTAACCAAGTTGCGGATGCGCTTAGTCGGATTGGTGAACTTAATGATCTTTCATTCACCCAGATTTCCACTGATCTATATCTTTCGCTGAGAGGAAAGTGTGAATCGGATTCTCATTTTGGTCCCATCTGGAAGATGGTGGAGACAGGAAAAAATGAGAATGGAATAGAGATTTACTCACAGGGGTCTCAGGTTCCTAGGAAAGATAAGAAGATAGCAGAACAGTTCTCTATCCGAGGTGGGTTACTATTTGTGTACCAGCGGATGATGAGTTAAAGAATAGGATTCTTTATGAGTGTCATGATGTTCCCTGTGCAGGTCATCCGGGTATACATAGGACTTTGGACTTGGTCAGAAGAGAGTATTATTGGCCAAAATTGAAGCCATGTGTCAAGTCTTATGTGTAGACCTTGTCAGTTAGCCAAAGCTGAACGCTTGAAGAATGGAGGATTGTTACATCCCCTAGATATCCCTCAGAAACGATGGGAAAGTATATCTATGGATTTTGTGGTTGGACTTCTAAAGACCCAATGCCAAAATGATTCTATTTGGGTTGTGGTAGACAGGTTGAAAAAGTTAGCTACTTTTATAGCAGTCAAGTCAACTGCTAAGGCTTCGGATGTAGCCCAGTATTTTGTGGAAAGATTATTTAGTCTTTATGGACTGCCAAGTGATATAGTTAGTGATAGAGATCCTAAATTTACAGGTCACTTTTGGTCAGTTGTGTTCCATAAGCTTGAAACCTCGCTTAGTTTTAGTTCTTCTGATCATCCTGAATCAGATGGCCAGACTGAGAGAACTAATCAGACTATGGAGGATATGTTGAGAATATATGTGTCTCACAGGCAATATCAGTGGGAAGATTACGTTCCTTTGATTGAGTTTGCTTATAACAGTAGGAAACATTCTGCTACTGGTTATAGTCCGTTTATGCTGATGTACGGTTTTCAACCTAGATCTCCGGTAAATGTGGAGATCTAGAAAGTTGCGGATTTCTTGCATGATATGCATGAAATGTTGCAAGTGGCCTGTGATTGTATCCGGAGTGCTCAGGATAGAGCTAAGTACTATGCCGATCTTAAGAGGTCTCCCAGAGATTTTAAAGTTGATGACTGGGTATATCTTAGAATACCTAAGGATTCTAAGACTATGCGTACGGGGAGGCATCATAAATTGTCTACGAGATATTGTGGACCGTCTCGGATTATAAAGAAAATTGGTTCTTTAGCTTACGAACTAGATCTTCAGAACAAGTCTACAGCTCACCCTGTGTTTCATGTAAGCCATCTAAAATTAAGTTTACATGAAGGTGACGTAGTTGGTTCAGAGGAAGATCTTACCCATTTGGAGGACTTATCGCTTACTGTTCCTTTGGAACCTGAAAAAGTAATCAGAGCCAGAGATAAACAATTGAGAAATCGTTCTATCTCTGAGTGGGGACGGATTGAGGATGATGATTTGTGGGAGCGGGTCGAAAGCATAAAGAAGAATTTACCTAGATTTCACTTCTAAAGATAGAAGTGGTTCAAGGGGGGAAGAATGTTATCTCCATGTCCTGTACAAGGGATATAGGGGTGGGTATCCCTTTTGCCATTCATTTAGTCTACCCGGGAGTTGGTGGATGGAGAGCATATGCAGTAGCTAGGATGTATCTCCAGACCAAGAGATGTATGCTAGGGAGAGCCGAGGGCGATGGCTGGTGGTATGTGTTAAATTTCACACGTGTGGGCTAAGATATGGGTGATTGGACAATAGATCAAGCACAGATTGAATTCCTAGATCTATCTCACAAATCTAAGGCAAGAGCACAATGTAATATGCATATATCATTCTCCAAAGTACATTCACACATGTGGGAGACTTGTAATGAAAAAACTAAGTATGAAAAAGCCTTGCTCTTGGGTATAGAGAGAAATCAACTACAAAGCCTCGGGTAGAGAGAGAAAGCCAAAAAGGCTCAAAATGTAGAAACTCTCATTAACTCCAAAAAACTTACATAGAATTGAATCTATCACATTCTCTAATAGGTACTCGAGGTAGGGAGGAGTAGCTTTTGATTGGACCCCTTTTTTACCTCCTCCAAATATGATTGGTTGAGTGACATATGAGCCCTCAAACTTAATTGGACCAAATTGGTGGATTTCTCTCTTTTGATTGGTCACTAGATCTCATGCCAACACATAGGGAAGTGTCACACATCCAACCTCATCATGACAAATGTAACAAGCCTAAGCTAGCTTGAGTCACATCAAATTCTACTTTTGGCCTAATCATCATTTTACATGTGTACTTGCTCGAGTTGCCTCCTAAGCCAAAATTGGCCTAATCATCTACTAACACATGGATGGTGAGTCAAAAAGTTAATACATCCCCTAACTCAACATAGGTAACTTTTACAAACTTTCACAGTATGGGATGCCACCGGGAATGTTGGTGTCGATAACTCCAGTGCATGGGGGGGTGGGTTGGCAATGACCCTACGAATGGGCGGTTACGGTGCGTCGTCACTTGTATGAGGTTTGCGTCAACCTTTGAAGCTATCAGAGTTGTAACAACTAGCCAATTTGTACCCCAATAGAAGGTACCAATGAAATAAACATGGACCCTTGCCACCAAACATAATAAGTAGAATCATATGACTTAATGATGACCTAGTAGTCCAAAAAAGGCTCGACTGATATATTGCTTGCATAAATATGCATATTGTTTGCTTGAATGTCCATACCTTTGTTATTTCTGTATTTTTTAATGCTTCTTAAACTTACATTAAAATCTCCTCTAAAGGCATCTTGGATCCTTTGAGAGAGAGAGAGAGAGAGAGAGAGAGAGAGAGAGAGAGAGAGAGAGAGAGAGAGATGTTTTCTTGGTTCTATGGCATTGACTTACTTACTTTGGATGAAAAACAAACCTTCTCAAAAGTTTATAGTTTTAGTTGCCACCCCAATACTTCCTCATGTGTAATTGAATGCCTGATTTGCAGGGACATTGTTGAAGGTTTAGTTTATCTTCATGCATTAGGGTATGTGCATAGAGATTTGAAGCCTCAAAATGTATTAATAAGCAAGAACCATGTGCTAAGTGCCAAAATTTCTGATATGGGCATTAGCAAACGCTTAGATGAAGGGGCATCATCTCTTGACTCTCGTTCTACAGGTGGGTTCTTGATTTTATTATGTGCTTGAAATGACATCACTTGACTGCTATTAAAAAAGAATACAATATTATCATCTCTTGAAGTTTTTTTTTTGAGTGTATGTATTGACCATTTCATTTGTACATTAAATCTTCAATAAGTCAAAGGATGATTAAGTTCCATCTTACGAAAATGGTTGAGCCTAAATCAGACCACGTTCAAAGAGGAAAAACACATAATTAAAAGTGACAAGGAGGACCATGAAACCTTGGTGAAAGTACAGTACTTTTTGGACCATAAATGGATCTTGACAGATCCACAAGAGTGATTGTGTACTTGCTTAACAATCTATCAGAAAACTAGTCATCAAAAATTGATTCTAGATTGGCAATTTGACAAACAACAAGCATTGACAATCAAATCATTGAACATAAACACAAATCCGAGCCCACACGTGTGAGCTACAGCCTGCTGTATGGCCTGTAGACAGAGTTTGAAGTATAAAATGTCTTGGTTTCACTTGGATCACAAAAGATCAATGTACATGGAGAGCAAACTCGAGATTGCCAATGAGCTCCAAAAGTAATCTATCTTCTCACTATGGGAGCTTGGAATACATAGCAAAAGTGACTTCCTTTGTAAAGTTAGGTGAATTTTTATCATGTAATAACGAAGTTAACTCAGCCTTTTTGCCCTAAAATGAAACCCTAGTCTATTTCCTAGAGCCATGCTTGGTAGGTTGATAGTTGGTCAAAATCTCATCACAAATCAAGGGGTAGGTCCTATAATGTAGGGATCTCTACCAAATAGACAACGTGACATCTTGGCCTTACATGTGTGGAATCCACTTATGTACAAAATTTACATTAGATCACATGGCTATTTGCCAATCTAGGCAGCTTTTCACAGAAATTGTGGCATGCTGTAGGCTCCCATGGTTGTTTCAAGCTTACAAGAACTAACTAGAAGAACGCCTCATAGTTGAAATGACCTCTATATCAACGACCAAGCATCCAAGATTGTTCTCACCATTCTAAGTGCATAACATAAAAATTTTGATCACACAACCTTCAAAACAGAACTTTGTGACTTCTTTCCAGAGACAGTTCTTGTACTTCTTTCCATGGATGAATCAAGAAATATCTTGCTGATAATAGGTCGAGCTTTGCTTTACAAAAAATCCCACTCACCATCTTGATGCAGGTTTTACAGGCCTACAAGAAGACAATTTACCACAAGGTGCCCCTCTACCATTGGGTTAGCACTTTTTTGATGATTCGACTGCCTGTCACAGTCGAGGAATGCCTATTCACAGTTTTCATTTGATTCGGCGATTCGAATCGGCCGATTCGGATTCGAATCTGAACTGTGATTCGAAATTTATCAAATCGCGATTTAGTGAAATACAACACTAGACTTTTTCATTCATTGATTGCATCTACATTTGTGAAGTTGATGGACCCATGGCTGATCTACACGTGCTGATGTTGTAATGACTGTTGCTTTTGCTGGCTAGTACTTTTTTTCCAAAGTAGTTGGTAGCTGCTCAGAAAATATTGGTTTCAAAGTGTGTCAAATATTACTTCCAGATGGAGGTGGTTACTGATAAGAAACAAAATTGCACATCTCTTTATTACAAAGTGGGCCATTCTGAGATAGCACTTAATCCTATGTGTAAACCTGGGTTGCTATAGTTCTTTTTTCTGTAAACAAGAGTAGTGTTATAGCCCCCACATATAACTAAACATGTCCATGTTTTATCCATTTCTTTTATGTTAAGTCTGTTCTGCATGGAATGCTATTTTGTATTGATTATGACCTGCTTATAGGTCACCGATGTATATCTGAAGACTCCTGAATCCATTAAAAACAATAATTTCATGCGAAATCCAGAAAGGCCCTGCAATACTCCCTTTTCAAAGGGAAAACCAAAAAGTAAACCAATGTGCCAAAGGAGTGAAGCTAGTGACTCACTAGGAATTTCAGTGGGGTCAGCCCTGGAATAGTTAACTCCAAGCATGCTGATTGAGAGACTAGTCCCATAATCACCTGCATATAAGGAAGGTCAATGAGAGACATAGGAAGGTGATAACTGGAAAGTGATGCTTGTTATGACCTTTTTCACTAAAATTACAACATAGATGTGGTTGAAAATGTTGCTGGTCTGATCTCTAATCTGAGGTTAATAGAAATTGATTGCACTAACTATTGTTCAAAGATCGTTGCTGAGAATTTGCTATGTGTCCAATAGCACGGTTATGAGTAGGATCTAAGGTTACCTTGCCAAAGTCTCGACTGAATATGGGATGTGCAAGTTAGTGGCAACGGTCCAGGCATGGAGGTCTATGCAGTGCAATGATCTTTGTCAGAATGCATGTGTGGTAACGTTTACATGCTCAGAAAAATTATCACTGAGCACCAAAGAAGGGTATAGTTGTACTTATGATCATTTGAGCCTGTAACTGAGACCAGTGATGGGTTTGGCTTGCTAGTCTCTATGATATCCTGTATTTCCAAAAAAAGATAATCTACTATCTAAGCATCATAATTCGTGCTTCTTACCTGACTGAGAAAGTATGCAAACATGCAAAATTCTGCTATTTAAAATCACCAAGAGATGCAGGACATAATATTCATGTCTTACTAGAAGGCAACAATTTTCCTTTTGGCATGTTTGTTCATGAACTGGCCTTTGTGTTTCTCCACTTGAATAGACGACATCTGCCTTAACACAGTTTTTGTTTTTTTGGGTCCTGTGCTTAAGGTTACGTGGACATCAATGAATCCACAAGTTTCCTGTTCCTCATTGTCTCCAGGCAAACATTTGCGTAAAATATACAAATAGACCAAGATTTCCTTGTGGTTTACTATCTCATGTTATAATATTCAGGAGCTCATTTTCAGGCGTAATTTAAAAATGAGTCTCCTCTACTTATCTTTTTATGTAATAAAAGTTAATACTATATGTTGTGCCTTTCACTGTGCCCTTCATGTGCTAACTACTGTGTTCAATTGTGCAGGATTTGGAAGTTCTGGGTGGCAAGCTCCAGAGCAAATTTTGCACCAGCGGCAGACAAGGGCCGTGGACTTATTTAGTTTAGGATGCCTTCTCTTCTTCTGTGTGACTGGAGGAGAGCATCCTTTTGGGGCACAATTTGAACGTGACAGGAATATAATCTGTGGTAAAGCTGATCTATTTGCAATAGAGCAATTTCCAGAGGCCACACACCTCATAGCTCTATTGCTTGAAAGAGATCCTGAGAAAAGGTTGGTGTTCCTTGACTCATCAATAGAGTGCCTCTTTGATGGAAGAATCTACAAACAACTCATGGGATATATCAAGGAACTCCGGATGTGGTATCAAGAATTATCAAATGCATTTCCTTAGATGATACACATAGGACACAAGGCATCTGCCTTTTTTCATTAGCATTCTGGAAATAAAATACAACTGGAGATTGAACATGTTGAGCAAGAAATCTTGATATATTGACTTGCGATATAGGTTTATATTTAAGGACCTTGGTTTTTTAAGCTTGTTAAGCCGTGGTAGTTGGTTGAGTAGAATGGAGCTCCTCCTCGGCTTGAATCCCTAGTCAAACCAGTTACCTACCTATCAGGTACCTGGGTTTACACTGCTCCAATGTGTCATTCTGGACTCTCTATCCCCTAGTCATGACCCTGAATGACTCATCGCTTTAAAGCTAGACCCAATGGCCCATGGTAATCATTCTTAACCTGTCTCTTTGGTTTGCTAGATGGGCTCACTGACTTGCCACTAGCGACCAACACACCTGCTACACCTTGGTTAGCTTTCTTGCTTGGATCGCAGTTCAACATTGATAATGATCAGCTGGCCCTTTGGTAACCAAGTTGCTTAAGGTCACCTTAGGTCTGAGAGTAACCCCCAACATTGTCTAATTGGCATGTACAATCTAACATAGCACAAGGAGCTTAAAGAATTCTGGGCTTGCAGAGCATTTTGGGAGAAAGAAAAAGACATGCTTTCCGTTTTTAGCAAGCTTGTCCCTGATAAGACCACCTTATTATCAAAGGTTTTCAGGACATTTTCTTTCTTAGTCTGTTCATTGGACAACCTGCTAGCTGTCAGAGGGCCTTGAAAATTAGACAACCTACTAGCCTTCAGATGGCCTCGATAGTCTTGATGCCTTGTTCAAATGCTCGTTCGAGTGAGCTAGAAGTTGAACTTAACCCTGTTCAGACACCCAAGCTTTATTAAGTGGGGTCAGTTAGTTTTTATGATGTCGAAGGACTTATTTCCAAATATGAATTATTGTTGTTTGATGTTATTTGATTGGAGGCTTCGTTCTGAAAAGGTAAGATGCTGATTGCCTTGAATTTGGAGTTGCTTTAACTTAGTCTGCATATTGCCACTTGGACGTTCACTTACTCGCATGTGAAAGAGAGGCCACTATAAGTAGCCTTCTCTATCAATGTGGAACTTTTTGAGCTGTCCTACTTTATCCCACTATGCTCTCTCATTCCCTATGAGGATCCTGGCGTTTTCCCCCTATGTTACATTTGATGTCCTTACTTCAGAGAGATCTATGCCAGCATGCTTTGTCTGATTTTTTCGGGGGACAGCCTCAAATAACGGACTTCTTCTCTAAGAGAACTCTTGGACAAAGTCAAAGTCAAAGTCAGATGATGAGGATGGAGATATTCTTACTGAAGACTGTCATAAGAGATCAGAGACAACAACACAATATCCTCTTACAACTGGAGCCTCTTGTTTACTGTTGTCTCCTTGCTCATTCAGAGACTTCGTGACCTTGGCTTCTCCACTGACATCATTTTGGCTGTGATGGCTCTTTATGAGAGAGTGAGGCCAATTTCATATTAGACTTAGAGTTTGACTTTTCAAAGTTATATTAGTCTAAATGCATTTGAATAAACACTTTTGGAAAGTGTGGGAAAGTTTAGAAGTCAAGTTTGAATAGATTCAAATTTGAATGTTGGGTACATTGCATCTAGTCTTCAAAATAGTAGGGTTTTTCAAATTGGAGGGAAACCAAGTGGCAAGTTAGGTGTTGGACCTGCTATGAAAGGATGTAACTCGTGATAAGAGAAAGAACTCTCTCTCTCTCTCTTATCTCATTCATGCTTAACATGGTTCTCTTGGGTTCTACTATCTATTGGAGCACCATTGGGGTGAAGCAAGGTTATTCCCTTTCACCAGTTTTTTCTGGATTATATATTGATGAATTGGAGAGGGTCATCTCCCAATATGGTGGATCTAGTAGACTTGGCGACATCCTGATTGCCTTTCTTCTTTATGCCGATGATGTGGTACTAGTCTCCCCAACTAGAGAGGGGTTAAAGAGGCAGTTGGATTGCTTTAAGGTCTTTTGTACTCGATGGGGCTTGGGAGTGAACATTGCGAAGACCAAGGTTATGGTCTCCAACACCTCAGAGCTTTCATGTAGCGCTAGGAGCTCATTCTCGATGGAAATTCCCTAGAGGTGGTCCCTTCATACACTTACTTGGGGATACTTTTTACTTGTCCCACATTTAGCATGCGACAGATAACTACACTTGACTTGGTAAGGGACATGCCTCTCTCGTTCAACTTCCGAAAGTCCATTTGGGATGCTTGGAATAAGTGTAAACTTTTTGATACCATTTTCCCCTCACAACCTTATATGCAGTAGAGACATGGTGTACTGGTCTTTCCTCCTCACACTGGGCTAGTATCTCGATATTATAGACTACCATGTTAGCTCCGATTTGGGCGAAGCCCTCTGTTCCACATGAGATCCTCCTCCCTGTGTTGTTCCACCTATACAGATAGATGCAATTTTCCAGCTTATCACATATATTCAGAGAATTTAGGCACTTCCATATGTAGAGGGGAGATATGCACCGATAGCACTTGCTTCTTCACATTATCTTCATGATCAAGGCTATAGGTTGTCATGGCTTTTTAGGCATCCCACCTCCTCGAGTCATTTGGTATCTCTATTATAGATCTTTCCACGGGTGCTCACCAATATATCAGACGCTTTTCATATAGGGCATACCTTGATCGTACATAGAGACAATATTTGGACTTATCACACAACCACAAATTCACATTGGGCCAGCTCTGAGTTTCATCACATTAGTTGGCTATTGAGACTGGGAGGTTCCACAAATATTCCAAGAGAGTCCAAGTATTCTCTGTTGGAGAGGTTGATTTTGAGGAACATTTTATCTTCGGATGCTTGATATACTACGAGATCAGAGAGAGATACCGCAGCTTGTTTCACAACTTGCCCACCACTTCGCTCGCTCATATCATATGAGGATTCCTGTTGTGTTGCACTTGTGCTACAAGAGATGTTCATGTGACGACGAGATATATGCAAGACAGCTCAGTAGGAGAAGACCACGCTGGGACTTAGATTTTGATGATGAGATGGGTGATGATACACATATCCACAAAGATTAGAGACAGTGCACCATTCATAGTCATCCCGCAGTAGATCTATCCATCCTATCATGAGGGGACATACTTCTCATCCTCCTAGACGGCGTCAAGGTCTGCCAAAGTTACCTCACGTTGCAGCTCGCATCATATCCTTCTTCCTCAGTAGCTGATCCTGATGATAGTGATATCGATGTTGCTATACCTCACTTTGTATATCTAGCAGCATTGTACTCGTAAATATTTCACTCATTTCAGTTCATAGTATTTAGTTATGTTGTTTTCTTCGCTACGATTTTGGAGACGTTCTCATATGCTCCCACTGGTACCACACACTTGACATGTATATTACTAGTCTTATATGCCTTTTGGCATGGAAAAGACATTAATAAAGCTCTCTCTCTCTCTCTCTCTCACACACACACGCGCGCACACACACACACACACACACACACACACACACACACACACACACACAGAGACTCTCACACACGCGCGCGCGCGCACGTGCATGAATGAACACGTAAGTGTAAAGAAGATTAAAGTTATCATCTTCAATACATCTTGCTCCTTCCGGCGCTGGCTCACTTTAGATAACCAGCTTTTGGACATTGTCTTGTCATATAGGGGTTTCTATTCTCTGGTTCTATATTTAGCATGAAATTTGCTGCCACATGCAGGTTAGGGTAGGGCCAATCCTCTGTATTCACCATGGAGAGGCTTTGTTTTAGGTGACATATATGAGACTCACAAAGCAATTATCGTCTTTTTCACACTCTAGTTACACCCACTGTTATGTATGCAGCAGAGACCTAGCGTACCTGGTACCAAAAACTTATGATGTCAGGATTGGACCCGATTTTCACGCCTTAAAATCTCCAAGTTATCATGAATGATTAGGAGTAAGCTATTGGTTCCACATCCTATTGTCCTTGTAGAGTTTGCTAGACCTCTGTGCATTTTAATCTTATGTACCTATTGGTAATCAAAAGAGATTAAAGAAGCTTTCCTCCATTTTTTCTTTCCCTTCGCCCATGCACACTCCCTCCAGCCCTACCAATGCCTGCCATTGCTGCCATGCATTTCAATCTGGGATCCTCCCCACTGCTGCCATGCCACTCAGCCTCCATTGCTGCTGATTTTCAAGGGAGGCTGCTTTACATTGCTGCCACAAAACCTATATCCATCATTGTTGTTGATTTTCTAGCATGGGGACCTGATTTTCAATAATATCACATCCTTTTCCTAGTGGATTTTAATAAGGGATGCCCATTTTTTTGTAGTAAAAAACAATTTGTTCCCTTGTTCACCAAGTCTCATTTTCGAGCAACTACGTGTGCTTTATCTTATAATCACAAAACATTGCATGTGACCTGTGGTACCAAGGTCATCATAGTGATTGCTACTTAAGATCTATGTGGTTCTTTCTACAACCAATCATTTTAAGCGTTTGAGTTGTCATTGATTTAACGTACTCGCATACCTAGCAGTCTAAAGTGGCTTTGAGAGTGTGCTATCTGATTAATTTAGAGACTTTGATGCCTGGGATCCCTTTTATCATAAAATCTTTATATCTCTTCTGCTGATCGTAGGTGAATAGTCTTACTTGCAGGCCATCTGCTGCGGAAATTTATCCACATCCCTTTTTCTGGAGTTCTGAAGAACGTCTGTCATTTCTGCGAGACGCTAGTGATCGTATTGAGCTGGAAGATAGAGAAACAGGCTCTGCTCTTTTAGAAGCTATCGAATCAGTAGCAGATAAAGCACTAGGTGGATCCTGGGAAGAAAAACTGGATGGGCCTTTTCTGGAGAATCTTGGAAAATACAGACGCTATAACTACCAAAGTGTGCGTGATCTTTTACGTGTGGTTCGCAACAAATCTAACCATTTCCGAGAGCTTCCTCTAAATCTACAGGTAAACGACAACACGTATCCTATATACAGCTTTGCTTGTTTTTATTATATAGAAAGTTATGTTTCCAGTTGCTTGTGTTGAAGTTCTTTAATAGCTGTTTTGAGGATAAACACTTACATTACCATCATGGACTGGTAGAAGGTACAGAAAGTAAATATAGGGGCTATACATAGCATGAGACCATGTTTCATACATGCACATTGTATTCTACAACGTGGAATAAGAAAAAGAGGGACTTTAGAAAGAGCAAATCCTGAGAGGGAGCTACAGTTACAAATTGTGAAAATATTAGCTTCATATTGTGTTTGAACTATCCTGATGCCACGTCCCTTATTTATCTCATGTGACTAGAAAAGTATATTTTTAAGAATACTCTCATTTATTCCTCGCTTGAGTACATTAGCTAACCTGCTTGCATGGATGCATTATTCAGTAAAAGTTTATGTTCTTCCCCATACCAGCTATATTCTAAGCATTATGCTGTAATCAACTTAATCTGATGAATTCTGTAACGAAGATCTTCAATTTAAATTTAAACTAAAGCCAAGCATGCGAGTTAACTATGGCTCTTACCCACAGCTTATTTTCCTCTTGCCTCAAGTAAGACCGGAAGAGTACGTGCAAGAGAAGTTTATGAAGCGTTGAATTGCTGAATAAAGGAGCTAGATTTGCGCTTTATTGTTCTTTCTATGGTCCAGGTTTTATTCTTGGATGTGGCTGATTATCTGTTGCTTGTGATCATGATTCCAAACTTTGGTGAGGATTTAGAAAAAGATTTTTCCCTCCTACCTTCTTGTCAGAAGTATATGTCAAGAAAATGATAGTGTTCTCTAGTTTTCTACTTATATGTGGATTTTTTTTCTTATAAATTCAAATCCCTATGGGACTTGATAATTTGTGATTGCCAGGAGTTATTTGGCACAGTTCCAGAGGGATTTGAGAAATACTTCAGGAGGAGATTTCCTCGATTGCTTGTTGAGGTCTACAAAGTACTCTTACAGCACTGCTGCAGGGAAGCTCTGTTCCGTAGGTACTTTCTTTAAGGCAGTTCAGAAGCTCAAGGCAAATGAGCTGACTTGGAATTGACAGGCTTACATACAGAAAAGCCTCAGTATAATGTAGCCTCAAACTGAGTACTTCGCTATTTTGGATAGCTTCTGAAAGATGTTGCGTAGTTTCCTAGGTATGCCATATCTTATATGCAGGTCTTGTTTATGCTGATTTCATACGCTCTTTGTTGCCTTGGCATGATGCTTTATTCTGTTGTTTGTTCAATACCACAAGTTCTGCCTAAGAATGTGTCTCATACAGTAATGATTCTAGTATAACACTGCAACGCTGTTTGTAGCATACAATTAAGGAATTCTGGTCCACATTGTGTATGTGCAGGAACCAAGCTTTCAGTTACTGTCTCATACAGCCTGAAGCCTCATACAACTTGACCAGATACACATCCTTCAGGTGACACCCTTTTCTATAACTTCATTATTGAGTTCTTTGAAAGATTTGTCATGATCATTGTTCATTATGGGATGTTACTCTGACATCTAATAGCTTTTCAGTGCAGGCTGTTTGCGTGCCTCTTCAGTGGCTTCCATAATATTTCATGTGGTCTGAAACGGACTTGTTCTTTACATTAATGGCCTTCTTGGAAGATATCCATTATACATTACATGTACTTATGTGTAAAGCTGAACAAAACTCACAAGCCTGTCCAAGTATGCTGTGCATGTATATATTAGCTTACTCAGCAGAAATTATGCTTTCTGACAAGATGCAGCTGCAATGATTTAGCTTTTCAACTTTCTGGTTGAATCTTGGTATTTATAAAAAGCCTCAAGGATATGGTAATTTATGCAGACAGATAATAGCTTCATAAGGACCTGAAATTTACAGGATATGTTTCTCATTTGAAGAATATTAATTATTTTATATGAAATGTCGATGTGGCTAATAATTCATCAGTTTGGACCTACCTTGTACTCTGTGACAATCACAATAATAGGTCATTTAACTTGAATTTATGCAGTGAAGATAACATGTTTTGAACTTTTTTGCAGCCCAAATACTTGTGAACACTGAACATTTCAGAGAAAACCAATAAAAGGCTAAGAAGCCAAGTGCTTTGATTCACCATGACAGAAAGAATGCATCAGAAGAAGTGTCATAATCTCAGAATACAACTGGCAGCCTTGTTGAAGGCACAAAGATACTGCAATTTAAAATCAGCATTAAAATACTACCTTGGAAGCTTAGTTGCCCGTTCCGGAACGGAACGCGTTCTGTTCCAGAACGATGCCCTTAAAAGAAAATAAAAAAAATATGTTTCTTTACAAAGGATTTAATTCATTAAATAATTAAAATAATTAAATTTTTATGAATTTCATTCCGACCAGGAACGTTCCGGAATGTTCGGAATGGAACGTTCCGACCCATTTTGGTCAGAACGGGCTTCTAATCTTGGAAGTGGGGACAGACGAAATCAACATAGCAACAATGATTTGTTTGGCAATGGTGCAGAACACAACCTGACGAGCAATGAAATTTGATGTGGATCATAATTCCTCGTCCTTGAGGGAGCATGATGGGACAGCAGATCATGAAGACAATGATGGGGAATTTGAATACAGGCCCACATTGAAGGAGAATAAATCCCTCAGAGATGGTGGGGGTGGTAGGTAGAGTGAATTCTCGCAGAGGACTAACTCCCTTATCCTTAGCACTACAATGAAACATTTCACAATGCTCTACAGATTCTGTTATTGTCATGTCCCTAATCTCCATAACCGATGGACTTGCCCATGATTTTGGTTAGGATGCTAGCAAGGATGGGACCTTATTTCACCCACTTTTAAGAGTAGTGTGCTTAAGTTTGGTAGACTCAAGGCTATATAAGCATGCAAAAGACGATAGACAACTAGGTAACATTAGGGAATGCGGTTGTTTTAGATAGTATCAGAACAACTTTGTGGGCTTGTGTAGGATCAGAGGTGGTTCTTGTTGATGAATGAATTTGCAGAAGCATATTTCCAAATCTTGTTATGAATGCTGATTTCTTGCTGGGATAGAGTATGATTTAGACTTTAGTAAATTTGTTGATGCTATTTTTTTTGCAGGCATAAGAGCTTAATTTCTGGTTTGAAAGTACACTAGTTATTGTGGTATCCTCTAACAAAGTCCAACATGTTTAATTGTGGGATTTATGATGGATTTGTGTGGCTACTTTTTTCTAGTGCTGAGCACTTATCCAATGCAGGTATGCATGTTACATCTTGCCCCCAATTTCTGGCAATATGAATCAGAGTCCTTTGGGCTTGTTGGCATGCCTTCTGTAGTAAGAGTAAGCAGTAACCTTTATGGGAATTGGTTCTTGGACATCTTGGTTTGTTGCAGAAACTGTGCATCGATATGAGTCCATTTTTTGCATGAAACGAATGTATCTGCATGTTACAATCAATGATGTATATGGTTTAGAACTTGAAAGAAATGGTTTTTTTAGAGTCTTCCTCACTCATTCATAACCTTCTAACTTGTATGTGGTAGATTTCCCCATGGCTTCTTTCTTTGGTGGCTGTGGAATGATGTGATCTCTTCCCAAGGTACTCTTCCCAAGGTAGCACTACACCCTTCTGGTCCTACATAGCCCCTTATAGTCAAAAGGGAAAGAAATAAGAGTAATAATTCAAGTATACCCAAATCCTAATTCAAATGTACCCAAACTCAAAGATTGGTTCGATTCTTAGGCACTTGATCTTAAATCAATTCTAGCTAGTTATCAAGTTTCAAGGCAATTGGAGATGGTTAGCCCTCCCACCACTCTTTACTATTTTGTTGGAGGCAAGTCCCTAAATGTAGGAATTTGACCCCTTGGTAGAAGCATCAAGATATCACCTTGATGGTTACTAATTAATTAATGGTTACTAACTATTTAACTAGCTAAATGAGAACCCAAGACAAGTGGGAGTTAAATTAGCAATAATCAACGTGTATCTATTTTATGGTTTGAAGGAAAGGAAACAATCCAAGCATATTCATGAGGTATATTATGCATTTTAAATTTTGGTAGATTACTGCATTTTCATAGTATCTTCAACATGGTGAGATTGATCATGTAACAATGATTAATGATTTTTAATTTAACAATGAGTCTTTAATTTGTAATCTAACAATGATTTACTTTTATTGTTTACTTTTATAGAGAAAGAAAGAGATGCATCTTAGAAGGAATTAAAGGTTATCCAAACAATAGATGAGGTATGTTTTTTCATCTTAAATTGATGTTTTTGTTTGTTTTTTATTGTTTGTATATATTTACAACAAATTTACACAAGATGAAATAGAAAAACATAAACAATAAACAATCATTCCATACATAATGAGACAGAGATGATTAAATACAAAAGTTTATATTTATAATTCAAAAAGTGTACATATTCGCATCTAATTCATGAATAGAGCTTTGATAGTAATATCCTTTTTTTTCTACTTTTGCAAATACTAGAAATACATCAAATCTAAGAAGTAATAGACTGCTTAGTCTTCGCTATCTTCTCCCTCATCGTTGTCTGAAGCCGAATCTTGTCCTTAGTCTTCGCCTTCATCGCCTTCATCTTTATTTCCTTCTTCTCCTTGGTTTCCTCCCGTACTTTCTTCCACAAAGGAAACGGACGCCCTCTACTGCCACGCCGTCAAAGTTTTCCGTCACCGCCACTTTCTTCGAACAGATTTTTTTTTTTTTTGGGGGGGGGGGGGGGGGGGCTTAGGGAAATTCAAAGTTTAAATCTGCATCGCACTGCCACGCTTATAATTTTGAAATGTTGCCACGTGTGGCACTGCCACGCATGGCAATTTTTTTCAGAATGCTAAATTTTGCCATGCGTGGCAAAATGCTAATTTTTTTTTTTTTTTTAAGTTTGTCACGCGTGGCAAATTTTTCCAGTAAGCTCAATCCTGCCATGTCGTGGCAAATTTTTTGAAATTTTTTCTAAGGCATGGCACTGCCATAGAAATATTTTTTAAAAAAACCCGCAAAATGGAAAAAGTGGGGGCCCCGACTGTATTTGCAAATCGATTTCATGAAGAGAAGCTTTTGAAAGAAAAGCTTTGGGGAGAGAGAGAGAGAGAGAGAGAGAGAGAGAGAGAGAGAGAGAGAGAGAGAGAGAGAGAGAGAGAGAGAGAGAGATTTTGTTTGTTAGTTTTTTATTGTTTATTGGTTGGTTAATGAATGATTGTTCATTGTTGGCTTTTGTAGAAGAAAGCTATGCAATTTTGAAAGAAAGGAGACAATCCAAGCAAATGCATAAGGTATGTTATGCATTCTAAATTTTGAAGAAAAGCTTTTGAGAGAGAGAGAGAGAGAGAGAGAGAGAGAGAGAGAGAGAGAGAGAGAGAGAGAGAGAGAGAGAGAGAGGTGAGATAGTTTTGTTTGTTAGTTTTTCATTGTTTATTAGTTGGTTAATGAATGCTTGTTCATTGTTGGCTTTTGTAGAAGAAAGTGATGCAATTTTGTAAGGAAAGGAGACAATTCAAACATATTCATGAGGTATATTATGCTCGAGGAAAGGCAAAGGATGAAAGCCCTTTGTCTTTACGAGGGGTAAGGTCCTCATCTCGATTGAAATCCGATTTTGAGGCTTGTCCTCTTCCACCGGAGGAGGATCTTGGCCTCCTCCTTGATGCTCCGCTACTGCTACTAGACATGACTATTGAGAGAAAGATATGAAGTTGTGAAAAGAACTTGGAAAGATATCAAATGTGAAAAATGAAAATGGGTGTGTGTGTGTGTGTGTGTGTGTGTGTGTGTGTGTGTGTGTGTGTCATCTTTCCTCGGGAGATAGCATAGTATAAACATCTCGCACTCGATCGGAATCCAATTCCGAGGCTTGTCCTCTTCCACCGGAAGAGGATCTTGGCCTCCTCCTTGATGCTCCGCTACCGCTAGTAGACATGACTATTGAGAGAAAGATATGAAGTTGTGAAAAGAACTTGGAAAGATATCAAATGTGAAAAATGGAAATGTGTGTGTGTGTGAAAGAGAGATTGGAAATTGGAGAGTGAAAGATGTGTGTGTGTGTGTGAGAGAGAGAGAGAGAGAGAGAGAGAGAGAGAGAGAGAGAGAGAGAGAGAGAGTGGAGAGGTTGAGAAAAGAGTGGAGAAGAGTGAAAAGAAATGAAAGATTGAGAGTGTGAGAGATTGAGAGAGAGAGAGAGAGAGAGAGAGAGAGAGAGAGAGAGAGAGAAATGAGAGATTGAAAGCTTGAGAGTGAGTGTGTGAGAGCTTGATGTGACAGTGAGCCTCAAGAAATCCACAAGAAAGCATGGAGAAATATTGAACGAGGGCATTTTTCTACACTTCTCAGATTTCAAGTGGCGCGTGGCTCTGCCACACATTTTTTTGCCATGCGTGTGCGTCCCTCCCACGAAAGAGTCTAGTTAACAATAAGACTGAAAATACATTCAACTACACCATAGGAGGTATATTTAACTATGAGTTAAAGTTACTCTAGTTTATCATGTCGTTTCGTATCTAGTCGTTTCGTATGGACGACCTAGTAAAGGTTGTCTAAGACAATGTCTTTTCCTTTTAAGGGTCTTGCCCTTAATTACAAGACAAGTACTTAGGAGATATATTCCCCAAAAATGACTTGGGCCTCTTCATGATTTATACTTAACCGGCTCATATCTTCATTTGCGAGTATATCATGCCATATTTATGTTGATATTCAATTTTTAACATTTTCGTGGCATCACAAGCCTAAAAAAAATACAGATTTGAAGCAAAATCTCGAGAAAAAGTACCAAAAATAGGGGCGAAGATCACTTAAACTGATGGATTAGCTATCTCATCCAACAACGACGTGCGCAAAACGGGCACTCTACTAAACTCCATAGTGCCGAGGGACCGACACTACTTCAGGTCGGAGGCCCTGTTGAGGGTATTACAGTGTACTTAAATAAATTAGTCGAAAATAGTTGCGAGGGTTGTGGCATCCTGTGTGCGTAAGCCCATGGCCCAACGAGCACTTGTAAATAAATAATTTTGGCAATAAACTTGACTTTGGGTCATGTAAAAGATTAAAGTTTAAGCTTAACTTAAGTTTCTAAGTTTGTTAAACTAGTCAAAGTCAAATGGTGGTAGGTGGGGTGTGTTTCTTCCTTGTTTGTGCTTCTTGTGAAGGGTGTGGATTTCAATCCCACCTTGCAAGTAGCCAATAGGAAGCAAGGGGCGAGGGCCACCCCAAAGATAAAAAGGCACCATTTGTAACCAATTTGAATGTTTATTTGAGAGGAGGAGACTCTACTAATTTGAGATCTCAAGCATTCTTATGTGCTATCTTTGCTTGCTTATGCTTTTCATTGTGCTTTGCTTCTTGCTTTCCATTTGCTAGTTCTTGCTTTGTAATAGTTAAAGTTTCACCATTAGCATGCTAGGATGAGCACATGAGCTAACCTCTTTCTAGCTCTCCTTCTCTTCATCTTTTTACTCTCAAACATGATGAATGTATGTGCTTAGAGTTAGTGGAAGTAGTGTTAAGGTGGGGTAGTGTTAAAGTAGATCTAGTAAGTATCTAAATTAGCAACTAAGTATAGTTAGGGCCCTATCTTTGTGTTCTAATCCTTCTTGACATTCGGAGTGCTGCTCACCGACTATTCTACACACCCTACATGAGTTTGATTGAGGTTGTATCCAGGCTATGCCATTTCATAGGAGTAACTAGCCTCTGCTTGATAAACATTAGCATTGGGATCCTCTACATAGTAGGTAGCAGGATTGACATAGGTAGTATCAGCCATGTGAGATTGTGCATGTGGTGCAGGCTGATTGACTACAAATGGGTGTCTACGTTGATAAGAAACTGGGCCTATTGGCCTTGGTTGGTATTGTCCTGGCCTTGACACAAATGGATTTGGATTGTAATTCGGTGTGCAATTCTAAAGTCTAGGTGGCCTATAGGGGCAATACATAGGCCGTGCCGCTTGTGGTAAATATGTTCTTACGTGCAAGCACTCATTGGCGGTGTGGTTTTGAGAACAAATAGGACACCACACATTCTCACGGACTGGAAAGGTTTTTTCAGCAACATCCTTCAGTACCTTTTGGAATTCGGATGTTAGCTTCTCCATCTGAACTTGTTGTGCTTTTTGCCAACCCTCAAGCTGCCATTTTTTCAGTTACGTAATCATCTACGCACTCTACTTTAATACGCTTGAAGCACTCGATGTAGGTGTGTACAGACTCTTTACTGTGCATCTTGATATGCGTCAATTAGATGAAAGGTCTTTGTGTCAGTTTGGAGGGTTTGACTCTTTTGATGAGTGCTGCGGTGATGGTCTCCCAAGACGTGTTGTTCGGGCCTTCAAGGTTTAAAAACCACTCTTTTGCGTTGCCTTGTAGAACCATGGAGAATAAACGTACATTTTATGTGTCAGATTCGTCCCCATAGAATTACAAACATTGTTGAAATCGTGGAGGAATTGTGTTGAATTTCATTCTCCATCATACTTAGGTGTGTCAATCCTTGGAAGTCGTTTCTCTAATTTGGGTGGTGGATTGGATGTTCTTGCCATGTTGATTTGAACATATTATCACAAGACCAGACAAATGGGCTGGATGGATGGATGAGGGCAAAGGTCTCTCTCTAGTCTATGTCTTCCATCTAGGTCATGTCTAAGATGGGGACCCTACTAGATATGCCTATGGCTTGTTCCAACTAGACTTGGTAGGATTATTTTGCTGATGGTTAATGAGTAGGTAATTACAAAGTGGATTTGTTACAAGCCTACGGGATGTGATAATAGGTTAGATTGGTTGTTTAGGATACATACCTCATAATGGTTCAATGGATGATGCTAGGTTGCCAATTGTTATCTCCTCACGGTGTGACAAAAAGGCTAGTACAAAGGCTAAGTCACCTTTTCTAGAGATTACTAGCACTTCTGTAGCTAACAAGAGTCTGTGCAAATATCAAGGAATGACTCGCACAATATAATAGTAGAGGTAATAACTCAGAATTGACAAAAATGACTCGCACACCTCAAAAATGACTCGTACAACAGACAATTGTAGAGGTAATGACTCAGAAATGACTCACACAACACACCTCTTGTGGAAACTCGCACAACATAATGGTAGAGGTATATACTCAGATTTGACAAAAATGACTCGTACACCTCAAAAATGACTCATACAACAGAATGGTAGAGGTAATGACTCAGATTTGACAAAAATGACTCGTACATCTCAAAAATGACTTGTACAACAGAATGGTAGAGGTAATGACTCAAATTTGACAAAAATGACTCATACACCTCAAAAATGACTCGCACAACAAGCAATGGTATAGGTAATGACTCAAAAATGACAAAAATGACTCGTACACCTAAAAAATGAGTAGTACAACAGAATGGTAGAGGTAATGACTCAGATTTGACAAAAATGACTCGTATACCTCAAAAATAATTCGCACAACAAACCTCACTCACAGATCGGAAGAAGGCAAAAAAACACCTTGAAATGACTCACATACCTGAAATTGTGGAGCTAAAAACCGTGAAAATTACTTGCTATTAACACCAATGAGAAACGTGTGAATACTGCTCAAAAATCAACTCTTCCAATAACGAAAAAGAAAAAACAATAGGAAAAAGCACCGCTAAAGTTTGAAAAATAGTAGGAAAACCTTTTAAACAAAAACCACTGAAGTAAAAAAAACAGTAGGAAAAGTGCTGAAAATGTTCGGAAGAAGTCTGAAAACGGCTGAAATACTGATAAAAAACACCTTGAAAGTCTGGAAAACAATAGAAAAACTTTGTGCAAAACTCTGAAGTCTCATGGATTTAGGAGCAAAAAGAGTAGCACACAAAAAAAACATGGGAAAAAACCACATTGCATATCAGTATATATAGCCAGGGCAAGCAAGGATTGTAAAAAATTTCAACTAGTTTAGTCAAGATTGGTTATAGTTTCATAAATTGCCAAATTTACAATTGAGGCCAATTTCATATTAGACTTAGAGTTTGACTTTTCAAAGTTATAATAGTCTAAAAGCATTAGGTCACTGCTACTTGGCTACATCAAGTGGATTCATGTTGGAAGGCAATGATATGCTTACCTCAAGTAACTATTCATTATGGAAAGTGAGGATGGAATCACTTCTTGAGATGAATGATGTTTTGGATATTGTTGTGGGATCAAGCTTTGCTGTGTGCTAATTTCTTGTGCAATAGGTGGCTGAGTGCTATTTTGGATGGAAGGACACCTTTTGAGATGCTATTCAAGAGGAGGTCGAGAGTCAACTTTTTTAGAACTTTTGGATGCACATGCTATGTCAATATAACTCTTGATGATAGGACCAAGGAGGGTCCATCTTCAAGGAAATGTATATTTGTTGGATATAGTGAGGTGAGTAAAGCCTGCAAGGTTTACATTCCTACTACTAACGAAGTGATTGTTGGTAGAGATGTCATTTTTGATGAGGGGAACATTCCAAAAGTATCTTCAAGTATTATTGATGGTGATGTAGATGGATCTAACATTCTTGATGACGATGTTATGGATCTTACTTTGGATGGTGATGATGAAGGACCTTCATCAAGTCAAAGTCCAAGGAGGACATCAAGTCAAAGGCAAACACCTTCAAGGCTGACATACGATAAGAAGGGTAAGCAAGTGGAAGTGACTCATTTTGTTTTTCTCACATTTTTTGATGGATCTTCTTATGTAGATGATGCTATGCAAGTAGATTGATGTTTACATGATTTTTCAGAAACTAATGGATCTAGAAAAGAGATTTTAGTCAATGGCTTTGATGGTCAAGTGGAAGATCAAGAGGTTGATCTCAAAGGGCTTCAACAACATGAAAGAAGAGATGACAATTTGGAGCTAGTCAAGAGCATCAAAGGAAAGTCAATTGGCAAAAATTTTATGGATCTATTTTTGCAGGGTTATTGAAGACTCAAGTAAGGTCAAATGAGCAGCAAGAAAGTGTTATTCAAGTTTACTTTACTTGTTCTATCTCACGTTTGAACAATCGTATGTGGATGTGTGCAAATTGTCAAGATATGGTCAAACTAGCTTCATTGGTGAGCATTAATTTGATGTTGAAATTGTACTGGAATTTTTGGTTGGTTTTGTTGATGGAAATAAATCTATTGGAGGCTCATTATATCACTCATCCATGGCTAAGTTCTTAAGTGTTGAGTTACTTGGTGCCAATACTTGGATATTGTCAATTTCTGGTGAATTTATGGTCATTTTCTTGTGTCAAGTAGATCTTGAAGAAGAACTAGTGCTAACACTTAGTTATATGGAGTATTGTGGTGCTGGATTAGCTTGATTGATGTACTCACTCATGGATTTCCAAGGTTTGATGGTTTCTTGTGCAAGATGGAGATGGAGGCTCATTCATGAAGTTTCATGGTGAATACATGGCAAGAAAGGACAAAGATGGAGGAGATAAGCAAACAAATGGTGATCACTCACATTTATTGTTTGGTTGCTGTAATTTTTCAGAGCGTTCAATGTTGGAAACATGGAGGAATCATTGCATTTACATTCTATTTAGTTTCTCATGTTCTAGTTATATCTTGACATAAAAAATTGATGTAAGAAATAGTGAAGCATCCCAAGTGGACACTATTCTCTATATCAATTATGAAATCTACTTTAGAACATTAGAAAGGAGGTCTATACTTAGGATGAAGATCATTCTAAAGTTTGATCAAAGTTCTATGGTTAAACTAAAATTAGCTAAAGAGGGAGTGTGAAAGATTTCAACTAGTTTAGTCAAGATTGGTCATAGTTTCATAAATTGCCAAATACACAATTGAGGCCAATTTCATATTAGACTAAAATATGAGTTTGACTTTTCAGAGTTATATTAGTCTAAAATCATTTGAATAAATACTCTTGGAAAGTGTGAGAAATTGTAGTACACGAGTTTTAGAGATTCAAGTTTGAATGTGGGAACATTTGAATCTAGTCCACATTATTGCTAGGGTTTTTGTTATAAAGGCATTAGAGGAGTTCTAAATCCAAAAAGGACCCTTTGTAAAGATTCTTTTTATATTTTTTCTCAAATTTTTCTTACAGATGGACCAATCAAAACACTCAAATTTGAAATTTACGTAACATAACTTTTTGAGTCCACATTTTGATTCCATACTAAAAATGGCATAACTTTTTAGTAGTAAGTCCAAATTTAGCGAAGTTTGGTGCATTGGAAAGCGCTCGAAAGCGCTTTCAATGATATGTTAGATGACATACTTCTGAGCTACGATTAAAAAGTTATGGCAAGTCAAAAGTATTAGTGTTATAATATTTTAATAATAAAAAATACATTCTGCACGAATTCTTAAAGGGTCTTTTTGAAACTCAAAACTCCTCTAATGAAAACCAAACTCATTAGTGAGTCATGGATCTGTTATATATAGCTATACACACATTGAGGAGAAGCATTCTCTCTCTCTCTCTCTCTCTCTCTCTCTCTCTCATCTCACTTCATGCTTGTACATGAGTTCTCTTTGGTTGATCTATCCATGAGTGCACTATATTTGTGATATCTTTTTGATGAACTTGAGAGCTTTGCACCACTTGATCACTTTTTCCATTGATTTGTTCCATCCTTGAAACATATGGTTGATCCAAAACCCCCTCCTCCTTAAAAATAGCTGCAACTCCATGAGAAAATAAAGAGTCATTCTTGACTCATAAGGATGACAAAGATCCAACATCATGTTACCAAGATCTCGAGAATTAGGCTCATCAACATTGGCAAGACTATGCATGCTATAATAACCAAGAGTTTGCATCATATCTTCATGCTTGATTTCCATGCTAACCTCAGATCTAATGAGGCTACATACTTCATTATGGAGATAAGTGTCCTTAGAGGATGATTCACTTACTCTCATAAAGAGTTTACAATTTGCCTCAATACATGAAAAAAGACAAATTTTCACACTATGATTTGTTGAATAATATTTCCATCATCGATGATTTCCTCGGCTGAATTAATTGAGAAACTTCATGATTTTGAGTATGAACTCTTTCACTTGCTTTTGAAATCTCATATGCATTGTGATGTTGGGGATGTGAATGTGTTTTCATGCTTTAACACTGAAAATTCGCATAAGGAACAACAACTTTTGCAAGATTTAAAGCAAGAGTTTAGTGAAGTTTTTTCGAAGCAGCTACCTTATGGACTACCACCTGCTCGGTCGGTGGATCATAAGATAGATCTTTTGTCCGATAGTTGTCCTATCTTCAGACAACCATATCGGTTTAGTCAGAAGGAAGAGGAGGAAGTGGCTAGGCAGATCGAGGAGTATTTCAGGATGGGACACATAAGACCAAGTAAATCTCCATGGGGAGCACCTATCCTTCTTAAGAGTAAGAAAGATGGGAGTTTTCGGCTATGTGTAGATTACAAGGGTCTGAACAAGCTTACAGTTAAAAATAAATACCCGTTGCCCAGGATGGACGATCACATAGATCAATTGAATGGAGCTAAATATTTCACGAAAATTGATCTACGTATGGGATACCATCAGATTAGGATATCCAAATACAATGGATTAATAGATCTAGTTAGATTTCTTCAGATCTATTCTAAATCTTGTGAAGTCTATGACAAGGTTTTTCCTCAGGATAAACTTAAGCTATTTCCAATGGCCTTAACAGGCGCAACACAAGATTGGTACTATAATCAAGATAAAACTGAGCGTACATATTGGGAGATTGTCAAATGAGCCTTTATCACATGGTTCAAACCTCGAAAGTTTATGGAAGACCCTTTTCTACTTTTAAGTAAAATTAAAATGGGGAAGCAGAAAATGGTTCGAGATTATATTGAACGGGTAAAACGCCTCAGATCTGAGTGCAAACCTGAGCTGATTAATGAAAATGTCATGATAATGTGGTTTTTGTCAGGTCTACCTAAAACGATCAAAGGTGAGCTAAAACGTCACAATGAGTATGCAATTTTGCAAAATGCTATGGATGATGCAATTTGGGAGGAGGATGAAGATTCAGACGATGAGCTGAATATTAATAAGTTGTCTTATACAGCAGGGCAAACTATTACGACATCCACCGCTATTGCATCAACGAATGTCAATGCTAATGTAGAGATGATGCTCAATAAGTTCGAGAAACTTGAAAAAGACCAGCAGAAACAGATGGAAAAGTTGTAGTCGCAATTTGATGAGAACATCAAAGCATTGGAAGATTTCCATGTACAAGCGAACAAGGAACCTGAGAGGTTTGCAAAGACTTTTCCTACTAGAAAAAATGTTTGGTGTTCTATTTGTACGGGAAATCACACAGTGAATGAGTGTCCTCAATTGAAAAAATGAATGGAAATCAGTATATGCCATTTGTGTAATTCACTTGATCATGAGACTGCTTTTTGCAACTTCAATCCTCGGATAATTCAGCAACAGTATGCCCAGATGGGATATCAAGAATCACTTTATGGAGGAAATCCAGCAGCTAGACCTCGTCAAACTGCTCTTGGATACCCGAAACGATTAGCCTTGGAACCAGAATCTTACAGAGGTACCGAGAAATGAAATTATAGTAATAATCACGAAGGTGGATCTTCAAAATAGTATGCTATTTATACTGCCGCGCAACAACAAGCATCTAGAAACTGGACTAGAGCACCATTTGGATGCCTTGCATGTGAAGGAAATCATAGAGTTGTAGAATGTCCAAACAAAGACAAATTTGTACCATTCTATCGTGACTGTGGATATGGACATAGCTACAGGGAGTACCCAACAAGACCAAAGCCACCATTGGTCACAGCTCCTATAAATTTGATAACAATCAAGCAAAGACCAGTAGCTCAGAATGAACCAAGTGTACCCTTGATGGTGGTTACCAGAGCACAGAAGCAGAAAGAACCTATAACAGTTCCAATACTTGCAAATTCTATACCATTAAATATACCAACAACATCTGGAGTATACTAAATCTTCATGCAGAACAAAGAAGATATCAAGATATGAGACAATGGACTAAACATTTGCAAGAAGAAGAGGATCTTGAAGCTGCTAGAGCAACAATCGAAGTTCATTCTTCACCAGTGCAACCACCGAATAATTCACATACAGATTTGAATGCTTAGTTGTGTTGGATTTATCTCCTCTACTCTCCTAAATCCTATTTTAATCTGCCTCCATTCATGCTGCATTTTTACTCATGTTGTCGCACAGTCTGCATATTGACATGTAAAATAAGACAGACGAATAAAACGCGACTGTCTGCATAAATACAAGTAAATTCTCACAGGCAAAAAAAAGGTGACACTGCCTTACAAAATGCCAAAGGTGCTCTAGGAAAAGTGAAGGCACCCTGTAAATCAAATCCTAAGGCATTTTCTACCACAAACCATACCATACTCAAGATCCAAACCCTACTTATGTCCCATACCATAAGCAAGATCCAAACCCTAAGCATACTACACACAAGAAAACACTCTATATGTGAAAAAAGTACAAAATGGACCAAGAGTGGATCCTAATCTGATCCTCAAGAGGGATTGGATGTTAGATTTACTTGATCTATCAATCTACATAAGATTAAGATCAATCTAGATCAATTCTAGACATAAAAACCTAACAAGAACAATCATTGATGAAGGTAGATGTACTTGCTGGTTTCACACATGTGAAACCCAGTCAGAGTACAAACTCCAACCTGAAAATAAAGTACACTATGATAGAACCTCAAAACAATCAAAACAAATGTAGACAAATAGAGAGAATTACACAAAATTGCTTCCAATATCAAGATTGACGTTTCATGTTGATTGTGGCCAAATATGCCTCTATATATATACTTTTTGGAGCTCAAGATACTGATCATGCATCAGATTCACACATGTGAGGATGCTTTGTCATCATCATGCAATTTTGACACTTGGATCAAACTTTCTATTTTGGACATTTTTGGTCCAATTTCCTACTATATGGAGATTTTCATGGAAATCTTCTAAAAGCAAAAACTTGCCTACTTCAGCTTATTCCACATGTGTGAGCTGTCCTCTACACATGGGATGTGACACCTTTTCTTGCTCTTTTTCCTCCGCTTGTGCTCTTTGTACCCAATGCCGTATCTTCTGGTACTGTCTCCTTTCTTTCCTCACATTCGGATATGGCACTGAAGTTGAGGGTTGGTCATCAGTGACCAATGGCAGTGGTGAGGGAGCCACTCCCTTCCTCTTCTGCACTCATGCAGTCAATAGATTGATGCCATGTGTCATATATATAGAAAACTAGTTTTTAGCCTTTTTAGCCACTAGAACTTGAATTAAATCATATGTACAACATATATGATTATGGTACATGACAAGTACACTAATTTCACACGTGAGAACAGGCTCCACACATGTGTGATTATCCTATATACATGATTTTGGCCTTTACCAAGCATTATTTTTGCATTTTTCACACTCCTAAAAAATGTAGCTTGGTAAATCTAGCATAGATCTATCTATAACTACAAGAGCCAATCTTAATTTAACATATGGATCTTTAGGCAATGCCTTGGCGAGTATATCAGCAATGCAATCTGATGATGAAACATGAATAAGCTTGATCTCCTTTGCTTGCACTTTCTCCCTCATGAAATGATGTGAAATCTCAATGTGCTTTGTTCGAGCATGGAAGACTGGATTGTTTGCAAGTTATTGAGTTGCTTGATTGTCATAATATATGCATGGAATGTCTTAATCCTTGATAACATGTAGTTCCTCCAAAAGCCTTTTAAGCCAAAGAACCTCCTTTTTTGTTGTTGTCATAGCTTTATACTCGGATCTTGTTGATGAAAGGGAGATGGTATCTTGCTTTTTGGAAAGCCAAGATATAGCTCCTCCACATAAGAACGTAGCAAATGCACTTATGGATCTTTTATCCATCTTGTCGCCTGCAAAACTTGAGTCCAAATATGCTCTTAAACAAATATTAGTCCTTTCATAAACTATGCCAAAGTCTTTTGTAGCCGAGATGTACCTTAACACCCTTTTTGCTCCTTTCCAATGACATATTACTGGACTTTGCATGTATTGACTCAATTGGCCAACACAAAAACTAAGATCTGGTCTAGTGATGGTTAAGTATATCAAGGAACCAATAAGCATTCTATAGGTAGTGATGTCCTCAAAGGATGCTTCATCACTTTCCTTAAAAACTTTTACACTTAGTTCCATGGGAGTTTCAACTCCTTTACAATCAATCATGCCAAATTTTGCTAAAATTGATCTAGCATATTTAGATTGACATATGAAAGTAAAATCATTACTTCTAGTGACTTCTATTCCAAGTATAACTTTAAGAAGTCCTAGATCTACCATTCTAAATTCACTAGGCAAGGAAATTTTTACATTTTTGATGCCATCTAGATCATTTCCTGTGAGTATAATGTCATCAACATATAAAACTAAGATAATGATCTTTCCATCATTACATTTGTAGTACAATGATGGTTCATAAGAACTTACAACAAATCTAATGGAAATAAGACATGAATGCAACCTAGAGTACCATGCTCTTGGTGCTTGCTTGAGTCCATAAAGACTCTTCTTCAAGAAACACACATTGTCTTCTTCTCCATCTTTGATGAAGCCCTCGGGTTGGCACATGTAGATTTCTTCTTCCAAGAATCCATTCAAAAAAGCATTTGTCACATCAAGCTGGAAGAGCTCCCATTTGAAAGTAGCAGCAAGACCTATGATTAATCTAATGGTTACAAGCTTTGCAACAGGTGCAAAGGTTTCATCATAATCTATGCCTTTGACTTGCAAAAAACCTTTTGCTACAAGTCTAGCTTTATACTTACGAATGGAACCATCTTGATTATATTTCAATCTATAAATCCATTTACAAGTAAGAGGCTTCTTTCCATAAGGTAGATCAACAAGCTTCCAAGTTTGATTTTCCATTAATGCATCAAACTCTACTTGCATAACTTTCCTCCAATATTGAGACTTATTTGCTTCCTCAAAACTAGTTGGTTCTTCAAGCATAGTAGTCAAGAAAGTATAAGAGTTGAGTAGTTGAGAATCTTCTCTTTGCTCCCCTTTGTCACTATAAGTAAGCCTTGATGGCTCAGTCCTTGTCCTTTTTTGATCTTCTTGGCACCCTTGGACTTTGCGTAAGTTCCACTTGGTCTTCATCTTCATGAAGCTCCTCCTCGGCCATAACATGATCCTTGACAAGTTGAGTGTTGTTGGAAGTCACATTTCCTTTGGCTTGGAGAGATTCATCAAAAAGTACATCTCTACTTACAACAACTTTCTTGGTAATAGGATCAAATATCCTATAAGCTTTCTTACTTTCACTATAACCAACAAAGATGTCTTTCAAAGAAGTGGCATCTTCCTTTTTCCTTGTTTCTAAAGGAATATGTACATAACAAGTACATCCAAAAACTTTCAAATCACTAAGATTTGGCTTCTTGCCAAACAATACTTCATAAGGTGTAAGTCCTTTTATGGCACTACACTCACATAGTGTCCTATTCTTCCGAGTTAGCTACTCCATTTTATTGTGGAGTATATGTGCAAGTAAACTCTCTCCTAATGCCATTAGTTTCACAAAACTCTTTCATCCTATTGAAGATGTACTCCCCTCCATTATCACTTCTTAATACTTTCAAGCTAGTATTAAGTTGCTTTTCCACAAGAGTTTTGAACTTTACAAAGGACTCAAAAACTTCACTTTTCTTAGACAAGAGATAAACCCAAGAGTATCTTGATCTATCATCAATAAAAGTCACATACATAAGAGCTCCACCATTTGATTCATGTGAAAATGAATGAACATCCGAGTGTATAAGGTCAAGAGGAGAGTTAGATCTTGTCAAAGATATCTTGAAAGGTAGTTTATGAGATTTGGAGAGTCCACAAGCTTCACAAAGCTTGCCACACTTGGATATGGTTTTGGGAGGTCCACTTGCTAGCTCCTTTGTCACCATGGTCTCCACAGCTTTGTAGTTAGGATGGCCTAACCTTTTGTGCCATAATTCCACTTGAGTGAGCTTGTCTCTTGCCATGTTCACACTTCCAACCATCACATTAGCATCCAATTTGAATAACCTCCCTTGCTTGAAATCACTAGCAATACATTTTTCATCTTTCAAGATAGAACATGATCCATGCTTGAAATGTACATATAATCCACTATCCATAAATTGTCCTACACTCAACAAGTTCTTTGTAATTGACGGTACATAAAGAACATTGTCTAGATCTACTTTTTTAGATGATCCTAGACATAAAGGAATGGATCCAACACCTACAATCTCACATTCTTGATCACTTGTAGTGAAGATAAATCTCTTAGAACTATTGTAAGAAAGTTAGAAAAGTAGTCTTTTTGGCGAGTCATGTGAGAGCTTGCCCCACTATCAATCCACCAAGTGTCTTGATTAGATGTTGGTGGTGAGGATACCATCAAAGATAGATTGCCTTCTTCCTCCTCCTCTTCAAGCACAAGATTGCCTTGATTGTCCTTCTCTTGGGCATTCTTCTTCTTGTAGCACTCAGATGCAAAATGTCCCTTTTTTTCACAAAAGAAACACTTTAGCTTCTTCTTGTCATTCTTGCTCTTGCCTTTGGAACTTGATGCTCCATCTTTGCTCTCCATCTCCATGTCTTGAGTCTTCTTGGATGGAAACTTTTTCTTCTTGCCTTTCAAGGAAAAGTTAGCTTTTTCATCACCATTATTCAAAGATAAGGAACTCATCCTACTTTTACTTTTGACTCTATCATGCTTGTTTGATCAAAAATCCCAATTCTAGGCTTCCCAATCTTGTTTTCTTGCCAACTAGTCATCATTTTGAGGTCATATCCACTTTCTTTCATACAATTGACTTGTATTTGAGTGATTTGTAAATTTTTGCAGTGTTTATCACGTGCCAAAGATAGCTTGAAAAGCCAATTATTCGAAGATTGAATTAAAATAAATTTTCTCGCAATAGATTTATCAACAACATCATGGCCACTTGCTATTTTCTTGTCATGTTGAGAGTCAGGTATAGCTTCAGGTCAGTAGTGGCCTCCATAAACATAAATAGCAAGGAAGGCGCACAATCCTGTATGACAGTTTTGTCTCTCTCTCTCTCTCTCTCTCTCTCTCTCTCTCGCTTGTGATCTCTCTCTCGCTAGATAATGACATATGTGTTTATGTACTGGGTCATAGTGAGATCATTCTCATATGTGCATGATTAATCTTGTTTGGATCTAATATGTATTCCTAGTTACTATGGTTATCTGGTGCGCTTAACCTAGTCATTGAACATAGACATATGATCAAGTATTGTGTTTGACATTTACTTGCAGAGTTAATAGATCTGTTCTGATAGATCTATCGATTAACTTAGAAGTGGTTTGGATAAGGATCTAAATGTGGTGTTGTACTAGTACAATCATGAGCTGCACCTGGACATTTAAGATTTCTAAATCATGGGCAATTAACTTGAGTAGTTGATTTACTCCTACGGAAGTTAATTGGTAAAATGGATAGTGTGAAAAATTACAAAGGATATTTCACCCTCAGTAAGACAACATCAGATGATTCCATCTAACCCTTGCTTGTAGAGTTCTCCTGCAATTAACGTATAAGGTTTGGTGTGGGAGTTGGGAGCTCAATGGACCCTTTGGAAGGGCGGCCTCCTACTAGGTCCCATTGCCCAAGTTGTGCTTGTATACTTTGGTCCAAGACCAATAAAGTGATATGGTTCAAGGTTGAGGCCCAAGGTTTAGAAAAATAGCCAAACACCCATGGTAATGACTTTCTAACACCTCACTAAGTTCCATACCTCCGACCAAGTCATAACGCCTACTTGCCCTTATCCAAGGACACCAGTACCTTAATCTAAAGGCACATACTCTTAATCTTAAGGGTGCCCCTTATCCAAGTGTAACTTGATTCCATATCTCCAACCAAGGTATAGTCACTTGTCTGCCCTTATCCAAAGACACCTACCCTTAATCCTAAGGGTATCCCTTATCCAAGGGTAACTTGCCATTTAGCCTCCAACACTAAATGGACATATAGAGGTCACAGAAGTACTGCTAGTTACATAGGTATGTAAAAACTAAGGTGATCAACCTTAGGCTTCTTGAATAATACTTCATATGGTATATTTCCTCCAAGAGCTCCATCAGTCCTCAAAGTTTTGATCTTCAATGAGAATTCCATCTCAACATATGCTTTGAATAATAGAAAATAATCATGCACCATAAATATTAAAGAGAGAATGCATCTTGTGTGATCATCCTCCTTTGAAATCTTGGACACATAAGAATTTGCACTTTCTCTTGGATCCAATTTGTAGATGCCTTCATATCTAGATCCATGTGCAACAAGGATCTCATCATTCTTCTTGATCACACAATTGTCAATATGGAAATTGACAATTCCTTCATAAAGCATAATAGATGAGAAAGAATTCTTGGAGCTACACATATGAGATGATGCTCCACTATCAATATACCAAGAGTCATCCTTCTTGAAGGTGGAAGAGGAGAAGTCTGATGCCATAAGTGAGCTCCATCAGTTGCAATAAAGTCTTCTTTCTCATGAGAGAAGTTGGGTTTCTTGAATCAGTTCTTCTTCTTGAAGCAATTGCTGGCATAGCGGCATTTCTTGCCACAAAAGAATCACTTAATAATTTTTTTCATCATTCTTGATGTAGAATCTCGAGAGGAATTATCCTCCTCTTCATTTTGAGAGGAATCCTCCTCCTCTTCATCTTGGTCTTTTCCTTTGTCCTTAGAGAAGTGTTGATGTTGCTTCTTGCTCCTCTCTTTGTGCTTGTTCTTGAAAAATAGTGCTTTGCCATCTCCAATATGATTGAAGGATAATTTGTCCATCCTCAAGTTTAGCTTATTCTCATGCCTTGACTCTGCAGCAATAAGAACACCTTGCAATGCCTCCAAGCTTGGTAGCTCTTACTTGATAGCAAAGGATTGAACAAGATTGTCATAATCATCTTTCAAGCCATTGAGTATGACTTGTGTGAAGTTTTTAGCATGTGTGAACTTCACCACACAACCTACAGGATCTTACTGAGGTGTTGTGATTGCACAAGATTGATCAAAGAGCAGTATGCTTGAAAAATCTAAGACAAGAGCACAATGGCATACATCTGATGAAAAAATCTAACCCTTCACTATGAGAAATGAATGACAGAAATAATTCTAAGTGCTTAGTATGGGAAAAAAAGGCTGCTCTCGGGTAGAGAGAGAAAATCAATCATTGAAAACTCGGGTAGAGAAAATGAGTCCAAAACACCAAAATCTCAATATTCAAAATATGGCAAAACATGCCAAGATTTCTCTGCATGAGAGAGACTCTAATTCCTACAGTGGAGTTGCATGGAATGTCCACTTAACTGAACTAATTCACCTACCACATGCATAGAGTATGACATTGCATGCTATCTAAACAACTGCATGTCATCAAAATTGAATCTATCTAACTCAGATCCGAGCTATACTAGGAAGGCTATGTGCTCAATTCACATACCTTTTATGTACAACATGAAATTTAGTGGGATATATCATGGACATGGCCCCAAACTCGAGATAGGAAGATAATATTTTAATAATCTTCACACTCCTCCTTAAAATCTATGTTCCTATCAACATAGACTTCGAAATTAGGCCAAGATTAGACCTCATCTTGATAAAAACATTCTTGAGTAGAGGCTTGGTAAGAAGATCTGCAACACAATTTTAAGATTTGACATGCTCCAGTGAGATCTCTCTCGCAATGACTTTTTCTCTTACAAAATGATGAGCTATTTTGATATGTTTGCTCCTTGCATGGAAGACTGGATTATTTGCAAGAGCTTGAGCAGAAATGTTATCATTCTTAATAACTGGAAGATCTTCATCTACATAACACTTTGGCTCCAAAGGTAGTCTTTTGATCCATAAAACCTCCTTTGTTGTGGTTGTAAGAGATTTGTATTCAGCTTCACAGGATGATAAGGAAATAGTTGCCTGTTTCTTTGATAGCCAAGAAACCAAGTTTTCTCCAAGAGATAAAGTGTAAGCACTTGTGGATTTTCTATCCAACCTGTCTCCTACAAAATCTAAATCTGAAAAAGCAATCAAATCAGATCTTCTCCTTTGTAGAATAGTCCATAATCCAAAGTAGAAGATATATACCTCAAGACTCTTTTAGCCAACTTCCAATGATATAACTTTGGATCCTGCATGTGTTGACTTAGCTTATGAACACAAAAGCTTAGATCAGGTCTAGTAACTGTTAACCAAATAAGTGAGCCAATAAGACTCCTATAAAGAGTGACGTCCACAAAGGATTTTGCACCATCTTTAATAGGAACTTTTACAATGTGCTCCATGTCACGGAAGCAGAAAACTTTGTTGGGTTTTGCGAGAGCGAAACTGTTTCGTTTTCGTTTTTGTCTTTTTAATCGCGAATGATTTTATGTCTTTGAATTTTCTTTTGCGCGGAAGCTTTTACAGGATCCTAGACACACGACTGCACATCACAGAACACATTCTATTCTAGCAATCAAGACACACAACACAATACAAGGAGATGCACAAAAAAAAGAGTGATCAGTTCAATTTTAGAGCGAGATCGTCAGTGTCTCTTTCATTGGCGGAGTGACACTTTGCTCTTTCGCTGTGTTCTACTTGTTGGTAGACTTTTATGCACAGCTCTAGTATTTTTACTTTGCTGCTCTACTCTATCTCTTACAGATCTCTCTGTCCAGATTTCCTCTTCACATCAGTTTATGATCCAGAGAGGACTGTTTTTACCTCCACAATGTGGAGTTTACAAGATAGCTAAACATAGAATCACAAGACTAGTTAACGCTAATCAACTAGTTAGTTAGTCTCCGTCGTTGCCTCTCATTTCACCTATGCATGAAGTCTACGACTCCAAGCCCGTTGAGCTGCCAGCTGGCAGCGCAAAAGATTCTCCTTCGTTTATTTCGTAATCTCTCGTTTGCTTTCATTCTTTTCGTTTCTTTCATAGTTTTTCGTTTTGCATCCCTTTGTGGTTTGCGGTCCTAGAGGTGGGTTTATGATTCATGAATGATTCGCGAATCGTTCGTGCTTCGAGTCAAGGGATGTTGACTGTCGTGAATCATTCCTGCAAAAAAGTTGCTAGAGTTCACCATTTCTGACACTCCTTCTTGAACCTTGCAGCTTTGTACGTTTAATCTCATTGTCTTTCTTTGCTTGGTAAAGAGTGGCTTGTCGAGCAGTTTTGTGAGCAGATCTGCAATCACGTCTTTTGATTTTATGTACTGGACCTTGAGCTCTCCTTTCGAGATCAAATCTTGAATGTGATGGTACTTCAGAGGTATGTGCTTTGTCTTTGAATAAAAGACAGGATCCTGAGACAAATAGATGGCACTCTGAGAGTCCATCATCATCGTGCTTGCCTCTTCTTGTGGAATCCCAATAGCTTCCAGCATCATCTGCAGCCACAGTACCTTATTCACGACCTTTGAAGCTACGACGTATTCAGCTTCGCAAGAGGATCGAGCCACCAAGGTTCGTCTTTTTGCATATCCAGCTGATTGTAGTTCCGCACGCTATGGTACATTATCTAGTAATGGACTTGTTGTCATTTTTGCAGCTCGTCCAACTTGCATCACTGTAGTGGTGTAGCTCGAATCCTTTTTCTTCATTTTCAGCTTTGTAGGTTAATCCCATATTCTGGGTACCTTGTAGATACCATAGGATTCGTTTTGCCATTTGCCAATGTGCGAGGCCAAGATTGGAAGAGAATTGGCTCAATGCATGAATAGAGAAAGCTAGATTGGGTCTGGTATATATTGCAAGGTACATCATGTGCAAAAAGTACAAAAAGGACCAAGAGTGGATCCTAATCTGATCCTCAAGAGGGATTGGTTGTCAGATTACTTGATCTATCAATCTACTTGAGATTAAGATCAATCTAGATCAATTCTAGACACAAAATCCTCACAAGAACAATCATTAATTGAAGGTAGGTGTACTTTATGGTTTCACACGTGTGAAACACTGTCTGAGTATGGACTCCAACCTGAAAATCAAGTACACATTGATAGAACCTCAAAACAATCAAAACAAATGTAGACAAATGGAGAGAATCACTCAAAATTGCTTCCAAAACCAAGATTGGTGTCTCACACTGATTGTGGCCAAATGTGGCTCTATATATACAATAAGTGAGAGCTCGTGGTACTGATCATCCCTTTGATCTCACATGTGTGAAGGTGCTTTGTCATATGATGATTCATCATGCAAAACTGACACTTGGACAAACCTTCTATTTTGAGCACTTTTGGTCCATTTTTTCCTTCTATATGGAGATCTACTTGAAAATCTTCTAGAAGTCAAAATTCGTCTACTTCAGCTTATTCCACACATGTGAGCTGTCCTCTACACATGGGATGTGACACCTAACCAAAGGATGTGGCTCATGCAGGCAATAGATTGATGCCATGTGTCATATGTCTAGAAAACTAGTTTTTGGCCTTTTTAGCCACTAGAACTTGAATTAAATCATATGTACAACCTATATGATTATGGTATATGACAAGTACACTATTTTCACACGTGGGAATAGGCTCCACACATGTGTAATCATCCTATATACATGATTTTTGGCCTCTACCAAGCTTATTTTTGCATTTTTCACACTCTAGGAAAACATATTTTGCTATCTTTTAAGGCATCACACTCAACTAGTATTGCCTTAATCCACCTTTGAGATACAAAAATCTCTTCAAAGCAAAATGGTTCTTCATAAGTTGACATGATAGAATAAATGAAACTATCTTCATTTTGTGATTGCTGCTCCTTATTCTTGATTGATTTCTCTTGGATCATAACAGTAAGTTTGAACTTATCTAAAGTTCCAAGCAAAATACTTTCCAAGGACATAAAATAAATCCAAGTTACTTTCATAAAAATGACATCTATCTTTGCATCTTGAACGAAACAATGCACTTCTAGATGAAAAATTTCAAAAGTTTTGACATGTGTTGTGATGGACTCTTGAAGGCAAATCTTGCAAGTCCTTGTGAGACTCCAAGCCTCATTCACCTTTCCACAAAGGAAACACCTTTCTTTGGACTTGTCCTTCTTGTATTTGCATTTTGAACTTGAAGCTCCATCCTTCACCTCGACCCCTTGCTTTGGTTCTCCTTGGATGGATTGGTCTTTTTTTTGTAGCATCTTGAGAAAAAATATCCTCCCTTGCGACAAAGGTTGCACTCTGGATCCTTTCTTTCCTTCAATAGGATGCCACCTATTGATGCCATGTGAATAAAAACCTGTGATATGATTCTACAAATGTAATTTGTGACTTTCAAGAGACTAGATTTGAACATCTTCAATAATCTAGAATGATCTACAAAAGATCTAGCTCACAAACCTAAGAATCAATCTTCACAGTAATGACTAGTCACTTGGAAACTTTGCTTTGATCACTAAGACAAAAGCACACAATCTTTGAGTCAAATCACTAAAGAAATCAGATCCAATTTCCTATTGGACTCATCAAATATCAATGACCCTTTCTTTTGAAAGTTGAAATGGATATGAAAAAGATTTGACATCTAGATTTTCCTTTTCACTTGAGTAGTTCTCTCAACACTTGAGATTCTTGAACAAAAGATGGGTTTTGTTTCAAACACATGAAAATCAAACTTAATCACTTCTTTTGGACTCAATCTTGACCCAAATAATCTCACTCTTGAGATTTAGAATGAATTTGATTTGGTTTGAAAACAAATTGTACCACCAATTTTTCACAAAACTTTAAAATTAGACAACTAGAGATTCACAAAGATCTCAACCATGCATGAATACTCAAATATGGACTCCTCCTCATTCTAGACATCAAATGGGATCACAAATTGACCCTCACACTCTCACAAAGAAAGTTGAATAGAACTAATTTGAGTTTCAAATGTTCTATGTCAATTTTTGCTCAACAAATTGAATTCAATCACTCCTATTTGATTCCACCAATTACTCTACTTTTTAAGACTTGGAATGAAATTCAAAATCAAAAGTTGTGATTTTTCTCACTAAGATATTGTGCTTCAAAGAGCTAATACTACTTAGAAAGATTTGATCACCTAAGAGAAGACAAATTCTTCACCAATAACAACACATAATGAGCCTCTAGATCTTGCCCTCTACAAAGGAAGGAACTCTTAGAAAATTGGATATCTCTATACACATTTGTCATAGACACCTTAATGACTCTTTTCAAACCTTACAATCACTCAAACAAATTGAGTAGGGTTGAACAATGTGACTTGGATCTCAATCTCTTTTCTAGAACTCTCAATTTAAGCCAATCTATGTCAAATTCTACAAAAGATTTGCATAGATGCTCTATATGCACTAGAAACTCTCAAAGGTTTCACTTGGAGGATAGATCCAAGGATGTTTTCTAGCAAATTAATGCTTTTAAACTTGACCCTATCACTCTTGAACAAACCTAGAGTGATGGTACAATGGATTTCAACCTCTCACCTTGCATATCACTCCTTAATCTATGATTTTTAGCAAAATCTCTCTCAACTTCAACATGCACTCAAAAAATCAGAGATAATAAATCAATGCACCATTATGGTACATGACAAGTACACTATTTTCACACGTGGGAACAGGCTCCACACATGTGTAATCATCCTATATACATGATTTTTGGCCACTACCAAGCTTATTTTTGCATTTTCCACACATCAGACTACCGATTAAGTTTTGGTAGGGTATACCTGCCATCCTCTATTCTTCCTCTTCCATTTTTGGACAATTCTGCTTTGTGAGCTTGGCTCCAACTATCATTGGTGTGGCCTTTTCTTTGCAGTCCATCATGTTGTACTGTTTTAGCACTTTTCTGGCATATTCTGATTGACTCAAGTGCATTTCGCCCTTTGTTCGATCTCTTCTGATCTCCAACCCTAGGCATTTTGTTGCTTCTCCAATATCTGTGATTTTGTAGCTTTCAAAAATCTGACCCTTCGTGTCTTTGATCAGCATCAAGGAATTTCCTATCATCAACGAATCATCCATGAAAATGGTCAGTATCACAAAATCTTTTCCTACTCTTTTAATGTAGACATTTGCTAAAGAAACAAATTTATTACCACCATTGAAAGAGTGTAAGGTTGAGAATGTGTCCTTTTGGAAAGTCATGTGGGAGCTAGACCCACTATCAATCCACCTTGAGTTGCTTTTGTTTGTTGGAGTGGATGTAGATGCCATCAAAGATGAGATCTCCTCATCTCCATCCTCTTCATATGCAAGGTTCCCTTGTTTGTCCTCCTCCTCTTTTGCTCTTATCCTCTTGTAGCATTCGGATGCATAATGCCCCTTCTTTCCACAAAAGAAGCAGTTTTGCTTTGACTTATCCTTTGAGCTTGATGCATCATCCTCTTCTTCGGTCCTTTGGATGCTTATTCTTTCCATTGGTCTTATTTTTGCCCATGAATGAGAAATTGGTTTTCTCATCACCATCCTGCAAAGACAAGGAACTCATCCTAGATTTTGCATGGAGCATCCTACATTCTTCAGCCACTAATACACTGTGAAGTTTTTCTATAGTTGGCAAAGTGTCTTCGATGGCAAAACTTTCGACCAAATTTGCAAAGTCATCTCCTAGGCCATTAAGGACAATTTGTACAAGGTCTCCATCGTGAATCTTCTCTCCAATGGAAGCCAACTCCCTATTTAGAGACTTGATTCTGAGTACATAATCCTGTGCACTCTCCTCACTTCTCCTCATGCTTTGCAAAATCAGATTTCTAAGCATGAGTACTCTTGAAGTGTTACTAGATTCATAGATTGATTTTAAAGACTCCCAAGCCTTTTTAGCACTTCTACATGATGATACTTCCCTCAAAAGATCATTGCTCACATTCATTTTCACACAATGAAGTGTTAGCCTAGATCTCTTTTTGTATCTCACTAATTCCTATGCACCTAGAGGTTCATCTTCATCCTCAATCAAAAACTCATAAAAGTCTTGGAACACCAAAAGTGACTCCATCCTAACCTTCCAAATAGCATAATTTGTAGAATTCAATCTCTCACTAGCTTCTAGAAGGTATGCTCCAGCAGATCCCATCTTACTAGTGACTTCTACAAACAAGAAATAGATTTGATTGACTTGAAACTCACAAAGGTCTCACACTTGTAGTGTTTCACTCAAATTTGATTTCTAATCCAACAAATGGACTTATAATCACAATTCTATCACTCCCTCACAAAGCTGGAATGAAGATAAGATGAAGTGAAAACAAGTTTCAAACAAATCTTGCCAAGAAATAGATTTGATTGTCTCTAGAAACTCACTAAGGTTTCTCTCTTGTAGTGTTTCACTCAAATTAGATTTATAATCCAACAAATGAACTTATAATCTTAGTTCTAACACTCCCTCACAAAGTTGGAATGAAGATAAGATGATGTGAAATCTACTTACAATCAAATCTTGCCAATTTTGGCTATTTTTGGACAATAACATGACTAAATCTCCCTCACACTTTTTGATGTACTTTAAAGACCTATGAACCAAGTTTAGAGGATCTGATTTCAGCCTAGATTAATTAGATTTCATGACCCTATGTCAAATCTAATCAATGGCACTAAATCTTGGTAGGTTATCTTAAGACTTCCACTAAAAATTACATCAAAAGCTCACAAATTGAATTTCTTTGGATCAAATGAATACCATGCATTAAATGTAGGTCCAGAGGTTCCCACACATGTGGACAGTATGGATTTGGACCTACCAAGTTTGGGATCAAATCTCCTCACCAAAATCAAGATTCTAGCTTGCCCTCTCAATACTAGTTCTTAGCACCAAAACTTGCTAAAAATGGATTTGCATTAGATCAGTGGCTTATGCTCTTGTACTTGGCTCTGATTACATGTGAAAGTACTATACTTTACGACCATAAATGAATCTACAAAAGATCCACAAGAGGGATTGGATGCTTGCTTAACAATCTATCAAAAAACTAGACACAAAAAAGTTGATCTAGATTGGCAATTTGACAAACAACAAGCAATAACAATCAAAAGCATTGATCAACATTGAAATATGAGCCCACACTTGTGTACTACAGGCTGTAGTACGGCCTTCAAGCTAAGAAAGAAGTAGAAATTGACTTGGTTGCATTTGAATCACAAAATCTCAATGTACTAGAGAGCTGAGTGTCAAGTTTTTCAAAACTTTGGATGCATTTGCTATATCAACATTACTCTTGATGATTGCTAGACTTGCCAAATTTGACAATTTTTCACAAAATATGTGGGATGTTGACCAATCTTCATTGCAATCCATGATGGTAGGATGACTGCCCTCTTCTATATTTGGACTACAAAAAAAGGCAAGTCTCTATAAATTTCAATGCAAAAATGTGATCTTTTATCACGATTGAGTGGAACGAATGAGCCCTTGTTGATCATTTGAAGTTGAGAAAGAGTCTCACTCGAGTGACTTGGACCCGCTTTAAGACCTCAACAGACTTGGAGGTCATTTGCAATCCCAGTGCTAAGCAAATAGTGTAGCAATTACATAAGTCCAATGACATTTTGTGAGAAGGTTGGGCGCAGCCTGTCTCCGTGCTTGTGGAGTGAAGTCCAAGGAAGAACACCTGAGTGCATCAACATGATGGAGACGTATGTTTGGTGCCAACCCCTGTTATGCACATTTCTTACTAGTGAGATATGTAGTCAGTGACCTTGCAGCCAACATATGTGAAGACGACAATTCAAACAAATTATCATTATGTTGCAGATTGCATGTAGCTCTAAGTGCAGATCCTATGTCTTCCTAGCATGACAAATAAGCTTGTCAAAAGTTTTGAGAATTACTCAAATGATGGTAGGTGTAGCAAACAACTAGCAGAAGGGGCTCGATCAAAGATTGCAAGCAAGCCATGAACATGCATATAGATGAGCAAAGATGTGCTGGAGCCTTCCTCGCTCAATTACTAGATTGATTGGGGATTGAACATGTTCAAGGGAAGCATGTGAAAGAGATGACCTATAAAAAAATAGGATGCTCGAATTCTATTTTTTAGAGGGATTTCATAAGATAAGTTAAAGTAGGTGAATTTCAATATTTGGATTGAAGCTTGCTTTGAAAGACAGAGCATGATGAGGCATTTCAAATAGTTTTAAAGTAAATAAAACCTTTTTGAAGAGGGAAGGGCCTCAGAGGGTTTAGGCTTTAGTGCATTGTTTTTTTTAGCTTGTTGGTGCATTGAAAAGCTGTGAGTGAGAAAAAAGACATTGCTTATATGCTTATGGAGGACCACAATGGAGCACATTGGAGATTCGATCTTGACATGCCTTCGTTATCTAAAAACGTTGATTCTACATTGTCATTTTCGAGGATCATTTCAAGGAGTTATGAAAGTGGAGGTGAGAATGAACTCATTTTTCTCATTTTAAGCTCAATGTCTTTTTGTCTTTGCCTACTTATTGCGCTATCATTGAAAAAACTTTGCGAGCCGATTCAGAAGACTTACAAGCTGATTCATAATGTTGAAAGCATTTTTTTATCTAATATAGACATTATCTGAGATGGTTTATGTAAATAAACTAGTTTATGTGATTTCTTGATCCACAAAGATTCAAGCGTATACAATTGACAAAGATTCATGCGTATATTGAGTCTACTTAACTATTTTGAATCAATTCTCCATGCTTAGTTGGAAGCAATTGTGTCAAAATGTAACTCTACCGTAGATTTTTTTTTGGGGATGAGGGATATAGCTTTATAAGGTTATTTGCCAAAGAAAGAGTTGTTGTTAGTGTGAAAAATTGCCTACATTGGCAAATCTAGCCATGTAGAATATTGTACATTTTGTCAATATTGTTTGTTGGTTATTTCAATGGCCAAAGTGCCACTTGTACATACACACCTAAAGTAGGTTACCACGAGTCAAGAGGAGTGGTTGTGTCTATTTGGTAGTGATTCCTACTTTGTAGGATCTAGACCATGATTTATGATGAGATTTGTACCTACCATGCACCTACCAAGCATGACTCTTGGATCTAGGCTAGGGTTTTCACATTAGGGCAAGAAAGTGGAGTCTACTTCCTTATTACATGCTGGATTTTCACCTCACTTTGCAAAGAAAGTGTGTTTTACTATGTATTCCCATTCTCCATAGTGAGAAGATAGAAATTTTTTGGAGCCTCAAGGAGAAACTCTAGTTTCCTCTCATTGTATGGTGATTACTTTATTTTTCCAATGAAACCCAGCTTTGTCACTTTGTAAACACTATCTACAGGCTGTACTACAGCCTTATTTCCACACGTGTGGTGTTGGATTATACTAATTGATCAATGCTTTGATTGTCTCTACTTGTTTCCTATCAAGCTGCTAAACTAGATCTTGTTTTCTGATGACTAGTTTCTGATAGATTGTTTAACAAGCATACAATCACCTTGTGGATCATTCAAAGATCCATTTATGGTCCTTAGTACTGTACTTTTCACATGGTATCAGAGCCAAGTACAAGGCCATTGATCTGTGTTTGAATCTAATCCAATTTTAGCAGGTTTTGGTGCAAAAAGCTAGTATTGGAAGGGCGAGCTGGTATCCAGGTTTTGGTGAGGAGATTTGATCCCAAAATTTTTCAGGATCAAAATTTGTATTGTTCACATGTGTGGGCATCTCTGAACTAGCATTTAATAACCCATATTCATTGGATCATAGAAAATTCATCTGGTGTCAGTTTGATGTAATTTTTGGTGCAAATCCTAGGATAAGCTACGAAGATCACTTGCCATTGATTAGTTTTGAATTTGTTTCATGAAAACTAATTAATCTAGGCTGATTTCAGACCTTCTTAAAGTGGAAACTAGGTCTTGAAAGTACATCAAAGTGAATGAGAGAGAGAGAGTCAGTTTTTGTCCAAGAATAGCCAAGATTGGCAAGATTTGCTTGAGTGTAGTTTTCAGCTCATCTTATCTTCATTCCAGCTTGTGAGGGAGTGATAGAACTATTGGATTAGAAGTCAACATTTGAGTGAAACACTGCAAGTTAGAAACCTTTGTGAGTTTCAGGTACAAACAAATCTATATCTTGTGTGTAGAATCTTGCTAGTAAGATGGGATCAGTGGGAGCCTACCTTCTAGAAGCTAGTGAGAGGTTAAATTCTACCAATTATGCTATTTGGAAAGTGAGGATGGAGTCACTAATGGTGCTCCAGGATCTTTATGAGTTTCTAATAGATGATGAAGATGAACCTCTAGGTGCACAGGAATTAGTGAGATACAAGAAGAGATCTAGGCTTGCACTTCACTGTATTAAGATGAATGTAAGCAATGATCTTTTAAGGGAAGTATCATCATGTAAGAGTGCTGAAGAGGCTTGGGAATCTTTAAAATCTATCTATGAGTCTAGTAACACTTCGAGGGTTCTCATGCTTAGGAATCAGATTCTACAAAGCATGAAGAGGAGTGATGAGAGTGCACAGGATTATGTGCTAAGAATCAAGTCTCTTAATAGGGAGTTAGCTTCCATTGGAGAGAAGATTCAAGATAGTGAGCTTGTTCAGATTGTCCTAAATGGTCTAGGGAGTGCTTTACAAATTTGGTCCAAAGCTTTGCAATCCAAGACACTTTGCCTACTATAGAAAAGCTACACAGTGTATTAGTAGCTGAAGAGTGTAGGATGTTGCATACCAATGCAAGAATGAATGCTATTTCTCTGCAGGATGGTGATGAGAAAGCTAATTTCTCATTCAAAAACAAGAAGAAGACCAATGGCAAGAAGAAGCACTTCAAGGAGACCAAGGAGGAGGATGAGGCTTCAAGCTCAAAGGGCAAGATCAAAGACAAGTCCAAGCACAAATATTTTTTCTATGGAAAGAAAGGACATTTTGCATCAGAATGTCTCAAGAAGAAGAAGGCACAAGAGAGCAAACAAAGCAACACTGCACATCAGGAGGAAGAGGAGGATGAAGAGTCATCCTTGATGGTTTCCAACAAACCACCATCATCTAAGAGCAACACCAATGATTCTTGGTAGATTGATAGTGGGACAAGTTCTCACATGACATATCAAAAAGACATATTCTCCACCTTACTTTCTTACAATGACTTACATAGATCAATCTATACTTCAAGTAGTCAAGAATGTAAGATAAGTGGAATAGGAACAATTCCCTTGTATGTGGGATCATCCAAAAGGATGAATCTAGATAATGTTCTTTATGTTCTTAAGTTAACCAAGAATTTGCTTAGTGTTGGCCAGTTAATGGATAATGGCCTGGATGTACAATTTAAGCATGGAGTTTGTTCCATCCTTAGAAATGATGAATGTATAGCCAAAGGCTTTAAGCAAGGTAGATTGTTTAAGCTTGATGCTAATATTGCAGTGGAGAGTGTTAACTTGGCAAAGGTGGAACTGTGGCACAAAAGGTTGGGCCACCCCAACTACAGAGCCATGGAATCTATGGCTACAAAGAAGCTTGCAGTTGAACTCCCCAAGCATTTGTCAAAGTGTGGGAAGAGATGTGAAGCATGCAGCCTCTCAAAGGCTCACAAACTACCCTTCTCAAGATCTACGTCAAGATCAAACTCTCCTCTTGAACTCATCCATTCGGATGTTCATAGTTTTTCACATGAGTCTAATGGTGGTGCCAATTACTATGTAATCTTCATTGATGACTATTCTAGATTTTGTTGGATGTACCTCTTGTCTAGCAAATCAATGGTGTTTGATTCTTTTGTAAAGTTCAAGACTTTGGTAGAAAATCAACTTAGTACCAAGATTAAGGTATTAAGGAGTGATAATGGAGGTGAATATATCTCCAATAAGTTGATTGACTTTTGTAGTTCTAATGGCATAAAGAGGGAGTTGTCATGTCCATACACCCCTCAACAAAATGGAGTGAGTGAGAGAAGAAATAGATCTCTTTGTGAGTGTTCTAAGGCCTTAAGGCTAGATGCTTCTCTATCCAAACCATTTTGGGGTGAAGCAATAACTTGTGCTAACTATTTGTGCAATAGATTGCCAAACCAAGCCATTGGAGGAATCACACCATTTGAAGCTCTATTTGGAGAGAAACCCAATATCAAAGATCTCAAAGTTTTTGGATCCACTTGCTATGTACACCAATCCTTGGATAAGAGAAGGAAGGATGATGCAACATCCATCAAAGGCATCTTTGTGGGATATGTTGAGAATAGCAAAGGTTATAGAGTCTTCAATCCCATCACTAGCAAGGTGATAGTGAGTAGGGATGTTATTTTTGATGAAGGACATGCTTGTGATTTGGATGATAATGCTACTAATCATCTTGATGCCAAGGATCATGCTAGGATGGAGGAGGAGCTTCCAAGTGAAGAAGAACTTGAGGATCCACCTCAAGATGCAAGAACTCCAAGATCTCCAAGAAGATCTACAAGGGCAAGATCCGAGCCATTGAGGCTCACCTATGATGGTCAAGGTGATCAAAGGGAAGGCTCATCATCTTTCACATCTTACACCTTTCTTACTTCAATGTTAGATGAGCCAACATGCTATGAAGATGCTTGTAAGTCTAAAAGTTGGATGGATGCTATGCAAGTAGAGTATGATGCTCTTATTGAGAATCATACATGGGATCTTATGGAACTTCCTCAAGGGAAGAAACCTCTTGATTGCAAGTGGGTGTTTAGATTGAAGTATAATCAAGATGGATCAATAAGCAAGCATAAAGCTAGGCTTGTTGCCAAAGGTTTTTTACAAACCAAAGGCATTGACTATGATGAGACTTTTGCTCCTGTGGCTAAGCTTGTTACTATCAGGTTGATCATTAGTCTTGCTACAACCTTCAATTGGGAGCTATTCCAACTTGACTTCACAAATGCATTCCTCAATGGTTATTTGGAGGAAGAGATCTACATGAGGCAACCCGAGGGCTTCATCAAGGCAAAGCATGAAGGAAAGGTATGTTTTTTGAAGAAGAGCCTTTATGGGCTCAAGCAAGCACCTAGAGCATGGTACTCTAGGCTAAACTCTTTTCTCATTTCCATCAATTTTGTAATGAGTGCCTATGATCCATCATTGTATATAAGTTTTCATGATGGCATGATCATTATTCTTGTTTTGTATGTAGATGACATTATCTTGAGTGGTAATGATCTAGATGGAATTAGAGATGTAAAAATTGCTTTAGCAAAAGAGTTTAAGATGGTAGATCTCGGCCTATTGAGCTTCATTCTTGTGAAAAATTGTCAACTAGTAGTATTTTCCTAACTTGAGATTTTGTAGGCCTATGGCCAAATAAAAGTTAGAGATAGGTTCATACATGTATGTAGAGGCCCAAAGTATGTGTACACTACTTTTGAGGTCACAATAATTAGAGGAGGTCGAGTGTGGAGCTCTTCTATTGGCTCATAATTTGGTGCATTCCTATTTGACCAAATTTCTAGGTATATGGGTGAATCCTATTGGACCCCAATTTTAGCCTATCATAAGACAAGTGGCCAAGAGGCACTATGGCTGCTATAAATAGCCATCTCCACGAGTATGTACATATCTCATTTTCATTCTATTGAATGAATGTTATGCTCTTTGAAGGTCCATCTTCTTCTCTCTCACTTTTTTGTTCATATCTTGCATTCTAGCCACTAGAATTGTGATTTCTTTGTTGCTATGGCTTCACACGTGTGAAATGCAGGTTGTAGGCTCTGAAGTACGGACAGGGACAGCAAGTTTCTGTTTGTGGAAGCTTATGATCAGATTTTGATGTTTAGTTGATGTTTAGTATGCTTAACATCACAATTTCTATCATTTTTTCAATCTAGATGTGCATAACTTCCATGGCCAAGATCTTTATGAAACTTTAGCATCTTTTGGATCTGAGTTTTTCACATGGTATCAGAGCATTAGGCGGCCAAATGTGCAGGTTTTGCCAGATTTAGAAGAGATTTGTGGGCGAGTTTGCTTTTGTAGCATTCCAATCAAGTTTCTAGCTAAAAATCTTGTTGATTTATGTGTAGAAATTGGATCTTTGTGATCAAAACATCATTTGTATGCATTTCAATTGAAGTAGGGCGAATTCCCTCTGTACTTATCAGAATAAGGAGACAAAAATTGTTTTGGAAAGAGGGAGATGCAAGATCCAACAAGATCCTATTAGTTTTCCATTCTAGCATATAGTTTTTTTGATTCAATTTCTTGCTTCTTCATGTCAAAAACTTCAAAATTGATGTAACCCTCTGATTTTCAGTTTGCTGAATGATTCAAGAGTGTATTTCAATCTTAGGAGTGAGGGAAAAGCAAGTATATTGAGGTTTGGTCTTGGTTTGATCAAGAAATCATAAAACTAGTGGCTAAAATTAAGGAAAAAGTGAGGAAAAGAGAGAAAAAGTAAGGTTTTAGGTTCCAAATCTTTGTGATTTCTTCTTGTGTTTCATTTGTTGATTCAAGAGAGTGCTTAGTGCATTGGAACAAGTCAAAGATCAGAGATCAATCATTGCAACATGGCTACAAATGGAGGCTACATGTTGGAAAGCAATGATAGGCTTACCTCCCTCAACTATTCTACTTGGAAAGTAAGGATGGAGTCTTTGCTTGAGATGAATGAGTTGATGGATATTGTTGTAGGTGTGGAGGAGAGACCTTTGGCACCTCAAGAACAATTGAGGTATGACAAGAGGGCAAAGAAAGCCCTTCACATGATCAAGATGAATGTGACAAATGAGCTTATCAAAGAGGTTGGTAAGTGCACATCATCTAGTGAAGCTTGGGAAGCCTTGAAGAAGGTTTATGAATCCAAGTCTACTTCTAGAGTGTTGACTTTAAGAAGGCAAATCTTTTCTTGTATGCAAAAGAAGAGTGAGAATGGACATGCTTTTGTTTTGAGAGTTAAAGCATTGAATGATGAGTTAGCATGCATTAATGATGGCATAAATAATGAGGAGCTTGTTCAAGTGATTCTCAATGGCTTGTTGGATGATCATGCTAATCTTGTTCAAAGTTATGCTATCCAAAAATGTTTACCAAGTGTTGGAGACTTGCAAGAGGTCTTGTTGGCTGAAGAATTCAGGTTGCAAGCAAGAGTGGGAGCATCTTCTACATCTCAAGGAGGAGAAGAGGAGGCAATGTTCTCTAAAGGCAAGTTCAAGGGCAAAGGTAAAAGCAATTGGTCTAAAGGGCAAGACCAAGGTGAGCACTCTACTTTTGGCAAAAAGAAGGATAGATCTAAGCTAAAATGTTTCTATTGTGGAGTCAAAGGGCATTTTGCTAGTGATTGTTTTAAGAAAAAGAGGGATCAAGGGGAAAAGCAAACCAATCTAACTATTGATGAGGGTGGGGATGAGCTTCTTTCAAATGATGCTTTTGTTATGTCATCTTGCTTGTTGGCTAATCATGGAGACATTGATCCTTGGTGGATTGATAGTGGAGCCACTTCTCATATGACATATCATAAAGAGTATTTTTCATCTTTAATGGCATTTGATGGTGATAGGAAGGTAATCTATACCGCAAATGATGGTGAGTGTGCAATCAAGGGGATTGGCACAATTCCTATTTCACTTTCTACAAATAGGAATATAGAATTGAAAGATGTTTTGCTCATTCCATCCATTACCAAGAACTTACTTAGTGTAAGCCAAATGCTTGACAAAGGATTCAAAGTTGAGTTTGATGGTGATGCTTGCTTGATCAAAAAGGGGTGTAGTATCATTGCAAAAGGGAAAAGGCAAGGGAAATTGTTCAAGCTTGATGCATGTGTTGTTGCTAACCAAGTTGGATGCATGGCAAATGAACAAATGTCAATTCAAGAGGTATGGCATAAAAGGATGGGACATCTCAACTACAAGGCCTTGGAGGTAATAGCCAAAAAGGAGGTAGTAAGGGGACTTCCCAAGTCTCTTACTTGCTTGAATCATGTTTGTGAAGAATGTGCTTTGTCTAAATCACATAGATTGCCATATACTAGATCTATATCTAGATCTAAGATGCCTTTTTCTCTCTTGCATTCGGATATTCATGGTGTTACTACAATTAGCAATGGAGGTGCTAAGATGTATGTAACTTTCATTGATGATTTTAGTAGATTTTGTTGGGTTTATCTACTAAAGAGCAAGGATGAGGTGTTTGATGTGTTTGTCAAGTTCAAAGTTGCTATTGAGACTCAATTTACAACCAAAATCAAATGCTTGAGGAGCGACAATGGTGGTGAATACATTTCTAACAAATTCAAAGCCTTTTGCGATGAGCATGGGATCAAGAGGGAGTACACATGTCCAAGAACACCACAACAAAATGGAGTGGCCGAGAGGAAGAATAGAACCTTGTGTGAGAGTGCAAAGGCAATGAGATTGAATGCTAATCTTCCTAAACCTTTTTGGAGTGATGCTTTGTTGTGTGCAAATTTCCTATGCAATAGATGGCCAAGTGTTGTATTGGAAGGAAAAACCCCTTTTGAAGCTTTGTTTGGTACGAAGCCTAATGTCAAGTTTCTAAGAACTTTTGGATGCATTTGCTACTTCAACATTACTCTTGATGATAGAACTAAGGAGGATCCATCTTCAAGAAAGGGCATTTTTGTTGGTTATAGTGAAGTAAGCAAAGCATATAGGATTTATGTTCCTTCAATCAAGAAAGTGTTCACAAGTAGGGATGTCATTTTTGATGAAAGTAACATTCCAAAAGTTGTTTCAAGTGATGATGGTGTTGTTGCAACTAATGTGCTTGATGACAATGGAGTTGATGACACATTGGATGTGGATGTTGAAGAAGCCTCTTCAAGTCAAATTCCAAGGAGAACTCCAAGGCATAAAGTGAAACCCTCAAGGCTCACTTATGATGGCAAAGGTAAGCAAGTGGTGGATGGATCCAACTATGCTTTCCTAACTTCTTTTGATGTACCTTCATGTGTAGATGAAGCAAGGCAAAAAGAGGAATGGATCCAAGCAATGGATCTTGAGTTTGAAGCACTTATGAAAAACAACACATGGAGATTGGTGGAGCTTCCAAAGGGCAAAAGTGCAATTGGATGCAAATGGATCTTCAAGGTAAAGACAAATCAAGATGGATCTATCAACAAGTTGAAGGCAAGGTTGGTGGCTAAAGGTTATGCTCAAGAGCATGGCATTGACTATGAGGAAACCTTTGCACCCGTGGCAAAGATGGTGAGCATAAGAGTAATCATTTCCCTTGCAACTCTTTATGGATGGGATCTTTGGCAATTAGACATTTCTAATGCTTTCTTGAATGGTGATCTTGAAGAGGAAGTCTACATGGAGCAACCCGAGAGCTATGTTTCTCATAGCAAGCCTAATCATGTGTGTTTTCTACAAAAAAGTTTGTATGGTCTTAAGCAAGCACCAAGGAGTTGGTATGCTAGGCTTAACTCTTTTCTACTTTCTCAAAACTTCACTATGAGTGAGTATGATCATTCACTTTACTTTAGAATTAGTGCTAATGATGTTACAATCCTTCTAATTTATGTGGATGACATTATTTTAAGTGGAGGGAACAAGGAAGATATAGAAGATATCAAGAAAGCACTAAAAAAGGAATTTGAAGTGCATGATCTTGGTCTTTTGAGCTATATCTTAGGAATAGAAGTAATTAGAACTTCTCAAATCACTTTTATTTCACAAGAGAAGTATGCTATTTCTATTCTCAATAGATTTCATATGGTAGATGCAAATCCTATTGATACACCTATGGAATCACATGTAAAGCTAACTATAAGAAGTAATGAAAGATCCTTCGAGGACATTACTCTCTATAGGAAGCTAATAGGTTCTCTTATATATCTAACCATCACAAGACCTGATTTATCTTATTGTGTTGGTAGATTAAGCCAATTCATGCAAGATCCTAGCATAGAACATTGGAAACTAGGAAAGAGGATCTTGAGATACATCTCGGGAACAAAAGATTTTGGCATTGTTTATAGAGGCTCATCACCTAACTTATTTGGTTTTTCAGATTCAGATTTTGCAGGAGACCTTATGGATAGAAAATCCATAAATGCACATGCTATTTTCATAGGTGATGGAGCTATCTCATGGATGTCGAAGAAACAAGCAACTATATCACTTTCTTCTAGTGAGGCCGAGTACAAAGCTTTGACATCATGCACAAAGGAGATGGTGTGGATCAAGAGGATGATTATGGAGCTTCATTTGCTGGATTTTTCAGAGAGTCCAATCATCTTTTATGACAACCTTTCAGCCCAAAGTCTAGCAAGCAATCCGGTTTTCCATGCAAGGAGCAAACATATCGAGGTGGCTTACCATTTTGTGAGAGAACAAGTGTTGGCAAAAGAGATCAAGCTTGAACATGTCCCATCAAAGGAATGTGTGGCTGATATCTTTACCAAAGCATTGGGAAAGGACTTATTTTTCAAGCATAGAACAAGTCTTGGTGTACTTTCTAAATCTATGCTAAAACTAGTTGAAGAGGGAGTGTGAAAAATTGTCAACTAGTAGTATTTTCCTAACTTGAGATTTTGTAGGCCTATGGCCAAATAAAAGTTAGAGATAGGTTCATACATGTATGTAGAGGCCCAAAGTATGTGTACACTACTTTTGAGGTCACAATAATTAGAGGAGGTTGAGTGTGGAGCTCTTCTATTGGCTCATAATTTGGTGCATTCCTATTTGACCAAATTTCTAGGTATATGGGTGAATCCTATTGGACCCCAATTTTAGCCTATCATAAGACAAGTGGCCAAGAGGCACTATGGCTGCTATAAATAGCCATCTCCACGAGTATGTACATATCTCATTTTCATTCTATTGAATGAATGTTATGCTCTTTGAAGGTCCATCTTCTTCTCTCTCACTTTTTTGTTCATATCTTGCATTCTAGCCACTAGAATTGTGATTTCTTTGTTGCTATGGCTTCACACGTGTGAAATGCAGGTTGTAGGCTCTGAAGTACGGACAGGGACAGCAAGTTTCTGTTTGTGGAAGCTTATGATCAGATTTTGATGTTTAGTTGATGTTTAGTATGCTTAACATCACAATTTCTATCATTTTTTCAATCTAGATGTGCATAACTTCCATGGCCAAGATCTTTATGAAACTTTAGCATCTTTTGGATCTGAGTTTTTCACAATTCTTGGATTAGAGGTTATTAGAGGATGTGATTTTAGCTTCATTTGTCAATCTAAATATGCTACATCCATCCTAGATAGATTTGGAATGAAGAATTGTAAAGGCATTGAGACACCAATGGAGCAATATGTAAAAGCATCTATTGGTTGTGATGAAGCATCCTTTGAGGACATCACATTATATAGAAGGCTTATTGGCTCCTTGGTCTATTTAACTATAACTAGACCTGATCTTAGTTATAGTGTTGGAAAGTTAAGCCAATTCATACAAAGTCCTCTAGTTTCACATTGGAAGATGGCCAAAAGAGTTCTTAGATACATTTCATTCACTAAGAATTTTGGTATTTTGTATAGAGGAACTAATCTTGGCTTAAGAGCCTATAGTGACTCGGATTTTGCAGGTGACAAAGTGGATAGAAGATCAACAAGTGCCTTTGCCACCTTTCTATGTGATGGAGTAGTATCATGGCTTTCCAAAAAGCAAGATACCATCTCCCTATCTTCCACAGAATCCAAATACAAGGCCTTGACATCAACATGCAAGGAGGTCTTATGGCTCAAAAGGCTATTGGTGGAGCTTCATGTCATGGAGGAGGAGATCCCTATCATCTATTGTGACAACCAATCAGCCCAATCACTTGCAACTAATCCTACATTCCATGCAAGGAGCAAACACATCGAAATTGCTCATCATTTCGTGAGGGAAAAAGTGCAAGCTAAAGAGATCAAGCTCCAACACGTGCCATCATCAAGTTGCTTGGCTGATTTGTTTACTAAACCTTTACCTAAAGATTCATTTGTCAAGCTTAGACCTTCAATTGGAGTTATTGATATAAGCATTGTGATCTCCAAGGCTAGATTTGAGGAGGAGTGTGAAAAATTGCCTACATTGGCAAATCTAGCCATGTAGAATATTGTACATTTTGTCAATATTGTTTGTTGGTTACTTCAATGGCCAAAGTGCCACTTGTACATACACACCTAAAGTAGGTTACCACGAGTCAAGAGGAGTGGTTGTGTCTATTTGGTAGTGATTCCTACTTTGTAGGATCTAGACCATGATTTATGATGAGATTTGTACCTACCATGCACCTACCAAGCATGACTCTTGGATCTAGGCTAGGGTTTTCACATTAGGGCAAGAAAGTGGAGTCTACTTCCTTATTACATGCTGGATTTTCACCTAACTTTGCAAAGGAAGTGTGTTTTACTATGTACTCCCATTCTCCATAGTGAGAAGATAGAAACTTTTTGGAGCCTCAAGGAGAAACTCGAGTTTCCTCTCATTGTATGGTGATTACTCTATTTTTCCAATGAAACCCAGCTTTGGCACTTTGTAAACACTGTCTATAGGCCGTACTCCAGCCTTATTTCCACACGTGTGGAGTTGGATTATACTGATTGATCAATGCTTTGATTGTCTCTACTTGTTTCCTATCAAGCTGCTAAACTAGATCTTGTTTTCTGATGACTAGTTTCTGATAGATTGTTTAACAAGCATACAATCACCTTGTGGATCATTCAAAGATCCATTTATGGTCCTTAGTATTGTACTTTTCACAGTTAGATTCAAAAATATTTAAGGACCATAAATCTTATTGGAAAAAAAATACTTTTAGCAAAAGTCCATTTTAGTTTTTTACTCTACAATTGCAAGTGGAAGCAATACAATCATGAAAAAGTGCTTGAATCCAAAAGGATAAACTTCACTTTATTGCCCGCAAAGGTTTGCTCGTTTTTTTTTTTTCTAATGATCATAACTAATTATAAATAAAACCACAAAAGCTAAGAAATGTGTATGATTGTTTCTCTTTGACTATGACTTACTTGCATTTGTATTTTTTAAACTATGAATGACTTGCACTTGTAGAAGCTACAACTAGGAGTTATTTTGATGTTCGCGTGTTTTCGCCTCATGATGTTGCATCGAGAGATACTCTTGACTACTTATTCTGGAGCTCCACACTGGATATCAAAAAATGAAGTTGGTGTGTTTCCATTTCATGAAGTTGCTTTGAGAGATACTTTTACTGGAGGTAAGATGGATCTCCCTAATGTCTACGTGTACAATAATTATAAACTTACGATATGTAAGCATTTTGTAAGACTACACCTATTTAACCATAATGCACTTGCACTTCGTAGAGGCTACAACTACTAGCTATTTTGAAGCACCACGCTCGATATCAAGCAATGACATTGGCATGTTTCTGCCTCATGAAGTCCGTGAGAGACACTCTTGACGGAGGTAGGATGGATCTCCCTAATGGCAAAATGCTTGATTCTGGACGTATTCATTCATCCATATGTTGTTGAGACCAAGATTAACGTACTTGTGAAAATTGACAAATCTCTTGCACTTGTAGAAATTGCGATGAGGAGTTATGTTTCTGAATAAAGAAGTGTCTCTGCCTCCTGAAGTGGCATCGAGAGATAATTCTATTGAAGGTAAGACGGTTTGGCATGAGGTTATGAATGACAGTGTGTTTTTGTAGAATGATTTATCAATTCAAAATTATTGCATGCAGGATTTAGGGCCATAGAGCCCCCTTTTAGAGTTGTACAAGAACCGCCCCTTGTCACATTGTGCTTTACAGATTTGGAATGGGAGAATGTTACAACTCAAAATCGTGAGGGAAAATAATTTCAATCTGAAGTTGCATATATTCCATACTCGCGAGTTGAGCAATTCATTGAGGGTGAGGAAAAAAATGATAAGGCACCCACAAATTTCTCAAAGTATCATATAAAGTCAAGTGCACCTGGGGATTTGAAACATGGCAAAGCCAGATAGTTTTCTACAGCGTACATGGTAAGTAGAAAATATATGGTATAAACAGGGTTACGTTTTTTTTGTTAGATTGTGATTATTGTTTGGACTTAATATTTCTATTTATTGTGTTGCAGGTATTGGTGTATGTATGGACCAAATGACAATAGAAATGTGGATAGGTCCCAATTTAGAAGATAGGTCCCAAAGGTCGAAACAGGGTCCAGGAAGTAGACGAAGCTTGGTAAGTCGAGGTGAGAGCTTGTCAAGAGGTTGCCAATGTAATTTTTCTATTAAGCAACTATATTAGTGGCCTGCTGTTGCGAAAGTGTGTTATTTCGAGAGATGTCATGTCGATAAAAATGGACAACCATGTCATGGTCCTTTGGATGTATCATCACTTCATTCTAGAGCTCAATTTGCCCATAGGTTGTCGAAAGAGAAAAAGCATTGGGTATTGTGCAAACTTTACAAGAAGGCAAACCCAAATCAGATCATCAATGAGCACAAAGCAATGCTAGCTAGCAAAAGAAGTTCTGAAACTAGCTTTCTCCCATCGAGAGATGATTTTCTCACCAAACAAGATATTTTAAACTTATCTATGAAATTGTCAAAAGAGACATTTGAGTTGCACAAAGATGATGCACGTAGTGTCCATTTATGGACAATACAAAATGTGAAGAGAGTTTTTCTCTATCAAACATTTAGCAAGATGGAAAAGACGCCATTCATATTGGGCATCCAAACAAAATTTCAAATAGAGAAGATGCTCTCTCTTGGCCATAACAACATCCTAGCCATGGATGCTACATTTGGGACAAACAAATTCAAGGTTAGAATACAATTGATTACTTTACTTGTGTGAAGTTGAATTTATTGTGACATTGTCACTTCTCACCACATTGTGTTGTGTGTAGTACCAACTCTCACAATTTTGGCATTTGATGCGTTCCAAAATGGCATACCTGTAGCATGGGTGCTCACAAGCAGTTCTAAGGCTCAAGATATCATTCCTTGGTTGCAACAACTTAAGGAGAAGATGTGCGGATTAAAAGTAGATTGGCAACCAAATAGATTCATGGTAGACAATGCAGATTGTGAGATAAATGCTCTGAGGTGCATAGTCAAATTGGAAAACATTTCAACATATATTGTCTTTGGTTTCTTGGCTATTCATTTTTTGATGATATTCTTTTCTCATCATTCAGTCATTTCATGTTGTTTTGTAGATGCGTGTTTCGTTGTTGGATCTTTCTTTTTCTTTGGCATGTGACAAGATGTTGGTTGAAGATGCTCATGCAAATAGTGGGAGCTTGGAATACTAGAGTAGAAATGTTTTGGATGTTGGGAGAAATAATGTATATGGGAAACTATGAACGGCCGGAAATGGACCCAAATGGAGAATGCGGTCATGCACTTCTTCAAGTTTTTATGCATAGATTTCCAGAAGAAGTGGCATTTATGTCATACTTCAAGGAAATATGGCTTTTTCAAATCGGTAAAGGTTTCAAATTCATTTTGTTTTTTGAAGAGTTCATGCGTCTCTCAAGTAACCTCATTATGATTTTGTCTAACGTTTTGTTACAAATTTTTTAGATATGTGGATCAAAGCAACAAGAAATACGCCACTTGCGAACCAAGACAGAAATGGGGCTATCGAAGCATATCATGCAAATCTCAAAGGTCGTCATCTTCTTACCAAGAAACCTATGAAAAATAGAAGAGTTGATTGGTTGCTATACATACTCTTGACTGACGTAGAAAACCATTATGCTTATTTGGATTTTTGCAAGTCATATGGTTTTGTCTCAAATAGCACACGAGAGAAATTAGTCAAGCATGCTCTTTTTCGAGCTCATAAAATTCCAGATTCACATGTCTCTCTTTCCATTGATCCCACAATTCCGTCAATTGTGGTCCGTAGCTCTAATCCATCCAAAGCTCATCCAGTGTATAATGTTGATACAAAATGGGCATTTTGCACTTGTGAATGGGCAGAAAAGGGTAATGTGTGCAAGCATCAAGTGAAGGTACTGCAAATGCTAATAGGAGTGGGGGAGGGTCACATTGTGCGAAGCTTGGGCACTTGTTGGGAAATTGACCGTGGTGGTTGCTCAACGTTGTTTGATTTCGACCACACATCCCAAAATAGGGAGCCAAGGTTTGATTTGAATGACACCCCACATTTACTTTTTGTGGAAGCCCCTAAATCATGTGAAGAAGGACAAAGGACCCAGGATTATATGAAATGTAAACTCCTAGAGGCTAAGAGCGTGTGGGCAGAAATTGAGAAGATGATCTCTAATACTGCAGACACTTTATTGATGGATAATGTTGTGTCACAGCTTCTTCACATTAGAGGTTCATGTTAAAGTAGCAAGCATACTACGAGGCACATTGAGGACGTGGTATTAGAACCCCTTGAAGCAACAACACATTGCAAAGGGCACGACCATTGGTTGAGCTAGTACTTGGTGGAAAAAGAAAAAAGCCATCTCATGGCCAATTAGGAGATGCACATTTGGAGTCATGGAAAGAACCTCAAAGAGGAAAAGGGAGACAAAAAATGATTTCTCAGCTACATAAAATGACAAAATGAGATCAACATGTAGCAAGCAAGTGATTTTTTTTTTAATGAAATAGTTTTTCTTTACCATAATTTAGTTTGATATACTTGTTTATTTTTGCATGATATTTGCTAAGCATGCTAATTTAAATTGCTTCACTGGATTGCAAATAGGTCGAAGGCCACATTTATAGAGTCCAGAGCACAATTTTGAGGGATGTGTTGTACTCTTTTCCAATCATCGGATGTAAATTACATTATGTTTTTCTTCTTCATGGCAAACTACTACATGACGTAGTTGGCTTCAACAAGAACAAATTCTACTGGATGACTATTTTTCTCCGTCAAAGGTAGATTTGTTAACGATAAAAGACTTTAGACTAAGAGTAGCAAGTTGTAACTTATTAAAAATCAGCTTTGTCTTTGAAATGATTTTTTATCGTGAGCTCCCAAAGCATAGTTAATGACCATTCTGAGGCAAGCAATGCTTAGTGTGTATAATTTTTTGAATGAGTATATTTTTCTCTTTTCACAATTCCACTATAGCTATTTATTTGAAATCTTGCTTTGGCACAAATGCTTTAGAGCAATAGGAAGGTATGTGACGAGTAAAAAGTTATAACTTGTGATACTTTTAGTTTTGTCTTTAATACTATTCTATAATGTAAATTCTCAAAGTGTACTTAACGTTGTTTTGGAAAACTGCAAATGGGTATTACACAAAAACTTTTTGGTGCCAATAACTGTCATTTGAGTGGAAGTAGAAAATAGAGTGAAAATTCATGCTATTTGATGGTCTTACACCATGTATATGCTCTTACTCTTTTCTTACTCTCATGTATATGCAAAAGAGCACTTGTGTCTCTTTCATTTCATGGACAAAGTTAGCCAAAAGATTAAAAAATACATGAAGTTTGAGTTAAGACAAAAACATATTAGACAATGTGAGGAACGTAAAAATGCACTTACCAACTTTCAGCATTATTCCAAGAGTACAATTGTGCGAAAAGTGAAGAGTACAATGTGGTATGCTATGGCAATTCTTCCACAACCAAACTTGTGCATGAATCCTCCCTTTATGCATCACATTATAACTTGCTTCTCACTCCTTGATCCCTGTTTCATTTTCACAATTATTTTAAAAACACTGTCAATGCTTTAATCTATCAATTCCTACAGATCTGTGCCTTCGATTGAAACTTACACAAGCTTTTTGAATTGCCTGATCAGCTTTCTGAATTGCTTGCTACTTGTTACTTGCAGGTCAGACAATTCAGAAAGGTTAAACATGGATGACAATGTGATGCAAGTTACAATGTGCTGCATAAAGGGAGGATCCGCTGGCTCATTTCTCAGTTCTCAGTTCTCATTTCTCAGTATTCATTTCTCAGTTCTTAGTTCTTTTAGAATATGTGCAAATTTGAATATATTCTTAAAAAATTTTATCTTAATTTTTTAGCATGATTGTTTGGACACTAGGTTGTCCTTCACACGTGTGAAGGCTATTTTGGTCATAAACACTTGGAAATTGATTGTTCTTGCTTGTTTTCTAACAAATGATCGCTTGTGTTAGAGAATCATTGAAATCAATGCATCCCATCCCTCTTGGGGACTAAATGGATCAATTTTAGGTCCTTTATGTCTGAATTTCAACAAATCAAAAGCTGTTGGAAAAGCATAACATGCCAGATCGCAAACCAACAAAATCAAGAATGTAAGATAGATGGTATTGGTACCATCTCATTAAGTCTAGGATCTAGCAAAAGGATGGATCTAGACAATGTCCTTTTTGTACCATCAATTACCATGAGCTTGCTTAGTGTTGGACAACTAATGGATGATGGTTTAGATGTTCACTTCAAGCATGGAGTTTGTTCCATCATGAAGAATGATATTTGTAAGCGAAGGGTGTTAAACAAGGTAGTTTGTTTAAGTTGGATGCTAAAATTGTTATGGCAAAAGAGGAAATCATTTATTCAAATGTACACTCTTTTCCTCATGTACCAAGTAGTGATGATAAGATGCATGAAACATTCTTAGATGTTTATACAAGAGATGCTTGGATCCATCTAGTATCTTGTGTGAATGAAAGTGAAATCAACAACCTTGGTGTCAATGATCTTGCAAGGATTGAGGAGGAGCAACAAAGTGATGGAGATTGAATATATATAAAATGTGTAACTATGATCAATTTATTGTTTCATTTGTTTTGTCTTGATTTTTGTAATATTGATTCTATTTGTGTGAAGATAGCTTGTTCTTGAGTCTCTCTTCCCACAATGCATAGATCAGATATATATAAAACCTTGCATGATATTGTTTTTGTGTGCGCCATAACCAGCTTCTCTCAACTCACTTGCCATTGCATGCACAAAATTGATACATACTATTAAATATGGCCTCTTCTTTGCACTTCCATAATTACCATGCTCTATCCATGTTTTTTGATTAATTTGAAATAAAAAATAATATAAGTCTGAAGCGAATGGTTTAATGTGCATACCTGTGCAAACGCTTATAGCTTTAAGGTTCGAAACCGAACCTAATCGAAAACAAAGATAGTAGTAATATTCGATGCTACAAAGAGCACAAGTTTTATTTGTTAGTGCTTAGAACAGTAGTATTCCCTTTGAAATAGCAATCATTCAAAAGTATGATAGCAAACAGGTTAAAGCATGAGGTATACTAATCATAATCAGAACGTGCCAGTGTCTGAGTTGTATCTTTTGTATAATGGCATGATACTACAATGGCTTCGTCTCTGGAGTATGTATGTAACCTTTCGTTACTTATGGAACAACCAAACATTCATACTGTGCTTTGAAGGATAGTAAAGCCTATTGTATATCGTAGTTATCAAACCAAACTTTCATCCTTTCATATCTATGATAAGGAGTTTGAATCCACACAACCATTCATAAGGTAAGAAGTGCTTTATCGATGGTCATTAAGAAGCTTTCGTCTCAACCTACCATATGTGATGCATACCTATCATTATCATGCTTACAAAGTATGTGGAAGGAAGCACTAGTTTCATGGCTGGTCCATCGCTAGTGGACAACTTACCATATATATCCATTTTTTGAGTATCTAACTCAAGACAAATCGTTGCAGGTCCATCGTTGGACAACAACCCATATATCTTCAAAAAACTTCTACACAGTTGAGCATGCTTCATCGCTGGTCCATCGCTGGACAGCGGATAGTATTTATAAAAAAGCATCATACAAAAATGTGTATGAACCCTTGCTGATTCATCGCTGGATAACAGATTCATACCATCACGTTTATCACCTAGAAAGCTTGATACCATTCATATGTAGCAAAGAGATGAAAGCAACGATATGAAATGAGCAGATCCACATACCATAAAGTATTGTGTTTATGCTTAGAGGATGGTTGGGAATGTACAAGGTCCTGAAAATTAACGAAACAAAAATTATCTACATCCATGACAGGAGGACTAATAATCTGAGAAAGATTATCAAGATAAGAAATTAAACTATAATGATTCTCATAAACTAGCTTATCGATATCGAAGGAAACAAAAAAAATACTAGCAAAATACTTAATTTGTCAGATGGAATGTGACTGGCATTAAAAAAATCCATAAGTATGTCATCTGAGGCCATGGAGGAACTAGCCATATTGAATCTGATATCGGTTCAACGTGACAAATAAATATCGGTAGAAGAATAAAGCAAAGTGCGCGTGCTGATTTGATATGGTAAGGCCGAGAATGAAATTTTCCAAAAAGAACTGGTCGGCAGTGGCTGATATCGATTCAGCACGCCTGAATGAATACGAGCATGCACAGCAAGGGTTGGCGCGCGTCGATTCAATATCGGGAGAATGAAGAAAAACAAGAAGGCTAGAGAGTTCTGAATAAAAGATTACGAAATCAAAATAAGGCAAGTGGTGCACATATTTATAGCCAATTCCTATTGATCACAGCCACCCTCCATGGCTCAAGGATATTCAGAAGCTTCAGAAGACAAATAATCTTCTGATTTCGAAATCTCACATACAGAGGTCCATCAGACAGGTGACAAGAAGTCTATCTACAGATGTGAGATGGACGGTAACGGCAATTGAGGCGCTGCACACAGCATATGAGGATTTCTAGGTGAAGTTTTTTTCGGATACTGTTGTTGCAGCTGTCCATGCCAAGAGGGCGACCATCATGCCCAAGGATTTCAACATAGTGTTCAGGCTTCGGGATACATATGACAAGTTTGCTGAATACTTTAGACCTGCTCCCTCCTCTCCTCCAAAACAAGATTCAGAGAGGAGAAAATGCAAGCAATCTCAACCAACCCGGCTTGTTATTTGTATACAGAGCGGGAGTGTTTCAAAGAAGAGGAGGTATCTTGACTCTCCATCTAAAGCGAGGGATTTTTCCAAGCCAACTCCTCTGAATACTATTCTTTCTTCTATTCATTCCCCTCCTAATTCTCCTTCTTCTCCTCCTAAGTCTCCTTCCACTCCATCTTTAACTTCTCCTGCTAAATCTTCCTCTCCTAATAAATCTCCACCTCCTAAATCTCCTCCTCCTTCTAAACCCGTAAATATTAGTTCCCCTCCTCCTGTTATTGGAAGTGATTTAGATGATTTTATTAGTGTAAAGGTAGAATCAATTTTGAATGACAATTATTTATGTGATTTATTTGTGTTACTTTCGGCACCCCCTGCACTTGCCTTTGTAAATAGTCCTCAATATGTACAGTATGACCAATTATTAAATACGTATCTTAAAGGTTTAGGTCCTCGATACAGTTTTAGGATGCCGAAGACCAATGCTGGTCTCCCCCTTTCTATTTTAGATACTGCTTAATTAGAAAGTAGGGATAAAATGCTAGGGGACAATGTAGGAGGTGGGGCCATTCAGTACTGGATGGAGTTCTTCTAGACCCCATGGTTTATAGATGTTGCATTGTTTTCCCTTCAATTCATGGTAGCATTTGATTTTCCTGATTTCAAAAGTCTACACGATGATATGCTCCAATACGTCAGACTGGGGACTCCAATTCTCGTGCTGCCATACATAACAAAGTAAGTGACTATTTTTCAGATTTTATTTTATTGAATTTTTTATATGAATTTTGATTTCACATTGATTTACATAAATTTCTTGTTTTCTGATTTCAGTGATCATTGGAGCTTATATGTGTTGTCCTTGTACGTCAATGATGAGGGTGTGTATAATCCAGTTTGTTTGAAGATGAACTCTATTACACACACGCACACAAAATTGTCAGGACCCATACACAGAAAATACTGGAACTATTTCTAGTACCAAATGCAAAAGCATACTCGAAGCTGAAAATGGTTGATGCAGAGTTATAAATTTTTCAATATTGGTTCGACGCGCCCTTGTAGTTATCAATTGATTTATTTTTCCAACGTGCGCGCTGATCCGATATTCAATCAAATTTTTTTGATATTGGATCGACGCACGCTTGTTTTCATTGTAGATTTTATTCTTACATCCTACGCATTGATCCGATATCTCATAATGTTCAAATTTGGATTCTACAGTCCTCCCAACAAATTGATTCTGTCAACTGTGGCTGGTATACCATATGCAATGCCAAACACTTTTTTAATTGGCTTTCATTACAAGATGGACTTCCAAATTTGGAAGAGGTAATATTTGATTGATTACTTTTAATTGTGTTTTTATTTTTTTCATATACAAACTCCTATTAAGTGATCTTTGTTTAATTACATTTAACTGTGTTTATGTTTTTTTTTTTTTCAGTTTAAATGTCCGAAGGTCTCCCCAATGGAGATAATGCACTTCAGGCAGGAGACCATAAAGATTGTGATCAAAAATTCATATCCAATTGCAGTGGCCGAGTGTTCTCCACCCAAGCTACTTCCAAATGGAGAAATGGATTTAGAGATCATAGATAATTGATTCAGTTTAAATATTCGTCTCACTTTATGTGGATGAGACACATGTACAAAAAATTATAATAGAAATATACTTACAGTTTTTCTATGGTTGTTCTTACATGTTTTTTTTTTTTCCTCTTATCAATTCAGATTATGATTCATTCATCTTCAAATTTTACTATCTTTTGACATGTTTGTGTTTCATAGCCTTGGTCTGCCTTGCCTTTGCCATGGTCTTTTTTTGGATAAGTTCCGAATGATGATCTGACCGAACCTTTGCCACAACTAATCCAAACATGCGACATTAGTTCACTTAGATTTGTCACAACAAAGCTTTGATCAGATCATCATCTCAACATATCCAAATATGCCAAGACAAGGACAATACAGACCAAGGCAATGAAGACAAAAAATACAAGCGATATAAGAGACTTCAACAAGGGCAAGCGTTCAACTGGAGTTCAAGTGACTGAAGGTCTCCCCAATGGAGATAGTGCATTTCCTGCAGGAGACAATGAATCTTGCTATCGAAAACTCATATTATCAGTTGCAATTACATTGTGTTTGCACCATGGAAATTAAGATCATAGAAATGAATGAGTCTCATAGAAAAAGTGGTTTATATATATTCTTAAATGATGTATACAAAAAATTGTATTACATAATACAAAATTCCATAGTTCATAATCTATGGATCTTCAATTTCGATGGATGTTCCAATGTCTTTGCATTTTATATTCTCTTCATGCCTTACTCTTATCTGCACAAGAGAAACTGTTAGTTATATATTTTATGAAACTAATTCACTTAGAAATAGAAAAAAAAGAATATATTTATATGGCATAACGTACCTTTACACCATTCAATCGAAATTGATAGTACTGAGGTAGATCGAATTGCAACATGTCTAGTTCTGATCGAATGTGATTGAGACACCAATCTTCCTCGACTTCAACCTTTGCAAGAATGTTGTCATTTCTTTTCATTATTATCTGAAGTTGCTCTTGAGGGTTTATACCAAAATCTTGATCAAGTGGCTTCAAACATTTTTGCATTTAATCCATCTTCTATAATACAGCAGCAAAGTGAGCATTTGCTTTTTGATGTAATATCTAAATGTCATGGATGAGTAATATACTCTGCACTCAACTTGCTGATTTTGTTTTGTATCCCAACCATCATCCAACAACTCGACGATTATATCAGCACTCAAGTGCTTACAAATAAACATTGTTTGATCCAGTGCTGCATTTTAATATAATCTGAATATCAATATATAGCCTAGGTCAAAAGCTTTCTGAAATTGCTGCATCAAGAGAAATCCATTCCTCACTCGAAAAATCTAGTAGAGGAAAACCAGCTACAATATCTTCATTGCAAAAATGTACGGTGTTCAGTATGCACACAAAATCATACTACGAACGAGTGCATAGTCCTAAAACAAAATCTGAGACTGATCCATAGATTTTGCCATTTGTGCAACGCAACATCGCATGATACGGCCTTTTGCCCATTTAACCCCCGGATTGTCCAACAGAAGATGAGTCCTTGTCAGACTTCTTATCCATATCATCAAGGGGCACGACACCGAGGTATGGTGCACTGATCAATCAACAACGCATGGCCTTACCTGCACCACCAGGGCCAGCTAATTAACAAGTGGCACACGTAAACTTGACAACAGCAGAACCAGAGATGCCAATTCCACCTCAACCTGAGCAGCAACAATGGTATGGGCCAGATGCACATATATGAATCCTGCCATAAATGAATATATTGCAGCCTATGCAGCTCAAACTCAGCGTCAAGACGAAAGAAATTATGGCTGCTATAGATGTGGCGAAGGACACAGAATTGCTGAATGTCCTTATAAGGGACAATATACATCCTTCTACCGGGATCGCGATTATGGACACTGCTTCAAGAATTGTCCATTGAGACCTGGGGTCAGTGCGCCATTGAACTTCATTGCAATACAATGAGCAACAGTTCCAGTAGAGATGCTACCGGAAAAGCAACATTTCCATGCCCCCGTTTTATGATCACCTTTGTGGTAATGGATATACCTGAGTCTCGATCTGCATACCGTGTTTTACTGGGATGACCATGGTTGAGGATTGCGCAAGAGTACACAACTGGGATATGGGAAAACTCACATTTGAGAATAGAGAGCAGGCTGGAAAGGTCAATCCAACCACATGGGCGGTGAAGCCTATTGCACCCAAGGTTGATGACGGATTATCCATGACAGATCATACAATCGATCGCCCAAGGCAACCCAAGGGTGGTCACTACGATTTAGAGACAGACGCCGTGATATGGACGGATGCATTAGCAACGATTGACTACCAAGCATGTCAACATGAATCGGATCCTGAACCCAGCACATCTTCACCCAAGTGTTACACCATGGATATGCCAATTACATTTGGAGTGAATATGATAAGCGTAGCATGGCTGTGAGCGGAATCTATTGAGAACCTAGTGGACGATGACTTAGTCCCTTGGCAACATGCTTTGACTTACAATAAAGAGATTGAACTAACTGATGAGCAGGTCCTACAGCACATGGACCCGGATCATCATGGAACTAAGAGAGTACCAGCTCAACCGTCGCAAAAATCTACTATGGCCAAAGTTTCAAGGATAGATCCACCAAAGGCACCTACAAACAAGAAGAACCAGTTGAAACAACACTACAACCAGGTGATCCAATGGAGTGATCTACCTGAAGAAGCTATAGCTACAGTGGATGTCGATACTCCCAACCATGAGACGAATGTCACACCAGTTTTGAAGAAAGACAACAAGGACGAATCCACCGATATGACAAAAAGAGACAAGAAGAATGTGTCAGATTCCTTGAAGTCAATCAGAATGAACTCTGATGCAGCGTCATCCTCTACTCAGATGATGAAGAATCAAAAGGTGTAGGGCTAAGATCAATATGCTGAAGGAGAAATTTCAACGAGCACCCATTCACGAGATGTCTGAGACTTTCAAAAATTATACCTTGGACGATGTGGTAATTATGTTGTCACAAGCCCAGTGAGAACCTGATCAAAGTCAAACACCAACGTAACAAGTCTTCAAGGGACCTGCACAAACGTAACCAATGAATCTTACCGAGCTAGGTGAAGAAGAAAAGATAGTGCATGTGGGGGAACAGGTAACACCCACACAATTCAAGCGGCTACGATCATTGTTGGTAGAGTATAGGAATTGTTTTGCCTAGAATTACAGTGATCTGAAGGGAATCCCACCAACAGTAGTCCAACACACCATACCCTTGGTGGATGGAGCAGCCCCCAAGGTGAGTCATTACTACCGCTGCAACCCAAACTACACGGAACTAATCAAGCAGAAATTGCAGAAGCTGTTAGATGCAGATTTCATTTACAAAATTGAACACACTAAATAGGTATCGCCGATAGTTATAGTACCCAAGAAGAATGGAAAAATTCGAATATGTGTGAATCTGAAGGTGCTAAACGCAGTCACCAAAAAGGATCATCTTCCTTTGCCCTTTACGGAAAGTGTCCTTGACAGAGTAGCTGGAGCCGAAGCCTACAGTTTTTTAGACGGCTTTAGCAGTTACAACCAAGTGAAGATAGCACCCCAAGACCAGTATAAGACATCATTTGCCACGAAATGAAGAACCTATGGCTATACACTGATGCCATTCGGACTTTGTAATGCCCCAAGTACCTTCCAGTGAGTCATACAGGCGGCATTCAAAGAGTATTTGCAAAAAATTCTGGAAATTTTCTTGGACGATCTGTGCGTACATGGACCAGATTCTGAACACTTATCCAATCTAGAGAAGGTGCTACAAAAAAATGTCGCGAATTCCAGATCTCCTTGAATCCAGAAAAATGTCAATTTTGGGTTACACATGGCTTGATTCTCGGCCGTATAGTGTATAGACATGGGATCGCCACAAACCTATAAAAAATCAGGATCATTGTTGATCTACCACCTCCTGGAACGATCCACGAGGTCTACATTTTTATGGGTCATGCTAACTATTACAGGATTTTCATTCCAAATTTTGCGGAGTTGGCATGACCAATTTACAAACTCACAACGGATCCACATTGGAATGAGAAAATCCTAAAGGCTTTCCAAAAACTTAAAGATGCATTGGTCTCAGCACCAATCCTACATCCACCCAATTGGTCCATTGAGTTTTATGTGCATACGGACGCATCGAAGTATGCAGTTGCAGCAGTCTTAAGCCAGTCAGGAGAACACAAAAAAGATTTTCTGATTCGATTTGAAAGTCGACAGCTTAGTGATACAGAAATGAATAATTTAACCACAAAGCGGGAAGCACTGACAATGATATGTGCGGTTAAGAAGTTTCGTTATTACCTGATGGCCACACACTTTGTCTTTTTTACGGACCATCAACCCTTGCTCTATCTTGTTAACAAAACCTGCAACACAGGGAGAATCACTCGATGGCTACTTCTATTGTTAGAGTTTGATTTTTGGACAGTGGTTCGAAAGGGAAAACAACACTACATGGCAGATCATGTATCGCGTATCAAGGAAAGGAGATTGCAATCTAACCCGATGATGAGCTACCCGATGCTTCTTTATTTTACGTTGACATAGCAGCCAATATAGTTGACTACCTAATGAGGGGCCAACCAGACAAATCATTGGCAAAGGTGGATCAGCAAAAATTTGATGAGTGTGATATGCTCTACATGCCACTGATGAGAATCGGTGAAGAAATCGCAAAACCTTAGTGAAACTGTCGCGACTGTGACTCAACCAGGACTCTCTTGCGATTCGGATAGAGTTCAGATGCGATCGCTGGACATTGCCGGCTAAATCACTCCTACAGTCCTCCAGAGTGTAGTCAGGCACCACTGATCTACGTTTATAAAATTAATGCAGTATTCAACATAGTTTCAACCAAGGTGCGGAATTAAAATGAACAAGAAAACTCAGACACACAAGTAACAGTAGACACATTTGCATTCGAGATCAGACACGACAAGAAAAATCATCTATATTGATCTTTCTCTGATTCTTCAAGCACTACATGCAAATCCATGTAGTGCGCTGGCGTGGGAGAAATACGGTTCTAGTGATCATCTCGCTTTACTAGCAGACAGTTGGATCTTCAGATCCTAGATAGAATTGTCTTTGCACACAGATGGACTGATGAGAATGAAAGGGGATTTCGTAGTCGTGAAGCTTTCGCGAAGGAACCACGATTCTCTTGCACTTTGGATGGAGTTCAGCTGCGATCGCTGGACATTGCCAGCTGAATCACTCCTACAATCCTCCAGAATTTAGTCAGGCACTGTTGATCTACGTTTATAAAATTAATGTAGCATTCAACATAGTTTCAACCAAGGTGCGAAATTCAAATGAACAAGAAAGCTCAGACATACGAATAACATCAGACGCATTTGCATTCGAGATCAGACACAACAAGAAAAATCGTCTATATTGATCTTTCTCTGATTTCTTCAAGCACTGCATGCAAATCCACGCAGTGCGTTGGCGTGAGAGAGATACACTTCTCTCATGAATGTATGTCTAGGATGTATTCTGTTAATCTATATGTCAAGTATCATCTAGTAAGTATAGACGCTCTATGTAAATCTGAGATTAGAGTGATTAAGCATCTACAACTAATCAGAGAATTACAAGAGTGGCAGATTAGCCATGACCTAAAATGTATTTGCTAACATCATGTCATCAGATCAGATATCTATACTTCTGGATACTTGCATGATCTCGCTGGTACTCTTTGGAGCGTGGAGGGCAGGAGAAGGTTTCATTTCCATGGATCATCATCAGGTAGTATCCTCACTATACCATCTTTCCCAATGGATGTTTCTATCTTCTCAGCATCCTCGTCTTCATACATCTTGGATTCATTAAAGATAACATCACGGCTTATATGGATTTTGTTTTTGACTGGATCAAAACATCTATAGCCCTTCACACGATCATCATATCCTAGGAATATGCACTTGATAGCTTTTACATCAAGTTTATGTCTCTCTTCCTTAGGAATGTGTACAAAGGCCTTACATCCAAAGATTCACAAGTGGTTCACCTTTGGCTTCTTCTTCGTGAATGCTTCCTCAGGTGTTATCTTTGGTATGGCAATGGTAGGACTTCTATTTTGAAGATAGACTGTCATGCTACATGCTTCTGACCAAAAATCTTTTGGTAGTTTCATCTCAGCTAGCATAGATCTGGCACTTTCCACAATCGTACGATTCTTGCACTCAGCTACACCATTGAGAGCAGGAGTATGAGCTTGCGTAAATTGTATTTTAATTCCACATTGATCACAAAGATCATTGAAGTCATTAGACTTGTACTCACCTCCACTATCTGATCTTAGGACTTTGATCTTCCTACCTATCTAATTTTTGACCAATGCTTTAAAGCTCTTGAAGTTATCAAATGCATCTGATTTCTTTTTCAAGAAGTAGATCCACGTCTTACGTGACATATCATCAATAAAGGTCATGAAATAGAAGGCTTTACCTAAGGACATGGTCCTCATAGGCACGCATAAATCTGTGTGGATTAAATCCAGGATATTCTTTGCTCTTGCAACACCCTCTTTATTGAACTTCTCTCGATGCTGCTTCCCATATACACAGGATTCGCACATCGATTTCAAGTGATCTTCTATGGTAGGCAATCCTATTACCATCTCCAATTTTCTCATCAAACTGAGGCTTCCCAAGTTCAAGTGACCAAGTCTCTTATGCCACAACTCAGTTTGTGATGGAATGGATGATACAAGTCCGTGTTGCCCACTAATTGTAGCATTCAACCTGTACAATTTTGTATTGGGCTCTCTTACTCCATCCGCAATAACTTTGAACTTTTGGTTCACATTTTTCACAAAGCAACGATCATGGGCGAATTCTACTTTCAGCTTTTGATCAGTAATGATTCCAATAGAAAGTAGATTTTTCTTCAAGCCTGGTATGTAAAGTACCTCCCTGATCATCCTGCTTTTGCCATCAGGTAGTTGGATTGCAACGGTGCCTATCCCCTTGATCTTGCACACCTCACCATTTGCTTGTGAAACAAATGTTCCATTATCCAACACCTTCAAACTATTGAACCAATTCTTGTTACCTGTCATGTGTCTTGTGGCTCCCGAGTCAATATACCATGTTTGATCAACTTGATTAGATGACAACGTAGATATGAAGATGCTAGAGTCTTCAATCTCACCCTCATCAACAAGGTTACGTGCTTGTTTTGGTTTTCCCTTGCCTTGTTCTGCCAGGAATTTGCGACATTCACTCTTCCAATGGCCCTTTTTACCACAATGGAAGCACTTGCCTTTCTTCTTAGTTTTACTGGAAGATCCCTCGTCCTCCTAAGACTTGGCAAATTGCTACTTAGACTTCTTCTTGCCCTTGCCCTTGCCCTTGCCTTGTTTTTGGCAGGTCGCAAGTGCCTGATCGTCAGTATTTTGACGTCTAGCTTTCACCATTTCTCGTCATTGCTCTTCCTGTATCAAGATTCCTGTGAGCTCGTCAAAGGTTGGCAATCTTTCTCTTGATGCTATTCCGCTCACAAACATCTAATAGGATTCTGCAATGCCGCACAATGCATTGTGCACTAGCTCCACAACACGTATGTGCTCACCAATAGAATGCAGTTCATCTCTCATTGTCTTGATTCTGGTCATGTACGTCTGAATATGCTCTCCTTGTTTCATGCGGGCACTATTCAACTTTGACTTCAGAAACATGATTCCTGATGGATTTGAAGTCTCGAATGCTCCTTCAGCACATCCCATGCCTGTGTAGGTGTAACAACATCACAAATGTGGGTAATGATGTGATCCTTCACTGACAAGTTAATGAAGGTCAAAGCTTTCCTCATCTTTTTGTCAAACACGTTGATATCTACTTCATTTGGCAGCCTTTTCTCATCACTTGTGACGACTTCCCACATGTCTTTCTCCATCAGTATGTTTTTCATTTTGAATTTCCACACTGCATAGTTAGAAATCTCGTCCAATTTGTTACTTTCACTCACAATGGACTCTCCCATGTTTGCCATCGCAAAACTGCTTGAAACTTCTGCCGTAGGCTAAAAACAGTATGCCGAGGCCAACAGTGATGTCATAAGTTGAAGATAATGACCTGTACTTTTTCCCTTACCAGGCCACTCGCCACTTTTCCACCAATTTGAAAGCCAAATCGACGTCGCCTTCCGAAATGCACTCAGTCGTCAACTCTCAACAACATGCCCAGTGGAATGGTGAAATCACTTCTGGCATAATCTGAACACTTTCTCCACTGCAATCACTCTGTTTTGCTGTACCGTACTTGTAGGTACAGTCCGGGTGCCCTTTGTTTGGAGGTTATAGCCTTTCGTTTGGGTCAAAACGGGCAAAGGACCCAAAAATAGGGACTTTTCTAGTTTTTGAATTGTTTCTTCACCTTGAAGAAACTTCACTCTTCACTTGTGAAGGGACCCAACTCCAATTTTAGTATGAAAATTTTTAATGAAGTTGAAGGCTAAAATTCACTTCACTTCTTCAGGGCCCTCTTCAACAACCCTTCAGACTCCATCCAATGGTTGAATCTGATCCAACCATGGATATCCCTTCTAAGTAGCACAATCTGAGTCGTCAATCTTGTAACTCCTCTATCCAACAGATTTGAGCACTTATGTGCACCAATGGAGAGTCTTGTAGACACTGTCCACTTTGAAGCGCTACGCTCTCACCCTGGTTCCACGAACAATCCGCGGCCTCCTTGTCTGCGACCGCACCTCCCCACACTGATTTTTGTTTGATCTAACTCGCCTGTGGATCGATTTGAGCATGATCTGAGGCCTAGAGCAGGGTTGCCCTAATGATTCCAAGTCTTTAGAGTGTTCACTCAAGAAATTCCATAGAGAAACAATAGCATGGCCCCAAAACTCGCGATAGGAAGATATAATTTTACTAATCTTCACACTCCTCCTTAAAATATATGTTCCTATCCAACATAGACTTTGAAATTAGGCCAAGGTTAGACCTCATCTTGATAAAAACATTCTTGAGCAATGGCTTGGTGAGAAGATCTGCAACACAATTTTAAGATTCAACATGCTCCAATAAGATCTCTCTCCCAATAACTTTTTCTCTTACAAAATGATGAGCTACCTTGATGTGTTTGCTCCTTGCATGGAATACAGGATTATTTGCAAGAGCCTGAGTTGAGATGCTATCAATTTTTATAATTGGAGGGTCTTCATCTCCATAACACTTTAGCTCCAAGAGTAGCCTTTTGATCCATAAAATCTCTTTTGTTGTGGTTGTAAGATATTCAGCTTCACAAGATGATAAGGATATAGTTGCTTGCTTCTTTGATAGCCAAGAAACTAGATTCCCTCCAAGAAAAATTGTGTAAGCACTTGTGGATTTTCTATCCAACCCGTATCTTGCAAAATCTGAATCTGAAAAAGCAACCAAAGTCAGATCTTCTCCTTTGTAGATTAATCCATAGTCTAAGGTAGAAGATATATACCTCAAGATTCTTTTAGCCAACTTCCAATGATATATCTTTGGATTCTGCATGTGTTGACTTAGCTTATGCACACTAAAGCTTAGATCAGGCCTTGTCACAGTTAACCATATAAGTGAGCCAATAAGACTCCTATAAAGAGCGATGTCCTCAAAGGTTTTTTCATCATCTTTCATAGGAACTTTTACAATGTGCTCCATTGGTGTATCTATGCCTTTACAGTTTTCCATTTGAAATTTCTTGAGCATGGAAAGTGCATATCTACTTTGACTTATGAAGGCATGACCTTTCCAAAAGTCAATTTCAAGGCCTAAAATATAGTGAAGAACTCCTAAGTCTTGCATCTTAAATTCACTACCAAGTGCATGCTTAGTTTCTTCAACTAGCTTCTCATTATTTTCACAAAGAATGATATCATCTACATAGACGAGAAGAATAACTACAAAGTTACTTACAAACTTAATATACAAAGAGGGGTCATATTCACTAAGACAAAATCCGAGTGATATGAGAAAGGAGTTGAGCCTTTCATACCAAGACCTTGGTGCTTGTTTTAGTCCATAGAGACTTTTGAACAAAAGACAAACTTTTGATTCTTCACCTTCTTTCAAAAATCCAGGTGGTTGCTCCATGTAAATCTTCTCCTCAAAGTAACCATTGAGAAAGTTATTAGAAACATCAAGCTAAAACATCCTCCATAGTCAAGACCTTTGATTTGAGAGTAGCTTTTAGCACAAAGTCTTGTTTTATATTTGTTGATGGATCCATCATTGTTATACTTGATCCTGAAAACCCACTTACATCCAATTACATGCATGTTGTTTGGTGGCTCCACAAGCTCCCATGTGTTGTTTGACATCAAGGCTTCAAACTCTTGGGTCATTGCTTCAACCCACTTCTTGGATTGAAGTGCCTCTTGGAGATCTTTAGGCTCTTCATTTGATATGAAGAGAACATAATAGGAAGTTTCACCTTCCACTTGCCTTCCTTCCTCATCATATGTAAGCCTTCTTGGCTCAGATCTTTCTCTTGTAGATCTTCATGGTGTAGGTGCTTGAAGTTGCTCCTCCTCAAGCCTCAGCCTCACCACTTCTTGAGAAGCATCAAGATTGATGATTATAGACCTTGTATGAGACTCCTTGATATGTGCTTCATCCAAGTTAAACTTTTGATCTTCATGAAAGATCACATCTCTACTTACAACATTCTTGTTAGTAGAGAGAAGATATACTTTATATGCTTTTTTTAGTAGAAGCATATCCTACAAAAATTCCTTTAACAGCACTAGGATCATCCTTCTTCTTAGTCTCTAAAGGTACATGCACAAAGCATACACAATCAAAGACCCTAAGATGATCTACCTTAGGCTTTTTCTTATACAACATCTCAAATGGTGTTCTTCCTTCTATTGCAAGATTAGAAAGCCTATTACAAAGATAATTTGCACATGCAACTGCTTCTCCCCAAAATTCTTTAGGCAGAGATGCTTCTAGCCTAATGGCTTTTGCACATTCACACAAAGTTCTATTTTTTCTCTCAGCAACTCCATTTTGCTGAGGAGTATAAGAACAAAAAATCTTTGTATTCCCTCTCTCTCACAAAGTCTTTAAACTTATTGGAGGTGTATTCACCTCCACTATCACTTCTCAAAGCTTTCAACTTGAAAGTAAACTACTTTTCTACATAAGCTTTGAAAGTAAGAAAAACAGCATAAACCATGGCTTTAGAAGATAGCATATAGATCCAAGAATATCAGGTATAATCATCTACAAAGGTAACAAAGCAATTTTCTCCTCCTTTGCTTTTGGTTGAAGAGAAATGAACATCAGAGTGCATGAGTTCAAATGGATGTTGTGTTTTGATGCTTGATCTTGGAAAAGGCCTTCTGTGTGATTTTGCCAAAACACAAGCTTCACAAGGTTGAAGCTCCTTTGACAGTGTCTTTGGTAGTCCAACAACTTTTCCTTCCTTGACCATATATTGCATGGCTTTGAAATTGGGATGTCCCAATCTCTTATGCCACAGATCCTCCTATTGAACCTTGGTCTCATAAGCAATATCTGAAATATTAGCACTCTCCCTAGAATCTAGTTTGTACAACTTTCCAATTCTAGATCCTCTAGCAATAAATTCATTTTCTCTTGAGATTATACACTTGTCAACATGAAACTTGACATCCAATCCACTATCAAACAAATGTCCTACACTAATGAGATTTTTGGTTGGTCTAGGTACATAAAGTACATCATGCAAACTTGAAAGATTTTGAAGATGATGCATGCAGTGGAATACTACCTATTCCTTTAATTCTACACTGATTGATCTTTTTGCACCTAGATATGGCATGAGACTTGTGAAAGAGTTTCTAGAACTAGACATATGGGAACTTGCCCTACTATCTATCCACCAGATTTCTTCATTCTTGAAAGGAAAAGATGAAAAACTAGACATCATTAAAGAATCATCTCTTTCACTCTCAACACCCTCACACTCTTCCTCATTAGTAAGGTTAGCTTGCTTAGATTGGTTTTTCTTCTTGAAACAGTTTGATGCATAGTGGCCTTTCTGGCCACAGAAAAAACATTTGATCTTTGACAACTTCTTATTATCACTGGATGTTGCAACTTGTGAGGATTGATCCTCACCACCTTCTTTGGCTTTGTCCTTCTTGAAGTGTTGTTGACCTTTGCCCTTGCCTCTTGACTTGTCCTTGGTGAAGAGTGCTTTGTCATCTCCACCATCTTTTAATGAAAGTCTAATGATCCTCAGCGAGATCCTTTACTCTCATTACATAAGATGAAGCACTCTCATCTACTCTCTGATAACTTAGAAAGATTTGGTTTCGAAGTGAAAGCAATCTAGAAGTATTTTTAATTTCATAGATTTTTTTTAGAGTGTCCCAAGCCTCCTTGGCAGTGGTGCATGTACTGATCTCTCTTAACACTTCATTTGTGACATTCATTTTTATGAAATGAAGGGCAATTCTGGTTCTTTTATTGAATGATGCAGCTTCATTAGGTGTTGCAGGTTCTTCTTCAGCTCCACTCACAATGTCCATTACATCTATAGAATCAATAATGATTTCATTCTAATCTTCCACATTGCATAATTGGAAGATGTTAATCTCTCACTATGCTCCAAGAAATGTGAACTAGATGAAGACATTTTCTCTATGAGAAATTGTCCAAATTTGATGATCTCTAGCTTGTTGGATAGGTATTGAAGAGTAGAATGTGTTGCTCGAGTTTCTAAACCGATTTGATTTGTTTTTAGAAGAGTTTTAGGCAATCAGAGAGTTTGAGAGAGTACTCAACTCGTGGGATATGCTATCAATAAGTATAAAGCAAGAATTTGTGCCACAGGCTACTCACAAATCAAAGGTCTTGATTATGAAGATACTTTGCACCAGTTGCAAAGATGGTAACAATCCGAATACTCATCTCTTGCATGTTTTGACAAATGGAGTATGTTCCAACTTGATGTTTCAAATGCATTTCTCAATGGTTACCTTGAGGAGGAGATTTACATGGAGCAGCCTCTAGGTTTTGTGAAGGAAGGTGATGAATCAAAAGTTTGTCTTTTGTTCAAAAGTCTGTATGGACTGAAACAGGCACCAAGGTCTTGGTATGCAAGGCACAACTCCTATCTCATATCACCTAAATTTATTCGAAGTGAATATGACCCTTCTCTATACTATAAGTTTGTAGATAACTTTGTAATTATACTTCTCATCTATGTAGATGATATCATTCATTGTGGAAATAATGAGAAGCTAGTTGAAGAAACTAAGCATGCACTTGGTAGTGAGTTTAAGATGCAAGACTTAGGTGTTCTTCACTATATTCTAGGCCTTGAAATAGATTTTTGGAATGGTCATGCATTTATAAGCCAAAGTAGATATGCACTTTCCATGCTCAAGAAATTCCAAATGGAAAACTGTAAAGGCATAGATACACCTATGGAGTGTCAAAAATGGTGAACTCCTGCAATTTTTTTGCAACACGAACAAGAAACGAAGGTCGAACGAGAACGATTCGCGATAGTCAATGTCCCTTGACTCAAAGCACGAACGATTCGTGAATCATAGACACACCTCCAGGACCGCAAACCGCAAAGGGACGCAAAACGACAAACTACGAAAGAAACAAAAGCAAACGAGAGATTACGAAACAAACAAAGGAGAATCTTTCGCGCTGCCAACTGGTAGCTCAACGGGCTTGGAGTCGTAAACTTCACGCCCAGGTGAAACGAGAGGCAACGATGGAGACTAACTAACTAGTTGATTAGCGTTAACTAGTCTTGTGATTCTACGTTTAGCTATCTTGTAAACTCCACACTGTGGAGGTAAAAACGATCATCTCTGGATCATAAACTGATGTGAAGAGAAAATCTGGAAAGAGAGATCTGTAAGAGATAGAGAGAGATGTAGCGAGTAGACCAGAAAAATAAAAATACTAGAGCTGTCCATTAAAGTCTGCCAACGAGCAGAACACAGCAAAAGAGCAGAGTGTCACTCCGCCAACGAGCGAGACATTGATGATCTCGCTCTAAAATTGAGTTGATAATACAATCGCTCTTTTTTTTTGTGCATCTTCTTGTCTTGTGCTGTGTGTCTTGATTGCTAGAATAGAATGTGTTCTGTGATGTGCAGTCGCGTGTCTAGGATCCTGTAAAAGCTTCTCCGCAAAAAAAAATTCAAAGACATAAAATCGTTCATGATTAAGAAGACGAAAACAAAAACGAAACAATTTTGCTCTAGCGAAATCCAACAGAGTTTTCTGCTTCTGCGACATGGTATCAGAGCTGATAGGTTATCACTACTGATATCCCAACAGTGATTCTTCCAGACAACACAATATGACTACAACAATCTAGACAAGAGAAGCAATCAGTCTTGATGGCGCAAATTACAGAATCTAGAAATTCAAAACCAAAACACTTTTGAAGGACGAAGGCATCTGGTCGGTGACCGAACTCTCAGAGGTGCAGCCTCCAGAGGGAGACCCGAGGAGAGCTGAATGGATCAGAAAGGATGAGCACGCAATTATGATCATCGTTTCATCCATAAATGAAGATCTACTCATACAGATTGAAGACTGTGAAAGTAGCCATGAAGCGTGGGAAAGATTAAAACAGAAGTATGAAGTGAGGACTGCAGTTTCAATCATGCACCTTCACAATTAGCTGCAATCCATCTCTTCTGTTTCTGTACTTGTTATTTTTTTTGTTTGCTATACTTTTATTTGTACTCTATTATTATTTTTTAGTTAATATAAAAAAGAAATGATGTGGCACGCTTGAGGGAGGTCTGTGGCCGCTGGCTGGAGTTGCAAACTGTACGCAGACTAGCAAACGAAGCTTGTGAGTTCACTTCACCAACATGCTACAAACGAGATGCCTTCCTGCAAACGTTTGGACGTCTTTTTGCAAACGGGACGAGATGAGAGAGGTGGCTGGCCGAGAGAACAATCATGGGCGAGGAGGGATTGTGCACCACTGCACTCCCTGACGCCTGTCAGAGATTGCATGCAGTGCACTCCCTAAGCGGAGCCAGATGTCAAAGCTCTGCTTCAGAACGATGTAAGCAAGCTCAACCATTCTATACAAATAAAACAAATGCGTCGACTTTTTGAATATTGAATTTTTCACTTAGGATCTCTCAAAAAATAATGAATTTGCATTTTTAGAAAAATGTGATAGTTGCAATAGATGAGACATTTGCACTTTGTGGTAAAAGGGTAATATATATAATAGACATGTCCGAGATCAAAGGACTTCTTGATATGCGATGGTTGCAATAGCTCAGACATTCAAATGTGATATCTATGATATTCGCATTAACATGTTTGAGGAAAAAAATTCTTCTAGAAATGTGATAGTTGATGCAATTGTTGAGGCATTCACCCTTTTTCGTTAGGTTTGCTATAAATGCGATACCTACAGTCAAATGTAGTGTATTTTTGCAAGTTGGGCAGTAAATATGTAGACTACAGTAGATTGCGAGTAATTCTGCAGACTATTACAAAAAGCATAGGGGCATAGAATCCAAAATAGTTTTAAACTATCCCAATGTTCGAAAGAATCCAAATTTGACAATCACCATTATTTATAAAACAATCAATAGGGTTGGTTGTTGGTTAGCTTGGCATCCAAAGTTTCTTTGGTCCCACGTTTGAGCCCCCTCTTGAAAACCATGGTCCATGATCAATAAAATAATGTGCAAATTTGGTGAGACTCTTTTTTAAATTCTTTGTTTACAACTTCACAACGTTGCAAGAGATAATAAAAATCAACAGTGATGACATACTTGTCAATGTTAATAGACAAAGAGATTTTTAAGAAATTACTGATGAGCCTACAGGATGGAAACTTCTGATGGTAGGCTTCTATCAACGCCCTCGTCACCACCTATCGCTTTTAGCTCCCATTCCAATACTTACTCTGTCTGGATATATGTTGGAGTAATCAATGCCATTTGTTGGGTGGCGTTTGTAGTGGTTGTGTGCGCGATACATCACATGACAAAGATACTACGAAGACGTCAAGGACTTGATGCCGAAGTGACTGCTGATCAGCTTCAAGCAAATAGCAGTGAATGTGGTGTTGATGAGGCTATCATTCGAGTTTTGCCTACTTTTTCTTTCTCATCTTTGAAAGGGAACAAAGAAGGGCTAGAGTGCGCAGTCTGCTTAGTCAGATATGCGGATTGTGATGTTCTCCGGATGCTCTCAACATGTAAACATGCTTTTCATGTCGACTGCGTGGACACTTGGCTTCATTCCCATTCTACCTGTCCTCTTTGTAGGTGTCAAATTACGGAGGAAGATCCATATTTGCTTGCAGATGGAATACGTAGTGCTAGAGTCTCATCAGATATGGCATTGTCAACACCCAGGCGCTCATTAGAGATTGGGGGTTTCCAGATAATTGTGGAGCGAGATGCGGGAGAGACTTCCGCAAGAGCTGGACGAAGGCGTCAGACGCGGCTACCGGACAAAATGCCCAGTGATAGATGGGGAGCTGGGACAGCACCCTTTACTGATGAGCCACAGGATCATCGTTTCAGATCCTGTGCTAATGCAGCCCAGATGGAGCAATTTCGTACCAGCTGATTTACTATTCCTAATGAAAAAGCAAAACTTAATCTCACGCACAAATTCAGATAGAAAGAACCAAATTAATGGTTTAAACGCAAAAGCTGATGATGGCAAGACGAAAAATCCTGAGGCTGGGATATTGGCCTACGAGGATAAGGACTCATCTTTCTCAGACCAAAGATCCATGTCTGAGATCACTGGATTACAGAGATTTGCCTGGTCTAACATCAACAAGGGTGCATTTGATGATAAATCAGCTCAAGATAGTTATGCAGAGAAACAAGATGAACAGACACAGAAATGGCTTCCAATCGTCAAAACGAGATTGAGCTGGATAATGGGCGGAGAGAGAAAACAGATTACCAAACCTCCTCACAGGAAACTGCAGGGGAATAGTGTTTTTCTTTAAGAGATAAGCAGTCAAAATTGCTGAGGACACTGAAAGGAACTGCAAACAAAAGCAATTAGTCTGTCAAAATTCTAGATCTCCTTCCTTAATCCAAGAGGCTGAATCATTATTGCTGTAACTTCAGCTGTTTACAATTACAGCATGTGTCAGTACTGTCACTGAAGCTACTCATTTCTAACAAAACTTTCTGGTTTTCTATCTGCCCTTCATTGCAAGAAGCACCTAGGGATGGAAAAGTGCAAGTATCTCTTTACAATCACTATTATTCACATCTCTTCGGGAATGCCATTTTATTTCTAGTCTAACTATTTTTCTGATTAAAGTCACCTGCACGTCTTGAGCTTCTGTAACTAGTTGCAAAAATTTGGAAATAGATAAACCATCACATCCGTTTTCTCAACCATGAAACAAAACAGTAATTTTTTAATTTCTACAGGCTTGGGTAATGGGAGTGCGTTTTGTGCAAGGAAAGGAATCAGGATCCTTTCTCAAGGTGCGGCCCATATCTTAATGGGTTTGTTATTTAGCTTTGATGCTGACTCACAATTTCATAAGTTGTCATTCCTCTTGTTGTTGGCATGATGAGTGGGGTCCTTCAGTTGATGTTCATCTCTATTTGTGGTTAGGCCTAATCTGATATTTGTTCCCTTCAGCCATTGATACTTGACAGTCTCTACCTGTGTACAGCTTTATAGAGTGATGTTATCCATTGAAAAGAAAAATTGTGAGCTTTAAAATTCTGGAAAGAATGATGTCCTCCAGCCAAAAGATATATATATAATATTGGGGGGGGGAGGGGTTGAAGCCGGCCTAATCTGATATTTGTTCCCTTCAGCCATTGATACTTGACAGTCTCTACCTGTGTACAGCTTTATAGAGTGATGTTATCCATTGAAAAGAAAAATTGTGAGCTTTAAAATTCTGGAAAGAATGATGTCCTCTATATATAATATTGGGGGGGGAGGGGTTGAAGCCGGCCTAATCTGATATTTGTTCCCTTCAGCCATTGATACTTGACAGTCTCTACCTGTGTACAGCTTTATAGAGTGATGTTATCCATTGAAAAGGAAAATTGTGAGCTTTAAAATTCTGGAAAGAATGATGCCCTCCAGCCAAAAGATATATGAAAGGCGGGATGCCTGTGAAGGTGACCTTCCGTAATTTCAGTTTTTACTTGTTTTAATGACTTTTTTGTCATAAATGTTTTTTTCACACACCTTACTGCATCGGGAAGGTGCTGCATCGGGAAGGTGCATGTAAAAAGAAACTCAAAAATAAAAGGGGAGGCACACAAATTACGTTTTATGAGGCGCCTCCCTTTTTTTCTTCATTAAAAAGGTAAAAATGAGATTACGGTGGCAGAAATAAAGCTAGAATCATATTGACAAAATGAAATCAATGACTTGCTGCTAATTTGCAAATTTCACTTGGTTATATGAGCTTGTTGTGGACTTGATACAAGAGTACAATTTTTCCAGTTTTGATCAAGATTACATTTCTGAAAACATTCTAAAATTTGAGCTCATTAAATGTGCCCTAATGGTTGGCATCTTTGTCAACTTCAGATATGGAGTTCGATTTCGTTGGTGACCATAGCTAAGGTACATACAAAATTAAAAAAAGAAACGTAAACTCACAAGACTAAAAACTTCTCGGAAGCATGATAAGTACTAATAGCAAGAGATACTATAGGTAAGTTGTATCTCTCTCTCTCTCTCTCTCTCTCTCTCTCTCTCTCTCTCTCTCCCCCCCCCTCCCCCCCCCTTCCCCTCATGATATGGACTGCCGCACAGTGACACTGGGGCCTAAACTCGAATTTTTATATACTACACCCTAAACCGTACACCCTACACTAAACCTCCTGTGAAAAAATCAGATCCAAAACATCACAAATGGATCAATAGATCTTTAGCTAAATTTGATGCACATTTAGATTCATCTACAAGCTAGAAATCATGCATCTACCATTCATAGATTTTGAAAATACATGCATAACTCAACATAATCACTAAGATATGATATAGTACTGTCTCTGTCCATACAACATCAATAGTACAACATCCTTCACTCGTGTAGATTCAAGTACAACAAAAAAATTAGATTCCACAGATTAGAACTGAAAAGATCAAGAGAAATATGCAAGAGATAGATATAGAATCAAAAGAGAAAAGTCCTCCATACAAATTAGTAAAGATGTCATCTTTGATGAGATGCATAGGTTTGATGAAGAAGACCCTGTAGGTAATGATGTCCTACAAATAGCTTTCAACTGTAGAGTATAAACAAGGAGGAAGGAAGCACCAAGGCTTTCCAACTAGTGCTCGTAACAGAAATAAAAAACTAACTTGACTAAGGCTTACTCAACTAGCCAAGGTTAACAAAAACTAGATCCTAATTTAATGAAGAATAGTGTAAATTTTGTACATAATTGGGTTCCACACATGTATGGCCAAAAGACCACGTGGAAATCCACTCCTAATGTAGGTTAGGTCAAGTCAAGAGAGTTGGTCATGTCTATTTGGTGGTCATCCCTATTTTATAGGACCTACACCTAAGTTTAAGGTGAAAATTTGACCAACTAGCTACCTACCAAGCATAACTCTAGGTTCTAGGCTAGGGTTTCATTTTAGGTCAAGGAGAGTAAGTTAACTTCCTTATTACATGCCGAAAATCCATTTAAATTCAAGAAGGAAGTCGAATTTGCTATATATTCCCTCTCTCCATAGTGAGAAGATAGAAAATGTTTGGAGCTCATTGGCAATCTCAAGCTAGTTCACTATGTACATTGAGTTTTTGTGATCCAAATGAAACCAACTCAATTTCTACTTCTTTCTCAGGTTGAAGGCCATACTACAGCTGTAGTACACACGTGTGGGCTTGGATTTCAATGTTGATCAAGTCTTTTGATTGTTAATGCTTGTTGTTTGTCAAAATCAATTTTTTTGTGTCTAGATTTTTGATAGATTGTTAAGCAAGCATCCAATCACTCTTGTGGATCTTTTGTAGATCCATTTATGGTCCTAAAGTACTTACATGGTATTAGAGCCAAGTACAAGAGCATAAGCCATTGATCTAATGCAAATCCATTTTTAGCAAGTTTTGGTGCTAATAACTAGTATTGAGAGGGCAAGCTAGAATCTTGATTTTGTTGAGGATCCCAAACTTGGTAGGGGTCCGTACTGTCCACATGTGTGGGCACCTCTGAACCTGCATTTAATGCATGGTATTCATTTTATCCAAAGAAATTCAATTTGTGAGCTTTTGATGTAATTTTTGGTGAAAATCTTAGGATAAGCTACCAAGATTGAGTGCCATTGATTAGATTTAACATAGGGTTATGAAATCTAATTAATCTAGGCTGAAATCAGGTCCTCTAAACTTGTTTTATAGGTCTTGAAAGTACATCAAAGAGTGTGTGAAAGATTTAGTCATGTTATTGTCCAAAAAAAAGCACTCATTCATTTAGAAAGAGAGTTGTAAATAGATCAAGCTAAAATTGAGGAGGAGTGCGAAGAATTGCCAAAAACTGACAAATCTAGCTTGATAAAAAACCATGAAGAATAGTGTAAATTTTGTACATAATTGGGTTCCACACATGTATGGCCAAAATGCCACGTGGCAATCCACTCCTAATGTAGGTTAGGTCAAGTCAAGAGAGTTGGTCATGTCTATTTGGTGGTCATCCCTACTTTATAGGACCTACACCTAAGTTTAAGGTGAAAATTTGACCAACTGACTACCTACCAAGCATAACTCTAGGATCTAGGCTAGGGTTTCATTTTAGGTCAAGGAGAGTAAGTTAACTTCCTTATTACATGCCGAAAATCCACCTAAATTCAAGAAGGAAGTTGAATTTGCTATGTATTCCCTCTCTCCATAGTGAGAAGATAGAAATTTTTTGGAGCTCATTGGCAATCTCAAGCTAGTTCACTATGTACATTGAGTTTTTGTGATCCAAATGAAACCAACTCAATTTCTACTTGTTTCTCAGGTTAAAGGCCATACTACAGCCTGTAGTACACACATATGGGATCGGATTTCAATGTTGATCAAGTCTTTTGATTGTTAATGCTTGTTGTTTGTCAAATTGCCAATCTAGATCAACTTTTTTGTGTCTAGTTTTTTGATAGATTGTTAAGCAAGCATCCAATCACTCTTGTGGATCTTTTGTAGATCCATTTATGGTCCTAAAGTATAGTACTTTCATAGAAAATTCCTCTCTTCTTAAAGCAAAAAGGTCCTTCCATAAGTATCCACTAACTTATGAGATAAGTTTCAAACTAGCCATTCTAAGGCTTCTAAAACTTCCAACTTAGATCTTAGAACTTTAAAAAGTTTCTAACTTGGGACTTACTGAAGATATCTTAGAATATTTCTAAGCTTAAGTTTCTTAAGTCTAAGTTCTAATCCTAAGTTTAAGTTATTTTATTGTTTTAAGCTTATACCCATGGACTTACAAAACACATGCCATAGTAGAAGTTTATTGGCAAATACTCATTCGTGGGCTTACAAAACACATGTCGTGGAGTTTTATTTCTTTTTTATATTTTCTCTGTGTTTGCACAGTTGCTAACAGTCTATGCCCTATTTTGAATGTACTTCTAGATCCAAAACCTACTCTCAATATGGACTAGATTCAATGTACCAATCATTCAAATTTGAATGGGTCCAAACTCGCCTACTTACTTTCTCTCACTTTTCGAAAGTGGCAATTCAAAAACATTTAGAATAATATAACTTTGAAATATCTATCTCTAAGTAATGCATATTGGCCTAAATTGCCAATATGACTAAACTAGCTGATATTTCTCACAGTTATGAGTGTTGAGGAAGGTGTGTGTGAAGTTTGGTTGCAAACAAAGATAGTTGATAATTCGGTTGAAAATTTGGCAAGATCTTCACTGAGAAAGTGAGAAATGACTCGAATTCCCTGGTTATATAGAGGAGAATTAGAGTGCGTAATAGGAGAAGTGCACTTTCCACTGCTTAGTTCCATACCAAATTTTGTAGGGCCTTCTTCACAAAATTCTAAGTCCTCAGAGAAGTTTGCGAAAGTTCATAAGTTGTTTTGGCTGCCCTACGAAGGTTCTACGAGGATTCGACACTCTCGGGGAGAGAACTCTCGCACAACTTGCTCAATTTTTATGATTTTCAAGATATGACACATAGGTAGGTCAATTTCACTGCTCAAATTTCATTTTTGCTGCCTGCGTAAGTTAGTTTGGTGATCTTGATGGCATGCGAGAATTTCTTAGGTTCTGCTCATCTGAACTCTCGTAGAGGCTCTTTTTTGACTAATTTCTCACAAGTAACTCTCGCAGAGATTTTTGTAGGTCCATCTAGATCAGATCTGACTATGGTGAGTCCTGTGAGAGTTCTTATGAGATCTAGTAGTTGATCCATTAGTTCAAGTGATTTTTGCCTCTATTTTTGGTATTTTTTCTTGATATCTTCAAATCAATTTTTCATTTTTTGAGACTAAGTGTTTCTTAATGTTGGTCTTCTACCTTGTTGATCCTATCTGGTCCTGGATCCTACTTGGATCTTGGTAGATCTTGCTTGATCTGGATGGATCGTGTTGGATCTTACTTGATCTGTCTAGATCTCATTAGATCTGGCTTGATTTCATTAGATCTAGTTGTGATGACTTCTTGTAATGCATAATCTGATCCATGTATGTGCTAGTTGTCATCACCAAGCTGGATCTATGTATTGTGGTGGCTAATACTTGTGAAGTTGGCTACCATTGATGGGTGTATCAAATGGCATCCCATAAAGTTGTTCAAGGTTCATGGCTCCATGGCTAAGGATCTTCTTGACAGGATACGGGCCGTTGCTTGTGAACTTCAACTTTCCCTTGATCGACTTGGTTTGCTTTTTTAGTTGCCAATGCATGCACAACCAATAGGCATGTCTCAAAGTTTGTGTAAGGCTTCATGGCGCAATTGTAGAGATTTGGACTTATCAAGACGCTATATAGTGGCAGCTCTTAATGATGGTACCCAAAACTCCACTGGCATTATGCCATCCTTACCATAAACCAGTTGGAATGACGTTTGATCAATGCTTCCCTTGTTATCTTGAATGCCCATAGAGCAGCATGTAGTTTATGTTCCCAATCAGATCTGCTAGCTTCGATTGTTTTCGTTATAACGCTACACAAGATCTTGTTGGATGACTCTACCTGCCCATTACCGTGAGGATAATATGGTGTGCTGAATCGATGGATCACGAAAAATTCCTCCAATAGGAAGAAGCGAACTCGAAACTCAAACGAGAAACGAACTCGAACAGAAAGTGTTCGTGCGCAGTGGAATGAGCTATATAACTCTTTCCCTAAGCATGACTATGCCTATCAGAAACGAACAAAACGTTAGTGATAGAAATCACGGTCATTCTGATTACGTAGCCAAACATTAACAAAACATCAGAAGAATAATTTGTCACGAACAACTAGACAAATTATTTGTTGTGAATGATTTGCAAAGAGATAGATTGAGCTCGATTGATAATCAGTCGCGAATGATTCGCGAAAGACAAGACTAAATATTAGTTGTTAACAGCTAGACTAATAACTCTCCACGCAAGTTTGAAGAAACATTAAGTTTTTACTTTAAAGCCTTGGTATTTTTTCTTGTCTTTTTAGATTGCTGCATATTTTAACTAGTTTTTGCACAGTCTGCATATTTGAACTGTTTGTCGCACAGTTCGCATTTTTTGCATTTTGATAAAAAAGTGACTGCATCACTTATCCTAAGAGGAGAAGCATTATGGCCATGGGTGGATGGCACCGAAGAGATGCCAATCAGCACATGCAAAGATGTTTGGGAGTGGAAAGAGAAGAACGACAAAGCAGTAGCTGCCATCTCCTCTCCCATCGAAGACAACATTACCCTTGACCTCACATCAATCTCTAATGTTAGAGAGATGTGGGATACACTCTTTAGTAGATTTCAGACCAAGTCACGAAATCAGATAATGCATCTAAAAGATCAACTTACCTATCTAAGATGGGACGACAATTGTAAAGACCACTAGGAACAATCCCCTAAGATGAGGATAGGAAAACACAAGAGAGAATATGGAGCAAAACCACCCAACCAAACCTAGAACCCTCCTGGATCTAGCCCCCAAGCTATGCCAATGTGACAACAAGAGGAGAAGAGCTCACAGTTAACCTAGACCAAAGTCGTCGACGTGATAATCACTACCTCAATATATAGAGAGTAGGATCTATCAATAATAAGATATGCAACATCAAACATTCACCATAGCAATCACCAAAGAAGCCGGAAGAAGAACACGCACTATAAATCTATCACACTAACGCATACTGAATGTAGAATGTACATATAAACCCTGAACCCTGATAGAGAGAAAAAAACCTAGGAGTAGACTACTAGACTAGCCTACGGCTAGTTACAGCTAGTAATAAAGTACATCGTAAATAGTAACTAAGAAGTCTAACAATGAAGTTTATCACTGATTTCTAACACTCTCCCTCAATGATAGAATTACATTCTTCTATTCTTGGTAGAGTACAAGCTTTTCAAATTTACATATACTTAATGACTTAGTAAAAATATCTGCCACTTGATCTTCAGATTTACAGAAAATAAGATCAATGGCTCCATCAAGAATTTTCTCTTGAACAAAATGACAATGTATTTCGATGTGCTTGGTTCGAACATATAAAACTGGATTTTTGGCAAGGTGAATGCAGCTTTGATTGTTGCAAAATATACCAATCGCATCCACCTATAGTTGACCTAAATCCTAAAGCAATCTTCGTAACCATACCGCTTCTTGTGCAATATTGCTGAGTGCTCGATATTCAGCTTCCGTGATAAGGCTACTGTAGGTTGCTTTTTGCTGTTCCATGAAACTGCAACTGTACCATAACTGAATGTATGACCATTGGTAGACCTTCTGTCATCAATATTACCTGCCCAATCAGCATCTATATACCTTATCAATATTGGTGCTTCAGGCTGATCATACTTCAAACTAAAATTCAATGTCCCTCGAATGTATCTGAGAATATGTTTAGCAAACTTCCAGTGTGTTTGACTAGGATCTTGCATAAATTGACTAACAACACCAACAACATAAGAAATATCAGGTCGTGTGTGTGTCAAATAAATCAAACTACCCACCAGCTATCTATACAAATAAGCATCCACTTTCTCAAATTCATCATATGCAATAAGCTTCGTATTGACATCCATAGATGTACTCAAAGGCTTACAATCCTGCATATTGAACTTATAAAGCAGATCTTGTGCATATTTGCTTTGTGTAAGAAAGACCACGTTTTCCTTTTGCCATACTTCAATGCCAAGACAATAGTGCATCAATCCTAGATCGCTCATGTCAAAAGCATTGGAAAGATCTGATTTGATTTCATCAATTAAGCTCTCATTACTTCCTGTAATAATCAAATCATCCCTATACAACACAATGAATACTATATCTGAATCTTGCCTTAGAATGTAAAGATTAGGATCAACATCACTCTTTACCATTTCCCTTCGCTTAAAGTGTTCATCAATGCAAGAGTATCACGCCCGTGGTGCTTGCTTCAATCCATAAATAGCTTTGTTGAGCTTACAAACAAGGTGCTCTCTCCCTGGTTCAATAAATCCTTGAGGTTGTACTAAGTACACCTCTCCATCCATCACTCCATTAAGAAAAGCAGATTTAACATCTATTTGCTGGATCTTCCAACCATAGAAAGTAGAAATAGCAATGACAGAACGTATAGTTACCATCTTAGCTACGGGTGTGAAGGTTTTCTCAAAATCAATACCTTCCTGCTGCTCAAATCCTCTCGCAACCAACCGTGCTGTGTATTTGTTGAGTTGCCTATCAGCTCCATATTTGATCTTGTATATCCATTTGCAAGTGATAGGCGTCTTACCATCAGGTAGCTCAACCAAGTTCCAAGTCCTATTTTTTGATATAGCTTCCATTTCTGTTTCCATATTTCACGCCACTCCTCGTGCTCCTTTGCTTTATCAAAAGTTTTTGGTTCTTGAGCCTTGAGCACAAAACCCATTAGGGCTAGATTCATCTCTAATCTTGCAGGAGGTTTTCGATTTCTACTTGATCTTCTAAGCTCTCCCTGCTCACTAGACTCGTTCCATAATACAATTTCCACATAACAAATAGGGTCAACTCATGGTCCTATGAATATTCAAAATAAATTCACTAAGCAATCCAAATTACACAACACTATCACATTTACCTACTAAGGTGTCTCATTTTCTGGGTCCCTTAGATTTTTGGTCACCCGAAATATTTCATTAGCAAGGGTCCCCAAAAATTCCTTTGACACAAGTAAATGTTAGGCTACTTCCTTTTTGATCATCCGGTCAATTTTCATTACTTCATTAAAATTGCCCAAATCAATGGAAAATCAATAAAATTTGGTCCCGGTGGTGATTCTTTGTATATTCGATACACTTGTTTTTTTTTAACGAATATAGAACTACCTCCCAAAGATTACGACCTTATCCCATTAATTCACTTTTACAAGTATCTTTTAGGACCTATCGGTGCAACACCGAAGTTGAGAAGGAAGAACCTTAATAATACCATTTAGCTCAAATTACTGGGAGTAATCTTACTCCAGAGTTAAATCGATAAAAAGCACAGTACCAGGGACCCAGAATCCCCACTAACTAGGTACTTGCCCGGAGAACCAAACCACTACCATTATTTTGTGCAGATCGGTTTACTAAAATTTAGACTGATTATTATAGCTTGACACAAAACAACAGTATTAAGTTCTCAAAAAACTAGGCTTACGAGTGATTGTCAAGTTGATAAAAACTCAAGCATGCATATTGCCCATAGAAGAAAAACTAAATTCCTCCTGCCAAGACCGGGAAGCTACTTTCAAAATGGCAAGGTTACAGCATTGACTATAGAGCACCAAGAAACCAAAGTTCCTCTAACTAGGTGCTTGTAACTAAAATTTTCAAATTAATTCCGAATCAAATTTGGAACCAACTTGAAAATTACCACTTGTCAAGCCCTAAGAAAACCTCAATCAACCGGCATGCAAACCATCGATTGGACATTCATGCAATTTTTCAAACTGTTGTCCAATCGGTAACATGCACCAAATCAACTATAAGCATAAAAAAAAAAACCATGCACAAGGCACAAGTGTTTTGATTAGATGTTGGAGTTATGGATGTCATTAATGATGAGTTGCATTCATCCTCCTCCTCAAGCCAAGATTACTTTGATTGTCCTTCTCTTGGACATTCTTTTTCTTGTAACACTTGGATGCAAAGTGTCATTTCTTAACACAAAAGAAACATTTCAGCTTCTTCTTGTCCTTCTTGCTCTTGCCTTTTGAACTTGATGTTCCATCCTTGCTCTCGACCTCCATGTCTTGGGTCTTCTGCCACCTCCCGTGCACTGGAGTTATAAACCACCATCAAGCAAGCTCGAATCTCATGTAAGCCATGGTGTCCCATGCCAACCATGCCTTACCCACGACCCTCGTCTACCTACATCTTGAGGCCTATATAATTGTCCTAACCTGACCACCAGTGGAAGAGCTATTCATTCTCAAGGAGAGAATGAATGACAAGCTCATGAAGATCCACCTCTATATACATAGCCCAGGTGGGGTCATCTCACGCATGACCACAACGGCACGAGGCAGTTGTGCACACTGACGCGGGTCCATAACAACGAGTCATTGCGAGCCAATAAGACATTGACATGTGGCACCCAAAAGACCTATAGCTCCAAATCAGCGTTTTGTCCCATAAAGAGACCGTCACCTCAAGTTTCCTGTTGCATGCCCTTATGGGTACATAACATTCCCTCCCCCTCTAAGAGTCTCTTCCTAAAGGAGGCAAACCAGGGAAGTTCAGTCTAAAATAGTCCTTTCTCCTCCAAGTGTCCTCATCATCGGACTTGCCTTTCCAACGTTCCAACCTAGTGGTTTTGTGGTACATGGCATGGAAAACAATGTATGCAAACTAAATAAGGCCTTGTATGGATTGAAGGAAGACCACATGCTTGGTACAACCACTTTGATGAGTATCTCTCGTCTAGAGGTTTGACACACACTTCTTCAGATTTCAATCTTTACTACTTTTCTCATGACTCTACCATCACACTAATTGTGTCATACTAGACGAGGTTCTCATAATCACAAGTAATGATGATGATTTTATTAGTGCAATCAAGAAGGATCTATCCACCAGTTTCGATATGATTGATCTTGGTTTGATGCACTACTGTTTAGAAGTGGAAATCTAGCAAAGGCATACTAGCATCACACTAACACAAACAAAGTACGTGAACAATATTCTGAAGCATTTCAAAATGTGCAACAACAAGCCAATGTCTACACTTGTGGATGTTGGTAATAAACTATCTAACCAGGATGAGAATGCACTAGTTGATGCTAATTTATCTCACAACTACTTGTCTTGATATAAGTTATGTTGTAAGTGATGTGAGTCAATTCATGGCTACTCCTAGGGAAATTCATTGGAAAGCAGCGAAGAGGACTCTTTGTTATGTGAAAGGGACATTAACCCATGGATTATATGAGAGGCAATGGGCTTTACCAATTTTACAGGGCTTTGTTGATTCAGATTGGGCAGGTTGTGACACAGTTGCTCTTTCTACCACAAAAGTAGAATACAAAGCACTATCAGCTACACATGAATCAGTTTGGCTAAGAAGGATGTTAGAAGACATTGGAATTTCACATGAAGAAGCCTACTGTAATCAAATGTGATAGCCAGAGCGCTATACAGCTAGCTAAGAATATTGTATTCCATGCATGCACAAAGCACATAGAGGTAAAATATCATTTTATTAGAGAGAAATTATTATCTAATGAAATAAATATAGTGCATTGTAAGACATAGGATCAGTTAGTTGGCATACTTACTAAAATTTTAAGTATTGATAAGTTTGAGTTTTTTTAGAGAAACACTCTATGTAAGAAAGATAAAGTAGGGCTTAAGAGAGAGTGTTAGAATAAGTAAGCCCAAGTTTCTTTTATGGTTCAATGACTATTTCCTATTTAAGTAGTGATTTTAAGTTAATTTTGTTTATGTAACAGTTCGCATGTGTGCCAATTTGACGATACATATTGAGTAGAGTCGGGACATGCCTTCTATAACGAGGACCATAACACCATGCAGTGGTGCCCTCCAAAATTAAGACTATGTATATGTACTCTTTAGTCTTTTTGTGAATATAGTGTGAAAGTTTTCAACTGGTTTAGTCATATTTGCTACATTTAATTATTTGGCATTTGAGGCCAATTTCATAATAGACTTAGATGTTGACTTTTCAAAGTTATATATGTCTAAAAGTATTTGATTAAACACTTTTTGAAAATGTGGGAAAAGTAGAAGTCGTGTTTTAGTAGTTTCAAATTTGAAAGTTGGGTACATTGAATCTAGTCCCAAAAATAGTAGGGTTTTTCATTATGGAGGGAAACCAAGTGGCAATTTAGATCTTGGACCTATTATAAAAGGATGTAACCCTTGGGAAGAGGGATCACTCTCTCTCTCTCTCTCTTTTATCTCATTCATGTTTATACATGGTTCTCTTGGGTTCTACTATCCAGTGGTGCACTATAGTTGTGATATCTTGCAATTCTATGTGTAGAATGTTCAATAAATGCTATTTTCAGACCCACACATGTGAAATATAATAGCTTATTATTATTGTACAAACAACAAAATTATTTTATGTTTTGGTTCATGTTTGATTAAGATCTATTAGAGTTTGTATCTCATTTTTAGAGTAGATGCTAATTTTTCTACATTGGCAAGATTGGTGATATGTTGTCTTTCTAACCCAAGATCGTTTTATGGATTTAGATCTTGATTGATCTAAAATCTTTCACATGGTATCAGATCTTGTGTTTCAGGTTATGAAGGAGCCAATCACATCTGTCAATGATTTAAAGAAGATATCAATGCTAGAGCATGCTAGATTGGATTCTACACCAAAATCGAGTTTCTTGCATAAATAGATTAGATCTTTTGTAGATCAAAACTTTAAATAGGGTTATAGTCTTGATCAATTCCGATTTATCAGCATACATGTTGGATTTGGCCATTTTTTTGAGCATTGAAAAAGCCTAAGTGGTGTCTACAAGATTGCATATCAAGATATAGACAATTGCATGTAGATTTTGAAATATTCAATTTTTTGTGATTTTGTCAAAACTCTAATTTTAATTGGATCTCTAGATTATGAGGTTACTGAACTTCATTTGAGTGTGTTTCAATCTTAGGAAGTGGCAAGAGTCACTATAATGAGGATAGATCATAGGTTGATCAAGATTTCACTATTCTATGTGTTGATTTGCTTGGTATAAGTGCTAGAAGAGAACTGCGTAGTTTCATATGTTTGTGATTTCCTTTTAAAACATTTGTTTTTGTTCAAAGGAGTGCTTTGTGCATTGAAACAGTCGCGCCTTTTGGATCAGCTGAGTTATACATAGGCTCTTCTGCTATGTATGTCTTAGAGTACATTCGTAATGGTTTGTTGGATGCTCATGCTAACTTTGTTCAAAGTGTTTCCATTCAAATGATGATGCTTTTGTGATGTCTTCATGTATCCTTGCTAATGATGGAGATCTAGATCCATGTGGATTTATAGTGGAGCAAGTTCACACATGACTTTTCACAAGGAGTACTTTAGTTCTTTGTTGGCATATGGAGATGACAAGAGGGTGATCTACCCAGCCAATGATGGTGAGTGTGCAATCAAAGGGATTAGCACAATTCCTATTTCTCTCTCTACAAATAGGAATGTTCATTTGGAGGATGTTTTGTCCATTATTCCATCTATTACCAAGAATTTACTTAGTGTGAGTCAATTGCTAAGTAAAGGCCTCAAAGTTGAGTTTGATGTAGATGCTTGTATGATCAAAAGGAAGGATATCTTGATTGCAAAAGGTGAAAGGCAAGGGAAGTTGTTCAAACTAGATGCTTGTGTTATGGCTAGCCAAGTTGGATGTGTTGCAAGAGAGCGAATACTTATTCAAGAGGTTTGGCATAAAAGGATGGGAGACCCGAACTTCAAGTCATTGGAGGTAATGGCTAGGAAGCAAGTTGTGATAGGTCTTCCAAGTCCTTTAAAAAGTATCTATCATGTTTGTGAGTCTTGTGCTTTGTCAAAGTCACATAGACTACCTTATACTAGATCTACATCTTGATCTACAAAGTCTTTGCAAGTTGTACATTCGGATATTAATGGAATTACTACAATTAGCAATAGTGGAGCTAAGATGTATGTAACTTTCATTGATGATTTTAGTAGATTTTGTTGGATCTATCCACTACTGAACAAAAGTGAAGTGTATGATGTCTTTCTTAAGTTCAAGAATGCAAGGGAGAACCAATTTTTCCACAAGGAGTGACAATGGTGGAGAGTATATATCTACCCTGTGAGTCAGTTCATGTCCAATATTATGATTATCCATTGGAAAGACCTTGTGAGGGTTATAAGGTATCTACAAGCCACCAAAGGTCAATGCATTTTGTATGGAGGACCAACTATAAAAAACAATCGTGTCATGCAGGGCTTCATAGATGCTAACTAGGCAAGTGATGTGGACAAAAATAGTAGAAGGCAAACCTCTATAGCTTTGTCTTTAATTGAATTAGAATATGTAGCTACTTCCTTTGTAACTAAGGAAGCAATATGGTTAAGACTTTTATTATCTAGCATTAGACCTTCTTCAAATAATCCAGCTACTATGTTCTATGACAAAAAAAGAAATACAATAGCGTTGTCACTTAATCATAGAGGCTATTCTAGGACCAAGAATACTGAGATAAAGTTTTGAACAAGGAGACTTGATTGATTTTTTTTCTAAACACAACACATGACATTTTTTATTGACAACTATTTTGACATCAATTTATGTCTAATTACCACCCTTTGTCGATTTGCTAAAAAAAAAAGATACTTTATAAGTCTATATATCTGGAGTTTCCAAAAATAGGAGTGGGCCGCCTTGAGAGTTGAAGGATTGAAAAGGGCTTGAGATATGAATGTAGAAGGTTAGGAGGAAAGATGAGTGAGAGAAAAAGACAAAGCCAAAAAAGAGGATATTTCCACCTATAGATGTTAGAACTATCTTTCTTATTCTTCAACAACCATGGACCTAAAACCAACAACTAGAGACAAGGCATCAACTCTAGGAAAGATTTCATCATGTCTTTAGTGGAAGAAAAAATAGCTCCCCAAGTGTCTTACATTCCAATGAGACTTTCTTAATCATCACCTCGTTTGGAGTCAATGTTGAAATTTGACAATCATGGTTTTCCTTTGTGCTCTATTTCCATGATGTCTTTCACAATGTTCATGACCTTCATGTAATATCTTTACATAGAATTTTCCCTTCAAATTTCATGTTAAATATGATGTACATTCATGCAAATTTTTTCTTAAAATTTTCAGTATTATATTAGTGAAGAATTTATCAAACTGTACCTATTTACATCATATCAAATTCCAAGTAATGCATGTATTAAAAGAAAGTGAAGGCTACAAACGTAGAATCTACATGTATGTGACAAAGATCTTTTACCTTCCATGAAGTTCGGACTGCAACGAACACACGAAAACTGAAGCTGAATCTTTGGAAGTTTGAAAGTTGGAATGAACTATAACATACTATGGAATGGATCGGGGCACATGCCATTTTGCCCAATAAGGATTTCTAGGATTTTTTTTGGTGAAGGCCTCGCCTAAAAAATTTCTGGAAATCCTTACCGAGCAGAATGGCTTGTGCCCGCCGGCCCATTCCATCGCGTAATGGATTCTTTGACTTTTCCACATGTCATTTATAAAGCATAATCAGCAGTTTGATTTTTTTTTTTTACCAGTCAAAAATTGCCACGTGGCAGGTTGACGCATGTGGACTGACGCGGACTGACGCGCAGGCTGGAATGGGTGTCATATTCTTAAAAAAAAAAAAGTGACATATTCTCCTTTTTAAGGTCCTTTTTAAGGAGCCCAAAAATTGGGCAAAATACTCACAAAAAATCAATTACATTTGTGGGAGATGATGGATAGTACTAAGTTGAAAGTTGAAGTAATTGGCATTTGGCTCTTTTTATGGTGGCCCATGCTAAAGGATATTATTAAGTCTTTGAAGTTTAAAGTTTGTAAAGTTGAAGGAATTGGCATCTTGGCCCATTGTTTAAATTTTAAATTTATGGGCAAGGCTCTTATGGTGGCCCATGCTAAAGGATATTATATTATCAAGTCTTTGAAGTTTAAATTTTGTAAAGTTGAAGGAATTGGCATCTTGGCATGCCTTGCAGTTTGACGGTCTAGACTGCCTGTCATGCTTTTTTCAGTGACTGTTTGAAAAACCATTTGACCTTCAAATCTGGAATTTGATAGTTTAGAGATGGGTACGAATTTCAAAGATGAGCTGCCAACTTAGAAGGGTTGAAAGTTGAATCATGAATGTCAAAGTTTGTGCTGAGATTTTTATGAAGTTTCAAGTGGTGTATAATATATTTATTGTGAATATATACAAGTAAAAAAACAAAGGCACATGTCAACATGACGTTTTTGAATTGTATGTGCCTGTCTGCTATGACGGCCAAATTTTTAGTACGCCTATATTCTATGGCCAAAATGGCTTTTGACGGTCAATACGGCTGTCAAACTGCAAGGCTGATCTTGGCTAATTGTTTAAATTTTAAAATTAGGGGCAAGGCTCTTATGGTGGCCCATGTAAAAGGATAAAGTCTTTGAAGTTTAAAAGTTTAATGCATTTGCCAATATCGTGTAATGAGCATTGAGTTAAGTTTCAATGATGTCTATATAGTGTTTTCATTAAACAGGTGCCTTTCTTAGTTCAAGAAGTTTTATGCCACATGGCCATGGCCCCAAAACTTGCAGTTCATCCACTTATTTCCACTTCATCCCCATCCTCCCCCCTTGAAAGAGTTGTGGAGCTTGAATTTCCAAAACTTATGTAAACTATTGAATAGTGACTTCAATGGACCCACCATCTCAATGTGCTCACTTTCGAAATACTCAAGCACTAGATTAGTGAAGGAGATCCCTCTTATTGTTTGTTGACCATGGGGACCTGCTCTTTACCTCTTAGGTAGGAATGAATTAGTGTGAATTTGCTACCGTACGTCCTAGTATCTAAGGTCATGAATGAAGTAGTGCGAAGATTCTGAGGTAACCTCCTAGTATCTAGTACCTACATAATGTGTGTCTAGTCCAATCTTACATGAATCTAATAGTCCCAATTGAATTTGGGGACCACCGTTACCTATGGCATAATAATAGGACCTCATTATTTTCTACAAATTTGATTGGCTATAATTTTTAGCCCTCAAAATAGAAAGTTCTCATGAATGGAATCTTGAAAAATACTACCCTCATAGATGTAATTTTGAAATACATAGGCCTCATGAATAAAATATTGGAAATAAGTAGTGCTCACGGATGGAATCATTAATTATGTTTTGAACATGATTTTATTTTATTTTTTGTAAGATTTTGAGGGTGGTTTTGGCCCATAGTAAGGATATAGCGACTCATCCTCTCATCTCAGCAAGATGACGTCTCGACCCTCATCTCGCTTAGATGAGACGATGAGCGATTACATCATTACCGACAAACACCCATTACCGAGTCCATAATAATTAGTGAACAAAATTAATGCGAATATTTTATCATATGTCCTAAGTCGTACATGTGAGTCATGACCGTCTTGCCGAGACAAGAAAGACCTACATGTGAGTCATGACCTTCTTGCTGAGACAAGAGGATGAACCATTTTATCCTTCTCGACAAACACTCATTATTTAGTCCACGATAATGTGGACAGAATTAGTGAGAATATTTTACCTTATAATCAATCACCTACTCACCAAGAGTAAAGGAAGTGCCATTATATTCTTAAGGACAAACATCCATGGTCTAGTCCATAACAATGTGACAAAATTAGTGTTAATACTTTAGCATACCTCCTCAGTCCTAAGTGTGAGTTGAGACCGAAGGCCGGGCCACATGGAGGAGGTAGGAGAGGATATTCCCTCCTACCTTCGGAGGTTGGCTCTGACCTTTGGAAGTTAAAAAAGTATACCTTTAGAGGCATGCCAACCTCTAGAGTCAGCCTCTGCCAACTTACAGAATTATGCCCAATAAGATCACGACACATAGGTTGGAGGTAGCACTCTACCTTCGGTGCTACCTCCGACAAGTGGCTTGCTCCCAAATTTTTGGAGGCTGTGACGAGAGGCAACAAACCGGTTGCAGCATCATCATGTGGCCCAGTTATGAGATTATGCCATTTCTCACTCGCTCGCCTCTTACCTTTTGCCTCTTGCTTTGCTTCGTCACGCCTTGGATGAGGAAGACCTGGGTCACATGTTCGAGGGTACCACCGGTGGTAGCCTCCTGAAATGAGGCGGTGAGCCACATGTCATAAGCATCACCTATCTCCCACATCTTCATAGGGAGTAAAATGTGGAGGTTCTAAGGAGAGAAAAAAAAGAGTTTGTGGACTCCCCATATTCATAGGGAGTAAAATGTGGAGGTTCGAAGGAGAGAGAAAAAAGAGTTTGTGGAGGTAGGAAGGAGGCAGGAGGTTGAGTTTTTCAACCTACCCTCCTTGTGGCCTTGCTATCCGAGATGATGGTTGCGGCAACTCCATCCAACCCATTTTGCGCCATCCAAAAACAGCTTAAATTATAGCTCTGATGTGTACTCATCGTCGCCTTGAAGCTGGGTTGTCCGAGTCGTGATCAGTTATATGAGAAATAAAACGTGAACAGTACTATTGAGTCTATGCAGGTGTAAGTTGAATGAATTTTGCTTTTGCTTCATGATCGACTATGCAGGTAGACAATTCATAAATATTGATTATGTGACCGAGATAGAAATATGTGGAAGATGGATCTCGCTTTGTGGCAATCCTTTCATGACAGGCACCTTTCAAACAGCACCTTCTCACCAACAGCTGCTGTCCCTCCTGGCTCCATCTTCAAAGATACTTTCAGGCCTAAATTCATCTTGATAATTGGTATCATCACTGGGATTTTCTGGTCGGTGTTTCTAGTGGTTGTGTATGCAATGTATGTCATGAAAAGGGCATTGCGAAGGGGAAGACTTCTTTCCGAACTTGTTCTTGATGTGGATGCTGATCATCCTGAATTTGCAAACAGCACTGATAATGGAATTGATGAGGCTATCATACAATCACTGCCAAAGTTTTCTTTCTCATCTTTGAAAGGGAACAAAGAAGGGCTAGAGTGCGCAGTTTGTTTAGGCAAATACGTGGATACTGATGTACTCCGGCTACTCTCAAGGTGTAGACATGCTTTCCATATCGACTGCGTGGATAATTGGCTTCTTTCCAAATCCAATTGTCCTCTTTGTAGGTGTCAAGTTACGACGGAGGATCAAGTGTTTGCAGATGGGACATCTAGTGCTCGAGGTTCATTAGATATTGTGTTAGAGCAAGGGTCAACACCTAGGCGCTCATTAGAGACCGGGGGATTCCAAATTATTGTACAGCGAGATGGTGCGGGAGAGCCTAATCGAAGATTTGATAGAAACCCGCTGTCGCTGCTACCAGATAACATGCCCAGCCATATAGGAGGAGTCGGGACAACACCCTTGACTGATGAGGCAAGCTCAATGCTGAGGCGATTTAGCCACACGATCATTGTCTCAGACGTGCTAATGCAGCACCGATGGAGCAATTTCGTACCGGCTGATCTGCTAACCCTAATGAAGAAGCAGAACTTAATCGCACCTCCCAAAGATGGTCATGGCGGGATGAATATTGATCCTGAGGCCAGCTGCGCTTACGAGGGCAAGGAATTGTTGTTCTCAGACCAAAGATCCATGTCTGAGATCACTGGATTCCAGAGATATCCCCGGTCTGATCACCACAATGCATGTGATGGTAAACTAGCTCAAGGAAGCCATCCAAAGAAACAAGATGAACAGTCACAGAAATGGTTGCCAATTGTCAAAAGTACACTCAGCTGGATCCTGGGCAAGGAGAGAAAACAGATTACTAGGCCTCTTCAGCACATGAAAGGGGAGGGACATACAGTTTTTCTTTAAGCAGTCAAAGTTGCTGAGGAGTCACTGAAAGAAAGTGCCAACAAAAGCAAATAGCCTGTGATTATCACAGATGCTATTTGTGTACCCAAAACATTGCTGTATTTTTTAGTGTAACTTCAGTGTGATCTCAGAATTATGTATATGTATGCCACTCATTTCTGAAATAAAATATTCCATGTGGAAAGAGGTAACAGTGGGATGGAAAAAAGTGCAAGTGTCTCTTTAGGACTCTTATTTGCAGCTCTTATGAGTGGTTTCTACTACCTTTTAATGCGTGACTTTTAAAATTTTACAAGATTGGATGGACATTGTTGTTATGCACTAAAATATTCATATTCCAGGCTCATTTTTTCAGACCAACCAGATTGGTTGTTAATTTGTGACCGGAAAGGCCCAATCTAGGCCTTCCGCCTGGGAGGTAGATGTCCGAGGGCAGGAGCGCGAGTGTCCCCACAAGGACGGTCATACATTACGTGCAAAAACAAATTTCGCTAGGTTTTTTTTTTTTGGTTTTCACATCTTTTGCTAAGTTTTTATTTATTTATTAAAATGTGCATGTGAACATCCAATGACGGGCTATCACATAGACATGCACATTAGACATCCTAACGTGCATGTGCTATGAGTATCATGCACATGCGCATCCCACTCGACCTCCTACACAATAGAAATTCATTGAATTCTTGTCTCCTCTCTCTTCTCGTATTCACATATTATGGCTTGGGGCCAATACTTCTACTTGGTTGGGTGGTTTGTACCCATTTTCCATAGTTCCTTTTGGTAGTCAATCTTTGTGGATTTTACTACTCATAATTTATATTTCTAATACAATACTTATGGTAGTATATTTTCGACTTTTTGGAGCTTGATAGGTCCCACAAGTTAATGCAATGAAGGTGTCTTTGACAAACATGAGCCTACTAATCATGGGCCTACTTTATCTAATTTGAATTTGGATAATAAATGCTTTGCCCTCCAAATGATCAGTTCAGTGCTATCCTTGCTTTCTGCTATCAGTGAACATATCGTGGCTTTCTGCTGTGATCAGTTCACCTTGCTATCTTGCTTTCTGCTATCAGTTCATTGCTATCTTGCTTTCTGCTAGATCGATTCATTGTTATCATTCCTTTCTGCTCTCACGACATTGCAATCGTTGCTTTTTGCTAAATCAGTTCACTGCTATCGTTGCTCTCTGCTATCAGTTCATTACTGTCATTTTGCTCTTTGTTGCCTTTTGCTCGAAACATATTCCATCATTCCGCAAAATTGATCTCGATCATCTACTGTAGAAGATGAGGACACCTGCAAGGAAGTGGAAAGCCGCCTCTAAGGCCACTATTGAAAATCTTGAGACATCGAGCGCACCTCCCAACATACACAAACGGTCACAGACCAGTTACCACGACGGATCACCAGCTAGCACAGGGGTCATGGATCAATCTAAAACCACACATTTACAGCTCGACGAATCGTTTGAGAGGATGGCTGTTGCGGCCGACAATCGTTTAGGCCACAAGAGAAAGGGTAAACTAAGCATTGTAGAGTTCTGTCTGTAGTGAATTTCATTACTTTTAGTATTATGATAGTAATTAGTTGTTTTTGGTTATTAATTTGTAACTATAGCTGGTTTTAGATCTTAATCTACTACTTTAGCTGATTTTGGTACTTTGCTTGGTACTTTAGCTGCTTTTGGTACTTTAGTTGTTTTTGATACTTAACTTGGTACTTTAACTGATTTTGGTATTTAGTTTCGTACTTTTAATATTGTTGTAGTAATTAGCTGCTTTTGGGTCTTAATTTGGTACTTTGCTGCTTTTGGTCCTTAATTTGGTAGTTCTAGTATTATGGTAGTAATTAGCTCCTTTTGGTGCTTAATTTGGTACTTTAGCTGATTTTGGTATTTACTTAACTAGGTACTTTAGTAGCTTTTGGTACTTAATATAGTACTTTAGCTGCTTTTGGTACTTAAGTAGTACTTTGCTGCTTTTGGTACTTAAGTAGTACCTTGCTACTTTTGGTACTTAATTTGTAATTCTTGTATTGTGGTAGTAATTAGCTACTTTTGGTGCTTAATTTGGTACTTTAGCTAATTTGGTACTTTAGCTGCTTTTGGTACTTAATTTGGTACTTTAGCTGCTTTTGGTACTTAATTTGCTACTTTAGCTACCTTTGGTACTTAAGTAATATTTTAACTACTTTTGGTACTTTTGATATTATGGTAGTAATAAGCTACTTTGGTTCTTAATTTGGTACTTTAGCTGCTTTTGGTATTTAATTTACTACTTTAGCTAATTTTGGTACATAACTTGGTATTTTAAAAAGCTGCTTACTTAATCTAGAAGTATAGCTTCTTTTGGTACTTAATTTGGTTATTTGGTACTTTCTATGTGAGGATTTATAGTGAACAGTTTGTGTTAAAATTAACACTATCTGTTTTGCAGGAAAAAACAAAATGGATGAGTACCTGCCCAAGGATTTAAGTGTGTGATCCTTCTTCTTGTACCACTGTCTAGCGGACTATTTTAGTCCATAGATGCTTCTGTGCATTCTGCAAGCATAGTCAACAAGTGACTCATAGGAAAAACCCAACTAGCCTGGCTTTGTATCTTAGTACATTGTCGTCTGGTCCATACTTATGCTTGTAGACCCACTTGCATTTGACAGTCTTTCTATCAATTGGTAGTGGCTCGAGAGTCCACACTTCGTTTTGCTTCATGGACCTCATTTCGTCTTCCATGGCCTTAATCCACTTGTCCTTGTCTGGAATGTTGATGGCTTCCTCGTAGATTTGTGGTTCACCCCCGAATCCACAAAATTCATCCTGAGCAAAAGATGAGCTGTCAGGTATATATTTGACTAGCACTCTTCTTTGTCTTGCAGATCTCCATGGAGATAATACAGGCTTAGCCACTACTTTGCCTTTGTTTTGTCTGCTGATAGCAGGACCTCGGTGTATCGCTGGTGTGATGGGTACTCTCGATATGTCAGTCTGCTCATCGTTCGAACTATCATTCAGCTCAGCTGGAATTTGAGTATCTTCATCTAGATGCGCAAGGTCCGCTCCCTCTGTCGATGTGGGCAGGTCATAATACTGTCTGTTGAGAACTTCATAGCTAATTAGATCTTCTTCAGCCATTGTTCTTGTCTCGTCAAATCTGACATCTCTGAAAGTCTTTACTTCGTTGGTCTGAGGGATGTATACTCTGTAGTACATAAAATGTATATCATAGCCAACCAAGAATCCCTGCTCCACCTTCTCATCCAGCTTCTTGCTCTTCTTATCTGGTATGTGTGCATATGCTACACATCCGAAGATCTGAACATGAGCTAGATTAGGCTTGCTTCTCCACCATACCTCGTGTGGGGTAGTGTGAGCAACGCTTGATTTGCCTTAACTGTTCTGCAGGTAGGCGGCTGTAGCTACTGCCTCAGTCCATAGTGATCTTGATGCCTTCGAGTAGGCCATCATAGATCTTGCAGCTTCCATGGGAGTTCTATTCTTCCTCTCCGTTACACCATTATGTTGTGGTGTGTAGGCTGCTGTCTTTTTGTGGAGAATGCCTCGATTTTTACAGAACTCGATAAATCGGTCGGAGACGTACTCTCCTCCTCTGTCAGTCCTGATCTGCTTGACTTTCTTTTTGGTCCACTTCTCAGCCCACTTCACATATTTTGTAAACTTATCAAGAGCTTCAAACTTATTGTGGATGAAATAAACAACAACAAACTTACTGTAATCATCAATAAAGGTGATATAGTATCTTGACCCCCCAACAGATAGTACATCAAAGGGTCTGCAGATGTTTGAGTGTATTAGCTCTAGAAGTTCCGTCGCTCTGAAGGAATTCTTCATGAAAGGAGTACGTGACATCTTCCCTTTGTTGCATGTGTCACAGGTTGTCATGTTTGCATCTCTAATGCTTACTCCTATGAATGCATTGCTCTGGCTTGCCTTGTATAGCGCCAGTGGGTGTGAAAATTGTCAACATTTCCTAGCTAGTTTGAGGCCTAAATTGGCTAAAATTGTAAATAGTTTTGGTTCTGGAGTTTCACACGTGTGAACCAGGCCACAATGTTTTTATTTACTGTATTTTTTCAGTATGATGAAGTGTCAAACTTCATACCCTTCAAAATGAGACCATTTTGATGTATTTTGGTCATATAAGCCATTTTTAGCTATTTTTCCTATATAGGGAATATCTAGGGTCAAGTACCTTCTAGAGAGAGGAGAGAGAGTCATCTTCCTCATCCATAAATAGTAGGGAAGTCGTGGAGAACAGGTTGGAGAAACCTTTTGTATGCTTCATTGAGATCAATAGATCATTGTCATTGTTTCTTCCTCCATTGAGAGCATTGTTGTGTGTATTGTCTTCAAGCTATTGTGTATGATCTTAGGTGCTTTCCAAAAGTGGTAGGCTGATGTATTATGGACTGTATAATGCTATTTTGGGCCGCACTTGATGTTTATGGAAGTTTCCATTTGTGATAAATGCTTTTTGATCAAGTTCTTTGCATTCTAGGTAGCATAGAATGTGTTGCCAATTCCTAGCTTATGTAGTTTGGAGTGCAAGCATTCAAGCCAATGATCTTGGAGTTTATATCCACTTAGGATCTGTATTTTTCACATGGTATCAGAGCTGGTTGGCTTCTATTTACAGTAAGTATTCCATTTTTGGTGATATTTGGATGTTTGATCAAGTTCTAGCATGATTTTGCATTGCTTTGTTGATCAAATCTTACTAACCTTTGTTTTGTGAGTTGATCAGAGGCTGAAAAGAAACTATTTTGGATCAGATCATAACACCTAATCATTTGTGATTGTGAGGGTTGTGCATATTCAATACTAACAATGTTCTTTTCAATCCTATTGTTGACAATCTCCATTCTTGGATGAACACTCTCCTTAAGTGGATGAAACTTCTCCTTAAGTGGATGACAAATGCTCTTTTGAGTGAGTTGTAATTCTCCTAAAGGCTGAGCAAAGCTCCCATTTGGATGAAAGATCCCCTTTTTTGGGTGAACATATTGTAAGCTCCATTGTGAAGAGCATATTGTAAAGATTGTCATCAATTTTGGCATAAATTTTGGTGTACTTTGTTGAGCATGTAAGTAACTCTCCTTATGTAATTTGATTGGAGCATTTGCTGGAAGGTGTTAACCATTATGCAAGTGTGTTTTCAGGTTCTTAACAGGTTGAGGAACATTCTCATGTGAAGTGATCTTAGATCTACATCTAAACACCAAGATTTGACAAGATAGTGAAGCTAGTCTTGTGATTCACTAAGTGTGCTCATTCATTCACCTCTAAATCTTGTATTTATCACTTGCTAGAGTTTATAAACTTTTAGAAGTGTGGTTTACATGTGGTTTTACAGGTTGAATCAATATCTTAGTGTGTTGATCATATGTTGATCAAGTTTGTTCATTACTAGGTAATCTTGGCATCCTAGTTTTGGGTATTTTCTAAGAATGCAAGTAACTCTTCACACCATAACTTGATTTGGTCACTTGCTGGAAAGTTTGAGAGCTTAAGCAAGAGTGTGTTCAGGTTGGTTTGAGTTTGTAATCCATTCTTAGTGTGTGCAAAGTGTTGCATGTGTTTCAATCTTCCTTTCTATGCTTGGAAACCATCTAGGTTCAAGATAGAAGTGTTTTAGGGTCCTAAATCTTCATAGATCTCTTTATCTATCATTTGTTGAGAGAAAAGTGAGTGCTAAGTGCTTTAGGACAGAACCTAAAAGTTGAAGAAACATTAGAATCATGGCTTCCAATGGTGGGATCATGCTAGAGTCTAGTGAAAGGTTGAGTTCATCAAACTACTCTACTTGGAAAGTGAGGATGGAGTCCTTACTTGAGTTGAATGAACTCATGGACATAGTTGCAGAAATTGAAGAGAGACCTCTCACACTTCAAGAGCAACAAAGGTTTGATAAGAAGGCCAAAAGGGCTCTTCATATCATTAAAATGAATGTTACAAATGAACTTCTCAAGGAAGTTGGAAAGTGTCAAAGTGCAAGTGAGGCATGGAATGCCTTAAAGAAGCTCTTTGAATCAAAGTCCACATCTAGGGTATTGACCCTAAAGAGAGAAATATTTTCTAGTAGGCAAAGAGAGGGTGAAAGTGCTCATGCATTTATCTTGAGAGTTAAGTCCCTAAGTGATGACTTAGCATGCATTGATGAGAACATAAAAGATGGTGAAATAGTCCAAGTTATGTTGAATGTTTTGCTAAATGAACATGCTAACCTTGTGCAAAGTTTTGCCATTCAAAGAGTCTTGCCAAGTGTGGTTGACTTGCAAGAAATCTTATTGGCTGAAGAACATAGGTCGCAATCAAAGCTTGATGGTGCATCCTTGCAAGGTGGAGGTGAAGAGGCTTTCTTCACAAAAGGCAAATTCAAGGGCAAAGGTAAAGGCAAAGGGAAATGGTCCAAAGGTGGTAACTTTGATCATGATGATCACTCTTCCTCTTCCTCTTCTACTAAGAACAATAAGTCAAAGTTCAAGTGCTTTTATTGTGGGATAAAAGGTCATTTTGCAAATGAATGTTATAAGAAGAAAAGAGAGCAAGGAGAGAGGCAAGGAAATCTTACAATAGATGAGGAAGAACATAACACATGTGAATCACTTGTTATGACTTCAAGTTTGTTAGCCAACATAGATGATAATGATCCTTGGTGGATTGATAGTGGAGCCTCATCTCACATGACAAGACATAAGGAATACTTTACATCCTTATTGTCTTATGAGGGAGAAGGTAACATCATCTACACTGCAAATGATGGTCAATGTGACATCAAAGGCATAGGCACTATTCCTATTTCCCTTTCGACAAATAGGAAAGCAAATCTTGAAAATGTTTTGTACATTCCTTCAATCACTAAGAATTTGCTTAGTGTAAGTCAAATGATTGACAAAGGACTTGATGTGGAGTTCATTGGAGATGCATGTTTGATAAGTAAATGTGGATCCTTGATTGCTCAAGGTAGGAGGCATGGTAAACTTTTCAAGCTTGATGCATGTGTGATCTCTAATCATGAAGGATGTATGGCTAGGGAGCAATTGACAAACCAAGAAGTTTGGCACAAGAGGTTGGGCCATCCCAACTTCAAATCTTTGGAGGTAATGGCAAAGAAAGAGCTTGTTCTTGGTCTCCCTAAAAGTCTTGTTGCAAACAATAGTGTTTGTGAACATTGTGCCTTGTCCAAATCTCATAGACTTGCTTATTCTAGATCTACTTCTAGATCTAAAGAAGCTTTTCAACTTGTGCATTCTGATATTCATTCTTCTAGTACAAATAGCAATGGTGGGGCAAAGATGTATGCAACTTTCATTGATGACTTTAGTAGGTATACTTGGATCTATCTTCTTAAAAGTAAGGATGAAGTGTTTGCTGCATTTGTCAAGTTCAAGAATGAAATGGAAAACCAATTCAATACAAAGATCAAATGCTTAAGATCTGATAATGGAGGGGAATACACCTCAAATAGGTTCAAAGACTTTTGTATAGCACATGGGATTAAGAGGGAGATGTCTAGTCCTAGGACTCCACAACAGAATGGAGTGGCCGAGAGGAAGAATAGAACCCTTTGTGAATGTGCCAAGGCAATGAGACTACATGCTAATCTTGATAAGTCTTTTTGGGGGGAAGCTTTAGCATGTGCTAACTATCTATGTAATAGATGGACAAGTGCTTCCTTGGATGGTAAAACTCCTCATGAGGTTCTTTATGGTAGAAGGCCGAGTGTCAAGCATTGTAGGATCTTTGGATGTACATGTTTTGTCAATATCACACTTGATGATAGAACTAAAGAAGATCCTTCATCAAAGAAGGGTGTGTTTGTTGGCTATAGTGAAGTAAGCAAGGCTTACAAAGTGTACATTCCTTCTACAAAGAAAGTTGTCATAAGTAGGGATGTCATCTTTCATGAAGAGAATGTTTCCAATGTTGTTGATGTTGATGTTGATGTGCCTACTAATCATCATGATGTGCAAGATGTCTTGGATGAAGATGGAGATGCCACTCCAAAGCAAACTTCAAGGAAGACTCAAAGGCAAAGGGCTAAGCCATCAAGGCTAACCTATGATGAAAAAGGAAAGCAAGTGGTGGACAACTCTAACTTTGCTTTTCTTACCTCTTTTGATGAACCAACTTGTGTAGGTGAAGCAATTCAAAAGAAGGAATGGATCCAAGCCATGGATCATGAGCATCAAGCACTCATCAAAAGCAACACATGGAGGTTGGTAAAGCTTCCAAAGGACAAGAAGGCAATTGGTTGTAAGTGGATCTTCAAGATCAAGACAAATCAAGATGGATCAATCAACAAGTACAAGGCAAGGTTGGTGGCAAAGGGGTATGCTCAAGAATATGGTATTGACTATGATGAGACCTTTGCACCCGTGGCAAAGATGGTAACTATTCGAATCCTAATCTCTCTTGCAACTCTTTATGATTGGGATATGTGGCAAATGGATGTTACTAATGCCTTCTTGAATGGTGATCTTGAAGAAGATATTTAAATGGAGCAACCCGAGGGCTATGTTTCACATGATGAGCCTAATCATGTGTGCTATCTCCAAAAGAGTTTGTATGGGCTAAAGCAAGCACCAAGGAGTTGGTATGCTAAGCTCAATTCCTTCTTACTTTCTCAAAACTTTGTTATGAGTGAGTATGATCATTCTCTCTACTTTAGATTGAATGAAAATGATATCACTTTACTTTTGATCTATGTTGATGACATTATCTTAAGTGGTGGTAACAATCTAGATATAGATGAAATCAAGATGGCACTCAAAAGAGAGTTTGAAATTCAAGATCTTGGTAAACTTCATTATATCTTAGGAATAGAGATTATTAGAACTTCTAAATCTACATTCATATGTCAAGAAAAGTATGTTAACTCTATTCTAAAAAGGTTTCATATGGAAGATTGTAAAGTTGTTTCTACTCCTATGGAATCAAATGTAAAGCTAACTACAAGAAGTAATGAAAGATCCTTCAAGGACATTACTCTCTATAGAAAGCTAATAGGATCTCTTATATGGTTAACCATCACAAGACCTGATCTAAGCTTTGTGGTTGGTAAACTAAGTCAATTTATGCAAGATCCTAGTGAGGCTCATTGGAAGCTAGGAAAGAGAGTACTTAGATACATCTCGGGATCTAGAGATTTTGGCATCTTGTATGGAGGTACTACACCTAACCTTTGTGGATTTTCAGATTCAGATTTTGCAGGTGATCAAATGGATAGGAAGTCAACAAGTGCCTTTGCAATCTATCTTGGAGATGGAGTGGTCTCATGGCTATCAAAGAAGCAACCAACTATCTCTCTATCTTCCACCGAAGCCGAGTACAAGGCATTAACAACATGCACCAAGGAGATTCTTTGGATCAAGAGGATGTTATTGGATCTTCACTTGCTGGAACCAGAGAAGACTCCAATCATACTTTGTGATAACCTTTCAGCCCAAAGCTTGGCAAGCAATCCTGTTTTTCATGCAAGGAGCAAGCACATTGAGATTGCTCACCATTTTGTGAGAGATCAAGTCATTGCCAAAGAGGTGGAGCTTCAACATGTCTCTTCAAAGGAGTGTGTGGCTGATATCTTCACCAAACCATTGGGAAAGGACCTATATTTAATGCATAGATCTAATCTTGGAATGTGCTCAAAGACTATGTTGAAACTAGCATCCAATGTTGAAGAGGGAGTGTGAAAATTGTCAACATTTCCTAGCTAGTTTGAGGCCTAAATTGGCTAAAATTGTAAATAGTTTTGGTTCTGGAGTTTCGCACGTGTGAACCAGGCCACAATGTTTTTATTTACTGTATTTTTTCAGTATGATGAAGTGTCAAACTTCATACCCTTCAAAATGAGACCATTTTGATGTATTTTGGTCATATAAGCCATTTTTAGCTATTTTTCCTATATAGGGAATATCTAGGGTCAAGTACCTTCTAGAGAGAGGAGAGAGAGTCATCTTCCTCATCCATAAATAGTAGGGAAGTCGTGGAGAATAGGTTGGAGAAACCTTTTGTATGCTTCATTGAGATCAATAGATCATTGTCATTGTTTCTTCCTCCATTGAGAGCATTGTTGTGTGTATTGTCTTCAAGCTATTGTGTATGATCTTAGGTGCTTTCCAAAAGTGGTAGGCTGATGTATTATGGACTGTATAATGCTATTTTGGGCCGCACTTGATGTTTATGGAAGTTTCCATTTGTGGTAAATGCTTTTTGATCAAGTTCTTTGCATTCTAGGTAGCATAGAATGTGTTGCCAATTCCTAGCTTATGTAGTTTGGAGTGCAAGCATTCAAGCCAATGATCTTGGAGTTTAGATCCACTTAGGATCTTGGGTTCATGTGGCATAGTCTCCTATGCCACAGAACGTCTGTAGGCTCACGAACTTGATGAGCCTTCTCTGTTGGTAGGCAAACCTTCAAGTGATACAAGTTTCCTCTTCGTCTGCCTTGTGTGATGAGTGTACTGGAGCTGACATCAACCACATTGTGTGACTATTCTGTAAATGTCACACGCATGCCTGCATCTGCTATCTTAGTAACCGATAGCAGATCTTTCTATAGTGTCGGCACATACAGGACATCATCCAGTCTTCTATCTCTGTCATTGGTGCTCAGCCAAAGTGCTCCAATGTCGCTTACTTCATTGAAACTTGGCTATGTCTTGAACATCGGATGTGGATGTTGCACATATTTCAGTGCACAAATAAGCAGTAGGGCTTTTGTTAGTTCAGTCTTCAACCATCTTTGAGGATTCGGGCTTTTCCACATATGATGTGTTGTTTGTGCTTTTCTTCCTGCTCTGCATCTTCTTGTTTCTTGGATTGTTGTAGCAATCCATAGTTGCATGGCCTTTCTTGTGACAATGTATGTGCTCAATCCTTGAATTCAGCCAGCATTTATCCACTGTGTGGCAGTCACATCTGTGGCATGTCTTCTTGTCGTTGTCTTGCTACCTGTTCCTTCCTTTTGTTCTGCCTTCTTGAGTTCCCTGCCTTGTAGAGAGCTTGATCAGACTCATTCTTGTCGTCATAGTGCTCTCTAGCTTCAAGATTTTATTCCACATCGAGGCTTGTTGGTGACTAATGACCTTGAGAGGACCCAGACACTCTAATTGAGACATATGGAGTAGTGCATGTATGTGTGACTGATATAGGCAGGAGGTATGCATGAAGAATTGTGACCTATTTATAGTTGACCTGCATGGGGATTGCATGTACTCATGCACAGGATCCTACTCTCTATATATTGAGGTAGTGATTATTCCGTCAACGACTTTGGTCTAGGTTACCAGTGAGCTCTTCTCCTCTTGCTGTCACATTGGCATAGCTTGAAGGCTAGATCCAGGAGGGTTCTAGGTTTGGTTGGGTGGTTTTGCTCCACAGTCTCTCTTGTGTTTTCCTATCCTCATCTTAGGGGATTGTCCCTAGTGGTCTTTACATTGGTATCAGAGCATGGCTAAGATGCGGTTTTTGGATGGAATGGAGAGAAATTCTATATCAAATTGAAATTGGAACGCACTTGGATTCACATCTTGGACTGATGGTTGAAAGAGTTTAGAACTGTAAAATTTACAATAATTCTTTCTCTTTTCTTTGGTTCATTGATATGGGTTTTTAAACCTCTGAAAAATCTGATTTTTGAAGAGGTCGACATCTGCTCAGTGCAAAGAGAGGCTGGTGAAGGTCGCGATACTGTTAGCAGACCTGCTAGGAAGAGGAAGGTAGCCCTGTGCTTTGAACCCTGTGTAAACAAGTTAGGAATCCTCCTTTTAAAATTGTTCTTAACCATTCAAAATTTTTTGGACAACCGTTAATAATGTTAGCCTACTGAGGACTTCTTTGGAAGCTATATCCAATTTGTTGGATAACCTGCAGTAGACAGAAACATGTAGTTGTTATTGCAGATGATGTGTTGAATATTTAAAGGCCTACATGTTAGAATCTAGTTCATTACCTCTATATTTGAAGCCCATTTGCCAAGAAGATGGAAGGCGAGTTGATCTGTCAAGGGCATCAATCCTTTCAGCCTTGAGATAAACTTATCTTATTTTAGAGGTTGTCGATGTTGATGCCACATGATTGTGTAGAACCGCATGTTATGCATCCTGATTGGCAGTTGGGGCAGCGAGAGGTGAGGTAATCTGATTCCTGGAGCAAGAGGCCATGGATGACAAATTGTTTGAAGTCGTCGAAGCAGGGATTGTAAAGCTAATTCGCAGCAAATATGCGTGGAATGATTTTTTAGGGCTGTTGAGGATCGAGGAGGTGTGTCATCCCACCTCTCTCTCTCTATCTCTCTCTCTCTCTCTCTCTCTCTCTCTCTCTCTCTCTCTCTCTCTCTCTCTCTCTCTCTCTCTCTCTCTCTCTCTCTCTCTCTCTCTCTCTCTCTCTCTCTCTCTCTCTCTCTCTCTCTCTCTCTCTCTCTCTCTCTCTCTCTCTCTCTCTCTTCATGGAGCCTCCCTTCCCTTGATTGCTGGCGGCGGCTGTAGCTAAGGGCTGATCTCCCTTTCCTCTTACAAAATCTTTTAGGGTTTTTGATAGTGGGGCTAGCTCCCACATGACACACCAAAAGGACTACTTCTCTACCTTACTCTCTTGCAATAACTCTAAGAGCAACCATTCAAGAGATCTTTGACAAGATCTAACTCTCCTCTTGACCTTATACACTCGGATGTGCATTCATTTTCACATGAATCTAATGGTGGAGCTCTTATGTATGATGTCACATTTATTGATGATAAATCAAGATACTCTTAGCTTTACCTCTTTCTAAGAAAAGTGATGTTTTTTAATCATTTGTAAAGTTCAAAACTCGTGTGGAAAAGCAACTTAATGCTAGCTTGAAAGTATTAAGATGTGATAATGGAGGGGAGTACATCTCCAATAGGATGAAAAAGTTTTTTGAAACTAATGGCATTAGGGGAGAGTTTACATGAACATACACTCCTTAACAAAATGGAGTGGCCAAGAGGAAAAATAGAACACTATGTGAGTGTGCTAAAGCATTGAGATTAGATGCATCTCTTCCTATTTCATTTTGGGGAGAAACTATTTTGGGTGCAAACTTTCTATGTAATAGAATGATTAATAGTGTCATTGAAGGACTCACACCTTTTAAAACATTGTATGGCGAAAGGCCAAATCTTAGTGATTTGAAAATATTTGGTTGTACTTGTTATGTACACATTCCTTTAGAAGTAAGGAAGAAGGAAGATGCTACTTCATTTAAAGGCATCTTTGTTGGTTATAGTGAAAATAGTAAAGCTTATAGGATATTTGATCCTATTACCAAGAAAGTTGATATAAGTAGAGATGTAATAGTGCCATTGAAGGACTCACACCTTTTGAAGCATTGTATGGCAAAAGGCCAAATCTTAGTGATTTAAAAATACTTGGTTGTACTTGTAATGTACACATTCATTTAGAAGGAAGGAAGTAAAGGCATCTTTGTTGGTTATAGTGAAAATAGTAAAGCTTATAGGATATTTGATCCTATTACCAAGAAAGTTGATGTAAGTAGAGATGTACTTTTTGATGAATCTCTCAATGTCAAAGAGAAGGTGCTTTTCAACAACTCTCATCTTGTCAATGATCATGCAATGGCCGAGGAGGAGCTTCAAGGAGTTGAAGAGCAAGAGGATCTTGCTCAAGATCCAAAGGAGCCAAGAAGATCAACAAGGATGAGGACCGAGCCATCAAGGCTCACTTATATTGACAAAGGGAAGCAAAGGGCAGATTCTCAACTACATACCTCTTATTATTTCTTGACTACTATGCTTGAGGAACCAACTTGTTTTAAGGAAGCAATTAACTCTCAAATTCGGAAGAATATGCAAGTCGAGCTTGATGCTTTGTTGGAAATCAAACTTGGGATCTTGTTGATCTACCTTATGGAAAGAAGCCTCTTACTTGTAAATGGATATATAGATTGAAATATAATCAAGATGGTTCCATTCATAAGTATAAGGCTAGACTTGTAGCAAAAGGATTTTTGCAAGTCAAAGGCATAGATTATGATGAAAACTTTGCTCCTGTTGCAAAGCTTGTAACCATTAGATTGATCATATGACTTGCTACTTCTTTCAAATGGGGAGCTCTTTCAACTTGATGTGACAAACGCTTTCTTGAATGGATTCTTGGAAGAGGAAATTTACATGTGCCAACCCGAGGGCTTCATCAAAGATGGAGAAGAAGACAAAGTATGCTTCAATGAAGAAGAGTCTTTATGGACCTAGAGCATGATACTCTAGGTTGCATTCTTATATTATTTTCATTGGATTTGTTGTAAGTTCTTATGAACCATCATTGTACTACAAATCTAATGATGAGAAGATCATTATTTGGGTTTTATATGTTGATGATATAATTCTCACAGGAAATGATCTTGATGGCATTAGAGGTGAAAAATTTCCTTGTATAGTGAATTTAAGATGGTAGATCTAGGACTTCTAAAAGCTATACTTGGAATAGAAGTCACTAGAAGTAATGATTTTACTTTCATATGTCAATCTAAATATGCTAGATCCATCTTAGAAGTTTGGCATGAAAGATTGAAAAGGAGTTGAAACTCCCATGGAACTAAGTGTAAAAGTTTCTAAGGAAAGTGATGAAGCATCCTTTGAGGACATCACTACCTAAAGAAAGATTGTTGATTCTTTGATCTACTTGACCATCACTAGACCAAATCTTAGCTTTTGTACTGGCAAATTGAGTCAATGCATGCAAAGTCCACTAATATGTCATTGGAAAAGTGCCAAAAGCATAGTGTTAAGATACATCTCGGCTACAAGAAACTTTGGCATCGTTTATCAAGGGAATAATATTTGTTTGAGAGCATACTCGGACTCATATTTTGCAGGTGACAAAGTGGATAGAAGATCCACAAGTGCCTTTGCTACATTCTTATGTGGAGGAGTTATATCTTGGCTTTTCAAAAGGCAAGATACCATCTATATTTCATCAACAGAATCCGAGTACAAAGCTATGACAACAAAGGAGATCCTATGGCTAAGAAGACTTTTGGAGGAGCTTCATGTGATCAAGTCTGACGATATTTCATGCATTTATTGTGACAATCAAGCATCCCAACAACTTGCCAACAATCCAATCTTCAATGCTCAAACCAAGCACATCGAATTTTCACACCATTTTGTGAGGGAGAAAGTGCAAGCAAAGGAGATCAAGCTCATCCATGTTCCATCTTTAGATTGTATTGCTGATATACTTAACAAGCCATTGGCAAAGGTTCCATTTGTAAAGTTAAGATTAGCACTTGGAGTTGGAGATAGATGCGTGTTAGATTTACCAAGCTAGATTTTGAGGAGTGTGAAATTGTCAAAATCATGCTTGATCTAGGCCAAATCTATGTACATATCATAAACGCACATGCGTGGAGCCTGTTCTCACATCTGAAATAAATGTACTTTTCATTTAGAATAGTCATATAGGTTGTACATATCATTTTATTTGAGATTTACAGGCTGAAATGGCCAAAATCTAGTTTTCTAGCTATATGCCACTTGGCATCATTTTATTGGTAGTAAAAGCTATTTCACATGGGTTAGAGTGATCTCACACGTGTGTAGGATTGCTAACACGTGTGAAAACATCAATAGTAGGTGAGATCCCACTTGTAGTAGATATTTATGCCAGTTCCTATAAATTAGAAAAATTGCCTCAAATCAAGGGACGTGGCTATAAGTTAGGAATCTTGGACCATGTGCCATATTGATGATTTTTGGTGGATCCTATGATGACTAGGCACTCTCACATGTGCCAAATAAGCTGAATCAATAGCATCTCTTGTGTATATATAGAGCCTCATTTGGCCATAATCAACAAGCAAGTGAAATCTTGGTTTTGGAGCATTTCTTGAGTAATTTCACTATTTGTCTTGTGATTTGATGCTTTTATTGGATTCTAATCTTAGTGTACTTCATTCTCTACTGGTAGTCCGTATTGTGATAGGTTTTCACACATGTAAAACCAGCAAGCCATAGTTTTGATCATAATTGATTGTTTTTGTTCATCACAATTTTGCACCATCAAAGTGCTCCACTGTTATTAGGAACATGCTCCAGATTGCATGGATGGTTATTGCCATGGCTGCACTACTATGCACATCCATCATCGAGCAGAATCGAGGCGACTCCATGTTCCCACAATAGCCCAATGAGTCCATTTGATAGTCGAACTAGCATAGAAAGGATTCCATCCAATTGAAAATAGATAAGCGACAACCCATCTGTATTCTCAACTCTCCAACAGTCTACTGAAATCCGCTACTATTGTTCCAACATCAAACAACTTCAGAAAAATCATACCTAGAAGATCAGCAAGAACTGATACTTGCCAGATTTTCAATAATTCCCATAAGGGTCTGGTGGCCATTCCGGATAACCTTATTCATCAACAATTGGGTAGTTGAGGCATTCCATCAGAGTATCCCAAGATAAAACTGGATCCTAATAGATTGGCACAACTGGTCCCAACGTCATAGGCTCTCCCAATTTGTAATGTGGATACGGCGTGCTCGTTCGACTACTTTGTCGATCCAAGTAGTGGTATGCTTGAACCTGACGACTTTCCTCCACAGTCAATCTTACAAATTGAGGATAAGGTGTTGTCGTTGTGCGCACTGGTGCTTGTTGGACTAGAGGCCTAATTGGGCTTGGATTCCCTGGATTTGGCCTTTGAAGAATAAATATACCCGGGTTTGGTATTTGTTTGGGCTGCTGCATTGTGGAACAATGAAATTTTAGACTTGCTCGTTGAGGGGGAATCATCAACTTTAATCTTTCCCTGGTCATTGTACTTCTCATCTGAAGGCTGCGTGATTGTGCTTTTCCTTGGATCTTGTGCTGATCTGCCTTCAAGTCGCTCTGGTACCACAGAGTTCCTTTGTAATTCATCATTTAGAATTCTTTGCATTTTTCCATTCTTGTTTGATCATCGCATGTTGAAGACTCTAGTTCCTCTGATTCTCCATCTGATGATTCGGCAATTTGATGGATCCGATTGGTGTAGTCTCTAATTGTTTCATTAGGGAACTTCTGCAATCTAGACAATTTTGCAAGGATGGTCTCCATAGCTCAGTTCTAGAATGTCACAAAGTAGTTGGTTGGTGGATTGCTTCGAGTTCCGCACAATGATGCTGGTGTTCCGACTTTTTGTTTTTTTAAAGAAGAAGAAGGAGAAGAAGAAGAGAAATGATTAAGTAAAGAGATTAATTAGTAAGGATGGATAAATAAGACCAGTATGGATTTAATAGATGAAAGACCGGATGGAAGATTGAATGGAGATGGACAAGAAAAATGAAAATGAAGGATCAATGATAGCTGATATGGAGGCCACTCACCAAAGAGGCTTGGGCTAAAAATTAATTTTTTTTTTAATTTTACGATTTTTTTACGGTCTTTTTTTTTTCTTTTTTTTCTTACGATTTTTTTTTTCACTTTTTCTATTTTTATTTTTTTTACGATTTTATTTTTCGTCTTTTTTTTTTCTCTTACGGCTTTTTTTGTTTTTTTTGGAAATAGAACCATCGAAGTCGTGGGAGGACGCTATCTAAAAGATAGAGAAGGCTCACCACACTGAGGTTTTTCTTCCAATTTTTAGTTTTTATTTTTTTAAGGGAATAGAACCGTCACAGTCGTGGGAGGAGGCTATCTGAAAGATAGAGTCACTCATTAGCGAGGCTTAGGTTCTTTGTCGATTTTTAAAGTTTTTAGGGAGTAGAACCGTCGCAGTCGTGGAAGGAGGCTATCTGAAAGATATAGTCACTCACCAGCAAGGCTTAAGTTCTTTTCCAATTTTTAGTTTTAAAGGGAATAGAACCGTCGCAGTCGTGGGAGAAGGCTATCTGAAACATAGAGTCACTCACCAGCGAGGCTTAGGTTCTCTTCCAATTTTTAGTTTAAAAGGGAATAGAACCGTCGCAGTCGTGGGAGGAGGCTATCTGAAAGATAGAGTCGCTCACCAGCGAGGCTTAGGTTCTTTTCCAGTTTTTAGTTTTCATTTTATTTTTTTCGTACAAGTCTATTCACAAAACAGGAAAATCTCGAAAAAAACGGCAAAACTAACACGAAATCACACTAATCTAACCCCAAAAATTTTGATTTTTTTGTGTGCAAAAAGAATGGTGAGAGAGAAGAAAAGAGAGAGAGAGAGGAGGAGGAGGGAGAAGAGAGAGAGAGAGTAGAGAAAAGGGAGAGAGAGAGAGAGAGAGAGAGAGAGAGAGAGAGAGAGAGAGAGAGAGAGAGAGAGCTATGCGACGAAGCGAGTCTGTGGCGCTCCCCAGCAATGACGCCACTGTTGTGTCGTCGATGTAACATAAAGGTTCATTGCTGGGAGCGTCAACCCTGCCTCAACCTGCATAGCACAAAGAGGAGGAGAGAGAGAAAGAAAGCCCAAATAGTGAGAGGTTTGGGAGGCCCAAGCACCTTCCCCAAACTATTCAGTCGCTACTTAGAGAGAGAGAGAGAGCTATGCGACGAAGTGAGTGTGTGGCGCTCCCCGGCAACGGCGCCATTGTTGTGTCGTCTTTGTAGTATAGAGGTTCGTCGCTGGGGGCGGCAACCTCACCTTCACCTGCATAGCAAGGGGAGAGAGAGAGAGAGAGAGAGAGAGAGAGAGAGAGAGAGAGAGAGAGAGAGAGAGAGAGAGAGAGAGAGAGAGAGAGAGAGAGAGAGAGAGAGAGAGAGAGAGAGAGAGAGAGAGAGAGAGAGAGAGAGAGAGAGAATGCCTAGATTGAGAAAGGCCTTGGGGGCTTGAGCGCCTACCCAAAGCTATTCTATTCCAACGTAGGAGAGAGAGAGAGAGAGAGAGAGAGAGAGAGAGAGAGAGAGAGAGAGAGAGAGAGAGAGAGAGAGAGAGATTCCTAGGTTGAGAAAAGCTTTGGGGGCTCGAGCGCCTACCCAAAGCTATTCTATCCCAACGTAGAGAGAGAGGAAGAAGAGAGAGGAAGAAGAGAGAAGAGGAGAGAGAAAGAGATGGAGATGGAAAACCCAAGAGAGTTTTATTAGAATGAGAATGGAAGATGGTACCATACAAAGGAAATGGCTCCCTCTTATAGATTTTGGAGGTGAGCCTCCTTCACTCTCATTGGCTACTTCATTGGGGCAAGGATTCTAATCCAAGCCCTTCAAATAAACACAACTTAAATCTATTGGTTCTAAGAAAGCACAAGGGCACTCACATGATTCATGTGAGTTCTACTTTGTTGGTCCATAAAAAAATAGTAAGCTACTATATTTCACATGTGTGGATCCAAAAATAACATAAAATAAACATTCTAAAATTGCAAGATATCACCAATATAGTGCACCAATGGATAGTAGAACCCAAAGAGAACCATGTGTAAGCATGAATGAGATAAGAGAGAGAGAGAGAATGTCTTCTCTTTCCATGAGTTACATCCTTTTATAGTAGGTCCAAACCTAACTTTGAACTTTGATTTCTCTCCATAATGAAAAACCTAGCATTCATGAGGAAGATTGTTGTGGGTATTTCATGCACAATAATAAACAAGTGGGTCCCACCACTTGAAATACTGCTGGCCAAGCCTTACCTAGTGGGCCCCGCCACAGTACATTGTAAGTAGGTAGTAAGTGCGAGGGCACTGGCGTCTGGCATGTGTAAGCCCAACCCAATGAGCACACTAGTTAAATAGTTTAAGTTGTGTTCTAGTGATTTGGGCCCTAGTTGTAAATAAATAAGTTTGAGGGCCAAGTTCACAGAGTCAAGTTGAAAAAATAAGGAATCTAAGCCTTCTAGTGTTCGAGATTATTGGTCACGCCTAGATTTAATTCCACTAATGACCTTGAGAGGACCCAGACACTCTAATTGAGACATATGGAGTAGTGCATGTACGTGTGTGAGACAGATATAGGCAAGAGGAATGCATGAAGAGATGTGACCTATTTATAGTTGGCCTGCATGGGGTTTGCATGGGTTCATGCACATGATCATACTCTCTATATATTGAGGTAGAGATTTTCTCGTCAACGACTTTGGTCTAGGTTGCCAGTAGAGCTCTTTTCCTCTTGGTATCACACAGCTTGCGAGCTAGATCCAGGAGGGATCTAGAATTGGTTGGGTGGTTTTCTCCATAGTCTCTCTTGTTGTGTTTTTCTATCCTCATCTTAGGGATTTTTCCTAGTGGTCTTTACATTGGTGTCAGAGCCCGGCTAAGATGCGGCCTTGGATAAGATGGAAACAAGTTCTACATTGAATTGGATGTTGTGAACGCTTGGATGCTATGCTTGTAGTTTAACTATGCATGTAGTTTTTTGTTTTTTTGGGAAAAAAAAAACACATTCCTTCTCTTCTTTCTGTGGGAGAATTGGATGCAAGGTTGGAGACTGACCTTCTAGTCATTTCATGTCTCTCAGTGAGTGTCATGTTAAAAATTCACAATTCTAGCTTGACTAGTTTTGGTCATATGACTTGTAAATAGTTAGATGGTCATGATGTGGCTTGTCACATGTGCCAAATAGCATAGGATTCCATTCATAAGGATGTTCTCAAGTAGACCTAAGTGTTAGAACCTTTGGAATGAGTCCAAATTATGCTTAGATACAAGAGAGAAAAAATAGGAGCTATTTTTGGTAATTTTTGCATTGTTGAGGGATCTCCAAGATTCCAACCCTAACTTGGTAGGGATGAAAGATCCACCAAAATTAGCATTAGGGATAGGTTTAGGGCTGCTCATACCTGCCAAAAACCGTGATGGATCATGTATATATAGGTGATGATATCTCACCAAAATCAATCAAGCAATTTCATGATTTTTCTCTCATAATGGTGCAATTGCTCTCTATGTTCATAATTGTTTGAGTACTTGTGATTACTAATGATTATAGGATTGAATTTAGGTCTGGTGTACAGTACTCAGACTGTGGGAGGCCGTACTTTCACACGTGTGAAGCCTTCTTCAAGGATGTGGGCCATTTAGTGAGGTTCAAGCATAGATATTTGATGGATTTTGATGGTTCAACTTGTGCTAATCTTATGAAATCATAATCTATTTTTTCCCTCATCATTTCAAGTGTTTTAGGATCCTTATTTGCTGTAATTTTTACATAATATCAGAGCTTAAAGGCTGAAATGAGCTAAATCCTTGGTTTTCATTCAATTTGATCACAATTTTTTATCTAAATCTTGTGTAGATTGGATCTTAGCATCTAGTATTGAATCTAGAACTCAAAGTGAGTCAAATACATTGGAGATTGGTGTTGTGTGACTTCATTTGTAGGTGTTTAGGTGTCTAAAACTAGAGGCAAAGTTGAATTCAATTCATATTACCATGATAGCAAGTTTTGCTTGCTCCAAGCATTGATTTCTAAGCGAGCTTTGGAGGTGATTTTATAGAGGAGGCTTTCTAGCATTCAAGGAGAGGGAAGATCAGAGTTTTGGGGACTCTTCAAGGCTGTTCTAAGGTGTAGTGGACACCTCCTAAAGTGATTTAGGTTCAGTCCAACCATTGTTTGACTTATGCACCAAATTAGATCCATTTTTCATCAATTTTGATCATTTTTTGCTTGTGATTGGATAGTAGATTGTGTTGCATCCTCATTAAGTTCCATTTAGATCTTTCAAAAGTGATTTTGGAAGTATATTAGGTTGTTGAAATTCACTCTTGATCACATCATTTGGAAGCTTTAATGTTCTTTATAGAAAGAGGGGCAATTCTACTAGTATTGTCTACTTCAATCAAGCAAGTGCATTGTTTCTAGTATTCTATGATTTGATTTTGTTAGAGATCATTCTTAAATCTTTATAGGAAGTCTATTACTGATCTTTTCAGGCCCCTAAGAAGTGGGATAAGGTAGATCTTCAATCAAATCAATAGAAGTAACCTTCATTTGTGTCAAGTCCTTGATTAGGAGACTAGATGGCATCTATAAATGCATATCTTTTGGATACTAATGAAAGGCTCAACAAAACTAACTATTCCATATGGAAAGTTAGAATAAAATCCATCATGATCATGCAAGATCTAATGGAAATTGTAAATGGTAAGGAGGGTGAACCTATTCATCCTTAAAAAAAAGCCAAATACATCAAGAGGTGCAATGTTGCACTACATTGCATAAAAATGAATGTTGCAAATGAACTCTTAAGAGAGGTAGGACATTTCATTGCGGCTCAAGATGCTTGGGAGACTTTGCAAAAGGTCTATGAATCCAAGAACCAAACTGGAATGTTAGATTTGAAGAATCAAATCTATAGAAGCTATCAAAGAAAGGAGAGAGTGCACATACTTTTGTCCTAAGAGTAAAGGAATTGAACAAAGAGCTAGCCTTCATAGGTGATCCTATCAAGGATGAAGAGCTTGTTCAACTCATATTGAATGGACTAAGTTTTGAATTTGACAATTTGGTTCAGGGATATGCAATTATGGGTAAACTACCCATACTTGAAGAACTCCAAGGCACACTCATGGCCGAGGAATCAAGAAGGAGCCAAATGCAAGAGAGGCTGGATAGGCTTTCCATCCAAGGTGGAGATGACCAAGCTCTCTTCACCAAAGGCAGAGGCAAGTCCAAAGGCAAAGGATCAAAATTCAAGAAGCCTGCAAAGCTTGAGGATCAAGAAGGACCCTCAAAGGCATCTCCATCAACCACCAAAGTCAAGAAGGACAAATCAAAGGTGAAGTGCTACTATTGTAGCAAGATGGGGCATTATGCCTTGGAATGCTTCAAGAGGAAGCAAGATCAAAGCCAAGCCAACATGAGCAAAGAGGAGGAGGAGGAGAGTTCACATGAGGACTCTCTCATAATGTCCATATTTTCTTCAACAAGCTTCAAAGGAGAAGATCCTTGGTGGATTGACTTGGGTGCTAGTTCACACATGACTAGTGAAAGAGAGTTTTTCTCTTCTCTCTTATCTTATGATGGACCTATAAAGTCTATCTATAGAGCAAATGATGAAGCTTGTAAGATTGAAGGAGTTGGTAGCATTCCCCTTTGCTTAGGATCTTCCAAAAAGATCAACATAGAAGGTGTTTTGTACATTCCTACAATAACAAAGAATCTACTAAGTGTTGGCCAAATGGTAGACAATGGTTTCAATGTTGACTTTGCTTCAAATGAATGTTTCATCAAGAAGAAAGGTAATATAGTGGCTAAGGGCACTAGACTTGGCAAACTTTATAAGTTGGATGCATTTGTGGATACTAATGTTGTCATGTTGGCCGAGAAGAGCAAGATATATACCTTTACTTTATGGCACAAAAGACTTGGACATGTCAACTCGGGTTCCACGGAGGCTATGATCAAGGAGGAGTATGCTTTAGGCCTACCAAGGTCTATTGGGAAGGAAGACAAGGTTTGTGAAGCTTGTGCCTTATCCAAGGCACATAAGAAGGTGTTTCCTAACTCCATCACAAAGTCATCTCATCCTCTTGAACTCATACACTCGGATGTGCACATTGCTAGCACCAAATCTAATGGAGGTTCATCCATGTTTTTAACCTTCATTGATGACTACTCAAGATATTGTTGGGTGTTCTTACTTTCCTTCAAGTCTCAAGTATTTGACACTTTTGTAAAGTTCAAGTTGTTTGTGGAAAAGCATCATAATCATAGCATCAAGATTCTTAGAAGTGACAATGGTTGAGAATTCATCTCCAATGAGTTCAAGGCCTTTTGTGAGGAGGAAGGGATCAAGAAAGAGACTTCTTGTCCTTAAACTCCTCAACAAAATGGAGTTGCTGAAAGAAGGAATATAACATTATGTGAATGTTCTAAGGCTTTAAGATTAGATGCTTCTTTGCCTAAATCCTTTTGGGGTGAGTCTCTTGTATGTGCAAACTACTTGATGAATAGGGTGTCTTGCAAAGCAATTGAAGGCAAAACTCCTTATGAGATGTTGTATGGAAAGAAACCCAATCTTAGTCACTTGAAAGTTTTTGGGTGTATATGTTATGTGCATGTGCCATTGGAAACAAGAACCAAGGAGGATCCATCTTCCACAAGAGGGATCATGCTTGGATATGCAAGCTCAAGCAAGGGCTACAAAGTCTATCTCCCATCCTTGAACAAATTTGTTGTTTCAAGGGATGTCATCTTTGATGAACATCATATGCATATGCTTGAAGAAGGCTCAAGTGCTCCAACAGTCAAGAAGAAGATGGCCGAGGAGCAAGATCTTGGTTTTGAGGAGGAGCTCATGGAGGAGCAAGCACCAAACCCACCTATCACACCAAGGAGATCTTCAAGGGCAAAAGTGGAGCCATCAAGACTCACATATCAAGGCAAAGGACAGCAAGTTGAGGGTATCTCATCCACTTCTTATGCTTTATCTAGTTTTGAAGAACCATCTAATGTTGAAGATGCATTGAGCTCCAAAGAATGGTATAAAGCTATGTTGGATGAGTATGATGCCTTGATTGAGAATGAAACTTGGTTGCTTGTTGAGAGACCTCAAAGGAATGTAATAGGATGCAAGTGGGTCTTCAAGCTTAAGTTGAATGCAAATGGGAGTGTTAACAAACATAAAGCAAGATTAGTTGCAAAAGGTTATGCTCAAGAGAGAGGGATAGACTATGAGGAAACTTTTGCACCCGTGGCCAAGATGGTCACAATAAGGCTAATCATTGCACTTGCATCACATTTTGGATGGATTCTATGTTAAATAGATGTCTCTAATGCTTTCTTGAATGGTTTTTTGGAAGAGGATATCTATATGGAGCAGCCACAAGGGTTCATCAAGCATGGAATGGAGAACAAAGTATGCCATCTCCAAAGAAGCATCTATGGCTTGAAGCAAGCCTCGAGATCTTGGAATTCAAGACTACATTGCTATCTTTTTTCACTTTCTTTTGTTCAAAGTGAATATGATCCCACTCTTTACATTAAGTTGATGATGTTGGTATTGTACTTTTACTCATTTATGTAGATGACATCATCATTAGTGGAAATAGTGTTGATGGTATTGAAAAAATCAAGATAGATCTATCCTTAGAGTTCAAGATGGTAGATCTAGGGTGTCTTCACTTCATCTTAGGCATAGAAGTACTTAGAGGGTCTGATTTTATCTTTATAAGTCAAGTAAACTATGCTCAAAGTCTTTTGAAGAACTTTAAGATGGAAGTATGCAAAAGTGTTGACACACCAATGGAGCAAGATGTAAAAGTGCCAAATGAAGATGATGAAAGATCCTTCATGGACATCACTTTGTTTAAACAACTTATAGGTTCCTTAATGTGGATCACTATAACTAGACCAGATCTTAGCTTTAGTGTATGTAGGTTGAGCCAATCCATGCAAAAGCCATTGAATATCCTTTGGAAAAAGGCTAAGAGGATTTTAAGATACATCTCGGGTACATTGGATTTTGGGATTCTATATAGAGGAGATGTGATTAACCTTCATGCATTTAGTGATTCAAATTTTGCAGGGGACAAGAGGGATAGGAAATCAACAAGTGCCTATTCAACTTTCATAGGAGAAGGTGTGGTTTCATGGCTTTCAAAAAAGCAAGAAACTATATCTCTATCTTCAACCGAGGCCGAGTACAAAGCTTTGACAACCACTACAAAGGAGGTACTTTGGATCAAGAGATTATTGGTGGAGCTAAAGATCATGGATTCAGAGGAGGCACCAATCATCTACAATGACAATATATCAGCCCAACACCTTGCATCTAACCCAATCTTCCATGCAAGATCTAAGCACATTGAGATATGCCATCACTTTGTGAGAGAAATGGTGCAAGCCAAGGAGATTGCTTTGGAGCATGTTCCAAGCAATGAATGTGTAGCTGATCTACTTACTAAACCACTTCAAAAGACACCTTTTATGAAGTTCAGATCATCACTTGGAGTGATTAGTAAAGCAATGATTGAACCAAGCTAGATAGTGAGGAGGAGTGTTAAAAATTCACAATTCTAGCTTGACTAGTTTTGGTCATATGACTTGTAAATAGTTAGATGGTCATGATGTGCTTTGTCACACGTGCCAAATAGCATAGGATTCCATTCATAAGGATGTTCTCAAGTAGACCTAAGTGTTAGAACCTTTGGAATGAGTCCAAATTATGCTTAGATACAAGAGAGAAAAAATAGGAGCTATTTTTGGTAGTTTTTGCATTGTTGAGGGATCTCCAAGATTCCAACCCTAACTTGGTAGGGATGAAAGATCCACCAAAATTAGCATTAGGGATAGGTTTAGGGCTGCTCATACCTGCCCAAAACCGTGATGGATCATGTATATATAGGTGATGATATCTCACCAAAATCAATCAAGCAATTTCATGATTTTTCTCTCATAATGGTGCAATTGCTCTCTATGTTCATAATTGTTTGAGTACTTGTGATTACTAATGATTATAGGATTGAATGTAGGTCTGGTGTATAGTACTCAGACTGTGGGAGGCCGGACTTTCACACGTGTGAAGCCTTCTTCAAGGATTTGGGCCATTTAGTGAGGTTCAAGCATAGATTTTTGATGGATTTTGATGGTTCAACTCGTGCTAATGTTATGAAATCATAATCTATTGTTTTCCTCATCATTTCAAGTGTTTTAGGATCCTTATTTGCTGTAATTTTTACATGTCACTGGGTATTGCATGCCCATAGCCTTGTGCTGCATTGATGTCATAGTTTCTGCAAAGGGGTTTGGGGCATTTGGATGGATGCATGATGCTATTTGTAATGGGGTTGGTTGTTGTATAGCTCGGAGTAGTGAAGGTCTTTGCAAGGTTAGCTGTGATCAAAGCAATAATTGATTCGATAAGGAGATATTTGTGAATCTACCTAAATCGACAGTTGAGAATTGAATTACCTGTTCTCTTGACCTTAACCAAGAGAATCTTTGGAGAGTAATTTTATTATCCTAACTGTTACGGCTATGTGATTGGATCCATGGATTTAGGATTGGCAATAAAATACCATTCTTCATAATAATTTTTTCCAGGCATGGTTGTTTTATGTGACGGTAAAACCATGTATAGATTCTTGTTAAATCACAATTTTGTCAATGGATTATTGTGGTCCATTAGGAACAAATATGGGGGTACTCCAGTACTTGGCAGAATAGATATGTGCATATCTAGTATTGGAAACCCAGATGGAGGTTTTAAGATCTCTGTATTATCGGATATTGCGGTTAAAAATCTTTTTGAAGGAATTGTATTCCTTGTACCATTTCGGATATAGATATTGGATATCTATTAGTTATACTTTAGTTAATCTGAATTCTTAACGATTCCTTCCTGGATTGATGAATACGTTTGGGTTATTTCAATTGTTTATGAACGAGATTTCTTGTCCATATCGGGGCCAATGCCTAGTGGTATTCTTAGATGATATTGTCGTCTACAGTGAAATACTTAAAGAAATGGAGAATTCAATAGTAGGAGATATTTTTCTAGCAATAGTTGAAGATCGGTCAGATAATCTTTTTGATTTAGTATTTATGTTATTGGTAATGCTAACAGTTGATCTGTAGACTAGTAGAATTAATAGATTTGTTCTGATAGATTTATAAGTTAACTTTAAAATTATTTGGATAAGGATCTAAATGTGGTGTTATACTAGTATAATTGAATTCTTCACCTAGACATTTAAGATTTCTAAATCATGGGCGATAAACTTGAGTAGTTGTTTTACTCCTGTGAAAGTTAATTGGTGAAATGGACAGTGTGAAGAGAATTCACCAGAAATTGTTTGTTTTGTGTGTAGTGCTTGTAAGACACATAATTTATGAGTCATTTGGATTCATCAAGGAATTGTGTGCATAGGATATACGGAATTTTTAGGTGAGTATTTTTCAGTTGAGGAATAGACTTGACTCATTAGTGATAGTATCCCTAAGAGCTCAATTGGATACCGGATCCTAATGGTTCCAAAAATGGTAAACTGAATTTAGTTGGAATTGAGCAGAATTTTGTAATCTCTAGATATTATTATAAGTGATTGTATAAAGTTTATGTTGTTAAAGACATGTTGTAATTGTCTTTAATTTCTTGATTGATTGTAGTATTTAGAACTCATAGTCTTATTAAGAATCTGGTTGAAAGAATATTTTTGGAATCCATTAATTTTCCTTGCGGAAAAGATTTCAGAACGTTTCTTATATTTCTTGAATGTAATGTTGTACATATAGTCCAAAATCTTTTAATGATTAAATATGCTTTTGAATTCCTATAAATTATTATTGACAAATCATAAGATTCTAAAGGTTTATAATTGACAAATCATAAATTGATACTTAGAGATCATTAGAAGATTATATAGGAATACGATGATTCTTAATATGTTGAAAAATTCTTGATCAATTGGGTGAGTCAAGGATTTAGATCTCTAAATTTCTTTACTCTAGGGCATATTCATGGGTAAAACTTGAAAGCTTAAGAGATAATTTCATATTTCCTTTTTCATGTTCTGAGGACAGAACATGTTTAAGAGAGGGAGAATGTATGGCCATATTCAGTTATGGACATGGAATAGTCCTAATATGGTAGACCAGCCCTCCAATATTCGAGATTATTGGTCATATCTAGATTTTATTCCACATCGAGGCCTGTTGGTGACTAATGACCTTGAGAGGACCTAGACACTCTAATTGAAACATATGGAGTAGTGCATGTACGTGTGACAAATATAGGTAGGAGAAATGCATTCAATGTTGTGACCTATTTATAGTTGACCTGCATGGGGATTGCTTGGGTTCATGCATACGATCCTACACTCTATATATTGAGGTAGTGAATTTCACGTCGACTACTTTGGTCCAGGTTACCAGTAGAGCTCTTCTCCTCTTGCTATCACACGACTTGGGGGCTAGATCCAGGAGGATTCTTCAGGAGGGATCTAGGATTGGTTGGGTGGTTTTTCTCCGTAGTCTCTCTTGTTGTGTTTTCATATCCTCATCTTAGGGGGTTTTCCCTAGTGGTCTTTATACTTCACTTCTTTGTTGGCATGTGAAGATGACAAGAAGGTGATCTACACAACCAATGATGGTGAGTGTGCAATCAAAGGGATTGACACAATTCCTATTTCTCTCAAATATGAATGTTCATTTGAAGGATGTTTTGTTCATACCTTTCATTACCAAGAATATACTTAGTGTGAGTCACTTGCTAAGTAAGATTTCAAAGTTGAGTTTGATGGAGATGCTTGCATGATCAAAAGGAAGGATATCTTGATTGCAAAAGGTAAAAGACAAGGAAAGGTGTTCAAACTAGATGCATGTGTTAATGCTAGCCAAGTTGGATTTGTGGCAAGTGAGCAAATACCTATTCAAGAGGTTTGGCATAAAAGGATGGGGCACCTCAACTTCAAGTCATTGGAGGTAATGGCTATGAAGAAAGTTGTTATTGGTCTTCCAAAATTCTTAAGTAGCATCAATCATGTTTGTGAGTCTTGTGCTTTGTCAAAGTCACATAGACTACCTTATGCTAGATCTACATCTAGATCTACAAAGCCTTTTCAAATTATAGATTCAAATATTTATGGAATCACTACAATTAGCAATAGTGGAGCTAAGATGTATGTAACTTTCATTGATGATTTTAGTAGATTTTGTTGGATCCATCTACTAAAGAGCAAAAATGACAACATGATAAAATAAGTTTTTAACTTAGACTTTACAAAGTTATAAGGTTCAAGTTTGGTCAAAGTGTGTTTGTCAAACTTCTACTTATCAAGTCTAAGATTAGAAAGCACATCTCAACCAAAAAGAAACACAAATGTATCTTAATGGCTGAGATGACAATCATTGTAGAAATAAGTGGGCCAATGGAAAGAAAGGAACCTCTCAACTCCTCTCTATAGAAGAAAGCCATTTTCTATGTATGAAAATATACAATTTTATAAAAAAAAAACTCTATCATTTTTGGGTCTCCACATTCTCTCTCTCTCTCTCTCTCTCTCTCTCTCTCTCTCTCTCTCTCTCTCTCTCTCTCTCTCTCTCTCTCTCTCTCTCTCTCTCTCTCTCTCTCTCTCTCTCCTCCACGCCTTTCTACCTCTTCTTCTCATCTTTTCCTCTCACTCTTTCTCCACCTCTCCCACTCTTTCTTGTGGTATGCATGTTAAAGGTTACACTCCTAGCGAACGATATCATACTACACAACCCCTAATAACAGAAGACTCTATAATTTCTCTATCGAAAGAACTACAACCTCCTGCTAGTGAGAAAGTTGGTGACATAGGAGATTTGGGATATATTTTAGTTCAAGACTACACTATTGTGGAATAGAGGAAATTGTGTAGGAAGTTGTCACTATTTCTATTGAGGCTCCTCCAAAAAAGGCCAAAGACATCATTTTGAGAACAACATATATGATAATTTTATGATTTTAAAAAAATTTATTTGAATTTCAAACTTTTGTGTCATGAAGTTTTTAAATTAGTTTATACTTTTTAATATTATTCATTATTTGGAATATTTGAAAATTTCTTGACAATATCACTATTTAAATTTAATCAATATTTTTATTAAATGATATTTCTATTTTTATGATTATTGTTATGAAATGAAAATTTAATATTGATTTAAAGTTATATTCTCAAAAAAATAATGAATATTATTAGAACTAACTATATTTTTTATATTCTAAAATATTCAAATATATTAATAAAATTGTAGGTTCTTAATTATAATACTAACGATAAGGTCTTTTATCTAAACAATTTAAAATTTTCAAAAGTCATGTAATTTTAGATGTTTAAGGTTAGTTAGTGTTTATATTTCTTTGGCCTTAATAAAAAAAAATCTTTGTAAATCTCTACAAATTATAATTTTAAAATATTAAAAAATTTATGAAAATATTGATTTAAATTTATATTGCGTCTATAAGACATTATTTTTTGAAAGCAAACTCTTTCAAACAAAGAAGTTTTAATATTTTGAAATATTGGTTATTACTAGATAATTTTTCAAATAAGTAGATTTAATTTTTTTTATTAATTTTAGTAGTTTTATATTAAATAATCTTGTTTTTAATTAATCAATTCAGAATATGTACAAATTTGAATATGTTATTAAATTTGTATCTTAATTTTTTAGTATGATTTTAATTTTTTTAACAAAATACGATATTTTTCAACGTGGTAATATATATTTGCAAAGTATTTTGAATATTGACATTTTTTTGAAAAATGTTTAAAAAATTGCAAAAACTGGATCTCCATGTCATGTTTTTTTTTTGTCACCATGTTACTAATGGAGCTTTGAGAGCCTAATGAAACACATGTGCATAATTTAAAAATTAAATTTAAGAATCATATACAAGCTATTGTATATACAAGAATGTAGGTCCGTTTCAAATTTTAATTTGAGATTCTTATCATTTTATTGTTTTGGACGACAATAATAGTCTCCAAGCCAGAAAGCAATTGTCCAAGAGTACTCTCACTTTCTTCCAAATTGTTAGTGCCATTGACTTGGTCGGATTGATAGTGAAAGAAGCTAAATTTCTTGCCTAGGACCATGACATTGATCAAGACTGCATGATGCAAATGACAATAATCCAAACAATAAGATTTTTTCATAAAGAGTATGTTAGGGTTTCAAAGGTTGGAGATATCAACCAACTAGAATTGAAAGTTCTTTGTGCACAAGAAACAGGTATGTTGTATGACACAAAAAATCCAACGCCAAGCCTTACCAAATACAATAATTTCTATCAACTTGTGTTTTGTAATGGCCAGAAAATTACTTTGCTATGCTCAGCATAGAATATTAGTTTCAAAAAGTTTTATCAATAAATTAATTTAAACACATTTCTAATTGTTCTCTTTATTCTATTTTCAAGTGTGGGCCCTTTAAGATAAAATTTTTGACAAATGGAAAATGTTTTAAATAAAAGGCCAGCCAGCTCAAGGAGCTTCAAAATCTAAGAAAAAAAAATGTTGCTTCCACTCAGGCATTAAAGCCCATACAATAGATTTGGAAATTTTTGAGTAGAAAAATAGACAAGGAATAAATTTTTGAGTAAATTGAATAGACAAGCTAAAAGACATGAAAGTTTAATATTTTGAAACATTTGTTACTAAATTTATTAAATAAGTATAATACAATTTTTTGCTATTGATTTTAGTATTTTTATGTTTAATAATTTTGTTTTAAGTTGATCAATCTAAAATATGTGCAAATTTGTATATAGCATGATTACAATTTTTGACAAAAATACGATATACAGTATGATAATATGTATTTTCAAAGCACTTTGAATATTGGCATCTAGAGTCGTCACAAAATGCACACAAAGTGTGCATTTCAAGCATTTATTCAAAAAATCATATCTCATAAACTATGATGAATAACATCAAATCCTTTCACATGTGTGTTCTTTATATATACATTTATCGATACATTGTTGTGAATTTTACATTCAATTTTTAGCCTGTCTACTCTTAAAAGTCCTATATGATTATAGAAACATGCCTATAAAAAAAAAATTGAATCTGGAGATCTATAGACATAGATACGCGACTTTAAAGTTACCTTTTTAAGTATTGAACAAAGTCACCAAAACTGGAAATATTATACATGAGTATATAGTACCATGATTTTAACAACAAGTTTTTGGTTTGTCTACTTTAAAAAGTACTATATGATGGCATAGAAACATGTCTCACAAATATTTTTCAATTTGAAGTTGTAGAAATATATATGTGCATCTAAAGTTACCCATCCATGTCAAGTGTTGAAAAGTATGCTAGGAGGTGCCTTTTACAACCCTTTCTTTAACCGTCTACTTTCAAAAATCCTTTATGACCATAGAAACAACATTAAATTTGGAGTTCTATAGAGATATAAACGTGCACCTAAAGTTACCCATGTGTAATTGTTGAAAAGTGCTAAAAATTGAAGTTTTTGGAGGTCAAATTGCCAACAATTGAGAGAAAAACTTTAAGTCTTCCAATAACACAATGAGGAGTCAAGTCTAGTTTCACATACAATTGAAAGATTGAAATTTCAATCATTTGATGGCATGTTATGTCTCGTCAACTGACCAAGGATTTTATGCACACGCGCACAAAAATGTGCTGAAAACAACTCGTGTTAAAAATAAAATAAAATTGGTAACCATGTTAAATGCGCGAAATTTTTTGTTTATTGTTTTCAAATGCAAAAGATTTTTGTGTAATAAATTAGGTAGATCCATGTAGGCGTCATCGGGGTTTAGATGCGAAGCTCCGCACACTAAAATAAAACTGGTAACCATGTTAAATGCGCGCAATTTTTTGTTTATTGTTTTCAAAGTAGATCCATACAAATCTTATGTTTACATAGTTTTATTAAGTTAATAAAATGATTTATTTATTTAAATTTGTAATATATTGCCGGCAAGGCGCAAATTCAAATGTAGTATTCAAAAAGCAAGATGAAAAAAGAAAAGCCCCACAACAACTAAAATCATAGAAAAGTAGGGTGATGCAATCATCAATATTAAAACATTAAAATATTACACTTGAATATAATAAAGATCAAGATACACCTCTACCATCTTTGTAAAATGTCATGCAATGACTCCTCAGCAATTTTGAGTGCTTATTTCTTAAAGAAAAACATTATGTCCCTTCAGGTTCGTGTGAAGAGATTTGGTAATCTGTATTCTCTCTGTGCCCATGATCCAGTTCAATGTCGTTTTGATCATTGAAAGCCATTTCTGTTTCTCTTCATCTTGTTTATCTGAATGGCTATCTTCAGCTGATTTACCATCAAATGTGCCATTAAAAGAGGCATATCTCTTTAATCCGGTGATCTCAGACATGGATCTTTGGTCTGAGAAAGACGGGTCCTTGCATTCGTAGGCCGCCCATGATGTGCCAGCCTCAGGATCCTTCGTAGTACTGCCACCATCAGCTTTTGCATTCAAGCTATTAATTTGGTTCTTTCTATCTGAATTTGAGGCGCATGAGATCAAATTTTGCTTCTTTATCAAGAATAGCAAATCAGCTGGTACGAAATTGCTCCATCTGCTCTGCATTACCACATGATCTGAAACGATAATCGTGTGGCTGAATCGCCTCAGCATGAAGCTTGCCTCATCAGTCAAGGGTGTTGTCCCAGCTCCCCCTATATCACTCGGCATGTTCTCCGGTAGCAGTGTCTGAGGCCTTCGGCCAACTCTTGCAGAAATCTCTCCGTCATCTCGCTTCACAAATATCTGGAAACTCCCAATCTCTACTGAGCGCCTGGGTGTCGACAATGCAATATCTGACGAGACTCTGGCACGACGTATCCCATCTGCAAGCAATGGATCTTCCTCCGAAATTTGACACCTACAAAGAGGACAGGTAGAATGGGAACGAAGCCAAATATCCACGCAGTCGATATGAAAAGCATGTTTACATCTTGAGAGCAGCAGGAGAACATCACTATCCGCATATCTGCTTAAGCACACTGCGCATTCTAGCCCTTCTTTGTTCCCTCTCAAAGATGAGAAAGAAAAAGTAGGCAGAACCTGAATGATAGCTTCCTCAACACCACATCCAGTGTTGTTTGCTTGATGCTGATCCACAGTCACTTCGGAATCAAGTCCTCGTCTTCGTAGCATCCTCGTCATGCGATATATCGTGTACATAAGCACTAGAAACGCCGCCCAAAAAATGGAATTGATAATTCCAATATTTATCGAGGTAAATTGATGTTTAGATTGGGAGCTAGAAGCGATAGGTGGTGACGAGCTGGGCGTTGAACGAAGACTACCACCGGAAATCAGGTCCATCTTGCACAGGCTTCTATCTCGTACATAACATCAACATTGCCTAGTTTCGGGATTCCTAGCTACAACCATATCAACAGCATTTCACAATAATGATTTGCAATTGTTGTTGTGTCATACCTCATGTTGCTCATCATCCAACGGGATTGGCTCAGTTTGTTGTTTTGGCATCCAAAGTTTATCTGGACCTGGTTCCAGCTGGTTGAAGCCGTCCTTCGAAATCAAGATGCATACCTCATGTTATTCAGCCGTTGCATCACCAAATTCCACAACCAGAAACAGGCAAGTGTCCGATTAGATTTGCAACTTGCAAAATTTTCTTGCTCCGATCAGTGATAATTGTCTGCCTCTATAGCTCAAGCGAAAACTAAACTGATAATTCAACTTATAAATACAAATCATATGTGCTGCTGTACTGATTGTTCCCATTTGTTTTCTCGCAATCAGCATCCACTACAACCCAGGTGCAAAGTGATGCCTGCATAGAAGTGCTATTAGAGCTTTTGACATTGCCCGAGCGAGATGGAGAGGGCGGCCAGGAAACGAAGACCAGGGCTGAAGGTCCAAGGAGCTGTCGGGCATGTCCCTCTTTAATGCCACATCATGATGAGAAGTTTATGCTATTTAGTAGTTTAGTTTTGGGACATTTTGCCCAATATTTCAACATTTTGCTATTAGATTTTATTTTCGACATTTTCTTTTGATGAAGCATGCATGTGCATTGTGCCATCCTATCATTGGTGGCTGTGCGCATGCACATTCCATTTGAATTTTCATGTGCTATGTGTCAACTTTTTATTGGGTGTCTATTGGCAAATTGCAATAAGAATGCTCGTAAAAAAGTATTGGTTTTAAATTACATAAAAATTTAATTACTTGAGGTGCCTTTAGATTACAAAAAAAAAACGATAAGCACTTGGCATTATGTGCATACACACTTTATATTGAATGGTTTATTTTACATATAGCTTTACCGTCTACTACTTGGTCATTTTGAGTGAGTTTGACCATTGAAATGGGAGCAGTGTATTCCACACAGTGGTTGTGTTGGTGCCCTTCCATCCAACAATGGAAGGACAAGGAGAGATGAGAGAGGAGAGGGGGAGGTGGTGGAGCACCCACCACCACCCTTGGATGGTGCATGCACCATCACTAGCATGCTAGTGATGGTGCTGAATACATGGATCGATTAAAATGAGTTATTTTAAGTTTTTCTAAACGGTATTTTTTGTTTCTTGTTTCTTTTTATTATTTGATTGCTTTACTAAAGGCAACTTGATTCTTGAACTATGTTATTGCCTTGCAAAGAAAAGGCAAGGCTTCTACTCATGTATAGATATGTTTGCTTACTTTCATATAGCATATATGTTTCATGGCTGTAAAATATTAGAGCTTGACCTTTTTATGATATTTGAATTTTCTTATTTACCTTCTAAACAAAAAAACGAGCTTTTTTCAAGTGGGGACCACTTGTGACCCACTATGAGGAATATTATTTAAATTTGATCTTTGAATAAAATTTGACTTCCTACATCTGGCTTTCAAACAAAAGAGGAGATTTTTTTCACGTGAAGGCACATAACTAAGGTGGAATGTCAGAGGAAGGCTTGGGCCTTCCAATACTTAAAGCCATGTGTGAAGTTTTTTTTTTTTTTCAGAGTTTGGTTTTCAAATTTTGTGCAAAAAATGTTTGCTTTTTTTTTTTAACATAACGTGGATGTGAAAACCAATGATTAGTTAGAACGTACATATGCCATGTGGTATCCCATCATTGGTTGTGCACATGCACATTCCATTGGATTTTTCATGTGCTATGTGTTAACTTTTATTTGATGTCCACTTAGGAATATGCTTACAAAAAACTTTGGTTCCAAATTTACATGAAATTCCTATTTATGGAGGTCCCATTAATGTAACAAAGAAAACATGAACAATTGACATTACGTGCATGTACATACTTCACAATGATTGGCTTAATTTAGTTTCAACTTTCCCACAGTCATTCCTATCGAATTTGAGCATTAAAATGAGTTTTTGCTTTTTTAAATGCAATTTTTGTGTTTTTGTTTATATTTTTCAAGGACGAGAATGTCTTCTTTAGGCATTTCGATTTATTAACAATTTGGTTATATTCTTTTTCTATTTGATTTTTTTCAAGATAAGTGGGGATGACCTATGACCCGAGATGAGCAAAGTTATCAATTTCTAAATTTGTATCAAATTTGACTCAAACAAAAGAGGACATTTCTTTTTAAGTGGGAACCACCTATGACCCACTTCAATCTTTCTCTCTCTAAAAGTGTGTGGAAAGTATCAATTCTCTCTCTCTCTCTCTCTCTCTCTCTCTCTCTCTCTCTCTCTCTCTCTCTCTCTCTCTCTCTCTCTCTCTCTCTCTCTCTCTCTCTCTCTCTCTCTCTCTCTCTCTCTCTCTCACACACACACACACACACACACATACACACCCAACTTGTTCTTTCGAAATATATATAGTTGACCATGTAACGAACTAGTCATTGTCAATAAAAACTTAAAATCCATATTTTCTAAATTTAAAACTCCGTTTCTTCTGAATCTAAATCACCCTTGATCAATTTTTCTTTCCCTTAGGATCTATCTACAACATGTCTAACTCATAGCTTTCAAAAAGAGCATTAGTGGACATGGTGTGCAACCAATGGTATTACTTTATTGGGTTACTTTTTGGATAAATCCAAGGAATTTTGCATTCCAGAATGAATGTCCTTGGCTAGAAGCTAAGAATGCCACAAGACTCCCAATTTGAATAACCCAAATAAATCTCACCTTCCTCACCTAGCACAAGTTGTAAAAAGTCATTATTTTTTGGAGCATTTGAAGGTTCCACAATTATCGTACATATGTCTATTACCACCTTGTACATATTTTTATGATGATTTGAAAAAGTCAAAAGGAAATGCCCAAAATAAGGATAAACAAATTCTATGTTTCTTGTCATGCCATTTGTACATTTATGTACAAAATACATTATTTTGGCCTCAACGACTAGGTCTGAGATGTCTGAAGTCTTCTCTTTCAACTCATTACAATGTCTCATATTTATACAGTTTTTATAATTGATCTCATCTATACAAAAAAGAAATTGTGTTTAGTATCATCTTTCTTTCTTGCTGTGTATTTGTCGAACAAAATATATCTTTTCGAATCCAAAAATGAGTCTTTGGGATCAACAAGGAATTGAATAAGTAATGCAAGGCATGCACAAAGTATATTGGATACATGCATAGTGATTTGGACAATTCTAGTTTAGAAATTGCCACATGGTAAAAGTAGGTAGATATGCATGCATGTAAAGTGACAAATGTCACTAGTTTTTTAGTTGTCACTAGTTTTTCAGATGTGGATGAAAGTAGAAGAGATATGGTTCTACCTCAAGCTATTCCAATCTCCATAAATGTATGTGAGCTCTCTCATAATTTTTTATGAAGAACCAAGCTTTGAAGCTATTCCATGTCAATTTGGATTTATCACCTTGTATGCTTGAATTTCTCTCTCTCTCTCTCTCTCTCTCTCTCTCTCTCTCTCTCTCTCTCTCTCTCTCTCTCTCTCTCTCTCTCTCTCTCTCTCTCTCTCTCTCTCTCTCTCTCTCTCTCTCTCTCTCTCTAACTCGTGGAGGAGGCTATGCTAATGCATTAGATTCTTTGTACATCTTCTCTTTTGATGTTGAAAGCAATCATTCTTTGATTTCTAGCATGCTAGATTGTGCTTTGGCCATAAATTCTTGTACTAGATCTTGATAATCAATCAAGAATCAGATTATGTGCTAAACACAAAGCTTAACAAGATCATTCACACTTTAGGATTGTTTTGCACACGCATGAACTTGCTAGATTTTCATCACCAAGGAGAATCATCCACTCAAGCGCTTGCAGTTAGAAGGTCTGCAAGACAGGATCAATATCCAAATGGAAAGCTAGACTGGTGGTTAAAAGATTTGAGCAAGTATTTGGGATAGACTACACTAAGACCTTTAGTCCAGTGGTAAAGCATCAGTCTATTCGTACCTTATTGGCTATAGCTGTTGTAGAAGATCTAGACATTCACTAGATGGACGTCCAGACGGCATTCCTATATGGATATATACAAGAAGACATATTCATTTATCAACCAGAAGGTTACATCCTTCAAGGCAAGGAGCATTTGGTATGCAAATTGCATAAGATATTATATGGTCTTAAGCAAGCTCCCAAGGCCTGGTATGAAAGAATCAATCACTTCTTGTTGCAGCACAATTTGACTTCTTGCTCCGTAGACTCTAATGTATATCTCAACCTAAATGGTCAAGCTATGCTATAATAGCACTATACATTGATAATTCCTTAATTATCATCAGTTCAAATTAGTTATTATAGGAAACCAAATCTCTGCTTTCATCAGAGTTTGAGATGATTGATTTAGGCCCAGTCCATTACCTTCTCGGTATGGAGATCAGCAGAGATCGTGCGAGCAAAAGGATCACCATAAGCCAACAATCTTACCTAATCAATGTACTTCGCAGATACGGCATGGAGGATTGCAAACCCATAGATACTCCTATGGATCGAGGATGCAAGCTACTTGCAAAGAATTGAAAAAGATTATCTATGTTAGATATAGGGGTCTTATGTTTTTTATATCAAGCATCTAGGCGCAGGATGTTGATAGGAACAAATTTGGCATAGATGGCAAATTATGCATTTCCACTTGTAATGCCACTATTGAGCCAAAATAGAGTAAGAGGCTAAACTCGTGCCAATTAGAGTGTAGACAAGTGTAATGCTTTTGTTTGATGAATTCTAAGAGGTCCAATAGGATTTAAAGGTGGAACCATGTGAGGTCCAATAGGAATTTGAGGTGTGCTTGAATATAGTCCAATAGAATTAAGAGGTGCATGGATCAATGGTCCAATAGGATTAAGAGGTACAAAGTGTGGTCCAATCATAGTTAAGCATAGTGGTATCTCATGGATCTACTAGTATCATTGTACTCCTCATTTTGGAACTAATTGATTTGGTGATTTTGTGGATTTTGAGTGTTATTGGATTTCTAGCTTTCTCTCTCTACCCGAGAGCTCAAGATGGTTTTTCTCTCTCTACCCGAGGAGAGCAGCTTGTTTTCACTTAGAATAATTTTTGAGTACTTCCCACATGTGTGAGTGAGAGTTGGAAGTGATTGAATGCATGTAGTAGTGTGTTTTTGCCATAGGATCAAAGATAGATCTTGAATCTCAATCTAGTCTTGATCTTGGTGCATCTACACACCTTAGGAGATCACAAGTACATGTTGTGGACAATCCACACGTGTGAAATCAACATGGTATCAGAGCCTACCTAAGGTTACCATGCATTTTGATCCATTTAAGTGAAAACTATTCATCAATCTTGAGCTAGAAATTGTCAAGGTCCATTTTCCTAGCTATCTTGTTCAATTTTGGATCAAAAGAGATCAAAAGGACATTGATTGGGTCTGACCTGGTACTTTACAAAATCAGGTGCTCAGACACGTGTGAGGAACATCCAAATTTAGTTTGGGAGTTCTCTTTCATGGTTGATCCAAAATAGATCTTGTTTAAGAGAGATTTGTGTAGCTAGTGAGAATCAATTCACAAATACTTGCAAGATCTTTCATAGGAGGAGATAGTACTCTATTATTGGATCCTATTGAGAGTGTGTAGCAACATTTATTGTTCATCATTTGAGTTTTCTTCACTTCAAATATCTTCAATGGGTTCATCCTTGTTGGAACCAAGTGAAAGATTGTCCACTTCAAACTATTCAATTTGGAAAATGAGGATGGAGTCCATCTTGATCCTTCAAGATGTGATGGACATAGTTCTTGGCCTTGAAGAAGAACCACAAGTTCTTCAAGAGGTTCAAAAATACAGAAATAGAGCTAGGATTGCTCTCCACTACATTAAGATGAATGTCTCTAATGAGATGTTGAGGGAGATGGGTACTTGTACAATAGCCAAAGAAGCTTGGGATTGTCTCAAGACTACGTATGAGGCTAAGAATACCTCTAGGCTTCTCACTCTTAGGAATCAAATCTTTCAAAGTAGCCAAAAGAGTGATGAGAGTGCATCTAGTTATGTTTTGAGAGTAAAAGATATTCATAGAGAACTTGCTTGTATTGGTGATTCCATCAATCAAAAGGAGCTAGTTCAAGTCATTCTCAATGGCTTGAGAAGTGAATTTGATAACCTTGTCCAATCCTATGCCATTAAGGAGGAGCTACCAAGTCTGGAGGCTCTCCAAAGTGTGCTTATTTCAGAAGAATCAAGACAAGAGTACAAGCTCTTGAGGATGGACAAGCTCTCTCTCACTCATAATGATGGCAAAGCTCTCTTTGCCAAGGATAAGCACAAAGGGAGGAGCAAGAACCAACATCAACAATTCTCAAGCAAGGACAAAGTTAAATCCAAAGACAAAGATGAGGAGGAAGATGATTCCTCTAATGCTTCATCATCCAAGCTCAAGAAGAAGAAGATCAAGTGCTTTTATTGTGGCAAGAAAGGCCATTATGCCACCAATTGCTTCAAGAAGAAGAATCAACTCAAGCAAGCCAACATTGCCAATGAGAAGGAAGACACCATTGCAAGTGATGGAGAGGGATCTCTTATGGTCTCTAGTTTCTCATCTACTCCTTTCAAGAAGGACGACCTATGGTATATTGATAGTGGAGCCTCTTCACATATGTGTAGCTCCAAGGACTCTTTCTCTTCTATTGCACCTTATGATGGAGTCAAGAAATCAATATACACTGCAAATGATTTTGAATGTCCTATTGAAGGCATAGGGAACATTCCCTTGAAGCTTGCATCCTCTAAAGTTCTTTCTCTCTCTAAAGTTCTTTATGTACCTAAGCTTACTAAGAATCTTATTAGTGTTGGTCAATTGCTTGATAATGGCCTTGATGTAAAATTCAATGTTGATACTTGCACTATCAAGAAGAATGTTGAGATACTTGCATTAGGATCTAGATTTGGAGGCATCTATAAACTAGATCCAAATGAGTATGTGAATGCTTGTAATGTTGCTCTTGTGAACAAGCTCTCTATGGAGGAATTATGCATAGGAGGTTGGGACATCCCAACTACAAATCCATGCTCTCTATGATCAAAGAAGCCAAAGCTATTGGCTTGCCAAAGTCATTCTCCAAGAAGATCAAGCCTTGTGAGGCTTGTGCTATTGCTAAATCTCACAAAAAGCCATTTACAAGATCTTGTATCAAAAGCAAGCTTCCTTTGGAGTTAATCCACTCGGATGTGCATTTCTCATCAACTACAAGCAAGGGAGGAGCCACTTGTTTTGTTACTTTCATTGATGATTTCACAAGATTCACTTGGATATATCTTCTTGCTTCTAAATCTATGGTGTTTGATCATTTCCTTATTTTCAAAGCTTATGTAGAGAAGCAATTCTCATTCTTAGAAGTGATGGAGGTGGTGAATATATCTCCAATAAATTTCATGATTTTTGTGAGCTTGAAGGCATCAAAAGAGAGTTCTCTTATGCCTACTCTCCATCTCAAAATGGAATGGTCGAGAGAAAGAATAGATCTCTATGTGAATGTGCAAAATCTATGAGAATTGAGGCATTTTTGCCCAAAGATTTTTGGGGAGAAGCCATTAATTGTGAAAATTATCTTTGCAATAGGCTCCCACATATAGCTTTTGGAGGAAAGTCACCATATGAAATCTTATGTTTGAAGAAGCCTAAGGTTGATCACCTTAGAGTTTTTGGATGCATATGCTTTGTCCATATTCCCTTGGAAACAAGGAAGAAGGAAGATCCTAGTGCATGCAAAGGGATCATGGTTGGATACTCATCCATCAAGAAGGCCTATAGAGTCTTTATACTCTCTACTTCTCAAGTTATTGAAAGTAGTGATGTTGTCTTTCATGAAGATCAACACTCATCTTTTGCAGAGGCCGAGATCAAGAAGTCTATGGATGCATCACCAATAATTGATTTTGAAGACAATCATGATGTGATGGGGTCGAGATTTGAAGAAGACTCTCCTCAGATTTTCTCACCAAGAAGATCCATGAGAGATAGATCTGAGCCTAAGAGGCTCTCATTTGTTGACAAAGGCAAACAAGTGGATCTTGATTCCACTAATTATGTTTTTATGTCTCTCATGAAGAGCCAAAGAGTGTACAAGAGGCACTCAATACCAAGGAGTGGTATGATGCCATGAAGCAAGAGTATGATACATTGATCACCAACAATACTTGGGAGGTTGTGGATCCTCCATCCAACAAGCATGTGATTGGTTGCAAGTGGGTATTTCGGATCAAGTTCAATCATGATGGCACCATCAACAAGTATAAAGCAAGATTATGTGCCAAAGTATTTGCTCAAATCTATGGCCTTGATTATGAGGAGACCTTTGCACCCGTTGCAAAGATGGTGACAATAAGAATTCTTATTTCTCTTGCTTGTTTCTTTAAGTGGAAGATGTTCCACTTAGATGTATCCAATGCTTTTCTAAATGGTTATCTTGAGGAGGAGATCTATATGGAACAACCTCAAGGATGAGTCCAAAGTGTGCTTGCTCTTCAAAAGTCTTTATGGACTCAAGCAAGCACCAAGATCATGGTATTCAAGACTTGATTCTTTTCTTATCTCACTAGGATTTACTCTTAGTGACTATGATCCTTCCATGTATCTAAAGTTTGTTGATAGCAATATTGTCATTATTCTAATTTATCTTGATGACATTATTCTTTGTGGAAGTTGTATCAAGCTAGTTGATGAAACTAAGCTAGCACTTGGATGTGAGTTCAAAATGCAAGATCTAGGAGAGATACATTACATCCTAGGCCTAGAAATTGATTTTTATGAAAATCATGTCTTTATATGCCAATCTAGATATGCTCACTCTATGTTAAAAAAATTCCATATGGAAAATTCTAAGAGCATAGATACTCCAATGGAGCAAATTGTAAAAGATCCTAATAAAGGTGATGAAAGATCCTTTGAGGACATCACACTTTTTAGGAGTCTTGTAGGCTCCTTGATTTGGCTTACTATTACTAGGCCCGATCTAAGTTTTTGTGTGCACAAATTGAGTCAATTTATGCAAGATCCTAAGATCCATCATTGGAAGATGGCCAAGAGGATTCTAAGATATGTATCTTCATCTTGTGATTATGGTCTACTTTATAAAAGTGAAGATCTATCCATTGTTGGCTACTCAGATTTGGACTTTGCAAGTGACAAGATGGATCGAAAGTCTATTAGTGCATACACTATCTTTCTTGGAGGCAATCTAATATCTTGGCTTTCCAAAAAGCAAGATACTATATCTCTCTCTTCATGTGAGGCCGAGTACAAAGCACTCACTACAACTACCAAAGAGGTGCTTTGTATCAAGAGGTTATTAATGGAGCTAAAGTGCATCAAGGAAGATGATCTACCAATGATCAAGTGTGATAACATCTCGGCCCAAGCTCTTGCCAATAATCCCATATTTCATGCAAGAAGCAAGCACATAGAATGGCACACCATTTTGTGAGAGAAAATCTTATTGGAGGAGAAATCTATTTGGAGCATGCCAACTCGTCCTCTTGTATTGCCGATCTACTCACCAAGCCTTTGAGCAAAAGTGCTTTTCATCAAACATAGATCTAATCTTGGAGTTATATCAAGATCAATGCTTAAATCTTCATAGATAATTTATTAGGAGTGTGAAGAATTGAAAAAGATTATCTATGTTAGATATAGGGGTCTTATGTTTTTTATATCAAGCATCTAGGCGTAGGATGTTGATAAGAACAAATTTGGCATAGATGGCAAATTATGCATTTCCACTTGTAATGCCACTATTGAGCCAAAATAGAGTAAGAGGCTAAACTCGTGCCAATTAGAGTGTAGACAAGTGTAATGCATTTGTTTGATGAATTCTAAGAGGTCCAATAGGATTTAGAGGTGGAACCATGTGAGGTCCAATAGGAATTTGAGGTGTGCTTGAATATAGTCCAATAGAATTAAGAGGTGCATAGATCAATGGTCCAATAGGATTAAGAGGTGACAAAGTGTGGTCCGATCATAGTTAAGCATAGTGGTAGCTCGTGGATCTACTAGTATCATTGTATTCCTCATTTTGGAACTAATTGATTTGGTGATTTTGTGGATTTTGAGTGTTATTGGATTTCTAGCTTTCTCTCTCTACCAGAGAGCTCATGATGGTTTTTCTCTCTCTACCCAAGGAGAGCAGCTTGTTTTTACTTAGAATAATTTTTGAATACTTCCCACACGCGTGAGTGAGAGTTGGAAGTGATTGAATGCATGTAGTAGTGTGTTTTTGCCATAGGATCAAAGATAGATCTTGAATGGTGCATCTACACACCTTAGGAGATCACAAGTACATGTAGTGGACAATCCACATGTGTGAAATCAACACTATCCAAAGACATGTGCCCCAGAACAAAGAAAGATTAACAAAAAATGTGCAAGTATCCTTATTGTGAGAGATTTCAACTAGTTTTTTTCTAGTTTAGTCACATTTTGGTAAATTGTCAATGGTTCTCTTTGGGTTCTACTACTCATTGGTGCACTATCTTGGTGTTATCTTGCAATATTGTGTGTAGAATGCTCATTTATTGTTATTTTCGGTTCCACACATGTGAAATATGGTAGGGTACTGTAATTGTATGGACATCAAACATATTTCATGTTCTGGTTCATGTTTGATCAATACCTCTTAGAGTTTGCATCTCATTTTGTATGTAGATGCTGATTTTTCTACATTGGCAGGATTGTTGGTTTGCTCCTTATTGTAACCAAAGATGAGGGACATGGATTGGATCTTGAATGATCTGAAATCCTTCACATGGTATCATAGCTCTTCTGTTTCAGGTTATGAAAGGATCAGCCATCTTTAGCAAAGATTTGGAGGAGTTACCAATGCTAGAGCATGCTAGATTGATCGCTACTCAAAAATCATCATTTTTGCATGTGTAGAATTGATCTTTTGTAGGTCAAAACTCAATATAGGGTTATATACTTGATCAATTCCGATTTCAAACTTGGCTTGCTGGATTTAGATGATTTTTGGTGCATTAGGAAGGTCTCATTAGAGTCTACAAGAAGATATATCAAGTTTCTAGAAATTGCATGTAGAATTTGAGATATTCAATTTTTTGTGATTTTGTCAAAACCCTAATTTTGATTGGATCTCTAGTTTGTGAGGTTAATGAAGTTCATTTGAGAGTGTTTCAATCTTAGGAAGTGGCAAGAATCATTAGATTGAATTTCACTATTCTATGTGTTGATTTTCTAGTTAGAAGTGCTAGAAGAGATTTGAGAGGTTCCATATCTTTGTGATTTCTTCTTGAGTTCATTTGTTGACATTCAAGAGAGTGAGCATTGGAACATATTGAAAAAGAAGACCAGGTCACTTCAACATGGCTACAAGTGGAGGCTTTATGTCGGAGAGCAATGATAGGCTTACCTCAATCAACTACTCTACTTGGAAGGTGAGGATGGAGTCCTTATTGGAGATGAATGAGTTGATGGAGATTGTTGCAGGTGTGGAGGAGAGGCCTCAGGCACCTCAAGATCAAGTGAGGTATGACAAGAGAGCAAAGAAAGCTCTACACATGATTAAGATGAATGTTACCAATGAACTTCTCAAGGAAGTTGGTAAGTGCACATCATTTTTGGAGGCTTGGGAAGCTTTGAAGAAGCTTTATGAATCCAAGTCTACATTAAGAGTGCTTACTCTTAGGAGGAAAATATTTCAAAGTTCTCAAAAGAAGGAAGAGAGTACTCATGCTTTTGTTTTGAGGGTTAAAGCATTCAATGATGAGTTAGTATGTATCGATAAAAGCGTCAAGGAGGTAGAACTTGTTCAAGTTATACTTAATGGCTTGTTGGATGATCATGATAATCTTGTTCAAAGTTTTGCTATTCAAAAGACTTTGCCAAGTATTGTGGATTTGCAAGAGATCTTGGTGAATGAGGAGTATAGGCTTCAATCAAGAGGAGGTGGATCTACATCGACATCTCATTATGAAGAGGATGCTATGTTCATCAAAGGCAAGTTCAAGGGCAAAGGCAAAGGCAAGTGGTCTAAAGGGCAAGATCAAGGTGAGACTTCTTCTTTTGGCAAAAAGAAAGATAAGTCTAAGTTGAAATGCTTTTATTGTGAAATCAAAGGGCATTTTGCTAATGAATGTTTGAAGAAGCAAAGAGATGAAGGTAGCAAGCAAATCAGCTTTACTACTAATGATGAGGATCTAGGTGGTTGTGATTCTCTTTTGATGTGTTCTTTAAGTCCAATATCAAGTGAAGGTGACAAAGATTCATGGTGGATTGATAGTGGAGCTAGTTCACACATGACTAGTCACAAGGAGTTCTTTACTTCTTATCATGGAGCCAAGAAAGCAATTCACATGGCCAATGGTGGTGAGTGTGTGATTGAAGGTATTGGTTCTATTCTTATTTGTCTCTCTACTAATAGGAAAGCAAGACTTGATGGTGTTCTTTACATTCCTTCACTTTCAAAGAATTTGTTAAGTGTTGGTCAAATGATAGAGAAAGGATATATGGTAAAGTTTGGGGGTGATGCTTGCTTCATTACAAAGGAAGAAATCTTGGTTGCTAGGGGCAATAAACAAGGTAGACTTTTCAAGCTTGATGCTTTTGTTATGGCTAACAAAAGGGATGGAATGGAAAAGGAGATTGGTCTCAACTTTCCAAAGTTACCTTTTAGCATCAATAAGATTGGTGGATCTTATGCAAAGTCTAAAAAGCTTCCTTATGCTAGATCTAGGTCAAGATCCAATATGATTCTTGGAGATGTTCATCTTTGTGCTAACTTGGCTAGTCTTGAGGATAATAATGGTGTTTCAATGGTTCTTCATGGCAAGTGCAAGCATGCAAAAGGTAAGGAAAGAGCTAACTTCATCAATGGAGGTGAAGGTTCTTCCTTGGAAAAGATTGTTGCTAATGATTTCTTTGATCATATGGAAAAGGATGTTGCTAGGTGCATGCATGAAGGAGGTGGTTCTTCTACATTATTTTGTTATGATTCCAAGAAAGTTATTTTTCCAGCAAGTAGAGTCACATGTCTTCATAAAGAGAGTAGATCAAATGGTTCTATCAAGAGACTTGGTGAGGAAGATAGTCACAAGTCAAGAAGAAGAGAAGTATGTGAAGAGTTCAAAGTAGGATGTACTTTGAATGATGTCATTGTGAATGATAGTGAGGAAGAATCATTACCATATGAGTCATTACCTAAAACATTGAGTAGAAGTTCTTGTTTGAAAAAAGAGAGTACTTCAATCATCCTTATGTTGAAGATACTAATCATTTTTTTCATGGCTTCTAATGTTTTTGAGGTTTCTACTTCTTATGATGCAATCATTAAGAGGGAGTCTTATGAAGGAAAGAGCAATGGAAGATTGGTTCTTGGGAAGATCCAAGGCATGCATCTCACATCTCTTCATCAACTCAAAGGATTCTATGATTATGAATTGAACACTCATGATCAAGATGGCAAAAGGTTGGTTGGAGAAGACTACATGGAGCAAATCGAGAGGCAATTTTTTCAAGGCAAGGGAGATCTCATTAGTGAGCTTATTGAGGTTTGTTATGGACTCAAGAGGGCTGAATTTATTAGGTTTGATACTCATCTTCACCTACTCTACTTCATGTTGGATGAAAAGTTTGGAATCTATCTTTTGATTTATGATGGTGACATTGGTGACATTGTTTTCACTAACCTTTGTGGAAATTCGAGATCAAGCATTGATGAGTTCTTGTTGGATCTAGATCATATGTTTGAGAGGGAGTATTTCCAGAGGTTTAGGTCTGAAGATATTCATATCTTTGATATCTTTGATGATCAAGAGAAAGGTAAGCAAGTGGAAGCGACTCACTTTGCTTTACTCACATGTTTTGGAGAATTTTCTTGTGTAGATGATTCTATGCAAGTGGATATTGGTTCTCATGGTTTTCATACTGGAAAATCAAGTAATAGATCTGGAAAACAAAGTTTGTTTAATGACTTTGATGGTCAAGAGGAAAATCAAGAGGTTGGTCTCAAAGGGCTTCAACGACACAAAAGGAAAGGTGGCAATTTGGAGCTAGTCAAGAGCATCAAAGGAAGGTTATTTGGCAAAGATGTTATGGATCTATTTTTGCAGCTTATTAAAGACTCAAGTAAGGTCAAAGGAACAGCAAGGAAGTGTTGTTCAAGTTTATTTTACTTGTTCTATCTCATGTTTGAGCTATTTCAAGTGGATGTGTGCAAATTGTCAAGATATGGACAAACTAGCTACATTGTCTTGCAATATCTTATTGTTGGAGTTGTACTAGCATTCTTGACTGGTTTTGCTGATGGAAATGAAGCTATTGGAGGTTCATTATATCACTCATTCATGGCCAAGTCATCAAGTGTTGATGATATCTTGTGGCAAGATGGAGATGGAGGCTCATTCATGGAGTTTTATGGTGGAGACATATCAAGAAAGGACAAAGTTGGAGGAGACAAGCAAGCAAATGGTCATCACTCACATTTATTGTTTGGTTGTTGTAATTTTTCAGAGAGTTCAAAGTTTGAAACATGGAGGAATCATTTCATTCACATTCTATTTGGTTCTTCCTGTTCTAGTTATATCGTGATGTGTAAAATTGATGTAAGAAATAGTGAAGCATCCAATTTGGACACTATTCTCTATATCAATTATAAAAGATACTTTAGAATCTTATAAAGAAGATCTATACTTAGGATGGAGATCATTCTAAAGTTGTATCAAAGTTTTATTGTCAAAACTATGCCAAAACTAGTTGAAGAGGGAGTGTGAGAGATTTCAACTAGTTTAGTCTAGTTTAGTCACATTTTGGTAAATTGTCAATAAGAGGCCAAAACTCATTTTAGACTTAGAGATAAACTTTTTGAAGTTATAATAGTTTAAAATACATTCAATAAACATTTTTTAAAAGTGTGGGAAAGTTGGTAGTCGAGTTTGAGAGAGATTCAAATTTGAACTTTGGGTACATTGAATCTAGACCCAAAAATAGTAGGGTTTACATTTTGGAGGGAAAGCCAAACGGCCAAATAGGGTTTGGAAACTCTATAAAAGGATGGAACTCGTGGAGAGACACATCTTCTCTCTTCTCTCTCTCATTTCATCATTATACATGGTTCTCTTTGGGTTCTACTACTCATTGGTGCACTATCTTGGTGTTATCTTGCAATATTGTGTGTAGAATGCTCATTTATTGCAATTTTCGGTTTCGCACATGTGAAATACAGTAGGGTACTGTAATTGTATGGAAATCAAACATATTTTATGTTTTGGTTCATGTTTGATCAATATCTCTTAGAGTTTGCATCTCATTTTGTATGTAGATGCTGATTTTTCTACATTGGCAGGATTGTTGGTTTGCTCCTTATTGTAACCAAAGTTCAGGGACATGGATTGGATCTTGAATGATCTGAAATCCTTCACAATTATCAGTCAGTCATAGGTTCCATCATGTACTCTATTTGCATATTTGAACTAATTGTCGCTTAAGTTTGCATATTTACTCAGGTTTTTCCACAGGCAAAAAATCCGACACCCGACACTGTCGCTATTTTTTAGCTTCCTGAGCAACTAAGTGTTTAGCGACACTTATCTAAGTTGTTTTTGGGCCATTTTGGCACTTCCAAAAAGGAGACACTTTTTGCAAAAAATGCAACACTGCATTTTTACATGCAATTTTTGACAAGCGACAATTAGGGCAAAATTCGACACTGCATTTTTACATACAGTTTTTGACAGACGACAATTAGGACAGAATGCGACACTGCATTTTTACACGTAGTTTATGATAGGCAAAAAATACGACACTTGCCTCTAAAATTGAGAAGGTGCCCTACAAATGCCAAAGATGCCCTACAAATGCCGAGGTGCTCTACACTAAAGGCAAAGGCCAAAAAATGAAGCGTCGTCCATCTGTGGATTCACAAGGGATTCTAAATGCCAGATCATAAAATCTTCACGCTCCAACAATAAACTGATCTATTGATTAGTTTAGCAGCTGTTAACTATCTTGTAAATGTAAAGCTATAATAATACAAGATCTTCCAATTGATATAAATGTAAATGAGCGATTGAAAATATCAAGCATCAGTGGTTGTCAAAAGTAATCAGAGATACAACGAGCAGAACGCGTCTTTCAGTAGCTGACTTCTCAGAGTTAGTGATTATAGAGAGAGATAGAGATATTCAGAATGTTAGCAATTGTTTTGAATCTATAAGTAGAATCTCGCGCTTATCAATGCAATTGTATTGTGATCTGATCATTGTGTTTACAACTTTATTATACAGATTCGCTATTGTTCTACATTATCGCATTTTTGTTGAATGATAATAACTCTCACTCCTCTTACACAAACATTATTATCAGAGAAATGTATGGCTGTCTCTGACGTCTAAATTAATTTTACATTTTCTTCATATCAGATTATCAATTTTAGGAACGTGGTTGTCACAGACGCCTAGTCGTTCCTTGCAATCCCTTTTTCATGGCAATCTAAGACTCCTACATTGATAATTTTCAACACTAAAGAACAGCTCGTAAACTCCATTCTCTAAGTAATCCACGGTCTTGCTATTAAGAATCTTTTGTTTTATTAGTTGACATCAATCCTAAACGTCAACAAATGTGGTATTTGAGCTGATAATTCTACATTCATCGCATCCCACAAAGTGGTATGAGTCCACCACAAGAAACATAAGCTACATGCTGCTCTGTGGGTATTTTGGACAGCATACAAGGGAAGCACTGATCAAATGCCATTCCAACTGGTTTATGGTCATGATACCATAGTGTCAGTGGAGTTTTTGGTACCATCATTAAGAGTTGCCATTGTACAACATCTTGATGAGTCCAAATCTCTACAATTGTGCCATGAAGCCTTACACAAACTTTGAGACACGCCTAATGGTTGTGCATGCATTGGAAATTGAAAAAACACGACGTAAAGCATGTGACATGATCGTCGGTTACACAAGAAGGACCTACGTTTTGGAGATCTTACTCATGTATTAAACCAAGACGATAAAAAAAATTTGAAGTTCACAGGCGAAGGCCCGTATTGTGTCAAGGAGATCTTTAGCCATGGAGCCATGAACCTTGAACAACTTGATGGGATGCCATTTGATACACCCAGCAACGGTAGCCAACACTGGTCATTGTAGTAATATAGATCCAACTTTGTGATGACAACTAGCACATACATGGATCAGATCATGCATTACAAGAAGTCATCACAGCTAGATCTAATGAAATCATGCCAGATCTAATGAGATCTACAAAGATCAACTAAGTGTTGTGTCGTAGGTGTAGTATAGGGTCCGAACGCTAGGAGCGTCAACCTCGCCCTCACCTGCATAGCACAAAGAGAGAGAAGAGAGGGAGAGAATGCCTTAGTTGAGAGATGCTTTGGGGGCTCGAGCACCTTCCCAAAACTATTCACACCCAATCGAGAGAGAGAGAGAGAGAGAGAGAGAGAGAGAGAGAGAGAGAGAGAGAGAGAGAGAGAGAGAGAGAGAGAGAGAGAGAGAGAGAGAGAGAGAGAGAGAGAAGGCCTTGGTTAAGAAAGGTTTGGGAGGCCCAAGCACCTTTCCCAAACTATTCGGTCCTAACCAAGAGAGAGAGAGAGAGAGAGAGAGAGAGAGAGAGAGAGAGAGAGAGAGAGAGAGAGAGAGAGAGAGAGAGAGAGAGAGAGAGAGAGAGAGAGAGAGAGAGAGAGAGAGAGAGAAAACCAGCAGAGAATGAAAATAGAGTTACAATGTAGGATGATATTCCAAAAAAATATTCTAGCCATTTTGAAAAGTCCCAGTGTTTGTAATAAAAGTCTCATGAGAATTAGCTCTTAATATGGGCATTTAGTTTGCAAAGTATAATATCGACATATGTAGCCCTCCTACTGTGGCATGCGTATTGTAAGCCCACGAGAAGGTAGTCCTCTTGTCTCGGCATGTTGTATAAATGCGAGAAAGAGGCAATTAACTCTAGGAGTTAACCTTTAAACTTGGGCCTTTACGACATAATTGTAAGGGTTTAAGTTCAGTTAGTTCTAGACTGAAGAATATTGCAAATAATTCTAGTTTTACAGCTTAAACTAGAATATTCGGCCTTTTGGGGGTTTGTCCCAGAAAGCCCATCTTTGACGGGCCGTCACTCTTGCCTATAACTATGAGTGAGGGCCTCCAAAGAAGAGGAGAGTTCATTTTGTGTGCAACCTTGTTCCTAAAAGTTGGATCTTCCCATTTCGCCTCTTTGTTCTCCCTTTGTGAGTGTGCTTTCTTCCTCACATCGTATGTATCATATGAACGGATCAATGCCAAGTTAATTAGATTGAGGGTAGGATGACCACCTTAGTCTAGAAGGGAAGCCTTAAATTAAGGGTTGGGATTAGGGTTTTATCCTTTAGGTTAAGCCGTCGTTTGTTAGTTGCTAAGGAGAGAAAATAAGGAAGAGTGGATCTTACCTAATATTCACCCTATGCTCATTGTGCTCTTCCCATCCTCTTGCTCAAGCTAGTTGGAGAAGCCATAGCGTAGACTAGTTCGGGACCGCCATAGTCATGCTAGATGGAGCCATAGCCAACGAGGGATGAGAAATGTACAGCATTGGCGACATTGTCACTCTCTTCTCGCTTTCCCTATGTTTTTCAAGCTCTTTCTTGCTTGTTGTTTTTTGCTTGTTGCTTTGCATTTGCTTCTTTTTCGTATCCTTTTTGCTTTTCGCATCCTCTTTTGATTTTTGCATCTTCTTTTAGCATCCATGCTTGGTTTTAGGCTTTTAGGTTTTAGCATCCTTGTTGCTTGTTTATTGGTGAGGCCATCAATAAGCAGGGTTTCTTCTTCATCATAGAGGGTTTATGTGCAGCCACACGTTTTTTTTTAGAGGAGAGCATGAGAGCACACTTCTTGTTTTTTAGGTGTTAGAGGCCATTTGGTGAAGCAGGGAACGCATCCAAGGTATAGAACAGCTCATTTGGAAGCGTGCCATCTACTGCATGTTGTGTTTTTTCAGGTGTTAGAGGCCATTTGGTGAAGGTGAGGGGGCGTAACATCTGCCACCTAACAAACAGCTCGTTGGGAGCTATCGTCTGCAGCCCGTTGTGTTTTTTCATTTGTTGAAGGCCATTTGGTAAAGGGAGCGCATCCAAGGCTCATTTTTAGATGATTTTTAGGTGCATCAGTCATTTTTAGCGGCCATTAGCTCCTCAACCTAGCATTCAACATCGGTGCAATTTAGCATCCATCAGCGGGGCCAGTAGCTCCTCAACCTAGCTTTCAACGGCCATCAGCCCATGTTTTTTTTGTGCGCTACTATTCAACATCTGCTGTTTTTTAACGTTTTATCTTGTATGTGGTGAAGGGACTAATTTTTAGGTGTTAATCCAATTTCATCTACCAAAAACATGCTGTTTTGAGCATTCCACAGGGCGCTAAAGGCTACTTCCTGACTGGTTTGAAAGCACTCAGCCACGTTTTCAGCAGGGCGACTATCAGTTCCCATCTTTCCATCTGCTAGCGGCTCTTTCCATCTTCCTAGGTGCATTAGTCATTTTTCAAAGGTGGTTAAACGCTTCACTCAGCCTTCTAGCTCTAGAGTTCATCCCTTGCACAACCTTTCACAACTGTAGACAACTGGGAGGCATGCACCTTCCACATAAACCCATCTAGTTGCACGCACTTCTATTTTTTAGATGTTCAAGATACCAAAGAGAAGGAACGGCTGCAGGGATCAGACGGCGGGCTGCTGTAGCTACAGCTGTTTTGTTTTTCTTAAGTACCTCAACTATTCACCCATCTAGTTGCACACACGTTTTTCAGAGGTGTTGATAGCCGTTTTTCAAATATTTTCAGTAGTTTTTTTGGCTGTTTTTCTGACTTGAGCAGTTTTTCAGAGGTTTGAGAACTGTTTTTCAGATTTTAGAGGTGTTTTTCATCAGTATTTCAACGATTTTCCGGCTGTTTTTAATGACTTTAGCAGTGTTTTTTCTATTGATTTTTCTTCTTCGTTATTGGAAGCACTGATTTTTCAAAAGTTTCAGGTGTGCGAGTCATTGCCAGCTGTTTTTTTGCCTTCGTCCGATCTGTGAGCGATTTTCTTACCTGTCAATCTTGTGCAAGTTCCTCAACCCTTAGTCCTGTGCAAGTAAGTTGTGTGAGCAAACAGCTCTGCGAGTACATCAGGGAGGTTGTGTGAGTACGCATGATCTTCACCAAAGTGTGCCAGCAACCCCACAATCTTTTTAGCATGTGCGAGTAGTAAGCTCCCAGTGCGAGTCATTTTTGTGTTGTACGAGTCATTTCTGTGTTGTACGAGTCATTTTTGAATTGTGCTAAGTGTATCAATAATCATTTCTGTGTTGTTCAAGTCATTTTTGGAGTTGTGTGTGTCATTTTTCATCATGCACGAGTAAGTTCCCGTGTGCAAGTCCTTTTTCACCCTATTTGTACGAGTTTTTTTTCACCCGTCTGTATGAGTCATTTTTTGAGTGTGAGGCTTCTGCTGTTGTTGCTTTACTTGATTCTTGCCCTTGGAATAGTCTTTCTTCTTGGTGTATAGGGCCATGAATTTGTCTTGGATGGACAAGCCACTGGTTTTTCTCAACATTTTTTTTTGAAGAAAATGACCGATCACCGTTTGAAGAGTGAAGCCGGGTTGTGTGGAGATCATCACCACAAAGTGTTCGTACAACTTTGAAAGAGCAGAAAGCAAGGTCATAATGGCGTCATCATTTTGAATAGCACATCCTACAGCTGATAACTGATCCATTAAAGATTTGAAGCTGTTGATGTGAGAAGTGATGGCAGTAGAATCATACATGCTAAGTGTAAAGAATTTCTTTGTAAGATGTAATCTAATAGTTATATCATGAGTCTTATAGAGATTTGATAATAAATCTAATGCATTTTTAGAGGTTTTGCATGTGGTAACATGGGATATTTGGGAGTCGACCAGATTGAGTGTGATACATGCTAAGGCCTTCTGATCTTTGATCTTCCATGCCTTTGCTTGATCACCATCCTCTGGTTTCAGGTCAGCACCTTCTACTACATCCCAAATTTCTCTATCTATCAACATCATCCAGAGTTTTAACTTCCAGATATAGAAGTTAGAACCACTGAACTTGTCAATGATTCTAGCTTCGTTGGATGATGAAGATGAAGAGCTACCAATATGCGACATGTTAACAGTATTACAAATAGAACAAACTTATATCTCGATTTATTTGAACTACACTCTGATGGGGCACGGTAGAATGGCAAACACGAACGGAGAAGAGAGCAGGAATATTTGCGAAACAACTCTCTCGTTACAATGGGTTGGTAGATACAAAAACAATCTAATAGAATGTTTATGCTGAGTATAATCATAGCTTAAATAACCTGTTTCCCAACATGATCTTATAAATTAATTCATACTCACATAAACAAAATGAGTACAGTCCACCGAAGAGATTAGAAATGGTTTGAGTGTGGTATTACTGGAAATGGATTTGATAAGAAGTTTAGTTCTAAATGGATTGGCAATACAACAAAAATAATGACGAGTTCCTCAGGCGTCAAAGATAGCCATTGTCTGATCGGAAGCTGAGGAGTCGTAGATGTCTTCAGAGTGAGTAAACAAGCATGATTAAACAGAAATGAAGTGTATTCAAATCACAATAAGCATTCATCTACATTATACACAGATAGAAAAATGTATTGTTGCTATATTATACTGAAGCACAACAAAGTAGCAGTTACAACCAGAATGATGGCATAATTGGGAGGCTCAAAATCATTTGTCTCATGGATGGAGCATCACTTAGAGTGTGCCTGGATAATCCATATATAGACTTCATCCATGTATTAATTACATTAAATATTTGTCATCTAATAGGTAAGCCATTGTACTTGAAAGTATTTGGCTTGTGATGATAACTATACATTGTATATATGGTCAACCCGTAGGAAATGTTGATGTGGATGAGGACGCAGACGAGGACATCGCAAATTCTCTCACTTCTAATTTTAGGGGAAGTGGTTTTCTCTCACTTCGCATTTTTGGAAAGTGGCTGGGAATGTTCCTCATTGAAATTGGACGACCTTCGACATTTTCTCTCTTTGAGATTTTGCGAAAAAGCCGAAGATGCCCTAAAACAGTTCAATTCTGAAGTAGATGACCTTCGAGAATTTTCTCTCTCTTCGCATTTTGCAAAAAAGCTGAAGGTGTTGAAAACAGTTAAACTTTTGTATTGTGCATAAGTTGACTTCTTAAAAAATAATTGAACGGAAGAAGTCAAAGATAAGTGTCGCAATTTTCGGGAAGATGCGAACTATTCGACACTTAGTGAATTTCAGCAAACTGTTGAAAAAGTGAAGTGCTTCTGCAGAATTGTTCTAAATGCTAGTTCTTGGAAGTTGTTGAAGATGGCCAAGTCTTCAACGATCTTCAAATTATTGAACGTAGCATCTAAACTTGAAATCATGATAGGATTGGTTACCCTTTGCTGGAGATTAGCCAGAAGCCCGTTGTAGACGTTCTTCAAATAGTTTGGCTATCTAAGCTATGATTCCTACAGGTTTGAGAGGAGACTTTGAACCCAAAATAGGTTTCACCCACCCTAGATCTTGAAATATAAATTAGTCATTCACCAAGGAGACAACTATGGGCTTAATTTCCAACAATCACTATGTTGTTGTAGGAAGATAATCGAAGAAGTCAAGACGCTTCGATGACTTCATCATATCATGTTGTATATGTCAACAAAGGCTCAAAACGACAGAAGCAGAAAAACTTTAAGTAGTCCACATCAAATCAGAAACCGACTCAAACTCAAGAACAATTATCAAATCCACAGTCAAAGAAGAAGATGTTTTGTAAGTATTGCAAGCACACTAGTTATGAGATCCAGGATTGCAGGGTTCTGAAAGCAAAGAATGCCAAAAGCAAACATATCAATAGGCAAATGCAATCCCAGCACATGGACAAAGGAGCATTTATGGTCAAAGATCGAAAAGCACTATTGGATAATTCTTGGTTTCTAGATTCTGGAGCTACTCAACATATAACCAATCATCGTGAGCATTTTCATTAAGCAGAAATCAGAGGCTTTCAACAAGAATTCTGCATGATCTCAGGAAGAAGCTCGACTTCTAGAGTATCAAATCAATTTTCATCAGCTACACTACTTTAGATCATGCTTAGAAGTTGTATGATCATGTTGAGACAAAGATATTCACTAGCCGAGATGTCATCTTCATCGAAGATCAGTTTATTGACCTCAAAGGTAAAGGCAAAGCTCATATAGTCAAACTTTTGGACTCTTCTGGAACATCGAACTTTCAAGTTCCAAGTTCAACTATTCCAATTGAAGGTCCAAGCTTGTCTACTCTGAAGAAAATTAGTTCGAGTTCGTGTCTGCAGAAATGCAGAAAAAGGACCAACAGGTCTTTGTGTTTGCAAAAATACAAAGGAATTGCCCATAGGCAGGAACCGTCCCAAACAATAAAACGTGGGCCAAGACCCGAAGACACGAAGGTCAAATGAATGAAGACTCGAAGGTAAAGATTTGAAGTTCGAAGACCGAAGGACCTCGCAGGAGAAGCCGAAGGCCGAAGGAAGACACGAAGCCACCAAGCTCAAAACACCCGAAGACCGAAAGATGGCGGATCTTCACGCTCCAATGATCAAGCCAAGTACCAAGATGAGTACCACCTCCACGGACAATGGCGACAACAAACTGATTACCGTTAGAACGTGCTTAACCAGCCGTTTATGTAATCAGTGATTAAAACAAAACCATCTTTCTCAATCCATATATAAACAAGACGAAGACGAGAGAATAGGTTGAACATCAAATTGGTAGAACATCAATGTGAGCTAGGCATAGAACTGCCAGTCGATGTCCAAGAGTCCGCTGCTAAGCGAGACTATTTGATATAGTTTGTGAGAGACATAGTATCTCTTGTGCCGACGCGCTGGGTGGGTTTGTCACACAACGCTCTAGAAAAGATCATTGATGGTACAATATTTGTTATGCACATGCTTTTCTTATCTTGAATGATATCGAATGTTTTGATGTTTGATCATTGAACTTAGTATATGTTCAGTTGTTTATCCTTTATTCCGCATCCTGGCTCAATCTTGTTGAATACTTAAATGAATTAATAACATAGGTTAGCAGCGTCTGTCTACACTTTGGAAGATTGTAGATCTAATCTAGCAGTAGTAGATGCCAGTCAAAAACAAAATTTTATCCGAGTCCATCGAAGAGAAGAGAGTGCGAACACGAATCTCTTTCGGTTTCGTTTCGTGCACCAATTCATCACGAGTGGTATCAAAGCTGCTCACGAGACGAAGTTGATCCGATTCATTTCTTGCAATTCTCAGCATGCTCCCGACGTATCGACGACAAAGCTAAAGATGATGATGTTGTAATTCAACAACTACAACATGATGAAGATCAACTTCGACCATCACCCAGAAGATCAACAAGAGTTAGCAGACCACCTAACAAGTATATCGACGAGTCAACTTACCTTGTTCAAGAGCCAACGACTGGTGAAGAGACACTTAGTGAGTCCGATTCCGATCTTTAGAAAGAAGCTATGGATACAGAATATTCATCTCTTATCAAGTAATAGACTTGGACAATCGTCGAATTACCTACCAGAAGAAATGTAGTTGATTGCAAATGGTTATTTAAAATCAAGTACAAGGCAAATGGAAGTATTGATTGAAGAAAGGATCGACTTGTAGCCAGAGTATTCTCTCAGGTACAAAACGTCGACTACACTGAGACCTTCAATCTTGTAGTTAAACATTCTTCTATCAGACTTCTATTGTCATGTGCTGTTGCTGCAGATTTGGAAATACATTAAATGGATGTGCAGACAACATATCTTAATGGAGTTATTGAAGATGACATTTACATGGTGCAACTTGAAGGTTGCAATATCGAAGGTAAACACAATCATGTGTGTAAACTCCATAAAGCACTTTATAGCTTCAAGCAATCTGCTCAAGCATGGTCTCAGAGGATAAGTATTACATTGAAAAGAGATTTACCATATAATGTGTATAGTGATCTGCACCCCAGGCACCTTTAACTGCATTCCCAAGCTCAACTGTTGATTTCTCAATTAGTAGGACATCAGTATCAGATAATTTCTCTTTTCTGAGCAATTTGGTTGTCAAGCTTTCTCCAGACTTCAACTTTTTAAAGCCTTGTTGTTCCTTTATCTTCAAAATCCCGTGAGGCAAAAATTACAACTTTCCATATTGAGTGCTGGATTTTGGTCAATTTTTCGGAATGATTTGATAAGAAACGACGAGCTTTGGATCCTCCTATGCTTGGTTTGCAAGGGATGTTTCTTGTTTTCCTTGAAAGCTTCTCGTCCTTTTGTATTTTAATGTGTCCTTTATGAAGACAGGCTTTTGAGAAAACTTCCTCCAATCAAGTTATTGCTTGTTTGGATGATGACTTTGGCTTAGTATTCCAAGCAAACAAAACATGAAGGTATATCAATTTTTCTATAATTCTTACCTCTCCATGTAGTGTACAAATGTGGACATTTTTAAGAGGAATCAAAAGTATTGGTTTCCAGTTTGGATGTTATCAATTTTCGGACAATAATCTTGTCGACTTCGCTCATAAGGGCCTCTACAATTTTGGACTTGATTCGAGAATATCGGTGATTTCCTAGTAGACTCATCATTGACTTTTGGCTATAAGTCCTACACTCAAAGATTTTCCAATCATGTTCTTGTCTTTTAGATTTTGATGGGGTGACTAATGCTGATCTGCAAAATAAAAATAAGATTCAGAAAAACAATTCACAATCAATGATGTGCCAAATTCAACAAAACACATGAATAGTTTAAAACAAAATCTTACTTGAAATCTCAAATTTTTTTATTCCGTTGACCGCCACTTGATGAAAGCTCGCCAATACCTTTTAACATTAGTCTTTTTCGCTTATTCTTCTCTATTTTCTTCCATAATGTGTTCACTTCTACATTTATTTGACAATATGAGGTACGCAATGTTTGTACAATTAGTTTCATATTGTAATTTTCTTGGTTAAGGTTTAATATAAGATTTTGCAAACGAGAATTACCTAACTTTAAGATTTCATTCTCATATTTTGTTTGCAACAAAAGAGTTTTTTTTTCTCTATAGTCAGTAAACAAACCATTCAACATATTTTCCAAACAATGGATTTTTTTCATTGAATTACCAATGCCATAACTTGTCAATCTTTCACAATAACCCAATAGACCATTGTGTCCTTCACACAAAAACAATATGAGTTGTGTGACTGATCCAAAATTTGGATGTTGCATTGAGCTTGGATCGATTGGATATAAACTTCCATCAACCCATTTATTAAAAATTTTCCTATCTTCCATCCTGTGATGGATGATTTGGTGAGCTGGTAATGTGGATCCTTTCAGATTTTTTTTCAACATTGGAGCATATTCTGTAGAAAGATCAATATGGAGATGATACTTAGACATCTTGATAATCGATAGATTAATCTAGTAGAAAACCAAATTGTTATATATGTTGCAAGCTATTAAAACTCGTCTTAATTGAAAAAATTTCAACTACAAAAAAGTTTGAAATGACCTTGGCACTCGTTTTGATCCAACACACTCCATGTTTCTTGCTTGATATGCAATTCAAAGCTTTGCAGTTATGACGCAAATGCTTTTTTCAATAGATGTGTGTTGAAATTAAAAGATTTTGAATTGCAAAAGTTTGAAATAACCTTGCTACTCCTTTTGATCCAACACACTCCATGTTTTTTGAATTGCAAAAATTTTGATTCACGTTGGCGCACATTGTGATCCAATCTATTCAAAGTTTCTTGGATGATATTCAGCTCGATAAGTTTGTTCTCCTTTGATGTGCAAGCTATGAGTAGATGGAAGAAAACTTTGATGCGAAATACGATTTGCATTTACAAAAGAGGTCATGTTAGTTAATGCTAGAAGATTGAGTCTTGAAGTATGGACCCCACGCATTGTGGCAACCTAACTTCCAGTTAACTACACTGAAGAAACAAAGTGTTTCTTGATTACAAAGCCTTGCTAGCCTTCAGTCTTTCACTTGACGAAGATGTTCACGAACTCGAACATCTGGAGACACGAAACACGAAGAGTTTCGTGAACACGAAAGTCAACGGAGACGAAGACAAACGGTTTGCAAACACGAACGGTTCGCAAACACGAAGGATCCACGAACGAGATTCCTTTGCGGTCCAGTAAGAGAGAAAGGCAGACGAGGTAAGCGAAACCAACGGTGGAAACGAAACCCGTTCTGTTCTCCGGTTCCAAGGAGTACCACCAGAGATCACGCAAGTACCAGAAGTACAGAAATCTGACCTGATGCATGACATCAAGCAGATACTTTCCTAGGTCGTGTCCTATCTGCACTCTTGTACATTCCCTGATTAGTTGTAGATGTATAATCACTCCTAACTTAGGTTGTGAAAAGTACAGTACTAAGGACCATAAATGATCTTTGAATGATCCACAAGATGA